>CM046675.1:27115957-27690317 GCA_025594165.1 Tamias sibiricus | reverse complement strand
CTAAGGGAAGGAGGGGAGGGGACGGGAAAGACAGTGGAGTGAGTGGACGTCACTTTGCGTGGTCACCAGGGACACTCCACAGCGCGTCCACACGCAGGAACGGGAAGTCACTCCCCACGTATGTGTGACACGTCAAAATACACCCTGCTGTCACGGGGAGCTGAGAAGAGCAAATTAAAAAATTACAGGAGCCAGACACAGTGGGGCACGCCTGTCATCCCAGCACTTGGGAGGCTGAGGCAGGAGGATCGCGAGTTGGAGGCCAGCCTCAGCCATGGCGAGGCACTTAGCAACTCAGGGAGACCCTGTCGCTACTAAAATTTTTTTTTTAATTTTTTTTAAAAAGGCTGGGGATGTGGCCCAGTGGTCGAGTGCCCCTGAGTTCAATCCCTGGTACCAAAAGAAAAAGAAAAGACATTTGCCTTCACGTGCTAAGCAAAATGTGACACCGATGGCAGCAGGTGGCGGAATGATTGTTTCTCCTTTTCAATAGTCCTCTGTGTCTGCTGGACTCTCTTTACACACCCACGGCTGTGACTGCTGGAGTCAGCAACATTTCTTGCCAGTCATAAAAGCAAATGAAAGTTAAAGAACCCACAGCAAAATCGATGGTGGCAGCAGAAGCGCAGGGAGGGGGCCTGGCAGGAGGGACCTGCCCCCGTGGTCACCGCCGCTCACCTCGCAGAAGCTTCGCGGGCTTCTCGGCTCTCTCTGCTCTCCCCAGGAGACGCTCCTCCTCCCACTCCTCCTTGCCGACGCCGGCTTTCTCGTGGCCCGGGTCCGACTCTCTCCTCTGATCTAACACCAGTTGCTTCACTTCCTCTAGGATGCAGAAGAGAGGACCCTGAGACCCCTCTCCGTGTGACCGTCGCTGGACTCGTGATGGACATGAAGCAATAGGTAAGGTAGGTGAGGCCCATCATCCCAGCCGCCAGGGAGGCTGAGGCAGGAGGATCGCAAGTTGGAGGCCGGCCTCACCCACTTAGCTGAGGCCCAAAGCAACTCAGCGAGACCCTGTCTCTAAATTAAAAATTTTAAAAGGGCTGGGGGTGTGGCTCTGTGTTTTTAAGTGCCCCTGGGTTCAAAACCTAGTACCAAAACAAAACAACAACAACAAAGAGATAAAGTCCCTGCCTTCTTAAGATTTGGGGTATCTCCAAAGGATACCCACCCACGATTGGGTGGGCTTCTCAGACCTTGAGTGGCAAATGAGCCCCTGAAGCCCCTGACAGCGTGGTTCTGTCGGATCGTGTGACATCTCATTTCGAGGGAGACAGGACCCTTCTCCCCATTTTACAAAGGAGAAATTTGTAACCGCGTAACTTTCCTGTGGTCAGAGAGAGCGTCTCCTCGGGAAAGCCAGGACGGAGCCCGGAGCGCTTTGTCGCGCCCTGGGGAGTCGACCCCCCCCACCACACAGGCACACCAGCCGTCCTCCTCCTCAACACGGGGTCCCCCACGCAGGACAGAACCCAAGCACGAACGAATACAGGAAGTGGCAGATCAAGGGGTGAACTGGGGATAATGGAAAGTACAAGAAAGAAGTGAGACGTCGAAGAGGGGAAGGTTGAAGGACAGACAGAGTTGTTTAGGGCCTCGCTAAATTCCAGAGGCTGGCCTCAATTTGTGATCCTCCTGCCTCGGCCTCCCGAGCCACTGAGATGACAGGTGTGCGCCATCATGGCCAGCTAGCCCCCTCGTCTTGATGGGCCATCCCAACTACATTTAGCATTTCTCTTTGCTTCCATAGGAAGTAAAAGAAGAGAAGGGATGAGACTGCAAGCGTGGTAGCACTTGCCTGTAATCCCAGCAACTCGGGAGGCTGAGGCAGGAGGATGGCAAGTTTCGAGGCTGGCCTCACCAGCTTCGTAAGACCCAGTTCTCAAAATCAGGGCTGGGGTGGAACTCAATGGTAGAGCACTCCTGGGTTCATCCCCAAGCTCTGCAGAGTGAGGAGAAGAGGGAAGAGGAGAAGAGAGGAAGAAAAAGACGAGGCCGAGATCTTCCGGAGACGTGGTCACCTGCCTGTAGTGATGGCCAGGATGTGCGACAGGGGGTGGCGGTAATAAAGGGGGCAGGGGAGCACAGATCAAGGCCAGACTGAGAAGTCAGAATTGGTTCCTGGAGCCCTGGGGAGCCGTGACCATGGCTGAGGAATGAGCCGTGACCTTCCTGGGGGGAAGGGGTGGCCTAGGAAAGCAGGCCCCAGGAGAAGTCAGCTGCGCTCGCCTGTAATTCCAGCTCTTGGGAGGCTGAGGCAGGAGGATCGCAAGATGGAGGCCAGCCTCAGCAGATTAGCAAGGTGCTTAGCAACTCAGTGAGACCCTGTCTCTAAACAAAATACAAAAAAGAGCTGGGATGTGGCCCAGTGGTGGAGTGCCCCTGAGTTCAATCCCTGGTACCAAAAAAAAAAAAAAAAAAAAAGAAAGAAAGAAAATGGGTGAAAGCTGTTTTCCCAGCGCACAGCGATGGTTCCAATTCTACCACTACAAGGCAAGTGACAATCTTACTTTGCTCACTGTAAAATAGGGAGAATTATATTTGTCTGCATGCCAAAAATAATAATAGTTATTTGAGACACATTTCTTATTTTTTTCTTTTTTTTTATAGATTTCTTTTTTTTAATATTTATTTATTTGCTTTAGTTGTACACAACGCATTTATTTTTACCCGGTGCTGAGGATGGAACCTGGGCCGCCCACGTGCTAGGCGAGTGCTCTACCCTGAGCCACAACCCCAGCCCTTATTTTTTTCTCTTTTTTTCGTACCAGGGATTGAGCCCAGGGGCGCTTACCCACTGAGCCACATCCCAGCCTTTTTAATTTTTTATTTAGAGACAGGGTCTCACTGAGTTGCTTAGGGCCTTGCTAATTTGCCGAGGCTGGCCTCCAACTCGCGATCCTCCTGCCTCAGCCTCCCAAGCCGCAGGGGATGACAGGCACGTGCCACCGTGCCTGGCAAAATTTTTGAAATTTTGAAGCATTTCCAATTTCAGGGTTTTTGGAATAGGGATCCTCAAACCATAGGGAGAAATCACAAGCTTCCAGAAACATCTGAGATAACACCAAAATGCGTGACTTACCAAAAGTTACTGCTTCTTCCAAATAACTGGCAGCCTTCAATCGGTAATTCCTGACTTTCTTTGAAATCTTGTCCTTGGTGTCCCAGAGCCTCAAGGTTATCTTATGGAAATTTATTTTCTTTAGCAATTCCTTCGTCACGTTGATGTTAAAAGTTTGGCTCCAAGACACCCAGACTTTGTCACCTTCATGCCACGGCTTAATAGTCTGTATTAAAAAAAAAATAATCATAAAAAACGCACGGAGACTTTAGCTGTGGGGTTGGAATAGACGCCTCCTGTCAGCTGTCCAGGTCCACGACACACCTGGAGCCACCGTGTCATTGTCCCCTGTCTGACCCCTGTGCTTGCATCTCTCTGGCTTCAAACCCACAATAAGAAACGGGAGCCAGGCGCGGTGGCGCACGCCCTGTCATCCCAGCACTTGGGAGGCTGAGGCAGGAGGATCGCGAGTTGGAGGCCAGCCTCAGCAATGGCGAGGCACTTAGCAGCTCAGTGAGACCCTGCCTCTAAATAAAATCCAACTAGGGCTGGGACGTGGCCCAGTGGTCTAGTGCCCCTGAGTTCAATCCCTGGTACAAAAAAAAAAAAAATTACATACATATTTTTTTTCGTATATACATTATATGTAAGAAAAAATCATGTAATTGCAGATTTGCAGGAGGGCTGGGTGGCCCGGTGCCCTGAATTCCTAGCAAGCCCCAGGTGATGACGGTCCCTCTGCGAGGCCGTGGGATGCATTTTGTCCCAGTGCGTAGTACTCCACAGGCCAGGACGCATGCGCACACGTACCTTCACGCCTGACTCCAGGAAGACCTTGGCCATACCCGGAAAAATCACCATGTCCACGGTCTTGGGCTCCTCGTCGTCCGGCAGGAGGAAATACTCGATGTGGTAGAAACGACGGAGCTTGGCCATGTGGTTGTCCAGTTTGGGGTGTTTCTTGTACTTTTCCAGAAGGGTCATGTATTTTCCTTTAATACCTGGGAGGTGTGAGGCTGAATGAGCTTTGTGGGAAATGTCCCCAAAGGCCCTGTAGTGAAACTCTGATCACCAGCCCGTGGGGCTGTTGAGGTGTCCTAGAGTCTTTTAAGAGTTAGAATCTAGAGGGAGGCAGTTAGGTCACTGGGATGTGACCTTGACTTGGGAGGCTGAGGCAGGAGGATCGCAAGTTGGAGGCCGGACTCAGCAACTTAGCAAGGCCCTAAGCAACTCAGCAAGACCCTGTCTTTAAACATAAAAAAGAAAAAAAAAAAAAGTGGGGGGTTGGGGGGGGAGAAAGAAAGTGCTCTACCGCGGAGCTGTTCTCCCAGCCCAAAGTACAGAGCTTTCAAGTTCAAGTTTATAGGGCTGGGGTTGAGGCTCAGCGGCAGAGCGCTCGCCTAGCACGTGCGCGGCCCGGGTCCGATCCTCAGCACCACGTACAAATAAACGCTTTGTGTACAACTAAAGCAAATAAATAAATATCAAAAAAAAAAAAAAAAAAAGTTCAAGTTTAAAACCCCCGGAAGCTGCTACTGCATTATCAATTCTATGCCAGGGCGTCTGTGCACCGTTTGGAACAGGGATGTCCCTGACTGCCCTTCACAACCACTAGAACTTTCTCTAAGGTACCCTTGCCCAGAACGCCTGGATTAGTTCTGTTTGGCCCAATTCGCGATGGGCCAGGACGTGGCAGGGCCGCTCAGTGGGAGGCGGGTCGCGACCCTCCTTTCGGAGGACAGCAATTCCACATCTTGGCACCCAGCCTAGCGCCGTGCCACCCCTACAGATGCCCCACATGTATGTCTAGGGATGTGGCACCAGAAAAAAAAAAAAAAAGATTGTTGGCAATATAGATATTCACCAACGAGGATCAGGATGAGCCGGGCGCGTGGCGCACGCCTGTCATCCCAGCACTTGGGAGGCTGAGGCAGGAGGATCGCGAGTTCAAAGCCAGCCTCAGCAATGGCGAGGCCCTGAGCAACTCAGTGAGACCCTGTCTCTAATAAATACAAAAAAGGGCTGGGGATGTGGCCCAGTGGTCCAGTGCCCCTGAGGTCAATCCCCAGTATCAAAAGAAAAAAAAAAAGAAGAAGAAAGGAAGGAAGGAAGGAAAGAAAGAAAAGCAAGTCCAAGAGATGTAGCAAAAGGATCCTTGGGCCAAAGGTGGCCAGTTTTCTCTTGCTTGCTATTGGCCAGATGCCGTTCTCCAGCTCTTTTGCTTGCTATTAACAGGCTCAATATAAAAAGCATTGCTATACGGGCTGGGGTTGTGGCTCAGCGGCAGAGCGCTCGCCTCGCACGTGCGCGGCCCGGGTTCGATCCTCAGCACCACGTAAACATAAATGCATTGCATTGCGTACAACTAAAGTAAATAAATAAATTAAAGATAAAACTTTACAAAAAAAAAAAAAAAAAAAAAGCATTGCTATGGAAAGAGGACGTCGCGCCGTCATGACAGAGTCCAGTTGATCAAGGGATGGAGCAAGTCTAAACATGATGTATGCCTAATTGGACAGGCCTCAAAATATCTGAAGCAAAAATAGACATAAGGGGAAACTGAAATTTGTCATTGTGGTGGGATAGATAAGTAATAGACAGAAAAGGAAGGGAGGGAGGGAGGGAGGAGACATAAAGGTCTATCAAGAGGTAAAATCATCAGGACGGTGGGGCATGCCTGTAATCCCAGCAGCTCGGGAGGCTGAGGCAGGAGGATCACAAGTTGGAGGCCAGCCTCAGAACCTTAGTGAGTACCTGAGCAACTCAGCGAGAATCTATCTCTAAATAAAATACTTTAAAAATGGCTGGGGATGTGGCTCAGTCTTTAAGCACCCCTGGGACCAAAAAAAAAAAAAAGAGTTAAAATCACTTTTCTCAGCCGGGCGCGGTGGCGCACGCCTGTAATCCCAGCACTTGGGAGGCTGAGGCAGGAGGATCACGAGTTCAAAGCCAGCCTCAGCAATGGCGAGGCACTTAGCAACTCAGTGAGACCCTGTCTCTAATAAAAACCAAAAAAGGGCTGGGAATGTGGCCCAGTGGTCGAGTGCCACTGAGTTCAATCCCTGGTACCAAAAAAAAAAAAAAAAAAAAATCACTTTTCTCTACACCTCCCATTGACACATGTGACTTACTTAGGCCAAGAAAGTGTTAGAAGAGACACCCACAGACTTGTGGATGTGTAGCTGCCTTTCCATAAATCAGCAGGTGTCTTGGCTAGCCCACCTGATTCAAAGCAGAATTGAAAGACACATAATGCCGCGAGGGTGGCTCACGCCTGTCATCCCAGTGACTCGGGAGGCTGGGACGGGAGGATCAAAAGTTCGAGGCCAGCCTCAGCAACGTAGTGAGGCCCTGAGCAACTCAGTGAGGCCCTGTCCCTAAATAAAACATTAAAAAAATGTGGGCTGGGGATATAGCTCAGTTGGTAGAGTGTTTGCCTCACATGCATAAAGCCCTGGGTTCAATGCCCAGCACCACAAAAAAAAAAAAAAAAAAAAAAAAGCCATAAAAAATTGCTGGGGATGTGGCCAGTGGTCAAGTGCCTCTGAGTTCAATCCCTGGTACCAAAAAAAAAAAAAAAAAAAAAAAAGTCATGGAGGAGGACAGAGCCACTGCCAGAGGCCAGCCTGGGTCATGGGCCTGCACATCTAGATTGACAGGACTCCTGCTTGCAGTCACCAATTTGCTTGGGGACTGTGACACAGCCTTCTTGTGGCTATAGCTAATGATACCCCTTAACACTCCAAGAGTTCCGTTCAACGGTTCTGGGGTGTGTTTTTAAACAAGGTATTAGGAAATACACACCAGATTACAGGAACCACCGTCTTCCTGTCTCTGTGTGTGTTTGTGTTTTGTTTGTTTGGTTTTTGATGCCAGAGGTTGAACCCAGGGGCGCTTAACCACTGAGCCACATCCCCAGCCCCTTTTTTACATTTTATTTAGGGACGGGGTCTTGCTAAGTTGCTAAACTGCTGAGGCTGGCCTCCAACTTTTGATCCTCCTGCCTCAGCCTCCCGAGCTGCTGGGATGGCAGGCGTGCACCACGCACAAGCACTCTGTGGTTTCTTCATTCATAAAAATGCAGACTGACTGGGCTTGTTAAGGTCTTTGAGGCGGACCACCGTTAGAGCCTCTAAATCTGCTCCTTTTCCAACTTCTACTTCTGGACGGCACCCACCGACCGCAACAGGAGGAAGATGGAGGAAGGAGGTTCTCCGAGGACCGGGCCAGGCCCGGGCCAGCAGCACGCCCACTTTTCGAAAGGGGAGTTGGAGTTCTCCTCGACCACCTACCCAAGTTCATGGGAAGGCCAGTGAGATGATAAAGTGGCAGGGCACCACCTGGGGGACGTCAGACTCAAAGGTGCCTCTGGGCTCTTCTTCCAAGGAGCCGAGGCTGTCGAACAGCTGGTAGGAGAACACCTGGGCCTGGCTCCTCGGGTAATCCTCCTCCACATACTCGTTGGAGGACTGGAAAAAGCTATGCAGGGAGGACAGGGAGTCGATGCTGGCCCCCTCCTCATCCTCCCACTGCCAGGCGTTCAGCGACATGGTGCGGAGCCCCGCCGGGGCTGGCCGTCCTGGCTGGGAGAAGAGAAAGGCTCAGTAAATTGCTGAGGCTGGCCTCCACCTTGCACTCCTCCTGCCTCAGCCTCCGGAGTATGCCACCTTCCCTCTGCCTGCCGGGAGGAAAGCCCCGCCTCCTCCGGAAGCCCCGCCCCTTTCCCTCTCCCTCCCCTCTCCTTGCTCTGGGAAGGGTTAGGACCGGGATCGCCCCCACCCAAGGGCATCCCCTCTTCCTTTCACAAATCAGGAGTCTGTCCCTGGGCGCCTGGGTGAGCGCAGTTCCCTGGGAACCACGAGGGGGCCACCTGCGGCAGTGACAGGCGAGTTGCTCCACAGCTGCAGAGGCGTTTGCCATTTGGGAAAAGGGACATGGTCCAGGAGGGCTATCTCCCACCCCACCCAAGTCAAGACCGGAATGGGGCATTGGATGCTGCTGGCCTGAGGGTCCAAGGTCAAGATCTATGGAGGTAGCCGAGCGCGGTGGCGCATGCCTGTCATCGCAGCGGCTGGGGAGGCTGAGGCAGGAGGATCGCAAGGTGGAGGCCAGCCTCAGCAATTTAGTGAGGCGCTAAGCAACTCAGCGAGACCCTGTCTCTAAATAAAATATAAAAAGGGCTGGGGATGGGGCTCCGGGGTAAGGATCCCGGGGTTCAATCCCTGGTACAAAAATATAGATCTATCTACGGGGACAGAATCCCGGGCTGACTCTAAACCGGACTCCGTTGGAGGCTGGGCGGGGCCAGGCTGGGAGATCTCAGAGTGAGGACATAGGCAGGGGCCGGGGTCCTCCGGGACGCGAGGGTACCTGTGCGCGGGGCGGCAGCGCTGGGCTCAGACCTGGCCTCGGTCACTGCGCGGGCTTCCCAGCAGCGGAAAGCTCTGCGGAGCGGAGCGGCCAGTCCCTAGGGCCTGGCCGCGCAGCGTGGTTGGGCGGTTGCTAGGAGACAGGCGGCGCTGGAGCTCGGGGGCGGGGCTTGGGGCGGGGCCTCGGCGCCCAATCAAAGTCCGTCAAGCTGGTGTGTTAGGGGCGGGGCTTGGGGGCGGGGCTCGGGGCGGGGCTCGGGGCGGGGCCTCGGCCAATTCGGGGACACCTGCGTGCTTTCCTCCGCTCGGTCTTTAAGCAGTTCCTACTCTGAGCATCAGCACCTATTATGCGCCTGATCTTTTTTTATTTTTATTTTTTCGGTGGGGGACACACAGGGGATTAAACTCAGAGACACTCGACCCCTGAGCCACACCCCCAGCCCTATTTTGTATTTTATTAAGAGACAGGGTCTCACTGAGTTGCTTGGCACCTTGCTTTTGCTGAGGCTGGCCTCCAACTTGTGGGCCTCCTGCCTCAGCCTCCCGAGCAGCTGGGATGACAGGTATGCACCACACGCCCGGCTGGTACCTAGCCTCTGAAGAGCAGGCAGGGGGCTAACCCTCCTGCCGAAGCAGAGCTCTTATGATTTGAGTCTAGAATGTCCCCCCAAAGGCTCGTGAGTTGGAAGCATGGTCCCCAGGCAGCAAAGTTCACAAATGGGGTGCTTCTTTTTTTTGGTCCCAGGGATTGAACTCAGGGGCACTCGACCACTGGGCCACATCCCCAGCCCTTTTTTGTATTTGATTAGAGACAGGGTCTCACTGAGTTGCTCAGGGCCTCGCCACTGCTGAGGCTGGCTTTGAACTCCCGATCTCCTGCCTCAGCCTCCCAAGTGCTGGGATGACAGGAGTGCGCCACCGCGTCCGGCTCCAAATGGGGCTTTTAAGCAATGACTAGACCACAGGGCTTTGACCTTATCCGTGGATTAATCCATTGAGGGCTAAATGCTTACTGGGGGGTGGGACTTAGTTAAAGGAAGCAGGTCACTGGGGACGTGCCCTGGGAGGGCTAGTCTTCTCCCTGGTGGTGTGGCTCTGTCTCTGTCTCTCTTCCTCTCTCTATTCCTTTTCCTGGCTGTCATGAGCTGAGCAGATATCTCCCTTAGATGTGCCTAAGAATCGCCCAGAACAAATGTCAAAAATTAGATTCTGGCTGGTAATGGTGGCACATGCCTGTAATCCCAGCGGCTCAGGAGGCTGAGGCAGATGGATCACAAGGTGGAGGCCAGCCTCAGCAACTTAGCGAGGCCCTAAGCAACTTAGTGAGACCCTGTCTTTAAATAAAATATAAAAAGGGCTGGGGATGTGGCTCAGTGGTTAAGCACTCTTGTGTTTAATCTCTGGTACAAAAAAAAAATCTTTGCCTAATAAGCAGACCTTTATTTATTTATTTATTTTTCAGTGCTGGGGATCTAACCCAAGACCTTAGGTACACATGTTAGCCAAGCACTCTGTCACCAGACCAGAACCTTATGGATGCGACTGGAGTTCTTTCTAGTTGAAAGAAGTAAAATGATGTCTGAGTACTTAGCAAATCCAGTAAATGAGGCTCTTAAAAATATTAAAAATGAGCGGGCGCGGTGGCGCACGCCTGTAATCCCAGCACTTTGGGAGGCTGAGGCAGGAGGATCGCGAGTTCAAAGCCAGCCTCAGCAGTGGTGAGGCACTTAGCAACTCAGTGAGACCCTGTCTCTAATCAAATACAAAAAAGGGCTGGGGATGTGGCCCAGTGGTCGAGTGCCCCTGAGTTCAATCCCTGGTACCACAAAAAATAAATAAATAAACAAATAAAATATTAAAAATGAAATGAAATTAAAAACACAGAAAAATAATGCCTCAAGGACATTCACAGATACTCTGCGGGTTGCACAACATTGACCCAACTTTCCAGACAACAGTTTGACCATATCAAAAGCTTAGAAAGTAGGCACACCTGTAATCCCAGCAGCTCAGGAGGCTGGGGCAGGAGGATCGAAAGTTGGAGGCCAGCCTCAGCAACTTAGCAAGACCCTGTCTCTAAATAAAAAAAAAATCAAAAAGGGCTGGAGATGTGGTTCAGGGGTTGAGCACCCCTAGTTCAATTCCCAGTACCAAAAAGAAGATGAAGAGGAAGTAAACCACTTCGTGTGACAGACACACCTCCTAGTCCAGCCACCAGAGGTAGCGCAGGGTCACCTGATGAACCGCAGAGAAAAGTTAACCGTGGCAAAGCTGTTTGTTTTAAAAGCTTGGCTCATGCGCAGAGGCCATAATTGGCATAATTTTTATGCCAAATTCAAGGAGGCGTGATTGACATACTGTAGAATCGTCCCTTCTGTTTGGACAGAGGTATTCGGTCACCGAACGTCCACTCCAAGTATAGGGTACGTCCATCACCCCAGAAAGCTCTGTTTCAAACACCCATGAATGCAAACAGTCTGGAAATGCCTCCACCCGAATTAGCCACGGTCCCCTCTTGGTGCCAGGATGGTGGAGGCCTCCGCCTTTGGTCATTTTTCAAGACTTCGAACAATATGCAAGATGGTGTCTTGGCCGGGGTCTGGCCTGCCCCACACCCCGCCTCCCCCAGCTCCTACAAAGGAACCCCAGGACACCCAGGAGTCTGCTCACTTTGAACCTCAAACAAAAACCCGATGGATGCAACTGGGATTATTTCGGAGGCCCCTGGTAACTGGCCCTGCGGACTGACAGGCCCGACAGGGCTCCCTCAACCCCGGGGCCTGGACTTCTGAAAGGCTTTCTTTTCAATACTGACTGGGCCCCAAAAGTCACTGTTCAAAGGATTCCTGTAGGCAAGGCGGTTGCCAGCGTGGTGACAGGGTACACAGAGGCATGTCACCTCTCTGCCTGGGCGACCAAGTCTCAGCAAGAGCACGAAATAAAATCAGATTCCTCTGCAGAGACGGGCCTCACCATGGTAGAGGACAGACAGGGGTGGATGGTGGGGACGCGGGGTTAAGAGGATAATTCTGTGAACGGGGCCCTCGGGCTGCCCCCGACCCCCACAGAAAAGAGGCCATCGGCCTGAGCCCTCAGTGGACAGGACGCGTCCCTTTCCTCAGCAAACTGCCTGTCACTGCAGGAGGAATGCAGGCCCCCGGGTAATGTGGATAAGAGGAACCAGGTCACCCTGAAGGGGACACTTCTGTGACCACATCCTGACACTCTGGGGGACAAGGTTGGCTCCTCCTTACCTAAAAGAATGTAAGGTTGCAGCCGGGCGCGGTGGCGCACGCCTGTGATCCCAGCACTTGGGAGGCCCAGGCAGGAGGATCGCCAGTTCAAAGCCAGCCTCAGCAATGGCGAGGCCCTTAGCCACTCAGTGAGACCCTGTCTCTAATCAAATACAAAAAAGGGGCTGGGATGTGGCCCAGTGGTCGAGTGCCCCTGAGTTCAATCCCCGGTACCACAAAAAAAAAAAAAAAAAGACCCCGAGCTGCACACAAGGCCCAACTCTGCCCACCTGCAGAGGAGGACAGTGGAGCCTCTTGCTCCAGGGTGACTGGATGACTGTTCCCAAGGCAGATACCGGGTGGACGCCATCACGCCCCTCCCGGAAAAGCAGAGGAGAAAGGGACGAGCAGTCGCCCCAGAAGTAGAGTTTTCTTTCACCTTCCAGGAAAGTGCTCCAAGACACCAGAGCAGATCAGTCCGGCAACCTTTTGGCCTAATCCCGGGCAGACACGGAACTCAGGTCCAAGGCCAATTTGCACGCAGGTGCAAGGACTGCTTTCTGGGGCGTCTCCAGTCCTCACCCCCCACCACCCCCGCCCGGGGCGCGCGCGCATGCGCAGACGCACACACAAAGCTCCAAGAGACCGGAGGCTCCGTCCGGGTGGCTTCTCGCCCGCGGGCTGTCCCTCGCCGAGTCCCCGCTCCTGCTCACCCAGTTCCCAGATGGGGCTCCTGGCTGCCCCCGTGGCCGAGCGAGGAGCGTCTCTGGGCAGCTGGTGGCTGCCCTGGAGCGTTTAGGCGGGCTGAGCGGAGGGCGGGGAGCGCACGACCGACCGCCCCGAGTGGGAGGACGAGGGCCGCCGCCGGGAACGCCCCGAGGGCATGAGGACGCGGGCGCGCCGGCGTCGCCGGGAGGAGCGAGCCTGGGACGGGGAGCCCCGGACCCCGCGCCCCTCCAGAGCCACTGGGGTCCCCCCAGGCGCTCTGCGCATCTGCGGCTGGACACGCTGCGACCCGGCCGCGGTGGCCAGGCTCCTCCTCCCGGGAAGCTCCGGGGCCGCCCCTGCGGAGGGACCCGCGGAGGCGCCGCGATGGAGGCCGGCCTGGAGGGCGCGGAGGCCGACCCCTACCGGCGGCCGGCGCGGCGCACGCAGTGGCTGCTGAGCGCCCTGGCGCACCACTACGGCCTGGACCGCGGCGTGGAGAACGAGGTCGTGGTGCTGGCCACCGGCCTGGACCAGTACCTGCAGGAGGTCTTCCACCACCTGGACTGCCGCGGCGCCGGCCGCCTGCCCCGCGCCGACTTCCGCGCGCTCTGCGCCGTCCTGGGGCTGCGCGCCGCGGGGGGAGGCCGCCCGGGGAGACGCGCGCGCCGGGGACGCGGGGGACGCGGACGCCGAGGAGGAGGCGCGCCTGGCCCTGCGCGCCGAGCCCCCCGAGCTCACCTTCCGCCAGTTCCACGCGCGCCTCTGCGGCTACTTCGGCACGCGCGCGGGACCCCGGCTGCCCCGCGGGGCGCTCAGCGAGCACATCGAGACGCAGATCCGCCTGCGCCGCCCGCGCCGCCGCCGTGCGCCCGGCCCCGGCGCCGGCCCCGACGGCCGCCCCGACGGCTCCGAGGAGGGCGAGCGCGTGGCGCGGCTGGAGGAGGAGAACGGCAGCCTGCGCGAGCTGGTGGAGGACCTGCGCGCCGCGCTGCAGAGCAGTGACGCCCGCTGCCTGGCCTTGCAGGTGCGCGCCGCGTGGGGTCGTGGGCAGCTGCTGAGCCCAGACGAGGACGGGAGGAGAGGGCAGCCCTACGCCACCCGACCCCCTCTCCGCGGGCTTGCTTCCTGTGCCAACCCTGCTTTCCACGCCCATCCCACCCTTTGGTACCCATTCCACCACCTCAAGGCCTGTCCCCAGCTCTGCCCATGTCGTCTTAACCACCACCACCACCACCTTTTTTTTTTTTTTTTTTTTTGTATGGAGGCACTCAACCACTGAGCCCCAGCCCCAGCCCTTTTTATATTTTATTAATAAGAGACAAGTTCTCCTTGAATTGCTAAGGCTGGCCTCTAACTTGCGATCCTTCTGCCTCAGCCTCCCCAGCCGCTGGGAGGACAGGCAGGGGCCACCACACCTGGCTCATCTTGCCCCCTTCTAACCCAGAAACTGAACCTGCCTGGGTAGCCACATAGCCCGTTATCAATTCAACAAGCAGCCTTTCCTTTTCTCGCCTCTCCGTCCTGCCAGGCTTGTGTGAGGCTAAGGGGAAAGAGCAGCGACCCTACCTGCACCTTCAGGGGCTCCTTCCTTCATTCAGCTAGTGCTATGTGAGTCCCTCAGGGCCAGCCGACAGCCCGAGTGAGATTTAGAATTAGTGTTAACTGTGATCAGGCAATCTCCCTCCGGCCACCAGGTAGCCCAATCTGGGATAGTGGGGACGCTGGATGAGCTAGGACCCAGCCCTGGCATCTGAGATCAGTCTATGAACACCAGCGCTGTGCTCCAACAGGTACCTGGGGCAGTCCTGAGGCCAAGGTCAAAGGAGGAAAGGGACAGTCCCCACCCCAAGGGGACCACAAGTCTGGCTTTAAACTTGCGATCCTCCTGCCTCACCTTTATATGAATACCCCTTCCTGCCTCGCCAGTCACCTGGCCAGGAGCGGGCAGAGAGTTTACCCCTGATGCGGAGAAGTGGCCAGGTGCTGGCTTGCAGTGGCCAGATGAGTGTGGAACCCGAAGGGCAGGTGGCAGAGCCAACGGTGGAGAGGGGACAGTATCCCCAGGACGTGGGTGAAAAGATGGTTCCTGATCACGCATTATCATTTATTGGGCTCCTACTGTGTGCTAGCTCTGTTCTGGGCTCAGGGAACACAGCGGTCATGGGACGGACAAACCCCGCCCCTCCTCAATGAGCCTCAAGGAAGGCTGGAATCTTTCTTTTTGAGGTGCCCAAGCTCAAGTCTGAGGCATGAGAAGCCACGCCAGGTTGAATGGTACAAATGCAGGAGGGAGGCCAGAAAAAGTCACACAGTTTAGGAATCCTTGTCACCATGCAAAGGACAGAATATGAGCTTCGTGCCTCAAAAGGGGGGGGGGGGGGGGGAACCGTTCAAGTTCCTGCCTCATCGGGGACATTCTGAGTATTGAATGAATCCAGCAGAGCCTGGCACTGGAAAGCAAAGCATGCAATTAATGTGCGCCACTGTTTTGCCAACATGCTTCTGCATGCGCGGGAATGGTGGCAGCCGTCGTGGCTGGCGTCCGTGTCGTGCATCTGGTGCCGGGCTCACCTCCTGCACCCTGCTGCCCTGTCACTGCAGGTTGGCCTCTGGAAGAGCCAGGCGGGCGAGCAGGAAGCGGGAGGCAGCAGGCCCGAGGTGGTGGCGCAGGAGCTGCGACAGGCGCAGGGAGCACTGGCGGCGGCAGAGGCCCGCGCTGGGAGGCTTCAGCAGGGCCAGGCCGAGGTGCGGCGACGCGCGGAGGAGGCCCGGAAGGCCGTGCTGGGCAGCCTGAGCAGGGTGCGGGAGTTGGAGGCGCTGGCACAGCAGGTACCCGGCTTGCAGCGCTGGGTGCAGCAGCTGGAGGCGGAGCTGCAGTGCTACAGGTGAGCGGGGGAGTGACCAGCTATACGGGTGAGAGGGGTGTGGCCAGGATGCACCCAACCAGCGATAAGCACGAGAGGGGTCGTGGCCAGGATGTGCCCAACCAGCGCTACATGTGCGAGGGGGTGTGGTCACAATCTGCCCAATCAGCGCTAAGGGGAGAGGGGGCATGGTCAGGATGCACCCAACCAGCGCTACAGGTGCGAGGGGGCGTGGTCAGAATATGCCCAATCGGTGCTAAGGTGAGAGGGGGTGTGGCCAGGATGCACCCAACCAGCGCTACGCATGAGGGGGCGTGGCCAGGATGCGCCCAACCAGCGCTACAGCTACACCCAATCACTGCTAAGGCAAGATGGGGCGTGGCCAGGGGGCGCTACAGGTGCGGGGGTGTGTCCAAAATACACCCAATCACTGCTAAGGCAAGATGGGGCGTGGCCAGGAATCGCCCAATCAGCTCACGTTCTCCCAAAGCCCAGACTTCGTTCTTCCCCCAACCATGCGTTCCCAGGTTTTCTCCTGCATTCACTTGTTCCCTCATTCATTCATTCAGTCATTCATTCAAGGGCCAGGGACCTCCCTGTCTCTTCATTCATCAGTTCTTCGGTTTCTTAAATCATTCGCGACATTTCTGCTTGTTCTTTGCGTCCAGCCTTCTGTTCCCGCAGTCTATCCATTCATTCAGAGATCACAAGGGAGGTATTGATTCTTTTTAAATTTTTTATTTGTTCTTTTCCGTTGTAAGTGACAGTGGGAGGTATCTTGACTATTGTACACACGTGGGGGTGCAACTTCCGATTTTTGTAGTTGAGCATGGAGTTACAGATGCATTGATTTTTTAAAATCATTTACTTATTTATTTTTTGGTACCAGGATTTTTGAACCCAGGGGTGCTTTACCACTGAGTCCCATCCCTGGCCCTTTCTACGTTTTATTTTGAGATAGGATCTCACTGAGCTGCTCACTTGCTGAGGCTGGCTTTGAACTCGCCATCTCAGCCTCCCTAGTCGCTGGGATCACAGGCGCGCGCCACCGCACCCCGTGGATTCTTACCCTGAGGATTTCAGTGTGTGCGAGCCCTGGATTATGGCGGCCTGCCACGTTCAATAAGGCAGCACGGGGAAGTGGGTACTGTTGGGTTCCTGTCCTTCCAATGAGGAAACAGGTTGATAATGACCCTTGCACTAGGTGACCAGGGCAGGAAGCTGGACGCAGAACCAAGGTTGCCCTCCTGGCAGGGCTGCTGACAGATGGCTGACTTTGGGCAAGTCACCAGCTTCTCGGACCCTGCTTCCGGTTGGGTGGAGTCCCTGCCTCTGAGACGGGCCGTGAAGAGGCTGGGAGGTTCTGTGTTGCACCTAGTAGGTGCTCAGTAAACAGAGCTCCCTGTCTCTTCAAGTGACAAGGCATGCCTGCCTCCTGGCTCGCCCACTGGGCACCTTTGCTGAGCCTCAGAGACCAGGCTTAGCACCAGGATGTGAGGGTGAACGAGACAGACCCAAATCCCCGTCCTGGATAGTCGCTAGTGAATGGGGGGGGGGGGGACACGGATGTCCCACGGCCTGGATGAGTACTTGCCTGACGTGGGGGTGAAGGGACAGGGACCTCATGGTGCTTGCAGCAGGCTCTGGGCAGGCCGAGAGGGAAGAACATTCTCTTCTCAGAAACTGGAATCCGTTTAGGCAAAGCCTCCGGGCGAGAGAGACCTAACGGAACATTCTAGAAACTGAAAGGAGTCCCCGGTCACTGGACAAATAAAGCTCCCAGGCCAGAAAAGGTCAGGCCACTTCTGGAAGGTGGACACCAGGACTTTGATTCTTCCCTTCAAAGAACATGAACCCACCCACGGAAAAGTTTCACTCCACGGGTGACCGAAGCAGATTTGCATTTCAATAAAGAATTGCCCGGCCTCTGGTGACAAAGAGACAGGAGGAGGGGGACCAGAGACAGCCAAGCGCCCTGAGAGGAGCTGTCCTCCTCCAGCTGGAGGGGAGGGTGGTCTGGCTCAGGCTGGGGTCGCAGCCTTGGCTCCTGAGATGCTCGCAGCGGGGGATCAGAGGCCTGAGGCCGGAGGCCGCCCTCCACGGAGGCTCCCGCAGCCCCACAGGTTTGGATAGCGGCTTCCTGTTTGCACAGCTGATGGCTAAAGAGCCGGGCGCCTTGGCTTGAGGCCCACGTCCAGCCTTGGAAGGCTCTCCAAGGGGAGAAATAAAGGATTCCTTCCTTGTTTTGCTGTAAAGTCACAATCAGTCTTTTACGGCATGTTTGTAAAAGGAACTGCAAACATTCAAGTCGCCCTTTACAGTAGGGGAAAAAAAATGTGTAATCCCAGCACTGGGGAGGCCGAGGCAGGAGGACCGCGAGTTCAAAGCCAGCCTCAGCCATGGCGAGGCACTTAGCGACTCAGTGAGACCCTGTCTCTAATAAAATGCAGAAAAGGGCTGGGGATGTGGCCCAGTGGTCGGTAGCGGCCCCACCCCTCCTCTGTAGCTAGACCCTGTTGGATTCCAGGCAGGAGGCTGCGCCTCCCAGGCAGAAGGCCACACCTCCCCAGGTGCTTTGTTAAAAACTACGTTTCCCAAGATCCTCAACATGACCAGAAAGCCTGGCCAGCAGGTGCCCTGGCCACTACCTCCTGACCTCTGGTAGCCTATAGGGCAAGGACTCCCTCCAGGGGCTTTCTGACCCCCACTCTATTTAACCACCCCCGGACTGAAATCACTCTCTTTTCGCCATCATTTTCTCACTAGCTCTCCCCTTCCCCGTTCCCCTTTCTCCCTTTCCCTTAGTAAACCCCCATTTTTCCTTTCTTTTCCTCCCCCCCTCATTCGTTTCCTTCGCGGTTCACCCCCATTCCCTCCACGTGTTTCTTTGGTGAATCAATAAGCCCCTCCCTTTTCCTCTACGGCGGTTTCAGCGTGTGTTCATCGACCCTTCAGACCGAGGGTCCACAGTCAGGAGCAATTACTGGGAGGAAAGAGAGCCCATCTCCCCCTCGTAGGTGACGTCACCCTGGAATGTTCCAGGTGCTTGGCAGATGTGCGTTTGCGGGACAGGGAGCGGGGAGCGGAATGCCTGGATTCCCTTTAGGAATGACAGCTTGAAGTCATTTGCCATGACCCAGCTCAGGCGTCCCCAGCATCGTCTAGTTTTCAAAACACTTCCCCAAGCCGGGCAGTGCGGTGGCGCAGGCCTGTGATCCCAGCACTGGGGAGGCTGAGGCAGGAGGATGGCGAGTTGGAGGCCAGCCTCAGCAATGGCGAGGCCCTTAGCAGCTCAACGAGACCCTGTCTCTGATAAAACACAAAGAAAGGGCTGGGGATGGGGCTCAGTGGTCGAGTGCCCCTGGGTTCCATCCCTGGGACTAAAAAAAATATTGAGGGAGAATAAAATAGTTTTTAAAAATTGTCTCTGCAGAAAAAATCCGAGCGCCTGGGACTTAGGCCGCCCGCGGTGGCCCAGTGGCCTGGTCCTGCCTTAAAGGGCCCTACTGCTCCTTGGAGGGGTGGCCTTCTCCCGGGGAGGGGCAAAGGCTCGAAGCATCCCCCTCTCTTGAACCGCCCACCTGCCCAGCTGGGCTCCTCGGTGGGCCTTGAGGCCCCTGGGGACAGCCCCGTGAGGCCCAAGAGCTCCGAGAGGCTGCGCTCAGCTGCAGGCGGAGGAGGGCGCGGCCTCTACGAAGGCCCTGGGGGAGGAGGCGGGGAGGGTGGGCCACCGGGCTGGGGACACCTCCTTTCTTCTGCCCGACTGCGGCAACCCCGCAGCACCCAGAGGGGCCGGCCCAGCCAGCAGGTCAGGGGAGGGACGGGGGAGGGAGCGGAGGGGACTCTGGGCACCATCTGGGGCTGCCAGACCTCAGATTCCTTTGTCCTTAGAGGCGGGTGTGTGGGTGGCCCTGCTCCCAGGAACAATACCAGGGCTCTCAAAGAAGCGAGGCTGCCCAGGCACCGGCCGCAGGCCCTTGCAGGAGGCCCAGCTTTCCCACGTACTGAGTGAGAACTCTCTGACCCTCGGTCTCTTCTTCTATAATGTGTTGGTGGGGGGTGGGGCGGGTCTGTCCCTCTGGGTCTCCGTATGAATATTGGGGGGGGGTTGGGGGGCAGCATGGTGGAGTTCTGGGGTGCGACCTCTGCCGGCCCCGGTTTCCTCATCCAAAAAATGGATGAAGTCCTAGAAGACTAGGAATTCCTGCTTCCTAGACGATTTAAAGGGCCAGGGTGCAAGGAGTACCAAGAATAGCACTAAGCATTCGGAAGGTGCTCGCGGGCATAGGAATTTTTTTCCCCCAGAAAAAGAAATGCTGGTAGTGGTGTGTGGTGTTAATTTTCAGAGACCAGCGCCCCCAGAAAGATCTCTGGGAATGGGCCCACCCAGAAAGCCAAGGGACAGTTTCAGTTAAGTGTGGCAACACCTCACACAGCAAGGCCCGGTGACACTGCTAAGGGTCAGGGGTAATGTCCTCCTCGGAGCTGGGTCCTGAAGGATGCGTAGGGGTTTTCTCAGACATTGTAGACACGCCGTGGTGTCTCTTTGGGTAGAAGGAGTCTTTTTTTCTCTTTTGGTACCAGGGATTGAGCCCAGGAGCACTCGACCACTGAGCCCCATCCCCAGCCCTTTTTGTGTTTTATTTAGAGACAGGGTCTCACTGAGTTGCTTAGGGCCTAAGCTGCTGAGGCTGGCCTCCACCTTGTGATCCTCCTGCTTCAGCCTCCTGAGCTGCTGGGATGACAGGTGTGCCCCCTCCTCTGTTTTTCTTCCTTCCTCTCTTTCCTTTTCTGGGGACCGAACCCAGGAGTGCTCTCTCCCCAACTCCACTTATTTACTTATTTATGTGAGGCAAGGTCTTGCCAAGTTGCCGAGGCTGGCCTCTAACTTGCGATCCTCCTGCCTCAGCCTCCGGAGGTGCTGGGATGACAGGTGTGCGCCCCCGCGCTCAGCTGCATGAAATGCTTTCGAGAGCGCGTGGCTTCTGTGGAAAGCAGAAGGAAGAGGGCTGATTGTTCTTTTCTATCCAGAAAAGCAACATGTGCCCAGAAGCCACTAGTGACCCTGCAGGTGGGCCGTGCGGGCCTCGCCCCGACCTGGAGAATGGCCTTGACTGCATCAGCCCTCCTGCAGGTTCACAGCGCAGTGCGTGTCCTTCGGAGAAGGAAGGAGCTCAGAGAGGGCCAGCGATCTGCCCAGGGTCGCCCAGTAACCCAGGACCACAGCCAGGCTGTGCCCCCCCAGAGCCCAGGGGTCTGTAGCTCCTTCTGCTGCTCCCCCAGACGGGCCTGGGGCGGCCTGGGCGTGATCTACCTTGTCCCCTCCCCCGTGAATGCAGACATTTTTTCCTTTGATACTTCATTAGCCTCAGTTTCCTCATCTGGAGAATGGGGATAAATCTACCCCAGAGGACAAGAATCAGGTGTGGTGGTGGAAAGGCCTGTCATCCCCGCAACTCGGGAGGCTGAGGCAGGAGGATCGCAAGGTGGAGGCCAGCCTCAGCAATTTAGCGTAAGGCCCTGAGCAACTCGGCGAGACCCTGTCTCTAAATAAAATACAAAATAGGGCTGGGGGTGCGGCTCCGTGGTGGGGCACCCCGGGTTCAATCCCTGGTACCAAAAAAAAAAAAGAAAAGAGGGTTCTTCCCACGCTCCCCTCTCGGTGACTTATTTTTGGCCCTTCCTCCTGTTGTTCTCGATTCTCCTCGTGCTGGTCTCTGACTTCCTGCCAGCTTCTTCAGTCCGGAAACATCATAGAAACAAAGGCAGCCACTCTGTGCCCACCCAGGACCTGCGGCCTGCAGTCGACCCCGCCCCGCGGGCTCCGGCCTTGATCTGGGCGGGGGCGGGGGATCCTGTCCCCCCTGGCCGGCCCCGAGTGGCCAGAGGATGACGGCAGAGAGGGAGCGAGGGACGGACACCAGTGACAGTTTCCATCTGTGCCCAGGAGAGTGACAGTCTTTGGTATGGCAAAGTCTCAAGTGCTCCCATCCACGGCTGCTGTGGGGTATTCTGCAGGTGTCTATTAAGAGAGTTGATCTCAAGCAGTCCACGTAGGACTCGAGAGCAAGTTCTGCCAGGCTCAGTGGCACATGCCCGTCATCCCAGTGGCTCGGGAGGCTGAGGCAGGAGGATCGCAAGGTGGAGGCCAGCCTCAGCAACCCAGCGAGACCCTGTCTCTAAGTAAAACACACACAAAAAAGGGCCGGGGATGTGGCTCTGGGGTTGAGCGCCCCCTGGGTTCAATCCTTTGCACCCCCCAAATAAATAAATAATAAAGCCCTCGACCCAGGGCGTGGTTATAAATGGATATCCGGCTTCTGAGGCAGGAGGGGGCAGAAACAGAGGCCCAGGATCTCTAAGCACCTGCTGTGCCTCGGGCACCGCGCCAAGCACTTGGTCTCTGCAGCGTCACTTCACCCCCTCGAGGTGCTGTGAATGGTTGGTTCATGATCACGCTACAGTTGCCAGCAACACAGAGCCCACCGCACAATGGCTTCCTCGGCTGCAAGGATATTGCCAAGTCCGGGGGGGGGGTGTTTTTTCAAGGGCCCAATTCTCTCTCTGCCCACTCTGCTGCCTCAGCTTGTTACCCTCTTGGCCTGTCCCTGTGGCCCACCCCCATCATCACAGAATAGCTGCCATGGCTCCAGCCATCACCGCCATATCCAGAGACAGATAGAAAAGTGACCGTTCCTCCTTGGGAACGGAGGAGACTTTCTCTCACCTCTTTCATTGGCCAGAATCACATCACATGCCTGGTCCTCAACCAATCCCTGGCAAAGGGAGGGGCTCGTCACGATGACTTTAGACCCCCCCCCCCATCTCCTCTCTGGAACCCCATGGTCGCTCATTCCAGGGGTAAAATACTCCACGTGGTGCTGAGAGCACAGATGGGGTGTGACTGTTTGGACGGTTCTGTTTGGTTTCTATCACAACCGTAACAAAGAGCCAACCACTGAGTGTCTTGAAATACCTCCCATTCCTGACCTCACAGTGGTGGAGGCCACAAGTCCAGGCGGGCGTGGCTGGGTTCTGGGCTTGGGCTCTGGCAAGGCCAACATCAAGGGCCCTTGGCCACATCTGGAGGCTCTGGGGAGGAATCTACCACCAAGTTCATTCAGGGACAGGCAGAACTCAGTTCTTGGTGTTTAAGCTGCAAATGACACAAAATCACCCCATCTCAGAACGGCTCACACACAAAGATATTTATGATCTCAGAGCTGGGCATGGTGGCCCTCACCTGTGATCCCAGCGGCTCCGGAGGCTGAGGCAGGAGGATTGCAAGGTGGAGGCCAGCCTCAGCAAAAGTGAGGCCCTGGGCCACTCAGTGAGACCCTGTCTCTAAATATAGTACAACAAGGGCTGGGGATGTGGCTCAGTGGTTAAGCACCCCTGGGTTCAATCCCCAGGACCAAAAATAAAAAATAAGCAAACCAACAAATGAATAAATCAGACATTGGGATCTTTCGTGTGTTCTAAGCAGGACCCTTGGATTAGAGGAGGGGGTAGGAATGGGTTTGTCCAACTTATTCCCATCATCCTTCCTGTCCTAGTCCTATATGTTTTCCTATGATTTCATTGTACAGGTGCCACCCTCCTTATCCTCAGTTTCACCTTCCATGGTTTCAGCTACCAGTGAGTGGTCAACCACAATCTGAAAATAGAAAATGCTAGAAAGAAGCAATTCTGAAGTTTTAAATGGCTGAGGGTTCCAAATAGCGTGATGGAATTCACGCTGCCTTCTCTGTTCTGCGTGTGATGTCAATCATCCCTTGATCCAGTGTATCCACACTGTATATGCTACCTCCCCATTAGTCACTTTGTAGCTGCCTCCTTGGATTGACTGGTATTGTGGTGCTTGTGTTCTAGCGGCCCTTATTTAATATTCTATTTTATTACTAGCTGTTGTTAATCTCTCACTGGGCCTGATTTATAAATTAAACTTATCATAGGTATATATGCCAAGGGGAAAACGATAGTCTATAGAGTGTCTAGTACCATCAACAATTTAGGAACCCATTGCAGATCTTGCAATGCGTCCTTCTCAGATGAGGAAAGCGGGAATGACGTCTTCCTCTTGCTTTATCTTCTTGCAACATATGTATATTCGTATCTGTTTTCCACCTGCATAAGTGCACTCCCCAGAATTGACCACCCAGGTCTTTAATCCAGTCAGAGCACACCTCCATTTTCTTGAGAGTGGTCTTTATTCACATGGGAGTGGGAAACCCAGTCGAATTTCCTAATTGGGATTCGTGTTCATGGTCTGATCATCAGTCAAATAATTCCTGCAAGGATCTGGGGGCGTTCTGAGTCCATTTTCTGTTACTGTAACAAAGTACCTGAGACGTGGTCATTTATAAAGAATAGAGGTTTTTTTTTGTTTGTTTGTTTGTTTGTTTGTTTGTTTTGTGGTACCAGGGATTGAACTCAGGGGCACTCAAGCACTGGGCCACATCCCCAGCCCTTTTTTTGTATTTTATTAGAGACAGGGTCTCACTGAGTTGCTAAGTGCCTCGCCATTGCTGAGGCTGGCTTTGAACTCGCGATCCTCCTGCCTCAGCCTCCCAAAGTGCTGGGATTACAGGCGTGCGCCACCGCGCCCGGCAATAATAGAGTTTTTCTTAATTGTGTGGTTCTGGAAGCTGGGAGGTTCAAATGGATGATGCTAGTATCTGATGAGGGCCATTTGCTGCACCATACTGTGGTGGAGGGTGAGAGAAAGCCACTAACGCCATCAGAGAGGCCTCATGACCTCTTCTAACCTAATTATCTCGCCAAGGCTCCACCTCCAAATATCACCAACTTAAGAACGTGAGGACTAAGTTTCAGTTAATTTTTTTTTTTTTAAACCACTGAGCCACATCCCCAGCGCTTTTTACATGTTATTTAGGGACAGGGTCTCACTAAGTTGTTTAGAGCCTCGCTAAATTGCCGAGGCTGGCCTCCAACTCATGATCCTCCTGCCTCAGCCTCCCAAAATGCTGGGATTACAGGCGTGCGCCACCGCCCCCTGGTGGCTTATTTAATTTTGGTTAACTTAAACTGAAGTAGCCTCATGTGACGAGTGGCTACCCTATTGTCTAGCACACATCAGATTTGTGAAGCAAGTCCCATCAGTCCGGGCACTGTGGTCCATGCCTGTCGTCCCAGCAACTCAGGAGGCTGTGGCAGGAGGATCACAAATTCGAGGACAGCCTCAGCAAGTTAGGGAGACCCAGTCTCAAAAAAATAAAACAGGGCCGGGAGTGGTGGGGCACGCCTGTGATCCCAGCTCTTGGGAGGCTGAGGCAGGAGGATCGCAAGTTCAAAGCCAGCCTCAGCAATGGCGAGGCACTTAGCAGCTCAGTGAGACCCTGTCTCTAATAAAATACAAAAAAAAAAAAAAAGGGCTGGGGATGTGGCCCAGTGGTCGAGTGCCCCTGAGTTCAATCCGGGTACCAAAAAATAAAATGCAATGCAACACACACACACACACCCCTTACAGGTCACCTGAATGCCACCTAAAATCATCTCACACATTAGCAAGGGCCGTATTTAAAAGATCCTCATCATTCCCTCTTCACAGGACCCCCAGATTCCCATCCGCAAGTCCCCACTGCTGCTCACTGGTGAATGGATGGGGACAATAGACAGGTGGCTCAGAGACGGTGAGAGAGTTGTGGAGGTCACACAGCAAATCTCCCGTGAAGCCAAGCCCAGGCCTGGAGGCTCCGGGAAGCTGGTGGTTTGCAGCAGAGAGCTGAGGGGGGTTGCTCAGAGGCACCAGAGCTGCCGGACCAGGGCCATGGGGGGGCAACATCTGGCCCCGGTCAGATTACATAAGCCGCGGGCTGGCGGCCAGGCGTGGCCATCAGCCTCCACAGGAGGAGACATCAGAGGCTCTCCCCGGGGGTCCAGGAGGCCTGCGGACGCCGCCAGCTGGAGGGAAAGCCAGCCGCACCGGGGACTCTGGGGTCCCTCAGGAAGCGAGGGTGTGAGGGAAGAGGGCGCGGCCACCAGGGCCCGCCTTTCCCCAGAACTACCAGAGCCCAGCGGGACAGCCCGCGGGGGACGGGCGTCGCTCCAGCTCACAGAAACACCCCTGCCCACGTTCGTTCCATGACGCCCAAAGGACAGTGGCTCAGAGAGGCAGCTCGGGGGTTGGAGGCCAGGGAAACTGGGGACAAGGAGGCTGGGCCCCCTGTCGTGCTTCTCCAAAGCTGGCAAAGAATGGTCTGGCAGAGAGAGGGGCGGTGACGAATAAATAAATACCCATGACAATGCTGGGCGCGGTGGCAGCTCAGGAGGCTGAGGCAGGAGGATGGCAAGGTGGAGGCCAGCCTCAGCAACTTAGCAAGGCCCTAAGCAACTCAGCGAGACCCTGTCTCTCAATAAAAATATAAAAAGGGCTGGGGACGGGGCTCAGTGGTGAAGCATCCCTGGGTTCGATCCCTGTTACAAAAAAAAAAAAAAATTATTTTGGGACAGGGTCTCCCTAAATTGCCCAGACTGGCCTCGAACTCGTGATCCTCATGCCTTAGCCTCCTAATGATAGCTCTCAGTGCAGGGAGTTGTATGTAAGCAATTTCTAAGACTCTAGTGCCGTGTGTGGAGGTGTTTGGGGAGTGGTGGTCTCCAGGCAGCCTGCGCCAGGAAATTTTTAAATAAGGCCACTTGGTAAGAGTTGGCCATCTTTCTCTCTCTCTCTCTGCCTCCTCTCCCTCCTCTCTGCCTCACCCCCGCTCCTCTCTCTCTCTCTCTCTCTCTCACCAGGAATTAAACCCAGAGTTGTTTAACCCACTGAGCCCCATCCCCAGCCTTTTTTATATTTTATTTAGAGACAGGGCCTTGCCGAGTTGCTTAGGGCCTCGCTAAGTTGCTGAGGCTGGCCTCCAACTCACGATCCTCCTGCCTCAGCCTCCCCAGCCATTAGGATGACAAGCACGCACCACCGCACCCTGCTGAGAACTTCCTTCTTTTTAAAACCCGAACAATATCCCCCGTGGGGCCGCGCCTCCTTCTGCTGCTTTCCCTGCGGGTGGGTTCCCACACCTTCTGCACCTTCTCCCCAGCCTGTCTCAGAACCCCAGGAACAGAGCCCCAGACTTATAAATCACGACAATTTAGGATTACCCCTGGCTTTAGGCAAAGCTTGGCCCAGCAACTCCGATTTATTAAGGGCCCTGTTTGTATTGCTGTCATTTTTAGGGCCTATCCTCAGCCCCGGGGCATGTCCGGAAGGTCCCCTCAGAGTCGCAGAGGGTGGTCACAGCTCCAGACCCGGTCGTCTCCCCGCACGCCCAAGCCACCCAGCGGCGGCAGAGGGAATTGCAGGAGGGAAAGGTTCTGCTCCGCCCGCTCCAACCAGAGAGCTCCTCGTGTCTCATTGGCTAGCCTGCACAGCAATGAGCCAATCACAGTGTCCAGGGGTGGGTTATGCTGATTAGGAGGGAGGAGCCACGTGCCCCGCCTCCCTCCAGTCTGGGCTGCGGCTCCAAAGGTCCCTCTCTGTTGGCCTCCGCCTGTGTCCCTTGCACAGCCTGCGCCCTATACCTGCTGGACCTTCCTGCAGCGGGTCCTGAATGGCTGCTGCGACATCCCTGTCCTGCTCACAGCCAGCCCAGCTCCTGGCCAAGCTCAGGGCTTCTGGGCGACCCGCACCCCTGCTCCTGGGTGGCGTGTGGCTTCCTCCCTGCCACGCATCTGCTGGAGGCCCAGGAGGTGGCTGCACCTCCCGAGCCACTGCTAAGCTGACCAGGGTCCTTTTCCTGGAATATTTGGGAGGCTGAGGCAGGAGGATCACAAGTTCAAGGCCAGCCTCAGCCACTTAGCCAATCCCCCGTGGGGCCGCGCCTCCTTCTGCTGCTTTCCCTGCGGGTGGGTTCCCACACCTTCTGCACCTTCTCCCCAGCCTGTCTCAGAACCCCAGGAACAGAGCCCCAGACTTATAAATCACGACAATTTAGGATTACCGCCTGGCTTTAGGCAAAAGCTTGGCCCAGCAACTCCGATTTATTAAGGCCTGTTTGTATTGCTGTCATTTTTAGGCCTATCCTCAGCCCCGGGCATGTCCGGAAGGTCCCCTCAGAGTCGCAGAGGGTGGTCACAGCTCCAGACCCGGTCGTTCCCCGCACGCCCAAGCCACCCAGCGGCTGCCGAGGGAATTGCAGGAGGGAGAGGTTCTGCTCCGCCCGCTCCAACCAGAGAGCTCCTCGTGTCTCATTGGCTAGCCTGCACAGCAATGAGCCAATCACAGTGTCCAGGGGTGGGTTATGCTGATTAGGAGGGAGGAGCCACGTGCCCCGCCTCCCTCCATCTGGGCTGCGGCTCCAAAGGTCCCTCTCTGTTGGCCTCCGCCTGTGTCCCTTGCACAGCCTGCGCCCTATACCTGCTGGACCTTCCTGCAGCGGGTCCCTGAATGGCTGCTGCGACATCCCTGTCCTGCTCACGGCCAGCCCAGCTCCTGGCCAAGCCGGGCTTCTGGGCGACCCGCACCCCTGCTCCTGGGTGGCGTGTGGCTTCCTTCCCTGCCACGCATCTGCTGGAGGCCCAGGAGGTGGCTGCACCTCCCGAGCCACTGCTATGCTGACAGGGTCCTTTTCCTGGAATATTTGGGAGGCTGAGGCAGGAGGATCACAAGTTCAAGGCCAGCCTCAGCTCACTTAGCCAAGCCCTAAGCAACTCAGTGAGTGACCTCATGTCTTCTAATATAAAATATAAAGAAAGGCTAAGGAGGTAGGCCAGTGTGTTTAGCGTTCCTACAGCTCAATCCCCATTTTGGAAAAAAAAAAATTGGCGAATATCAAGAATAATATCGACATATAGTAAAGGTCATCCAAAGCCCAGGAGAGGAGACAGACGACTTATTCCAATAAAAGGCTATCATGGCCAAGAGGTCGAAAAAGTCATACAAATTATCTGAAAATTAATTTATTTTTTTTTTAAATTCACCCATAATATGTCTGAAGCAAGGATCTCCAAGAACCGGTTAGCACCGCAGTTAAAAGATATCAATGTTGCCGGGCGCGGTGGCGCACCGCCTGTAATCCAGCACATTTGGGAGGCTGAGGCAGAGGATCGCGAGTTCATAGCCAGCCTCAGCATGGCGAGGCACTTAAAAACGCAGTGAGACCCTGTCTCTAATAAAAATACAAAAAATGGGCTGGGGATGTGGCCCAGTGTCGAGTGCCCCTGATTTCAATCCCAGCACCCAAAAAAAAAAAAAAGAACCAAAAAAAAATCCAATGCTTTTATTCCACGACTTGCTAATTCTCTCAGACATTTCTTCATGGCCCAAGACAGCTGCTGTGGCTCCAAACATCACAGCGCAGGAGGATCACAAGTTCAAGGCCAGCCTCAGCTACTTAGCCAGGCCCTAAGCAACTCAGTGAGACCCTGTCTCTAATAAAATATAAAGAAGGCTAGGAGGTGGCGCAGTGGTTAGCGTTCCTCTGCTCAATCCCCAGTTTGGAAAAAAAAAAAATTTGAATATCAAGGAATATTATCGACAGAGAGTAAAGGTCATCCAAAGCCCAGAGAGGAGAAGACGCTTCAATTAAAGGCTTTCAGGGCCAAGGGGTAGAATATGTCATTCAAAGTAGCTGAAATTTTTTTTTTTTTTAATTTCACCCATAATATGTCTGGAAGCAAGGATCTCCAAGACCGGTTAGCTCCGCAGTTAAAAGATATCAATGCTGCCGGGCGCGGTGGTGCACGCCTGTAATCCCAGCACTTTGGGAGGCTGAGGCAGGAGGATCGCGAGTTCAAAGCCAGCCTCAGCAATGGCGAGGCACTTAGCAACTCAGTGAGACCCTGTCTCTAAATAAAATACAAAAAAGGGCTGGGGTGTGGCCCAGGGGTCGAGTGCCCCTGAGTTCAATCCCTGGTACCAAAAAAAAAAAAAAAAAAAAAAAAGATATCAATGCTTTTATTCCACGACTTGCTAATTCTCTCAGACATTTCTTCATGGCCCAAGACAGCTGCTGTGGCTCCAAACATCACAGCCTCACATGACAATGCCCAAAGATAGGGGGAACAAAAGCAGGGGCGGGGCACTTCCTTCCCGGGCTTCCTTGGGTGACATCTGTCCTGGAGCGCCTTCTGGAGATTTGGCCTGGAGTCCCACTTGCTAAACTTGGATCACATGACAGCACTTTGCGCCAGTTGCAAGCTGTGGGGAGTGTCTCTGGCACTTGCTCCTGGACGGCGGAGGCGGCCGGGGAGGAGTAAGTAGCAGAGGCCGGGCCTCGCGTCCTCTCCTCCTGCTCATGCCTGTGTCTCTTCCCCCGCCCGCAGGTCACGGGGTCCCCGGCTCTCAACGCCCCCTCGAGGAAGCCCAGAGCGGAGAGTCGGGGGTGGACCCTCCGAGGACTCGGGGACCAGAGCCACGGGCAGAGGTCTGTCCCCAGGGCCCGGGCTTGCTGTCAGGACGCGGGACTCTCGGTGCCGGTGACCGTCCCACCACACCCCCAGCGGCTCAGGCTGGGCTTCCGGAGCCCACAGGCGCCCTGGCCCCCAGCCCCGTCGCCACAAAAACCTTGACCTTAAAAATTGGTGGGAGGCCAGGCCAGGAGGCGCACACCTGTAATCCCAGTGGCTCCGGAGGCTGAGGCAGGAGGATCGCAAGGTGGAGGCCAGCCTCAGTAATTCAGCGAGGCCCTGTCTCTAAATAAAATATCAAACGGGCTGGGACCTGGCGCAGGGTGAAGGCCCCTGGTGCCAAAACATTTTTTTGAATAAATAAGACCAAGACACGGCAACGCTGGGGACCCCGGAGGGTCACCTGTGTGACACCCCCTCCCCTGCATGCCCCCAAATGTGGGGGTCGGGAACCCGTCTGGCCTGGCCTCCCCTGGCTGAGGTCCTGCAGGCCCGCTGGTCCCCACCCTGGGTCCCAAGTCCCTGCATTCCCCTCCCCCACTCCAGGGGTACGAACAGCTGTCCCGCTCCGTGGAGGGCCAGGCGGCCTCAGACGAGGAGGAGGAGACGTGGCGGAAGCCGCAGAGGCCACCCGCCGCCGGGGGACGAGGTGCAGCTGGCGTGGCCCTCAGGCTGTCAGAGCGGGTACGTCGGGGGGCGGGGGGGACTGTCAGAGGTCGTCCAGGAAGCCCAGAGCCCCCCCCCGGGAGGACAAGGACCCCCCTGTGGGTCCCTTCACCAAGTGGCAGCTTGAACTTGAGGGCTGAGCAGGCCCGTCATCCCAGCGGCTCAGGAGGCTGAGGCAGGAGGATCGCAAGGTGGAGGCCAGCCTCGGCAATTGAGCAAAACCCTAAGCAGCTCAGCGCGACCCGTCTCTCCGTAAAACCCGAAGGGTCCTGGGATGGGCTCAGGGCTGGAGCGCCCGGGGCCAGTCCCCGGCACCAGAGAGAAACAGAGCTGAGCCGGCCTCGCAGGACGCAGCCGGTGGCTTTATTTGCCACTGTCCCAACACGTGCTCCAGAGCTTCCCGGTCACTCTGTCCGCGTGCGTCACCCCTCAGCACCCTAGACCTTCCCGCGGCGCACCGGGGTCCAAGGACGGCCCCGCACCTCCTGGCCGTCTCAGACAAGGGCCTGGTCCTGCCCAGCCTCAGCCTTCCCATCTCAGGGATGGCTGGCCTCGCCCACCAGGGGCCCCAGGCACACCCCCCGCCCCCCCCCCGCCCCGCGCGACTGTCACACCGCAAAGCACTGCTGACCGGCCGGGATCATCATCACCATCCACCCTTCTCGTCAACCGCAAGGATTTTCCGAATCACCTACTAGGGGCCCTGCCAAAGCCCACACATCTGGAAACTAAGGAGAAGCAAGAGGGTTGCTCTCCCGTCCTGGACTTAGTTTAGAGACGGTGGCAGAAAGAGGAAGCAGGGTGGGGGGACAGGAGATGCTGGGGTGACCTGAGCCGATAACTGCAGGGAAGGAGGGACCCAGCTGTGCAGGTGGGGGGGGAGGGGCGTTTGGGAAGTGGGAACAGCACGTGCAAAGGTCCTGGGGTTGGCTGGTGCAAAGGTCCTGGGGTTGGCTGGTGCAAAGGTCCTGGGGTTGGTTGGCAAGGCGAGGAGGAGGGGGCTGTGCAGGAGGGGCTCCAGGATGGTGTCGCTCTCCAAGGGTGGAGCTCTGCCCAGCGCTGGTGCTTTCCTTTTTAGCAGGTGTGATGATGGGACAGCAGCCAGGACGCTCAAAACTTCCCACGGCCACTTTGGTGGCACAGACCGCGCCTGCGCCCTGGGGCAGCTGGAGGCCCAGGGCCTCAGCGGGAAGACCCCGAGGACACCCCTGGAGGTCAGCAGGGCCCCCAGGTGGAGGGGTGACTTCATCCCAGAGTCTCTCGTGGCCGGAAGGACCAGGGGGCCCATACCCCGGCCCACGATGAGAAAACCAGGCCTCGGAAAGGAGATGCGCTTTCCTCCTGCTTGGGTTTGTTGGCTGTGACTTAGAAGAGCCCATCTCCAGCCGGGCGTGGTGGCACACGCCCGCCATCCCAGCGGCTCTGGAGGCTGAGCAAGGAGGATCGCAAGGTGGAGGCCAGCCTCAGCAACTTAGCAAAGCCCTGAGCGACTCAGCGAGGCCTTGTCTCTTAATACGACATAATAAAGGGCTGGGGACGGGGCTCCGTGGTTAAGCACCCCTGGGTTCAGTCCCCTGGTGCCAAAAAGAAAAAAGAGAGAGAGAGAGAGAGAAAGAAAAAGAGTCTTCTGTGGCCTTTATCTAACAGAATGGGATTTGGGAAGGGTTCTCCCCAGAACGGGGCGGTAGGCGTGCACTGCCACCTGTCTGGCCTCAGATCCCGGCTCCATCACCTGCTCCTGCGTGATCTTGAGAACGTTCCTCAACTTTTTAATTTAATTTAATTTAATTTAATATTATTATTATTTTTGGTACCAGGGATTGAATCCGGGCGCTTAACCACGGAGCCCTATCCCCAGCCCTTTTCGTTTGTTTGTTTTTGTAATTTAGACACAGGGTCTTGCTGAGTTGCTTAGGGCCTCCCTAAATTGCTGAGGCTGGCCTCCAACTTTCGATCCTCATGCCTCAGCCTCCTGAGCCCCTGGGATTACAGGCCATTGCTCCCTGCTCCCAGACGGATTTCTTTGCTTGACACCAATACAAATGTATTAAAAAAAAAAAAAAAGAAAGAAAGAAAGAAAGAAGAAGAAGAAACGAGACCAATAGAGAAGGGAGAATGGAGTCCTCAGATTGGGGTATAAAATTGCTGTGCAACTTTGGGCCACGCACTTGACTTCTCTGGGCCTCAATGCCAACCTGAGGGAGTCTGGGTGGTCTGTCTGCCCGCCAGGCCGGGGGACGCTGGACAAGATGACCTCTGTGAAGGGGACAGGCGGGCCAGGGACCTCGGGGGATGCGCTGGACGTGGGGGGAGGCAGCAGGGTGACGCTTCCCGCGCAGGCGGAGTTGCAGCGGACGGTGGCGGAGGCGGAGCGGGTGCGGCTGGAGCTGCAGGTGGCGGAGGCGGAGCGGGTGCGGCTGTCGCTGCTGGAGGAGAAGCTGGCGGACCTGCTGCAGCTGCTGCGGAGGCTGCTCGACCTGGTAGGCGCGGGGCCTCGCCATGGCTGAGCCGGCCTCCACCTCGCCATCCTCCTGCCTCAGCCTCCCGAGCTGCAGGGATGGCAGGCGCGCGCCCACCGTGCGCGTGATCTCGGCTCCGCCCCCCACCAGGGGTCTCTGAGGAGCCCCGTGTGGCCAGCCTAGGGGTGGGGACGCGTGGCCAGTCCCCGGGCTGCTGCACAGACGCTCACCAGGCCTGTCTCCGTTTCTTTTGAAGCACGTGTCGAAGAGAGCCCTGGGGAAGGTTCTGCTCGGCACCCTGGACGCGTGGAGGAGCCCGGCCCAGGGTAGGAGGAGGCTGCGTCCTGCAGATGTGGGCCAGCTGCTGCGAGACCCCAGCACCCCCCGTCCTGAGTGTCGCGTTTTGCTGTTGTTGTTGTTGGTTTGTTTGTTTTTTGTTCCAGGATTGAGCCAGGGGCGCTTAACCACCGAGCCCCGTCCCCAGCCCTTTCTATATTTTACTTAGAGACAGGGTCTCGCCGAGTTGCTGAGGCCGGCCTCCACCTTGCGATCCTCCTGCCTCAGCCTCCCAAGCCACTGGGATGACAGGCGTGCGCCACCGCACCCGGCTTTTCTGGGTGTTTTGTCTGCACCTTGGTGGCCTCATTCCTGCCCTGAACACCCCTGCAGAGACGGGGGGCTTCCGGCACACATTTCCTGGTCTCCCCCAGGACACTGGACAGACCTGAGCCCTGCCAGCAAACAAAGGCTCACGCTGTGGTCCCTCATCTACCTGGGAGTCGGGAACAGGCTGCAGATAGCTAATAACACTGCAGGGGGCGGTGGCGCACGCCTGGCTTCCTAGCGGCTCGAGAGGCTGAGGCAGGAGGATCGCAAGGTGGAGGCCAGCCTCAACCATTTAGCGAGGCCCTAAGCAACTCGGTGAGACCCTGTCTCTAAATAAAATATAAAAAGGGCTGGGGACGGGGCTCGGTGGTTAAGCGCCCCTGGGCTCAATCCCTGCTACCAATAAAAAATAAAGAAAGTCCTCCCAGGCAGCCACCGGGTGAGCCATGGTCGCGGGGAGACCAGGAAATGTGAGCCGGAAGCCCCTCTCAGGGGTCCTCAGAGGAAGAGGGACAAGAAGGGGTGGCAACTGGGCAGAGCAGAGGTGGGACAGGGCACGGAGGCCCAGGGAGGAGGACCGTGGCCGGGTGGGTCGCGGTGAGCAGAGGCCCGGCTCCCCCGACTCTGCTCTCTCTCCAGAAGGAAGACCTGGGCCCGCAGCCGTCCTGGACGCCCTGCACCAGGCCCTGGCTGGCTGTGAGCTCCTGCAGAGGCAGCCTCCAGGACGGGCCTCCTCAAGCCCCGCCCTCGCCAACCCCCTTCTCATCTCCTGCTGACGTCACTGGCACAGCCCGTGGGCACCGCTGGTCAGCCTCGCCACCACCAACCCAGCCTCCACCATCAGCCTCACCACCACCAACCCAGCCTCCACCATCGGCCTCGCCACCACCAACCCAGCCTCCACCATCAGCCTCACCACCACCAACCCAGCCTCCACCATCGGCCTCCCCACCAACAACCCAGCCTCCACCATCGGCCTCCCCACCATCGGCCTCCACCATCGGCCCCCCACCACCAACCCAGCCTCCACCATCGGCCTCCCCACCACCAACCCAGCCTCCACCATCGGCCTCCCCACACTCAGGCTGTCAGAACATCCTCTGTAGATGGTCTGGCTATGGTCACATCATCAGCACTCTGGAGGCCCTGAAGGCCACCCCTACATTGGGCTCCCCCCACATTCCTTCACAGCCCCCGCATTCCTGACACCAGAGTCCACATTAAAGCCCTGCATTGCTGGGTGCAGTGGTCCACTCCTGTAATCCCGGTGACTCGGGAGGCTGAGGCAGGAGGATCACAAGTTGGAGGCTAGCCTCAACAACTTAGTGCAGCCCTAAGCAACTCAGGGAGACCCCGTCCCTAAGTAAAATACAAAACAGGGCTGCGGATGGGGCTCAGTGGATCAGCACCCCTGGGTTCAATCCCTGGTACAAGTTTTAAAAAAAAGAAGAAGAAGGAGGAGGAGGGGGGGAGGGGAAGTGTTAGAAATCAAAAGAATAATAACCAGTATAAAAATGCAAATGGTATGAAAATACTTTGTGTAAAACCAATGACTTGGAAAACTGTGCTCTTTATATGTAATAGGAGAGGAATTACACTCTAAAAGCATGTGTCACCAATTAAATTAAATTTAAAAATTTTTTAAAAAAAAAATAATAATAACCACTACAATATTAGAAATGGAGACTATCTCTGACCGGCGTATTGGTGAAGTAGCCGTGGTGGGGCTGGTGGGTATGTTACCAGAAACTTCCATCGCTAAGAAGCAAAGAGGGAAAATGACCGGAGAGGAAAAAACTCTTGGGTCTATCTACATAAAGAAAGGAAGATCATTAGAAAAGATTCAATAAGTCAAAGTAAAATAAAAACTTTTATTTTTATTATTCTTTCTTGGTCTAACAGACAGTACTTTTCCCAAATATTAGCAGCAATGATGGAGGAGATGGTTATAGCGTGTGTATGATCCTACGTGGAGGCCGGGTGGGGGGCGCACGCCTGTCATCCCAGCGGCTTGGGAGGCTGAGGCAGGAGGATCGCAAGGTGGAGGCCGGCCTCAGCAACTTCGTGAGATCTTGTCTCTAAATATAAGAGGGGCTCAGGCCGTGGCCACCAGGAAGGAGAGACAGAGAAAATGGGCCCCAAGGGACCCACCTTCCCAGCCTCTGAAGTTTCCTGCATTAGAGGGGCTTCTGGCGACACCTCATACCCACACCCTCAAGCCTCCCTCCTCCACATCCCACTGGCCAGGACCCTCACCCACGGCCACCCCGCTCAATATCAGAACCAGGATCCAGGCCCAGCCTGTGTGGCCCAGGACCATGTTTCAGAACCATTTCACCAGCCTCCCGTGATAAGAAGCGGGTAGGGATTTTTTATTTTATCTTATTTTTATTTTATCTTATTTGGTAGCAGGGATTGAACTCAGGGACACTCGACCCCTGAGCCCCGTCCCCAGCTCCATTCTGTATTTTATTTAGAGACAGGGCCTCACTGAGTTGCTTAGGGCCTCGCTTTGGCTGAGGCTGGCTTTGAACGCGCGATCCTCCTGCCTCAGCCTCCCGAGCCTCTGGGATGACGGGCGTGGCCACGGCGCCTGGCTTTTGCCTTTTTCTAGAAGGGCTCCCGTGGGATGACTCGGATGGTCTGCAACTCATTGAAAATGTTTTCTGGGAAGTTCTAACTCACGTCCTGTCCCTCACCTTCTGGCGAACAGGCGCTGGTGACCTTGAATCGCCCCCATCTGCCGCGGAAAAATATCCTGTAGTTCCACGCTGTGGCCACGAGGGGGCGACCGCGTCCCCTGAACGGAGGAAGCGCTGCGGGGCCTTCCATGACCTCCAGGCCTGGGGTCAGGGTTCAAGGGTGACTCCTGAGAATGTCCCTTCCCCAGGCCTCTGTTCACCTGTGACCTTAGATACCTACCTAGCGTTTTCATAAGAATGAGTTCTCCTTTAAAATTATGTAGGGTTTTTTCTGGTTTCTTGTTTTGTTTTGTTTTTTGTTTGGGTACCAGGGATTGACCCCGGGGGCACTCGACCATGAGCCCCCTCCCCAGCCCTTTTTATATTTTTATTTAGAGACAGGGCCTCGCTGAGTTGCTGAGGCTGGCCTCCACCTTGCAATCCTCCTGCCTCAGCCTCCAGAGCCTCTGAGATGACAGGCCCAGCTAAATTATATAGATGTATTTTTAAGAAGCAAAGTTTACATGCTGTAATTTAACTTAAAAAAAAAAAAAAAAAAAAAAAAAAGAGCCGGGCGCGGTGGCACATGCCTGTAATCCCAGCACTTTGGGAGGCTGAGGCGGGAGGATCGCGAGTTCAAAGCCAACCTCAGCCATGGCGAGGCCCTGAGCAACTCAGTGAGACCCTGTCTCTAATAAAATACAAAAGAGGGCTGGGGATGCGGCCCAGTGGTCGAGTGCCCCTGAGTTCAGTCCCCAGGTACCACAAAAAAAAAAAAAAAAAAAAAAAAAAAAAGAAAGAAAGAAAGAAAAACCAGTGTCCCTGCCATACAAGGAAGGGAACATCACAACAGGTCAACAGATGACAAAAGGGCACTGTTGATTTCTGACCAGAGGCAACTGGTTCCTGAGCCTAAGGTGTATACAACCCCTGGGGAGAGGTTAAAATACCCCGTGCTTAGGTGCACGAGTACACGCTGGTACCCCATAACAGGAAGGGCCATGTTTGATCCTTTTAATCACGAAAAACAAACATTCTACAGCTTAGGAGGCTGAGGCAGGAGGATGGCAAGTTGGAGGCCGGCCTCAGCCTTAGCAAGGCCCTAAGCAGCTCAGCCAGACCCTGTCTCTAAATAAAATATAAAAAGGGCTGGGGAGGGGACCCAGCGGTCGAGTGCCCCCGGGGTCAATCCCTGGTACCAAAAGAAAAAAAAAAAGAAAAAGAAAAACTCCTGCTTCCGCAGCAGGCCCCGGGGGCTGCGGACTCACGTTCGGCTTCCCTGACGGCATCTGGGAAGCCCCCCTGCCTGACCCCACCGTGGAGGCGTCCCCAGCCCCGGGCTCACGCTCACAGCAACCTGGGAGGCCGTTCGTGGCTTTTCCCCATTTTAGAGATTTGGAAACTGAGGCAGAGGTTGAGACCATCGTCCTCGGGCACGGAGCAAAGCCGGGCTTGGAGTCAGGCCAGCGGCTCCGCAGCCTGCCCCCCACAGCTGCAGGGAGAGAGCCAGCAGGCGGGGCTTCTGGTCCCAGGGAACCCGCCCCGTCCCCGGCAGTAGCAGCAGAGGTCACCGGCGTCCCCTGGCTGTGCCCAGACCGAAACCTGCTCCGCAGCAGTCACCACCTCCGAATTCCACTTCCCGTAAGAAGGAGAAGTTGGCCAGGCGCGCTGTCCCAGGCCTGTCATCCCTCAGCTTGGGAGGCTGAGGCAGGAGGATTGCAAGTTGGAGGCCAGGCTGAACTTTTTTTGTGTGTGTGTGGTACTGGGGATTGAACTCAGGGGCACTCGACCCCTGGGCCCCATCCCCAGCCCTGTTTTGGTATTTGATTAGAGGCAGGGTCTCACCGAGTGGCTCAGGGCCTCGCCATGGCTGAGGTTGGCTTTGACCTCGCGATCCTCCTGCCTCAGCCTCCCAAGTGCTGGGATGACAGGCGTGCGCCACCGCGCCCGGCTCAGACTGAACTTGTTAGTTTGGGTTTTTTAATTTTTTTTTTTTTCTAGTTGTTGATGGGCCTTTATTTTACTTATTTATATGTGACGCTGAGGATCGAACCCAGGGCCTCGCACATGCCAGGCCAGCCTCCTCCGCGGCCCCAGCCCCGGCCCCCAGAATGCTCAGCCCACACACAGACCCGCGGGCCGTGGGGGGCGTGGCTCCATTTTACAGACAGGGAAACTGAGTCCGGCCACCTCCTGGCCCAGGGAGGGCGGCCTCTGCTGTCCTGCGGGCCCAGCACCGAAAGCCCGGGCGGCCTGGGGGTCAGTTCCGGGGACCACCCTCCGTCGGCCGGGGCAGGCCCCAGGACCCCGGGGGCTGCGCGCGGGAGATAAGCCGGGCTATTTTCACTACTTCCTTCCTGTCACTCCAACAGCAGCCGCTGTCCCCTCTGCCGCCACAGCCGCAGCCCCGACAGCACAGGCCACAGAAGGCAGCCCTGACCGATGTCTCCCAGGTGAGCGTCACCTTGTCACCGGGCACGCCCTTCCCCACTGGGCTGGCAGGGAGAGGGGAGGCCATCATGGTCCCTCCTGGAGAAGACGGGCGGGGTAGAGGCTCACTGATTCCTGCAGGGGGCCCGGCCTGGGTGGGCAGGGCCCTGCCTCAGAAAGGGGAGACAGAGCGGGGCGCGGTGGCACGCGCCTGTCGTCCCAGCGGCTGGGGAGGCTGAGGCAGGAGGATTGCAAGGTGGAGGCCAGCCTCAGCAACTCAGCAAGACTCTGTCTCTAAATAAAACATAAAAAGGGCTGGGGTCGGGGCTCAGGAGTTCAGCGGCCCTGGGTTCAATCCCTGGTCACCCCCCCCCCAAGAAAAAAACAGAGAAGAAAGAAAGGGAAACCTACCCCCACCCCAGGGTCTGGCTGGGTAGAGGCCAGTCTCTGGCCCAGACTGCTGTGTGACGCTGGGCAAGCCCCTCTCCCTCTCTGGGCCTCCATTTCCCAACTCTAGATGATTGGCTTTTTGGGGGGTGGGGGTTCCCTCCCCTGCTCCCACCCAGCAGGTCTCCACTGTGACCCCAGGGAGCCCCTAACTGCCTGGGTCGAGGCTCCCACACCCCTCACTCCTCATCCGGCCTCCCTGCCCGGCCTCCCGCGGGGGCTCTGGGGACACTCCCAGCCCACCAGGACACCTTCCCAAGAACACGGTGGCCACGTTCCTGTCCTGCCTTCTGCGGTCGCAGGAGGGCCACGAGGCCCTGAGCCGGGCCCAATTCACAGAGGGGGAGGTCGAGGCCTGGGGAGGCCGGGGAGGCCGCGGCCGGCCTCCTGAGCGCGCCCCTCTGCCCGCAGCCTGCCCACGCCTGCCTGGGGCGTCCTCGTCCTGCTCTGGGCCGCGGCGGAGGCCGCCCCCGGCTGCCCGGCGCCCTGCACCTGCCACAGGCTGGACTCCATGGGGCTGAGGCTGGACTGCGGAGGCCGCGGGCTGCGGGCGCTGCCCGCGCTGCCCGGCCACACGCGCGAGCTGCTGCTGGCCAACAACAGCCTGCGCACGGTGCCCGCGGGCGCGCTGGACCACCTGCCCGCGCTGCGGCGCCTGGACCTGGCCGGCAACCCCTGGCACTGCGACTGCGGCCTCGCCTACCTGCGCCTCTGGCTGCGCGACCGCCAGCCCCGCGCGCTGCAGCGCGTGCTCTGCGCCGGCCCGGCCCGCGCCGCCCGCCGGCCGCTGGGGCAGCTCGCGGGGGCCGAGCTGGGCGGCTGCGGGGCCGCGCCCCGGGGGGCCCGCGCTCGGGGGCGACCTGGCGCTGGGCGCCGTGGCCCTGCTGGGCCTGGGGCTCCTGGCCGCGCTGCTGGGCGCCGCGCCCCGGGCCTGAGCGGCCTCCAGCCTCCGCACCCAGCCTCCGCACCCCGCCACCAACCGAGCGCGGCGAGGCTTTTCCTGCCGGGCTCCCGAGTCTGAAATTCGGGAGGCTGAGGCAGGAGGATCGCACGTTGGAGGCCAGCCTCAGCGACTTAGTGAGACCCCCCCTTCTCAAAATAAAAAATGATAATAAAAACAAAGAGGTCTGGGGATGTGGCTCAGTGGTTAAGGGCCCCGGGGATCGATCTCCAGTACAAAATAAAAGAAGAGCCGGGCGCGGTGGCACTCGCCTGTCATCCCAGGACTTGGGAGGCTGAGGCAGGAGGATCGTGAGTTCAAAGCCAGCCTCAGCCATGGCGAGGCCCTGAGCAACTCAGTGAGACCCTGTCTCTAATCAAATACAAAAAAGGGCTGGGGACGTGGCCCAGTGGTCGGATGTCCCTGAGTGCAATCCCTGGAACGAGAGAGAGAGAGAGAGAGAGAGAGAGAGAGAGGCCCGTCCGTGAGGACAGAGTCACTGGAGGCCCCGCGCCTGCAGGGGGCGCTCCGGGGCCGCCCCGGGCTGGCACAAGCCCCGCCCACGGCACAGCGGGCCCTGCGTGGCTGCGGGTGGTCTTGTCAGGGGACAGCAGGGCCCAGCCAGCCGCTGGTGCTGGCTCCTTCTGGACGCCCGAGGCCGCAGGGAGCGGGGAGGTTCTGAGCAAGCCCCAGTCCCTGGGGCACTTGCTCTGGGAAGGTCCCAGCCCTGAGCCCGGCCCTAGAGCTCACGTGCACAGGGAGGGGGGAGGAGAGGGCTGGAGCCTTGGCAGCCCTGAGGGACTCTGAGCCCAGCAGCCAGCCCAGGCCGGGCTGGAGCTGGGGGCTCAGGAGCGCGTCCTGGCTGCTCCTGGGTCTCTACCCTCGGGTCCAAGGGCGGCCCTGGTGCTCTCGCAGCTTGCCCCAGGCTCTCGGCGATGCCATGGCCTGGGCAGAGAAGAAAACTGACCTGGGATGGGTGCTGGGCTCAGGGCGTGGGTGAGCCTCGGCCCAGGGATGAGTTTGTCTTCCAGGGGGCACAGGGGCTGCGCCTAGACGGGGGACAGCAGGGGGTCCCAGCGCCAGGTGTTCCTTCTCCCTGGGAAGCGGATGCGCCTGGAGCAAGCCCATCCTGAAAGCCAAGAGCCTCAGGCCTTCGGCGCACTAAACTCCCTCCTCCCAGGTCTCATCAGGCTTCCTGGGATTCAGGAAGGGCCCAGAGCGAGGGCACTCAGGGTAGACCTGGGATATTTTTTGGGGGGGTTGGGGTTGGCAAGATGCTTTACTGGGGATCGAACCCAGGGGCACTCGACCGCTGAGCCCCAACCCCAGCCCTGTTTTATAGGTTTTCTAGAGGCAGGGTCTCACCGAGTTGCTTAGGACATCACTTTTGCTGAGTCTGGCCTCCAACTTTCGACCCTCCTGCCTCAGCCTCCCAAGCCGCTGGGAGCATCGGCTTGCGCCAGGGCCCCTGGTAGACCTGGGACTGGACGGAGGCCGGTCTGACCCTCATCTCGTCAGTCGGCCCGAGCTGAACTTGGCAGGGTGGGTGTGGTCCCTCCTGGCCCCCTTTTTCCTGGGGAGGCCAGACGAGCCTCCACAAAAGCAGGAAAGCCCTCATTTCAGCAGTGACCGGAAACAGATCTAGATTATGTTGGTGGACGATGGACGCCCAGGCTCCTTATCCAGGGGCTGACTGAGGCACCAACTCATCCCGAGTACCTACTGTGTGCCTGCCACCACTCTGTGATGGAGAACGGGGAGGCTCCAAGACCACTTGTTTCTGTGTAAAAGCAGAAAGTTGGGCTAGAGTCACCCAGAGCGGCCCAGAGAGGGGCAGTGACTTCCCCAAGGTCACACAGCATTCCCTGAGCTGAGACAGGACCCAACCCCAGGCCTCTCCTGCCACTGAAGGGGGTGCACGGGAGGTCTGGGGCAGAGGGACGCTGGCTGGGCAGGGCACGCGGGGACATCCACAGGGGACATGGCCCTCGGGGCTACGCAGGGGCTGAGAGAGGAGAGAAGCCGCGGCTGGTTTCAGAATCTGTTTAATGGCTGAAGAATCACACTCCGCCTCTGGGAAGTCTCCACAGAGGCGACTTTTCAAAGTTTCCAAAAATAGATCTGATATATAAAGATTTTTTTTAATATTCATAAATAGGTAACGTGAAAAAATTCCCCAATGCAAATGGCATCCTGGGCTGGCTGGGACGTCCCGCCCGCCCCAGGCCAGGCCCTGGGGGAGAGTAACTGAATTCAATATGAATCAGGAGCTTCTCTGCGCCCCGCCGGGGGTCCCTTCCTGGAAGGAGAAAGGAAACGTCTCTCCCGCCTCCGGAGCCCTTCCCTGCTCCACTCCTGCTCTTGAGTAGAAAATACCAGTGGTCCACTCAGACCTGAGGGCTCTTCTTCTGCTCCAGGGCACCTCCCCTCCCGCCCCTTCCTGCGGTTCCCTGCCTCCACCGGCTCCGCTGTTGGGTAATTTATAAACAAAGGAAGAGATTAAACTGCTCTCCTGCCCCGGGCCTGGGCTGCTGGGAGCCGGCCAAGCTGCCAAGCAGAGGAACACAGGCAGGTTTTGTTTTCGGCCTCACAAACACTTCCCCAACCCGAGCCCAGGTCTCCATCGGACAGAGGCCCAGACCCCAGTGGGACAGTGAGACCCCTCCCAAAGGGCCCTGCAGCATCGGGGCCTTCCCCGCCGGAAAGAGCTCTTGCCCACGGGTCGGGGCAAGGGCCCTGTTCTGAGCTGTCCTGCTGGGTCATTAGTGGCCTATTTTTTTTTTTTTTTGGCAACCGGGATGGAACCCAGGGGTGCTCAACCCCTGAGCCACACCCCCAGCCACTTAAATTTTTTATTTAGAGACAGGGTCTCGCTGAGTTGCTTAGGGCCTAGCTAAATTGCTGAGGCTGGCCTCCAACTTTTGATCCTCCAGCCTCAGCCTCCCAAGCTGCTAGGATGACAGGTGTGCGCCACGGTGCCCAGTTCGTTTGTGGAGTTCTGGGTGACATGAATAAAAAGGACAGGGTGGTAAGGAGGGACAGGGGACCAAGTGTGTAGGGCAGGGAGGCCTGGTTGGCCCAGAGAGGTCAGAGGGCCCTCCCGGGAGAAAGTGCCAAGCGCAGAGGCCTGGACCCGGGGGGTAGGACGGGGGAGTGGAGGGGACCGGGGAGTGGAGGGGACCCGGGAGACCTGGGCTTTGGTTTGGTACCGAGGATTGAGCCCAGGGTGCTCAACCGCTGAGCCCCACCCCTGGCCTCACTGGGCTGCCTAGGGCCTCGACAAGTTGCTGAAGCTGGCCTCCAACCTTCAATCCTCCTGCCTCAGCCTCCCCAGCTGCAGGGATGACCGGCGCGCACCTCGGCAGCTTGGCTCTGTCCTTTCTAGAACAGCGGCTCCCAGATGCATCCGGGGCCTGCAGGGCAGCCTCAGCCGCGGGCCCTGCATGGAGGCACGGGGCAGGCCCGGCTCTCCCTGGTGGAAACCTCAGGCGGGGCCGCGGCCTGGCCAACCACAGCGAGCCTCCCCTCCGCGCGGCCCAGCACTTCCTGTCCTGACCTGGTGGCTTCCTCCTGAGCGCCACAGGGCGTCCCTACCAAGAGGAAGCCACCAGGGTCTGGCATGCTGGGCCTCGGCCTCGCCTGGCCCCGGAGTTAACGCAGACCACAGGCCAGGGCGGCGGGGACCCTCCACCACTGGCCTGGGCCTGAGCCCGGCCCTGCTGCGATCTGGACTGCGAGGGACGCGGCCTCAACGGAAGAGGCCAGGAGCGGTGCCCGAGGAAGGAGCCGACAGAGGCCGGGACTGGCTCCCCGAGTCCTCGTTCCCCGCAGTCAACCCTGCGAGCCCTCAGAGCCCCCCATGCTGCTTTCCAAGAGGCCCCAACTTTTAACCTCAGCACCTAGCACAGGTGGAGGCTATTTTTTTGGGGGGGGGGGGGGTACCAGGGATTGAACCCAGGGCCGTTCACCACTGAGCCACATCCCAGCCCTTTTCTGTATTTTATTTAGAGACAGGGTCCTGCTGAGTTGCTTAGGGCTTCACTAAGTTGCTGAGGCTGGCCTCCCACTTGCGATCCTCCTGCCTCAGCCTCCCCACGGCAGCTGGCCAGGTTGGGGCTAGTCAGGGCCCACAGCGGCGAGCACAGCCGAGCAAGCCCCGGCAGGGCCTGAACTTCGTTCTGCGAACAAGCTGGACCAGGACTGTGGGCAGCGGAAGCGGTGGCCTGGGCCTCCAGGTCCCGCAGGCCTGTCTCAGGGAGGAACTCGCTGCAAGTGGCCTTTTGATCTTCTTGTTTTGGTGCCGGGGGACAGACCTGGGGACAGACCCGGGGCCTCCGCAGGCCGGCCCGCGCCCACCTCCCAGCTGCTCTTGCCCTAAGCGGTCACATTCCTGCCCGTGTCCCCTGCGCTCCAGGCTGCTGTTGCACCGCGTGGCGGATCTCGGGCCCCAGCACACAGTGCCCAGCTGGCCCGGGGCCACGACCCCACACGTGGGCCGCTCCACACGACAGCCTCCGTGGAGAACCGGAGAAACCCGAGGTCTCGAGCAGGCCCCGGATGGCAGGCCACGGGCGGCATCCGGCTTGGAGCTGGCAGTGAGCGAGGAAGGGGCTCCAGGGGGGCCTTCCAGGCAAGGCTCTGGGATGACCTGGAAGATTCTGGAATGACCGGGAAGGTTCTGGAATGATCTAGAAGGTTCCGGAATGTTCTGGAAGGTTCCAGAGAGTTCTGGAAGCATCCAGGGCACCCCGCATCCCTGGAGGGCAGCCCCCTGCTGCTGTAGGAGAGGTTCGTGGCCAGAACCCAGGCCCGTCCCCCTGCGGTCCCCCTGCCCCTGGCCGTCCCCACAGGTCCAGGACGGCGGCCGAGGGGCCAGGGAGGCGCCAGGGAGCGCCCGTCAGCAGCCGCAGCCCCAGCCCTCGGCCAGGTCCTTGCTGTCCAGCTGGAGGCGGTCGCCGCCCCGCTCGCGGAGCAGGGGCCCGCCGTGCCGCAGGATGAGCTCGCTGGCCACGCGCAGGAAGGCCTCGTCCACGTTGCGGGAGTCCTTGGCCGAGGTCTCGATGGCGCACAGGATGTCGTAGTGCTGGGCCAGGCTCTGGGCCTCGGCCAGGGGCACCTCGCGCAGCTCCGCCAGGTCGGCCTTGTTCCCTGCGGAGGGCGGGGTCGGGGTGAGGGCGGGGTCCCGCGGGGGGCGGGGCGCTGAAACCCCGCCCCTCCCGACCTGCCCCGCCCACCCGCTGGGCAGGACCTGCCTGCCATGGGCCACTCCCCTCGTCCAGAGCCACGCCCCCAGACACGCCCCTCCCCCAGCCGTCCTTGGTCACAGCAGTGGCAAAGCTGCCCCGGTCACCTCCCTTCTTAAAGCAGCCTTTTAAATTCTAACCTTTGCTTTCTTTGGTGGCACTGGGACCACGGAGCCACACGCGGCCTTTACTTCTCTACTGAGGTGCGCACGTCTATTGTGATGGTCTTGCCAAGTTGCTTAGGGCCTCCTTAACCCTAAGAGGCTGTTAACCTTGTTTTAAAGACAGGGCCTCACCACGTGGCCTCCAGTGAGCCTCCTGCCTCTGCCTCCTGAGTGGCCTAAAATAGAGGCCACTGCACCTGGCTGCTGGCTTAAATATAAATTGATTGACCCATAAAATTGCAGCTCAGGAGCTGGAATTCAGGGACCCCTATAAGACAGGGTCTTGGTAAAATGTTGAGGCTGGCCTCCAACTTGCAATCCTCTTGCCTCAGCCTCCTGAGTCACTGGGGCCACAGGCGTGGACACTGGGCCTGACGGTCCTATGACCTGGACATGGCTTGTCCTCACACAAACTCAGGATGCAGCTCATCGCCCCTGTGGGGAACGCACGGGGTTCAAACAATCCAATGAGGTGCTTGGAGGGGGGGCCGCGGCGATTACATAAGGTCATCGGGAGGAGCCCAAGATGGAATCCGGAGTTATAGACCAGAGATAGGACACGCTGGCCGCGCCCGTCCTGGCCTCGTGACGGGACTCTGCCATCAACAAGGCCATCTGCAGGAGCCCAGTGACCTTGGACCTCCAGAACCACAAGCCAAAGTAAACCTCCTCTCTCTCTCTCTCTCTCTCTCTGGTACCAGGCATTGAACCCAGGGGAGCTTAACCCCTGAGCCACACTCCAGCCCTTTTTTGCACTTGATTTAGAGACAGGGTCTCACTGAGTTGCTCAGGCCCTCACTAAATTGCTGAGGCTGGCCTCCAACTTGCCATCCTCCTGCCTCAGCCTCCTGAGTGGGTGTGAATATAGGTGTGTGCCACTGCGCCCACCTAAACCTCCTCTTTACAACTTGCGTCTTCTGTGACATTTTGTTATTAACAACAAAAACCAGAGACACCTGAGAACTACAAAGCAAATTTCAGCTCTTTTCTTCTGTCTTCTAATTGCAATTTTGATCAGGGCGATCAAATGTGCAAGCTCAGAGCTGGGCTTGGTGGCGCTCCTGCGACCCCAGCTACTCAGGAGGCAGAGGCAGGACAACAGCAAGTTCGAGGCCAGCCTGGACAACTAAGACTTTGTCTCAAAAGAAAAACATAAATACAAAGGGCTGAGGGTGCGGCTCCCTGGTGAGCTCTTGCCCAGCAGGCTTGAGGCCCTGGATTCAAGTCCTAGCACCTTAAAAAAATATATATATTTTTTGCACCTTCATGGTTCAGGCTCTGGCTGTGTTCCTGCCTGCAAACTCAGCCCCTCTCTCTAGACTCAGGCTTGCTCTGTACTTGAAGCCGGGCACGGTGGTGCACACTTATCATCCCAGCAGCACGGGAGGCTGAGGCAGGAGGATCCCAAGTTGGAGGCCAGCCTCAGCCATTTAAACAGGCCCTAAGCAACTCAGCAAGACCCTGTCTCAAAATTTAAAATAAAAGGAAACAGGGGTGTGGTTCAGTGGAAAAGCACCCCTGGGTTCAATCCGGGTTCCAGAAAAGGGGGGCGGGGCGAAGAGAATGTGACGCCAAGGTCCCCACCGCCCGCCCCCGGCCCAGCTCACCAATGAGCAGCTGCACGATGTTGGAGCCCGCGTACTTCCTCACGTCCTCGATCCAGTGGGGGATGGACAGGAAGGAGCCCCTCTTGGTGATGTCGTAGGCCAGGATGGCCCCGTTGGCGCTGCGGTAGTAGCTCTGGGTGATGGTGCGGAAGCGCTCCTGGCCGGCCGTGTCCCAGATCTGCAGCTGCGGAAAGCGGGGCCCTCGGGTGAATCTGGGGTATAGCTGGCACGAGGGACAGGGACGGTGAGCCCACAGAGCCGCGCCCAGAGCCGCAGATCCACAAGGATCGGCCTTCGGAGCCCTTAGAAAGTGGCCCACACCTGTTGTCCCCGCAGCTCGGGAGGCTGAGGCAGGAGGATGGCAAGTTGGAGGCCAGCCTCAGCAATTTAGTGAGGGCCTGAGCAACTCAGTGAGGCTCTGTCTCAAAATTAAAAAGAAAAGGGCTGGGGAGGGGCTCAGCGGTAGAGCACGCAGGAGGCACTGGGTTCGATCCTCAGCACCACATTAAAAAATTAGCAAGTCGGGGCTGGGATTGTGGCTCAGCGGTAGAGCGCTCGCCTAAAGCGTGGGCGACCCGGGTTCGATCTTCAGCACCACGTACAAATAAAATGCATTGAATAAAACCCATTGTGTACAACTAAAGCAAATGAATAAAAATATTAAAAAAAAATTAGCAAGTCAAATAAAGGCTTTGTGTTCACCTACAACTAAAAAACTATATATTAAAAAAAATTTTTTTTAAAGAAGGAAAAAGGGGTGGGGACGTAACATAGCTCAGTGGTAAAGTGCCCTGGTATCTGCAATACCAAAATAAATGCATTAATGAATTCATTGATTTAAAATAAGCTTTAAAAATAGCCAGGCACAGTCCTAGCTGCTCAGGAGGCTGAGGCAGGAGGATTGCTTGAGCCCAGAAGTTTGAGGCCCACCTGGGCTGCACAGTGAAACCCTCATCTCTCAAAAAAGGCAGGTGCACCGGGCGCGGTGGCCCACGCCTGTGATCCCAGCACTTGGGAGGCTGAGGCAGGAGGATTGCAAGTCCAAAGCCAGCCTCAGCAATGGCGAGGCCCTGAGCAGCTCAGTGAGACCCTGTCTCTAATAAGATACAAAAAAGGGCTGGGGATGTGGCCCAGTGGTCGAGTGCCCCTGAGTTCAATCCCCGGTACCAAAAAAAAAAAAAAAGGCAGGTGCTCCCAGCTACTCAGGAGGCTGAGGCAGGAGGATCACAAGTTCAAGGCTGGCCTGGGCAGTTTTGCAAGACTCTGTCTCAAAGTACAAAGAGATCAGTGGTTAAGCGGCCCTGGGTTCAATCCTGGTACTACAAAACAATGGCAAGAACAATATGGCGGTGAGGGTGCCGGGGTGCTGGTAGTGCAAGAGCAAGCAGAGGCGGAGGCCGCGGAGTCTGGAGGGATACGGTCTTAGACACAGAGCCACGCGGACACGACCCCTGCAGGAAGAGGAAGCTGGAGAACATTCTGGAAAGAAGGCAGGCCCAGGCCTGCGGTGGTTTGCACGTGTGGAGGGGTCACGAGGTGCGTCTGGCCCTTGGGGGGTGGGGTCGAGGTGGCGCACAGTGAGGGTGACGGTGTCCCTTGAGGGGTGAGAGGAGGCCTCTGGGAACCCGCTCAGGCCCTGCAGGAACCCGCTGTTACCAGAGGGAGCCGGGCTCTCCTCAGCCGGGGCTTCCTGTCTCATCGTGTCATCTCTCCCCTTCACAAGCTGTCCCCCACCCCCCATGATGGCATCTGGCATGACACGAGGTAGCCAAGGGGGTGTCACGCTTCGGGACGCTGGAGACTATGAGGCACACAAACCTTTTTGCTTTATAAGGTACCCAGCCTCAGGCACTTTGTTATAGCAACGGAAAACGGACTGATCCATCCCGAGGCCGAGAAGTGACTGGTACATTCAAAGAAAGCAGAAAGAACTCTTTGGAGCTTCCCAAAGAGAAGGAGAGCGACAGAGCGACACAGAGACACCCAGAGGGATGGGCCTGAGAGACCCTCAGGGGAGAAACTTGGGCCTACGTTCCGAGTGGGTAATTTGAGCCGATCAGATTTCTCTTTTTATTTTTTGGTACCCAGGATTGAACCCGGAGGCACTTAACCACTGAGCCCCCACCCCCAGCCCTTTTTATTTATTTTGAGACAGGGTCTCACTGAGTTGCTCAGGCCCTTGCTAAGTTGCTGAGGCTGGCCTCCACCTTGCGATCCTCCTGCCTCAGCCTCCCAAGCCACTGAGATTACAGGTATGTGTTAGTGCACCCAGCTTCAACTGCATATTCCAAAATTTTAAAAACACCTACGTATAAATAATTTAAAAAGAAAAAATACGGTAAAGTAAAAATGAAATGAAAAAAAAAAATAACTAGAGACCGAGGGATCTAGGTCAATCCATGGTTGCTCTGTGGGCAGTGACAGGAGATATTTTAGGATGTTCTCGCCCCAACCAGCCCCTGCAAATGAGGGGAAAACGGGCAGTGTGGGTGCTCTGGAGCCTGGCGGGCCCGAGATCGTGACCCCATTCTGTCACAAGCTTTCTGTCTCTGGGCTATAACTTAATTCAGTTTCTCATCTATCAATGAAGGGACCATCAGGGCCAACCAATACAATCAACTTGCTGGAGCTAGCATGCAAAAGGGGTCTGATAAATGCATTCACTTTACAATATTTATGGACTCACTGTAATTTTAAGGCCAGTGTTTTTAATGTAAAATGTTCAAAAATAGATGGAGCTAGCTGGGCGTGGTGGTGCACACACACCTGTAATTCCCACAACTCGGGAGGCTGAGGCAGGAGGATCGCAAGGTTGAGGCCAGCCTCTGCAACTTAGCTAGACCCTGTCTCAAAATAAAAATTTAGAAGGGTTGGGGAGGGGGCTCCATGGCTAAGCAGCAGCGAGGCAGGGAATGATGTGGAAACAGCACCCATTTTAGCAAGGGGAGGCAGACAAGAATGCAAATAGAAACTTCTAGAAGGTGATAACAAACACTCTGAAGGAAGCAAAGGCCATCCTACTTGGCCATGGATGGTCAGGGAAGGTGACATGTGGACAGAGGCCCAAGTAATAGGAAGCCAATCCCTTTTTTTTTTTTTTTTTTTGGTACCAGGGATTGAACCCAGGGGCACTCGACCACTGGGCCACATCCCCAGCCCTTTTTATTTTTTATTTAGAGACAGGGTCTCACTGAATTACTGAGGCTGGCCTCCACCTTTCGATCCTCCTGCCTTGGCCTCCTGAGCTGCAGTGATTCCAGGCAGCGCCCATGCCCGGAGCTCACCACACACCCCCACAGGGACACCTTTTTTTTTTTTTTTTTTTTTTGTGTGGTACCAGGGATTGAACTCAGGGGCACTCGACCACTGGGCCACATGCCCAGCCCTTTTTTTGTATTTTATTAGAGACAGGGTCTCACTGAGTTGCTAAGTGCCTCGCCATTGCTGAGGCTGGCTTTGAACTCGCGATCCTCCTGTCTCAGCCTCCCAAAGTGCTGGGATGACAGGCCTGCGCCACCGCGCCCGGCCACAGGGACACCTTTTAGCCGTTTCCTGTCTCCCTCCTTGAGTCCCACCAGGCGGGGCCTAGGCCTGCCCGCCTGGCTTCTGCTACCTGCTCAGCACCTAGGGCAGTGCCTGGCGCGTGGGGTGCTCAGTAGATTCGAGTTGGAGAAACGGGCGCTGCTTCTGCCCTGACCGTCCTGGTGAGCTGGGCCCCAGCTCCAGCCCCGAGAGCTGACCGTGGGGGACCCGCCTCCTGTCTGGCCTTTACTGCCCAGAGCACACAACACCTGGATCTGCTGCCAGGAACACCTGCCAGGGCCAGGCGCAGTGGTCGAGTGCCCTGGGTCCAGTCCCTGGCACCCCAATCCCCAAGAAAGCCCTGAGTCCACCTCCGCCCCCGGAGGGCAGCGGGAGAGGGAGTCAGGGGAGCCTCTCTGGAGCGTCGCGGCCGGGTGGAAAGTTCCTGCTTCTCTAAATCAGAGACGGCCCGGACAAGCCAGCTCTCAGGAGACACGGAAACGGCCAGACCGACCCAAATACGAGCTCCTGAGCTATTTTTCGTCGCCTCTTGGGATGCGTGAGGCCAAGCAGAAGGCGGGCTCTGTGGGCCTCCCCGGCCGGCCTCCCGTCCTCTGCTTCTCCGGCTCAGCTACAGGTGGGCACCGGCCAGACTCAGGAACAGGACCGCGGTAAGACACAGGCCCCTGGAGTGTTAGGGGCTTGTCACCGACACAGGCACCACCACGTGGGCAGCCAGGCAGGTGGACAGAGCATCAGGAGCGGGCAGGCACAGCGGGCCCCAGCGCGCCAGTCCTGATGAGGTGAGACCCCGGGCTGTGGCCAACAGGTCCTGCCTCGGTTGCTCACAAAGGCTGCCTGCTTCCAGCACTCTCTTCTTCCTTCACAGGAAGCTAACACTGTCCACCTGCTGAGGAGCTGCCTCCAGGGCCTCTTCCCCGAGGCCGACCACGCACCACACTGACAGGGCCGTCTGGGCATCAGGGGGACACCTGGGGATCGGGAGCCCTGCCGGGGAGCTCAGCAGGGTTCCAAGAAAGGGAGGCAGGATCCTCCCGGTGGCCACGCCCACCAGGAAAGGCCACCAGGAGCCAAAGCAGCAAGTGGAGGCCTTAGGTCCTGCCTTCCTGCGCCCTCCCGGCCTCGGCAGTGATCTCCTACATCCAAAAACTCCTCTTTTTTTTTTTGGTGCCAGGGATTGAACCCAGGGTACCAACCACTGAGCCACACCCCAGCCCTATTTTGTATTTTATTTAGAGGCAGGGTCTCACCGAGTTGCTCAGGGCCTCGCTAAGTTGCTGAGGCTGGCCTCCACCTTGCAATCCTCCTGCCTCAGCCTCCCGGGTTGCAGTGGTGACGAGCCAGCGCTGCTCCACCCACAGCCTTCCACTCACACGGCCTCCCCTGCAGAACTCCCCACCTCAGGGCTCGCAAGCCCACACATTTCTGGGGCCCGGGGCAGCATCGACTGCGGCGTCCGCAGGGCTCCCCTCAGCCATGGCAACCCGAGGCCGCACCGGCAACACTCGGTCCTGCCGCCACCGCGGTGAGCCTAAGGGGGCTTGGCGGTGCCGGTTTACACATCCACACATCCGTGTCCCAGCCAGAGGGGGCCAGGGCCGGGCTGCCGCGGAGGTGCTGGGAATTGAACCCGGGGCGCTTAACCACTGAGCCCCCCCCAGCCCTTATATTTCATTTAGAGACAGGGTCTCCCTGAGTTGCTTAGGGCCTCCCTAAATTGCTGAGGCTGGCCTCCAACTTGTGATCCTCCTGCCTCAGCCTCCCTGGCGGCTGGGATTCCAGGCAAGCACCACCAGTTCCCGGGTTCTTCCCTTTTAATTCCATTTCAACTGGCCCAAGGCTCTGGAGAGGGAGAAGGTCAGCTCAAGGCCACGACCTCCAGGCCCTGCCCCACCCCCACCCAGCTGGGCTGGGTCTCCGGAGAGCTTAGCAGGGCCCTCCCACTGAGCTACACCCAGCCCCCAGGCTAGGACGCCAAGAAACAAATTCAAAAAAAACGCAAAGAGGAATCTTTTTGAAGCCCGGCGGGGTGGCCCACACCTGTAATCCCAGCAACTTGGGAGGCTGAGACAGGAGGATCGCAAGTTGGAGGCCAATCCTCAGCAATTTAGCAAGGTCCTAAGCAACTCAGTGAGACCCTGTCTCTAAATAAAATACCAAAAAGGGCTGGGGATGTGGCTCAGTAGTTAGCACCCTGGGTTCAATCCCTGGTACCAAAAGATAATAATAAAAAATAAACAGATATGGAGAGGCGTGCGGGCACCACCTGGGGGAGACCCTTCACCTGTGCCACATCCTCACCAGAACAGTCCAAACTGAGGCTCATTGAGCCTCTACACTTCCATCTTACAGGAAATACAAGGAACCAAAGAACAATGGAGAAGACACCACAAGACCACACCCACAGTGTCATAAGGAAAAAGGAGGCAGGTACGGTGACACACACTTGTAGTTCCAGCTGCAGAGGAGGCTGAGGTAGGAGGATCACTTGCGCTGAGGACTTCAAGGCCAGCCTGCCCAACATAGTGAAATCTCATCACTCTCTCTTTTCAGACAAGGTCTGGCTTCTTTGCCCAGATTAGCCTTGAACCTCTGCTCCTCCAGCCTCAGCCTTCCAAATATAAGAGATGACAGGTGTGTGCTGCCACACCTGGCTGAGATCTCTTTGGAAAAGCAAAAGAGCCAGGTGACACACACCTGTAATCCAGAGACTCGGGAGGCTGAGGCAGGAGGATCACAAGTTGGAGGCCAGCCTCAGCAACTGAGCAAGGCTGAGGCCATGTATTAATAAAAAAGGCTGGGGATGGAGCTCAGAGGAAGAGAGTCCCTGGGTTCAATTCCCAGAACCACAAAAGAGAAAAGAAAAGTAAATGAATGTGCAAAATTCCTATTTAGGTGAAAGAAAGAAATCTTAATTCTAGACTAATAAATCGAAACATGCTCTCAAAACTTAACAAGGTGAGTAGAAATTGCACATGTATTTCCAAATGACTAGAGGGCAACAGGGACAAGAAATACGCAATCCAACAAAAGTCAAGAGAAGTGACACTTTGTAAGTGGTAAAATTCAGTCACCAAATGATGGATAGAGAAAAATTCCCTCATTCATTACAACAGGTAAAGTGGAAGTCTACTCCCAGCAGAGTCTACACCCTCCCCTGCAAGCCTGGGGTCAAACAGAAACAAACAAACAAAAAAGATATTATGATTCAAGCCACCCACATGTAATCCCAGTGGCTAGGGAGGCTGAGGCAGGAGGATTGCAAATTGGAGGCCAGCCTCAGCAATTTAGCAAGGTCCTAAGCAATTCAGTGAGACCCTGTCTCTAAATAAAATACAAAGAAGGGCTGGGGATGGGGCTCAGTGGTTAAATGCCCCTGGGTTCAATCCCAAGTCTCAAAAAAAAAAAAAAAAAAAAAAAAAAGACACATACACACACACACATTGACAGATGGGCTCGTTGGTTTTCTTCTGGGATGATGGAAATACCCTAAAATTGATCGTGGTGATGTTTGTACAATCCTGTGACTACACACACAAAAACAAATCACTGAATTGTACACTAGGTGGAATGATTTTATGGTACAGGGATTATACCTCAATAAAATTTTCTTGAAGTTAATCAATTTATTTTTTCTGGTTATAGGGGCATGGACCCAAGGGTGCTTTACCCCTGAGCCACATCCCAGCCCTTTTTGTTTTATTTAGAGACAGGGTCTTGCTGAGTTGCTGAGGCTGGCCTCCAATGTGTGATCCTCCTGCCTCAGCCTCCTGCGTCACTGTGATGACAGGCATGCACCGTCAAGCCCAGTTCAAAGTTCATTTATAATGCTAGTGAGGATTTGGGGAGAAAAGGAACACTTAAATACTGTCAGTAAGATTGCAAATTAGTACAATCACTATAGAAATTGGTAAGAAGTTTCCTCAAAAGACTAGGAATATAGGGGCTGGGGCTGGGGCTCAGCGGAAGAGCGCCCGCCTAGCCCGTGCGCGGCCCAGGTTCGATCCTCAGCACCACGTAAACATAAATGCATTGCATTGTGTACAACTAAAGCAAATAAATAAATATTTAAAAAAAGGGGGGCTGGGATTGTGGCTCAGCGGTAGAGCGACCCGGGTTCGATCCTCAGCACCACGTACAAATAGAATGCATTGAATAAAACGCATTGTGTACGACTAAAAGCAAATAAATAAAAATATTTAATTAAAAAAAAAAAAGACTAGGAATATGACCCAGCTAGTCCACCTCTTGGTATTCACCCAAAAGACAAAAGTCAGCACACTATAGTGATATAGGCATGCCCATATTTATAGCAGCACAGTTGACACTAGCCAAGTTACGGAAGCCCCTGGGTGTCCATCGACAGATAAAAGGCTCTCCCTAGCCGGGCGCGGTGGCGCACGCCTGTCATCCCAGCACTTTGGGAGGCTGAGGCAGGAGGATCGTGAGTTCAAAGCCAGCCTCAGCAACGGCGAGGCACTTAGTAACTCAGTGAGACCCTGTCTCTAATAAAATACAAAAAAGGGCTGGGGATGTGGCCCAGTGGTCGAGTGCCCCTGAGTTCAATTCCCGGTACCAAAAAAAAAAAAAAAAAGGCTCTCCCTGGACGGTGGCGCACGCCTGTCATCCCAGCAGCTCTGGAGGCTGAGGCAGGAGGATCGCATGTTGGAGGCCAGCCTCAGCAAATTAGCAACACCCTAAGCGACTCAGCGAGACCCTGTCTTTAAATAAAATATAAAAAGGGCTGGGGGTGGGGCTCAGGGGTAAGCGCCCCTGGGCTCAATCCCTGGGACAAAATAAACAAATACATACCTAAAAACATGGTGGAGTGCCACCGCGGATGGGACAGTCAGGGAAGGCCAAGTGACAACTCACTGAGGGGACCATTTATGAACAGCAGGCACAGCAGCCGGGCGAGGCTCCCCCTGGGGCGCAGGGACCTCCCCCCACCCAGGCCCGTCCCAGGAGCTCCCGGACACTGATCCCGGGCACCGTCACCCCCGTGGGCTGCGGGTGCCCCAGCCTCACTCCTCCGCGGGACCCAGTGACACCCTTCCCCGCTTGGACAGGGCTCCCTTCTTCACACTTGGGGGGGGTAGCGGGAGGCGGGGGGGGGGGGTGTCTTTTTTTTATCCTGCCCTTTTTTTTAAATTGAACTCAGGGCGCTTACCACGAGCCCCCCCCCCCAGCCCTTTTTATATTTTACTTAGAGACAGGGTCTCGCGGAGTTGCTTAGGGCCTCGCTCAATTACTGAGGCTGGCCTCCATGTTTCAATCCTCCGGCCTCAGCCTCCAGAGCTGTTGGGATGACTGAAATACCCCGCCACGCCCGGCTTCCCTTTCTTCTGAAAGCCAGAAAATCAGTGAGGACTGGTGGGACCGAGGCGGCTTGGGAATGAAGGCCAAAGGTCCTGAAATCTGGAGGCCCCGGCCAAGGGCCTCGACCTCACCTCCGGGGACACGAGCTCTGGCTCAGAGAACTGAGCCAATGAGCCTCTCCAGCAAGGCCAAGGCGGCCAGCAGAGCCCGGGGCCAGCAGCAGCGAGACCCAGTTCACATAACAGCCCCTGCGTCCCAGATACGGGCGCCGAGGGGCCCCGGGATGTGGCGAGGATTTAGAGATTTCCCGGGGGACGGTGGTGGTGGTGGGAAGGGAAGGACAAACTCAGACCTGTCCTCTGTGTCACCACAGCAAGCACAAAACAAGCCTTATGGCAGCAATTTTGGAATAAACTGGAAATGCTTCCGTTTTAGAGGCCCCTGGGGACTTGGGACACAAACGCAGAGGGAAACTTGTACTGAACCCAGGGCACCTCACCACTGAGCCACGTCCCCAGCCCCTTTTTATTTATTTTGAGACAGGGTCTCGCTAAGTGGCTGAGGCTGGCCTCCACCTTACGATCCTCCTGCCTCAGCCTCCCAAGTGCTGGGATGACAGGCGTGCACCACCACGCCCAGCGTTTCTACATATCCTTTTAAGTCTAGGCAATTTTGGAATTTGAACCACGCGAGTGGATTATCCTTCAAAAACAAGTCAACCAAACTCTTTGAAGCCTGTCAACAGCTATCCGAAGCAGGCAGGTCAATCATTACTCCCATTTCACGGATGAGGACGCCTGAGGCCCTACACAGAGCTCAGACGCCTGGTGTGGAGGTCGGCGTGAGCAAGACCACACACCCCTGGCTTGGTGCTCTCTTTTTTTTTTTAATTTATATTTATTCATTTACTTTAGTTGCACACAATGCAAAGCATTTATGTTTACGTGGTGCTGAGGATCGAACCCGGGCCGCGCATGTGCGAGGCGAGCGCTCTGCCGCTGAGCCCCAGCCCCAGCCCAGCCCCAGCCCCAGCCCCAGCCCCAGCCCGGTGCTCTTTTTTGAGACTACAGTCAGCAAAGCTAAGCAGCTCCCAGATTCAGTTTCTTTCTCTTTTCTTTTTCTTCTTTTTTTTTTTATGGGAGGGAAGAATCCTGGGAGAGGAACCCAGGGCCTTACAACCAAGTGATCTATGCCAGACCAATGCTCTTGCTTTTTTGGGGGTACCAGGAATTGAACCCAGGGGCACTTAACCTCTAAGCCACATCCCCAGCCCAATTTTGTATTTTAGAGACAGGGTCTCACTGAGTTGTTCAGGGTCTCCTTAAATTGCTGAAGCTGGCCTCCAACTTGCAATCCTCCTGCCTCAGCCTCCTTTGCCACTGGGATTTCAGGAGGGCGCCCAGTTCTCTGATTCACTTTCTAAGTCCTGGGAGAAAGAGCCGAAGGCATCTGTGAAGGTTTAAGAAATGCTGTATGATCTAGCGAGGGGCCTGTGTGAGCTGTGTGGGGCGATCAAAATGTTCTAGGGAACTGACAGATACTCTGATTCTTTGAGTTAATCCTTACTATGAAAAACTTGATTAAAAATAAATAAATGAAGGCCGGGGCGTGGTGGCGCACGCCTGTAATCCCAGCACTTTGGGAGGCTGAGGCAGGAGGATCGCGAGTTCAAAGCCAGCCTCAGCAAGGGCGAGGCACTTAGCAACTCAGTGAGACCCTGTCTCTAATAAAATACAAAAAAGGACTGGGGATGTGGCCCAGTGGTCGAGTGCCCCTGAGTTCAATCTCCGGCACCACAAAAAAAAAAAAATAAATAAATAAATAAATAAATAAATAAATAAATAAATAAAAGCCCCACATCTACTTCTCTCAGTAAATGCAATGGCCACGATTGCCTTTTTACTGGATTAATTTGACTTTCTGAGAATCTCAAAATGGGTGTGGTGGCACACACCTGTAATCCCAGCCTTCCTGGGAGGCTGAGGCAGGAGGACTGAAAGTTGGAGGCCAGCCTCAGCAACTTAGTGAGACCCTGTTTCAAAAGAAACAAGAAAAACATTTTTAAAGGGCTGGGCATGTGGACTGGTATTAAAGCTCAGTTGGCAGAGTGCTGGCCTTGCATGCACAAGGCCCTGGGTCCAATCCCCAGCACCACAAAAAAAAAAAAAAAAAAAAAAAAAAAAAAGCTGGGCATGTAGCTTGGTGGTAAAGCACCCGTAGGTTCAATCTCCAGTACCAAAACAAACAAAAAACAACCCTCAGGAATCAGAAGAGTGATCAAGGACAACAACGAGCGCGGGGCTTGGGAACAGGCAGACCCTGAGTTCGAATCCTGGTTCTTTCTGCCACTGACTGGTCAGCCAGGCCTCCCCCACCTCAGCCCTCTAGCAAATGCCAACTGATCAACAGGCAAGTACTGGCCGCCAGCCACGGCCGTCTCTGGCCACCTGGATGCCGGAACTTATCTCCACAGGAGGAGACAAACAAAACAGGTCATTTCAAGTCCTGGTGAGTGAAATGAGCAGACAGAATAACAGGAAAGAGGGTCTGGGCCAGGTGTGGTGGTGCACACCCGGAATCGCAGCGGCTCAAGAGGCTGAGGCAGGAGGATTAGGAGTTTGAGGCCAGCCTCAGCAATTTAGCAAGGCCCTAAGCAACTCAGCAAGACCCTGTCACTGAATAACATAGAAAAGGGCTGGGAATGTGGCTCAGTGGTTGAGCACCCCTGAGTTCAATCCCTGGTATCAAGAAAAAATAAATAAATAAACAAAAGGGAGTCTGGGAGGTCAAGGAAATCTTCTGTGAAAAGGTGACATTGGCATTTGGACATGGATGATGAAATAGTTACTCAGGCATGTAGGAGCAGAGGGACAGGTGCAAAGGTCCCGAAGCAGGAACAATTTTGGTATGTTTAAAGAACAGAAGGCCAGGCACAGTGGTTCGTGTTTCTAATTCCAGCAACTCGGGAGGCTGAGACAAGAGGATCGAAAGTTGGAGGCCAGCCTCAGCAACTTAGCAAAGCCTAAGCAACCCTGTCTCAAAATAAAATATACAAAGAGCTGGGGATGTGGCTCAGTGGTTGAGCACTCCTGGGTTCAATTCCTGGTACTAAAAAAAAAAAAGGGGGGGGGGGTTGGGTACACGGTTAAATTCTCAGCATCATCCCCCAAAAAAGTAGGAAAAAAAAAAAAAGGTGGGTGGGCTAGATGGTAGAGCACCTCTAGGTTCAACTCCCAGTACTGCAAAAATAAGTCCTTTTGAACTTTTGCCCTCTTGGCCTTTCCCTCTTACTTCCAAGTTCCAAAGAGCTGGAACACCAGCAGTGACGTCAGATTCCTCAAAGTCTAACAAAACCCAGCATCAGCCAAACACAGCGGCGCGCGCCTGTCATCCCAGCAGCTCGGGAGGCTGAGGCAGGAGGATTGCAAGGTAGAGGCCAGCCTCAGCAATTTAACAAGGCCCTAAGCAACTCAGTAAGACTCTGTCTCTAAATAAAATACAAAATGGGGCTGGGGATGTGGCTCAGGGGTTCAATCCACAGTACAAAAGAAAAAAATATTCAGCACCAGAGGTGGGGTGTAGGTAACTCTGGGGTCATGTACTTGGTCTAGTACTTGAGGACGGCCCTGGGTCCCATCCCCAGCACCAAGGGAAAAAAAACAGCATCGTTGTAAAGCATTATAGGATGAGGAAGAGGAGGCTTAAGGGGTAAAACTGAATGCCTGTTGGCCCCAGGACCAAGAAAGGATTATTACTAAATCCGTGATGTGTACTTGTTTTCTGCAAAAACAGTAATAAAAAATCAAAGGTTCCAGTTGAAATCACATTGCTGAAACTTAGGGCCAGAAAACAGATCAGTGATTGCCCAGAATGCAGTCAAAAGAGAGAACTATCTGGCTTTAAGAGAGCACAAGGGCCAGGCCCTGTGGCACACCCCTGTCATCCCAGCAGCTCTGGAGGCTGAGGCAGGAGGATCACAACTTGGAGGCCAGCCTCAGCATCTTAGCAAGGTCCTAAGCAACTCAGTGAGACTCTTGTCTCCAATAAAAATATAAAAAAGGCCTGGGATTGTGGCTCAGTGGTTAAGTGGCCCTGGATTCAGTCCCTGGTACCAAAAAAAAAAAAAAAAGAAAGAAAAGAAAAGAAAAGAAAAGGAAAAAGAAGGAAAGGAAAAAAGAGCATAAGAAAAAGAAGGAAAGAAAAGAAAAAAGAGCATAAGGAACTTTCTAGGTTGATGGAAATACTTTCTAGGTTGATGGAAATACTTTCTGTCTTGGTGTTTGTTGTTCTGTCTTGGTGGTGTTTACACGTCATATACCTCTGTCAACTTCACAGATTTATGCATCTAACATGGGTCAAGTGTACTGTGAGCGAATCAAATTTTTTTTTAAAATAAATAGCCTTTTTAAAAAATATTTTTTAGTTGTAGATGGACACAATACCTTTATTTTATTTATTTCACTGTTATGTGGTGCTGAGGATCTAACCCAGTGCCTCACATGTGCTAGGCAAGCGCTCTACCACTGAGCCCCAGCCCCAGCCCCTGTATATTAAATCTTTTTTTTTTCTCTTTCTTTCTTTTTTGTAGTGCTGGGGATTGAACTCAGGGCCTTGTGCATGCAAGGCAAGCACTCTTCCATCTGTGCTATATCCCCAGCCCTTAAATCTTTTAGAGTTAAAAAAAAAAAAAAAAAAAACCCCACAGCCACGTGTGGTGGGCATGTCTGTAATCCCAGCGACTCAGGAGGCTGTGGCAGGAGGATCATAAGTTGGAGGCCAGTCTCAGAAACTTGGTGAGGACTTTAGCAACTCAGCAAGACCCTATCTCAAAATAAAATTAAAATACAAAAAAATAAGGGCTGGGGATGTGGCTCAGTGGTTAAGCACCCCTGGATTCAATCCCTGGTACCAAAAATCTAAAAATAAATAAATAAATAAAATCACATTGCTAGAGGACACCTCAGAGGGACTTTCCGGATCAGGAAACAGACTTGGGGGAGAAGAAAAGCCAACTCCCTCCTGCTGAGTCAGCAGACCCCGACTCCTGGTCCTGAAGGACAGAGTTCCCTGAAATCCAACTGCTCAGTTTGAATTTGCAGACTATGGGGGGTGGGGGTGGGGGCTGGGCTTCAGATTTCCCTGACCACAAAAAAATAAAAAAATAAAGGAGGTGAGTCACTGCCCGAGGCTTGCCCAGTCCAAACAACCAGACTCTAAGACAGTCTGCCCTGGGGAAAGACCAAAGTGCTTTGAAGTCAGAAAACATGGGAAGGTCCTTCCCACTGTCACTCCCTAGCTGGGTGCCCCAAGGCAAGCCAGTCCTTTGTGAGCCATTAAAAAAAAAGCACACACACACAATGGAAAATAATGATAATGATAATAATAGTAATGGCCTCTGGGAGCGGAAGACACCTGTAACTGCTTGGGAGGCTGAGGCAGGAGGATCTCAATTTGGAGGCCAGCCTCAGCCACTAATTGAGGACCTAAAGCAACTGGGCAAGACGCTGTCTCTAAATAAAATATAAAAAAGGGCTGGGGTGGGGCTCAGTGGGTAAGCACCCCTGGGTTCAACCCGTGGCACCAAATCAAACAAAACACACCAGTAAAACAGCTGGCTCCTCACAGTCCCTGAAGAAAGCAACTGCTATACCTTTGAGAGCTGTCACCACACCCACGAGCCAGTCCTGTGCTGTGTCGCGGCTGCTGGGGGCACAGTGCACTCTGGGCTTTGCTGGGCTGCCAGTTCTTGTCGCCACAGGTAAACAGGAGCACTGTCCCCCTGCCTGCCCACCGTCAGCACAGGGCCACCACAAACACTCGCGGCTCTCTGTGACTGGACTTTCAGTCTGGCTGTGGCATCATCACAGGGGACAAAACCCAGCCACAGACAGACTCCACCCACGGCCACCACAAACACTCGCGGCTCTCTGTGACTGGACTTTCAGTCTGGCTGTGGCATCATCACAGGGGACAAAACCCAGCCACAGACAGACTCCACCCACTGCCAGCCCTTCCTGAGGCCACCTGCTGCAAGAGGGGTGGTCCCCGGTGACTCAGAGCTGCCTGCCTGCACCTAGCCCACCTCCACTCCATGGTGACCAAAATACACTGGAACCCAAGAGACTATAAAACACCCAGGAGGGTGGGGGGAGCCGCTGCTTCCCTGGTCCCATGAACTCCAGAGGCGCTGAGGTCATATAGACCGGCTGACTTAACTTTTTATTCAAGGCAACACCCAGAAATTACCCCAGTTTTACAGAAACAAAGACGAAGAGCTTAGTATCCTGGCCAAGGACAACAAGGAGCCGGCCTAGAGCACCCAGAGGGGCAGAGCCACAGCGAAACAGGACTCCAGGGACTCATCCACTTCTTGAAAACACAGCCAGGCTTGTTGGCACTTGTCTGTCATCCCAGCGACTCGGGAGGCTGAGGCAGGAGGATCCTCAGCAAGGTGGAGGCCTGCCTCAGCAACTTAGCGAGGCCCTAAGCAACTCATCGAGACCCTGTCTCTAAATAAAATACAAAATGGGGCTGGGGATGGGGCTCAGGGGTCGAGTGCTCCTGAGTTCAATTCCAGGGACCCAGAAAATAGAAGAGAGAGAGAGAGAGAGAGAGAGAGAGAGAGAGAGAGAGAAAACACAGCCTCTGCCCTGGGGTTTTGATGGCTGTCCTAAAGAGCATAGGAACTTGAGGTTGCAAAGCCATGCGCGGGCGTCGTCCCGGACCGCTCAGGAAAGTTTCCGAGCAGGAGTGACCTCCGTCCTGCGTCCTGGGTGGGGGCAGGGACACACTCAGGTGCGGAACCTCTGACTTCGCTCATCGCAGACATTATTTATCAACCCCCCGCCGGGACACTGTGGCCGCCACATCCTGCTGCTGGTCTCGGGGCCACTGCCAACGCCCGGGCCTCTCCCCCACCTTCCGGGATCTGCCCAGCGTTCAGTTTGTGTCGCCGGCCCCCCTGGGGGGAGGGGACCGGCGCTGGCCCCGCCCGCGCGGGTAAAGTTCCACCAGCGGGCCACAAAGAGGCTGCGGAGGGGGCGTGGCCAGCCCGGAAATTGTGACAAAAAGAAAAAAAAAAAAAACAACTTTTGGCCTTCGGGTCCCAGAAGCCACGACTTCCTAGTCCGCGGGGGACGCGGGGCTGTCGCAGGCCGGGCCGCGCAGGGGGCTCCCGGCAGCGCTGGGGGAGGGTCTGTGCCCGCGCCGGGGGTCGCGACCCGCGCCCCTGCCGAGCTCGGTCTCGTCGGGCTGGCTGTCGCCTGCCACCCGCACGGTCGCCCGACCCCCGCCCGCCCCGGCGGCCCCGCAGGCGCCCTCTGGACCCAGCTGGCCCCGACCCGCCGGGCGGGCGGGCGGGCGGGGAGGCCGCGGCGGCCGCGCACCTTGACGCGCTTGCCCCGGATCTCGAGCGTCTTCATGGTGAAGTCCACGCCGATGGTGCTGCCCTGGCGCTCCGAGAAGGCGCCCGTCTTGAAGCGCTGCACCACGCACGTCTTGCCCACGCTCGCGTCGCCCACCAGCACCAGCTTGAACAGGAAGTCGTACTGCTCGTCGGGGTCCCCCGGGCCCGGGCCCGCCATGGCCGCGCCGGAGGCCCCGGGCTCCGCGCCAGACGCGCCCCGGCCCCGCGTGCCGCTAGGCGACGTGGAGCCGCGCAGCACCTGAACCGGCGGCGCCGCCGACCGCCGGCCTCGGCCCCGCCCCGCAGCCCCGCCGCTCGGGTGCCGCCCCGGACTCGCCCAGCCCGGCCCTGCGCTCGGCGCTCGGCGGCCACGCCCCTCGGGCCCGCCCCGGCCTGACGGTCCTCAGACCGCCCCGGCCTGACGGCTCCTCAGACCGCCCCAGCTCTCCATGGCCCCGCCCGTCTCCGCCCCCAGCGCCCGCTCTTTCCCTCAGCAGCGCTCCGCCCCCCGCCCCCGACTCCGCCCCCAGCGCACGCTCTTTCCCTCAGTAGCGCTCCGCCCCCAGTACCCCGATTCCGCCCCCAGCGCCCGCTCTTTCCCTCAGCAGCGCTCCGCCCCCGGACTCCGCCCCCAGCGCCCGCGCTTTCCCTCAGCAGCGCTCCGCCCCCCGCCCCGACTCCGCCCCCAGCGCACGCTCCCTCCGCCTCCGCCCCCAGCGCCCGCTCTTTCCCTCAGCAGCGCTCCGCCCCCGGACTCCGCCCCCAGCGCCCGCGCTTTCCCTCAGCAGCGCTCCGCCCCCCGCCCCCGACTCCGCCCCCAGCGCCCGCTCTTTCCCTCAGCAGCGCTCCGCCCCCGGACTCCGCCCCCAGCGCACGCTCTTTCCCTCAGCAGCGCTCCGCCCCCAGTACCCCGATTCCGCCCCCAGCGCCCGCTCTTTCCCTCAGCAGCGCTCCGCCCCCGGACTCCGCCCCCAGCGCACGCTCTTTCCCTCAGCAGCGCTCCGCCCCCAGTACCCCGACTCCGCCCCCAGCACCCGTTATTTCCCTAAGCAGCGCTCCGCCCCCAGCGCCCGCTCTTTCCCTCAGCAGCGCTCCGCCCCCGGTACCCCGACTCCGCCTCCAGCGCCCGTTATTTCCCTCAGCAGCGCTCCGCCCCCAGTACCCCGACTCCGCCCCCAGCGCCCGCTCTTTCCCTCAGCAGCGCTCCGCCCCCGGTACCCCGACTCCGCCCCCAGCGCCCGTTATTTCCCTCAGCAGCGCTCCGCCCCCAGTACCCCGACTCCGCCCCCAGCTCCCGTTATTTCCCTCAGCAGCGCTCTGCCCCCAGTACCCCGACTCCGCCCCCAGCGCCCGTTATTTCCCTCAGCAGCGCTCCGCCCCCGGCAACCCGACTCCTCCCCCAGCGCCCGCTCTTTCCCTCAGCAGCGCTCCGCCCCCAGTACCCCGACTCCGCCCCCAGCGCACGCTCTTTCCCTCAGCAGCGCTCCGCCGACTCGGCCCTCGGCGCCCGCCTGACTCCGCCCCCGGCACTCCGACTCGGCCCTCGGCGCCCGCCTGACTCCGCCCCCGGCACCCCGACTCCGCCCTCGGCGCCCGCCCGACTCCGCCCCCGGCACCCGACTCCGCCTTCGGGACTGCATCCCGGAAGTCCGCCCGCTCCTCCCCTAGCCACGATTAGCCCCGCCCCGCCAGGGAGACCCCCGCCCTCATCCTGCTCTGGGCCTCGCCCCCGGACCCAGGGTGAGCGCAGGGCTCCTCCCCCGTTATCCCGCCGCGCTCCGCACCGCCAGCTTACTGGTCCCCAAGAGCAAAGCCCAATCCGGACCCCGGGTCCCCTCCTTCGCCCCCCAGCCTCCCTCTCCTCCGGGCCTCGACCACCTGCCTGGGCTCTCCTACCCACCGGCCTCCCAGACCCAGCGGGAGAGGGGTCCCTGCGCCCGCAGGCCTGGGCCTGGTGACCCAGCCTGGAACCAGATGGCCTCCTCCCAGTGGGTCCCGGGAAGGGGACAGCCAGACAGGCCGACAGCGCAGAGTCCCTCCCACGTGGTCCCCCGTTGCAGACCGGCACCTCCCTGGCCTGGGCAGCCTGGGCAGCCGGGTCCAGGGACAGCGAGGCCCAGCTTGAACTAGATCAGACAGGAACCAGCCCCGAAGCGCTGCCCAGCTGCAAGGTGGGAGGCAGCTGCGGAGAAAGGGAGCAAGTTCAAAGTCACTGCCACCCGAGGAGCCCGGCCAGCAGCCTTGCTGGCAGGGTGCAATGGAGGCGAAGGCCAAAGCCCAGGGAGAGGGCGGGAGAGGTGACACTTTGAACTCCACTCCGTAGGAAAGAGCCAACAGTGCCAGACAGAAAAGCCCAGAGAGAGCCGGGCGCGGGGGCACGCGCCTGTCATCCCCAGCACTTGGGAGGCTGAGGCAGGAGGATCGAGAGTTGGAGGCCAGCCTCAACAATGGCGAGGCAGGCACTTAGCAACTCAGTGAGACCCTGCCTCTAATAAAATACAAAGAAGGGCTGGGGATGTGGCCCAGTGGTCGAGTGCCCCTGGCACAAAAAAAGAAAAGAAAAGAAAGACAACCCGAGAGAGTCACCAGAAAGCCATTCTGAGGTTCTGGCTCTGGTACCTCAGGTACCAGGAGGACTGGACTTCAGGGAATGGTCTCCATTCCAAACGAGGAGACGGAGGGCATGGGAGGGAAGGTTTTTGCGCCTGCTGGGGGTGACTCTGGTTCCCGCCCCAAGTGCCAGGAGGAGGCATGGGGGGACCGATGAGCGACGTGGACAGTTGAGTGCCGGAGGGAGGACAATGGTCAGCTGCATCCTATTTTGCCCTAACCTAGAATTGGTGTGGCGTGGGATGGGAGCGCCCCTGATCTGGGTGTGGACTTTGTTAGGAAGCCCAGCTCCATCCTTCCCTCCCCTGCATGGCGACACATGCCTGTCATCCCAGCTGGGGAGGCTGAGGCAGGAGGATCACAAGTTGGAGGCCAGCCTCAGCAACTTAGCAAGGTCCTACTTAACATTAAGAGACCCTGTCTCAAAATAAAAAATAAAAAGGGCTGGGGATGGGGCTCAGTGGTTAAGCACCCCTGGGTTCAGTTCTTGATACCGGGAAAGAAAACTGGACGCCCAGCTACTATTTGCATTTGTGGGGTAAGGTCAATAGTCTAAAAGTGGGCAGTGGTAAGGTAGGCATGACTCAGGAACTGTATTTAAACCATTGAAAGGTAGACTTACAAAGAGCAGATTTCATAGTATGTAAATTACACCTCTACCAAGCTGCATTTCCTTTCTTTGGGTGACAAATTTCTGAAGAGTATGGTGGCATTTTATTTGAAACTGAATTACATTTGCTTGAAATGGGGCAGTTCAAAAATATTTATGAGGTCTCATTTAATGCCCAAAATTTGAAGACATGCACATCCCAATGTTTTAAAATGGGTTAAGAATTTAACACTCAGCCGGGCGCGGTGGCGCACGCCTGTAATCCCAGCACTTTGGGAGGCTGAGTCAGGAGGATCGCGAGTTCAAAGCCAGCCTCAGCAATGGCGAGGCACTTAGCAACTCAGTGAGACCCTGTCTCTAATAAAATACAAAAAAGGGCTGGGGATGTGGCCCAGTGGTCGAGTGCCCCTGAGTTCAATCCCCAGTACCAAAAAAAAAAAAAAAAAAAAAAAAGAATTTAACACTCTAAGCCAGGCACACCTGTCATCCCAGGGGCACTGGAGGCTGAGGCAGGAGGATCGCAAGTTGGAGGCCAGCCTCAGCAATTTAGCGAGGCCCTAAGCAATTCAGCGAGACCCTGTCTCTAAATAAAATATAAAAAGGGCTGGGGATGGGGCTCTGTGATTAACCACCTGTGGGTTCAATCCCTAGTACAAAAAAAAAAAAAAAAAAAAAAAAACATACGAAAGAAAGATTTTAACACTTTTAAAGCTAGAAGCAGGTGTGTGGTGGGGAGAGCTAAGTAAATGTCAACTGTTAGAGCCACTGCCACATTCTGGCACCATCTCCGCTAATAAATGGCGAGGTCGCCTGTAGCCACAGTGATGCGAGGATCAGAACTCCCCCAAGTGGTCAGAGAGATGATTGTGCCTGACAATTTGTCAATTATTTTCTTATTTTCTGAAGGCACCATTAAAAATGAATAGCCTATCACAATATCGCCCAGATTTTATTTATGTGGCAAGACCAAATCTACGTAACTTTAATCAGAAATGAAGGTGAAGTACTGGGCGCGGTGGCGCACGCCTGTGATCCCAGCACTTGGGAGGCTGAGGCAGGAGGATCGCGAGTTCAAAGCCAGCCTCAGCAATGGCGAGGCACTTAGCAACTCAGTGAGACCCTGTCTCTAATAAAATACAAAAAAGGGCTGGGGATGTGGCCCAGTGGTCGAGTGCCCCTGAGTTCAATCCCCGGTACCAAAAAAAAAAACACCTCTGTTCCCCTATGGGGCAGAATCACAGCCTCTAGGACAAGAGTCCCCTGTGTTTCTCGTTTGCTAGCAAAGCAATAAAACTTCTTTTTCCTTTGTTTCAAAGAAAAAAAAAAAAGCCAGGCGTGGTATCACACACCTGTAATCCCAGCCACTCGGGAGGCTGAGGCAGGAGGATTAAAAGTTCAAAGCCAGCCTCAGCAAAAGCGAGGCCCAAAGCAACTCAGTGAGACCCTGTCTCCAAATAAAATACAAAAAGGGTGGGGGTGTGGCGCAGAGGTTAAAGCACACCTGGGTTCAATCCCTGGTACCAAAAAATTTAAAAAATAAAAATGCTTGGTCCTTAAACCAACGTCAGTCCAATAATGAGGACACAGTTTTGAGAAAAAGGACAAAGAAGGTTTATTGCTTTGCTAGCAAAGGAGAAACACAGGGGACTCCAGAGGCTGTGGTTCGGCCCATAAGGGAAAACAGAGGGATTTTAAAGAGGTGATCCCAGATTAAGAAAGGGAAGATTAGGGAGGAGCGATCAAGGAGGAGGAGAGAGAGAAGAGAAAAAAAAAATGTCCGTTTTAGGCTAGCAAGGGCTATACTCACAGGGTGCACTGGAGCCCCTAACATGGGGACCCACTACTCAGACAATGTCAAGGGCAGCTCACAGTGCTGTTCTTCAGCCTCATCTGCTCTCTTCTGCCCCTAAACCCTGCACCTGATTTCCCAGCCCACACCTGCAATCCCAGCAGCTCAGGAGGCTGAGGCAGGAGGATCACAAGTTGGAGGCCAGCCTTAGCAAAAGTGAGGCCCTAAGCAACTCAGCGAGATCCTGTCTCTAAACAAAATATGGTGGCTCAGTGGGTAAGTGCCCAAGTTTAATCCCCGGTATCATGAAAGGAAAAAAAAAAAGCACCAGCCAGAGGCTCCCCAATAGCCCAGCTAAAGCGACCTGTGAGCGGCGCCACCGTCCTACCTCCACATTGAGGACATAACTCAGGCTGAGACAGCAGTGCCTTTTTTCTTTGGGTACCAGGGATTGAACCCAGGGGTGCTTAACCACCGAACCACATCCCCAGTCCGTTTTGTTTTTGATTTTGAGACGGGGTGTTGCTCAGTTACTTAGGGCCTCCCTAAGTTGCTGAGGCTGGCCTCCAACTTGTGATCCTCCTGCCTCAGCCTCCCCAGCTGCTGGGATGACGGGTGTGCGCCACCGAGCCTGTTGGGACTCTTTTTTTTTTTTTTTTTTTTTTTTTTTGGTACTGGGGATTGAACTCAGGGGCACTCGACCACTGGGCCACATCCCCAGCCCTTTTTTTTTTTGTATTTTATTAGAGACAGGGTCTCACTGAGTTGCTAAGTGCCTCGCCATGGCTGAGGCTGGCTTTGAACTCGCGATCCTCCTGCCTCAGCCTCCCAAGTACTGGGATTACAGGCGTGCGCCACCGCGCCGGCTCTGTTGGGACTCTTAAAGGAACAGGAGGGAGACTGTTTTAGACTCACAGGAGAAGCGGGTGGGGGGAGGGGAGGAGAGGGAGGCGATGGAAATGTGTCTATGGAAAAGTTGCCTTTGGGGAAACCCCAGGTAGAGCCAAAGCTAACATAAAACATCAAGCCTGTCTTGTTAACCAAACAAAGGCTGCCCAGACTGGTTCTGTCCCCTCCGAGCAATGAATTGGGCCAAGGTGACCACATCCGCACCAGTCGTCACACCTACCCAGCTTCCCACTGTCCTGAGGCCTGGATAGGAGCCCTGCTGGGCCCGTCCCTCGCTCCAGGGCTACCAAGTGCCTCACTGTGATGGACCTGTTGTCTCATTGCAGAATTGTGCTCCCCCTGCACCCCAGGAAGCCTGATGAGACCCAAGGGGGGGACGGAGGGCTTAGTCCACCAAATGCCTGGAACACCTGGCTTTCAGGATGGGCTTGCTCCAGGCGCATCCGCTTCCCAGGGAGAAGGAACACCTGGCGCTGGGACCCCCTGCTGTCCCCCGTCTAGGCGCAGCCCCTGTGCCCCCTGGAAGACAAACTCATCCCTGGGCCGAGGCTCACCCACGCCCTGAGCCCAGCACCCATCCCAGGTCAGTTTCTTCTCTGCCCAGGCCATGGCATCGCCGAGAGCCTGGGGCAAGCTGCGAGAGCACCAGGGCCGCCCTTGGACCCGAGGGTAGAGACCCAGGAGCAGCCAGGACGCGCTCCTGAGCCCCCAGCTCCAGCCCGGCCTGGGCTGGCTGCTGGGCTCAGAGTCCCTCAGGGCTGCCAAGGCTCCAGCCCTCTCCTCCCCCCTCCCTGTGCACGTGAGCTCTAGGGCCGGGCTCAGGGCTGGGACCTTCCCAGAGCAAGTGCCCCAGGGACTGGGGCTTGCTCAGAACCTCCCCGCTGCGCCATGGGCGGGGCTTGCGGAGCGCCCCCTGCAGGCGTGGGGCCTCTGACTCTGACCCCTCGGGTTCTCTGTCCTATGGACCCTCCCTCCTGTCACCCCAGGGGACAAACTGCAGGCACAAAGCTTCCCCTTTCTTATAAAAATCTTTAATAAAAATAGTCGTGTGCGGAACAGGTCACAAATCAGAAGTTACAAGTTCAGAATTCCTGTCCCCTGGATGGGACAGGGGTGTGGCTGGGGCAGTCGGAGACCCAGGGCTCAGGGGCACAGGGTCACGTCGGCATCCCATTTTTCTGGAGAAAAATCACATTTTCTTTCTTCTTTTGTGGTACTGGGGCTGAACCCAGGGTGCTCTACCACCGGGCCACACCCCAGTCCTCTTTACTTTTTACTGAAAGATAGGATCTTGCTAAATTGCTGAGGCTGGCCTCCACCTTGCGACCCTCCTGCCTCCGCCTCCCGGCCGCTGGGATGACAGGGTGCGCCAGGGTCGTCCCACACACTGGACTGCGCATGGGCGGCTCCCGCGGCACAAAACAGCCCGCAGAGGCCAGGGCGCACGCACAGCCTGGGCGCAGCCCGGCAGGGAGGGGGACCACGCCCGCCTAGGACCAGCCCAGACGAGGGCCGAGCTAGTAGCCCAGCAGCCGGCGCGCCTCCTCGCTCTGGGCCCGCAGCGCCTCGCTGGCGTACTTCTGCAGCAGCTCCATCTTCTTCCTCCGCACCAGCGCCTCCTCGATCTGCGGGGGTTGTGGGGGTGCCGGGGATCGAACCCTGGGGCCTCGACCCCGGGGCCACACCCCCAGCCCTTTTTGTATTTTATGTAGAGACAGGGTCTCACTGAGCTGCTAAGGGCCTCGCCATTGCTGAGGCTGGCCTCCAACTGGCGATCCTCCTGCCTCAGCCTCCTGAGTGGCTGGGATTCCGCGCGGTGCTACCAGCAGGGCTCGTTAGCTAGGGCCCTGGTCCCTGGCAGCACCCACCCAGGAGGGTCCCCGTGGGAGACGCAAGTACCCACAGTGGTCCCCAAGAGGGCCCGCTCCCTCCCCATGGTGACATTCCAATAAAAGAAAGCGCGAGCGGGCGCCGCCTGGCGCAGAGGCTGCCCGAGGGAGGGGCTCGCAGACCCCCAGGAGCGCTCTGCGGCCGCCCCACGGCCCACAGGCCCCAGCAGCCACCACCACTCCCTGCCGCCCAAAGCCCCGTCCTACCTCCTGCTGCGACGGCACGGGGACGTGGGCGATGAACTTCTGCTGCCCGTCCTCCCCCGGTCTTCTCCTGGCCGCCCTCCTCGTCAGACTGGAAACAGAGCGACACGGCCATCAGCACCCACGGGGCACGGGGACGGAGGCCTCTCAATGACCGGCCATGACCCGCTGTGTGTAAAGGGACGAGGGCGCTGGGGGCTGGCGGGGAGGCCAACGAGATGTTTTGGGGGGCACGAGGCTGGGGTGGGAGCCCAGGGGTGCTTAACCACTGAGCCACACCCCCAGCTGGAGACGGGCTGCACTCAGTGGCTTAGGGCTTATTAAGTGGCCGAGGCTGGCCTCCAGCTTGCCATCCTCCGGCCTCAGCCTCCCAAGCCACTGGGATTAACAGGCACGTGCTACCACGCCTGCCTCAGACTTTTTCTTTTAACTTTTGTACATTGTACCTATTTTTTAAAATTTAGACTTAAAAATGTGGCTTACAGAGGGGCTGGGGTTGTGGCTCAGCGGTAGAGCGCTCGCCTAGCACGTGCGCGGCCTGGGTTCGATCCTCAGCACCACGTAAACATAAATGCATTGCATCGTGTACAACTAAAGCAGATAAATAAATATTTAAAAAAAAATGTGGCTTACAGAGAAAAAACATCAACACAGAGGCTGCCTATGAGTCAGTCACTAATGACCAAGGGAGTGACGCAGACTTGGAAGAGCAAGGAGTTGAGAGTGGGCTCCCACCACGGGTCTCTGAGTGGGGACCTCACTGCGTTAGTCATGAAAGTGAGTCACACATGGGCCGCGACTGCTGGGCTCGGCAGCACACGCTGTAATCCCAGGAACTCAAGAGGCTGAGGCAGGAGGATCGCAAGTTAGAGGTCAGCCTCAGCAACTAAGTGAGGCTCTGAACAACTTAGTGAGATCCTGACTCAAAATTGTTTTAAAAAGCCTGAGGATGTGGCTCGGTGGTAAAGTGCCTCTGGCTTCAATTCCTCAGTACCAAACAAACAAACAAGCAAAAAAAGGGGATGTGGCTGGTTGTAGTGGTACATGCCTAAAATCCCAGTGAATTGGGAGGCTAAGGCTGGAGGATCTCAAGTTGGAGGCCAGCCTCAGCAACTTAGTGAGATCCTGTCTCTGAATAAAAAATAAATAGGGCTGGGGTGTGGCTCAGTGGCTAAGCGACTCTGGGTTCTATCAATCCCTGCTTAAAAAAAAGAAAGATCAAATCTGATTTAATAACGAGAGAACACGGGATTCCCCCCGGCCACCTGCAGGTGGCAACAGGTCATCAGAGGCAGGACGCGAGCCCTGGGCAGGAGCACCCCTGTGCCGGGCCGTCCACCCTGTGGGCACCCAGCGGCCGCCCCCGTGGCCTGTGCACTGTGCTGAGTGACCTGAGGGCGCAGACAGGGTCAAGGGCACGTGCTGAAGGTCAAGGCCAGCGGAGGGACTCAGGGCTCCAGGACAGGCCTCCTGGTCTAGGACGGCTCCAGCTCTCATCGCTGTCCCCAGATGACAGATCACAGAGCGTGAGCGGAGCAGGTTCCCCAGGGGTGAGACGGGGGGCGAGGGGGCTGTGGAGGGACACCACGGGCCTGAGGGTCGCTGCGTGCAGAGCAGTGCGTCTTTTTTTTTTTTTTTTTTTTGGTACCAGGGATTGAGCCCAGGGCGCTTAACCACTGAGCCCCGTCCCCAGCCCCGTTCATATCTCATTTAGAGACAGGGCCTCGCTGAGTTGCTTAGGGCTCGCTAAGTGGCTGAGGCTGGCCTCCAACTTGCGATCCTCCTGCCTCAGCCTCCCAGGCACCGGGATGACAGGCGCGGGCCACTGCGTTTGGCACAAAGGCCACCCTTCAGGGGGGCAGGAGCTCATCCCCGGCGTGAGGCACAGCTGACGAGGGTTCCCACGGCCACCGTTGGACCCCTCCGTGATCTCAGGTGGCCAGTCCCCTGCAGGGGAGGCAGCTGGCCTCCCCGGCCTCAGGTTTCTGGACCAGCCTCCTCCCACCGCTGCCCGGCCACTACCTCCTCCTCGGCCACGGCGTAGATGTTGGCCTCCTCCTCCTCCTCCTCCTCCTCCTCCTCCTCCTTCTCCCCGCGGGCCAGCCGGGCCTCCCTCTCCGCCTTCCACTTCTCCACCAGCTCGGCTCGGACTGCAGACAAGGGGGAGCGCGTCACCCTCGGCTCCACGGCTCCGCCACCGGCAGGGACAGGAGCAGGCGCCCCTCGGAAAGGGACACCTGGCCTGCCCTCGAGGGTAGGGACGCCTGCACCGCCCAACCCCACCTGGCTGTGTCTGTTTATTCATTTATACTTTTTTTTTTTTTTGGTAGGGATTGAACTCGGGGCACCCGAGCCCTGGGCCACGTCCCAGCCCTTTTGTGCATTTGATTAGAGACAGGGTCTCACTGAGTGGCTAAGTGCCTCGCCATTGCTGAGGCTGGCCTCCAACTTGCAATCCTCCTGCCTCAGCCTCCCCAGTGCTGGGATGACAGGCGTGCGCCACCGCGCCAGGCTCATTCACTTATACTTTTTAAAAATCCGTTCTCTTTAGCTCTCTCTGACAGCGGAGTGCGTTCTGACACATCACACACACGGGGTGTCACCTCCCATTCCTGTGGGTGGACGTGCTGTGGCGTGTCCCTGGTCGCGTGCTCACATGTGAACGTGGAAAGTGACGTCCCCTCACCCCACCGTCTTTCCCACTCCCTCCCCTCCTTCCCTGCACTCTCTTCCGTCTCATTCAATGGACGTCTAGTCCTCCTCCTCCCCTTATTGTGGGTCAGCATCCGCGTATCAGAGAGGACAGTGGGCCTTTGGTTTTTTGGGGACTGGCTTGTGTCACTTAGCGTGACAGTCTCCAGCTCCATCCATTTACCAGCAAGTGCCACCATTTCATCCTTCTTTATGGCTGAGTAATATTCCACTGTGTGTGCGCCAGTTTCTTTTCCACGCATCAGCGGAAGGGCACCGGGCCGGCCCTGCAGCTCGGCTGTGAGTTCAGCCGCTGTCAACGCTGACGTGGCTGCGTCACTGCAGGGTGCTGGCTCTGAGTCCTCTGGGTGTGGACCGAGGAGTGGGAGAGCTGGGTCGGACGGCGGCTCCTTCCCAGTGTCCCGAGGACCCTCCACCTGCTCTCAGAGTGGTGGCACCAGCGCTGTCCCCACGTCCTGGCCAGCACTTGTTGTCACTCATGTTCTTGACAATCGCCGAGGACCGCGTGTGACCAGGGTGACCAGGCCTTGCCCCCAGCCACCGCCAGCCCTGGCCGAGACACGGCCGTGGGGCAGGTCCTCCTGGCTCTCGGCCTCAGTGCCGGGGCCACAGGCGTGCGCCACCGTGCTCAGCTTATAAGGCAGAGTTTGGGGGACAGTCCCCCCAAAACTGAGGTCAGTGGCGTGAATGGCTCCGTGAGGACCCCACATGGGGGCGGCGCAGGCGGGGCCGCTCGGCGGGAAGGACGCCACCCCACGGCCTCCCCACTGCCGGCCTCCAGGGTCACACGGGGACGGCGTCACCACCTGCCCCTGGGCCCCGGGCGACCACGTCGGCCGCCCACCGCTGTCCACGCTGGTGACCGTCAGCGGGAGGGAGGCGGGGCCGGAGCTGGCCGGCGCCCCGCTCTGGAGCTCCGGGAAGGCCCGTCTGCCAGGGTCTAGTCGGTGACCTCCAGGGCACAGGGACAGGTCACAGCCAGCTCGGAGCCTCGCCACCTGCTGCTCTCAGCCTCCCACAGCCCCGACTCCCGGGGTCAGGTCCGGCCCAGACTCTGGAGAACGGCCAAGGAAATCCCTTTCGAGCATCGTGCACGGTTAAGACCCGCGTTCAACTGCGCGGTGGCGCACGCCTGTAATTCCAGAGGCTGAGGCAGGAGGATCGCAAGTTGGAGGCCAGCCTCAGCAATTTAGTGAGGCTGTGGGCAACGCAGTGAGACCCTGTCTCTAAACAAAATAGAAAATATGGCTGGGGACGCGGCTCAGGGGTCAAGCACCCCTGGGTTCAATCCCTGGCACCAGAAATAAATAAATAAGCCACATCTTCAACGCAGAGAACAGGAACCAGGATGCCACCACCCGCAGGCCGGGACTCACGTTTCTTCTCATAGTCCTGTTCCAGAGGCACGATCACCCCGTCGTCCTCGTCCAGGTAGCCGTAGTACTCAAAATCAATCGCCTTCATGAGCTCGGCCCGCGTCTTCCTGGGAGGAGGAAGAGCTAGGGGAGACAGGAGTGGCTCAGGTGAGTCAGCAAGGGACGGCCACGTCCGGGCAAGCCCCGCCACACAGTGCTACGCAGCCACACGGCCCGCGTGGTCAGGAGGGCACCACGGAGCGGGCGTTCTCTATACCATCCACACAGCAGAGGGGACACATGAGGGGCACGACCCTTTTGAAAATCAGGGCTTCGGTCCAACTACCGAGTTTAAAAGGAATCTAGGTGGGCGTGGGGGCGCACCCCTGTCACCCCAGCAGCCTGGGAGGCTGAGGCAGGAGGATCACAAGTTGGAGGCCAGCCTCAGCAACTTAGTGAGGCCCTGTGTAACGCAGCAAGGCCCTGTCTTCAAAATGAAAAATAGAAAGGGTTCGGGGTGTGGCTCAGTGGTAGAGCACACCTGGGTTAGATCCCCAGTGGCAAAACAGGACTAAACAAACAAACTAAAAAAAAAACCAAAATCCCAAACTCACGGAGCAGGGCTGTGGCCTGGCTGCAGTGCCTGCCTGGCACGCAGGGGCCTGGCGGATGCCTACCACCGAGAACCAGGACACCACAGCAGAACAAAGGCACCCCAGACCCCGCCAGAGCAGCCAGTCACGGCTAGGGGTTCTGCTGTCGCTGCCTGGGCGGGGGGGCCTGCTGCTCAGAGCGGGGCAGCAGGTGGGACGACAACGACAGGTGCTACGGTGGGAAGTCACCCGGAGAAACGGAGCTGGATCAAGCTACTCCTGACGGAGACCCTCCCGAGGGTTTTTTTTTGTTTTTGTTTTTGTACCAGGGATTGAACCCAGGGGCACTTAGCCACAGAGCCACACCCCAGCCCTTTTTATATCTTATTTAGAGACAGGGTCTCGCTGAGTTGCTCAGGGCCTCCCTAAATTGCTGAGGCTGGCTTTGAACTCGCGATCCTCCTGCCTCAGCCTCCCAAAGTGCTGGGATTACAGGCGTGCGCCACCGCGCCCCGCCCTTTTTTTTTTTTTTTTTTTTTGTGGTACCGGGGATTCTTTTTAGCCCTTTTTTATTTAGAGACAGGGTCTGACTAAGGTGCTGAGGCTGGCCTCCAACTTGTGGGATCCTCCTGCCCCAGCCTCCGGCTTCTTTTTATTTCTTATTTAGAGACAGGGTCCTAAGGTGCTGAGGCTGGCCTCCAACTTGTGATCCTCCTGCCCCAGCCTCCCGGTTCACTGGGACGCAGGCGTGCGCCCCTGTGCCCAGCTTTCTTCCCCTTATACAAGTTAGAGTTCGGCCCAAGACTTTATTTGTTTATCCGTTATAATTCTTTTTAACTGCAACACAAACATTACTCAATAACGCCAGAGCCCGCCTCCATCATTTTGGGAGACCCCACATGCCGACGGACAGACAACCCGACGCAGGCGGGCGGAATCCCGCACCAGCCATACCTCGGCTCACTTCATAGCCCTGAGATTCAGCCTCAAAGTTCATGTTTTCTCATTTAAAATCTGGGGAAAATAGATCCTTACGCTACAGGGGTGTTGTGCAGGCTGACACGTAACCTGGGAAGATCACTGAACACACAGCACAGAGCCAGGCACGGGGGCGCACGCCTGGCATCCCAGCAGCTAGGGAGGCTGAGGCAGGAGGATCAAAGGTTAGAGGCCAGCCTCAGCAACTTAGAGAGGTGCTAAGCAACTCGAGAGCCTGTCTCTAAATAAAATATAAAAGGGCCTCTGGGTATCAAAACCCAAACAACCACACGGCATACCTACTGTTATGACTAAGAGAATTGAAAGGCTGGGAACCCCACCAACCACGAGCCACTCACGCTCTTTTTCGAACAGCTCCCTCACACCAGGCAGGTCTTTGGCTGCTCCGAAGTACTTGTAGCCTCGGTTCCCCGGGACCTCCTTCCCTTCGTGATCCAGCATCTTAGGGCCTACTTTCTTACAGGAGGGGAAAAGGAACAATTAGGTCTGATTTATAAATGTACTACTTCCACGTCTGAAAATACACCTTCAGGTAACGTGAAGGCTGAATACAGTGGATCACCCTTGTGCCCCCAGCAACTCGGGAGGCTGAGGCAGGAGGATCAGCAGTTGGAGGCCAGCCTCAGCAATTAGCGAGGCGCTAAGCAACTCAGCGAGGCCCTGTCTCTAAATAAAATACAAAACGGGCTGCGGATGGGGCTCAGTGGGTGAGCACCCCTGGGTTCAATCCCTAGTAGCCAAAAAAAAAAAAAAAAAAAAAAAAGAGAGAGAGAACCTGAGTGATGACCGTGATCAAGTCCCTCCTCAGTGACAGCAACGGGCGGGGGCTGGAGGGCGCACTTACTCCATAGTCGGGGCCACCCAGCTCCTTGATGCGGACCTCCCAGTGTCCCTTCTCCCGCAGCAGCTTGTTGATTTCGTCATTCAGGTCGCGGATGCGGAATTCACCTAAACCAGCTGGAAGAACAGAGATGTCAACACCGCTTCTTCCAAACGCCACGCCCTTAACGCCCCAACACGGGCGCTTAGTGACCTTTCAAATAAAGGACAGCGCCCTCGAAGGCGGGCCACACGTGAATACTCATCCAAACTGGCAGAAACGACCAACACCCAAAAAAAGAAAGGCTAGCCAGGCGCGGTGGCGCACGCCTGTCATCCCAGCACTTTGGGAGGCTGAGGCAGGAGGATCGCGAGTTCAAAGCCAGCCTCAGCAGCAGTGAGTGCCTAATCAACTCCCCGAGACCCTGTCTCTAAATAAAAACAGGGCTGGGCTGTGGCGCGTCTGGATTCAATTCTGGTACCCAAAGACAAAAGAAAAAAAAAATTAGTAGGAACTCTTTACAGCCCTCAGCCTTTCGTTTTTTGTTTTTTTTTTGTGTGGTACCAGGGATGGAACTCAGGGGCACTCGACCACTGGGCCACATCCCCAGCCCTTTTGTGTATTTTATTAGAGGCAGGGTCTCACTGAGTTGCTAAGTGCCTCGCCATTGCTGAGGCTGGCCTCCACTTTGCAATCCTCCTACCTCAGCCTCCAGACAACTGGGATCACAGGTGTGCACGACCACGCCCCGCTGAGTCCCCACTAATCTAAGAGAAAACAAAAATCCTTTAAAAAAACTTTTATCATGAGCCGGGCGCGGTGGCGCACGCCTGTAATCCCAGCACTTTGGGAGGCTGAGGCAGGAGGATCGTGAGTTCAAAGCCAGCCTCAGCAATGGCGAGGCACTTAGCAACTCGTGAGACCCTGACTCTAAATAAAATACAAAAAAGGGCTGGGGATGTGGCCCAGTGGACGAGTGCCCCTGAGTTCAATCCCTGGTACCACAAAAAAAAAAAAAAAACACTTTTATCCTCGGGTTGGAATTGTGGCTCAGAGGTAGAGTACTTGCCCAGCATGCATGAGGCATTGGGTTCAATCCTCAGCACCACATAAAAAGAAAGTAAAGGTATTCTGTCCACCTATAACTAAAAAAAAAAAAAAAAAAAAGATTTAAAAAGTCTATCCTCACTAACAAACCAGGACATATAACCTAAAAACCTGCCGTTCCATCTATACAATTATTAAAATGACAAGCTATTAGCTGCACATACTGAGAGACACCAGTGATCACAGTGGCTCAGGAGGCTGAGGCAGGAGGATTACAAGTTGAAGGCCAGCCTGGGTAACACAGTGAGACCTTGTCTCAAAATAAGAAATTTAAAAAAGGGCTGGGGATGAGACAGTGGTGCATGCCTGTCATCTCAGCAGCTCGGGAGGCTGAAGCAGGAGGATCGCAAGTCGGAGGCCAGCCTCAGCAACTTAGTGAGGCCCAAAGCAACTCAGTGAGACCCTACCTCTAAATAAAATATAAAAAGGGCTGGGATGTGGCTGCGTGGTTAAGCACCCCTGAGTTCAATCCCCGGTACCAAAAAATAAAATGACAAGGTAGCTTACCATTCTGAATCTGAGCCACTTTTTTTGAGATCTCTCCAATGATCTGTGGAAAACAAAAGAATAAAGAATAGCATGTTCATGATTTTTGAATATATCCAAAAACACTGGAAAACTGTAATTCAAGATCACTCATTAAAAATACCTAAGATTGGGGCTGGGGCCCAGCGGCAGAGCGCTTGCCTAGCATGTGGGATGCCCTGGGTTCGAGCCTCAGCACCACACAAAAAAATAAAAAAATTAGAGCCGGGCACAGTGGCTCACACCTGTAATCCCAGCACTTGGGAGGCTGAGGCAGGAGGATCGTGAGTTGGAGGCCAGCCTCAGCCATGGCGAGGCACTTAGCAGCTCAGGGAGACCCTGCCTCTCATAAAATACAGAAAAGGGCTGGGGATTGTCCCAGTGGTCGAGTGTCCCTGAGTTCAATCTGCAGTACCAAAATTAATTAATTAATTGATTGATTAAATAAAGGTATTAAAAAAACCACTTAACCCCCCCCCCCACGCACACACCACTGCCGCTGGCCATTGAATAATGGGTCATTTTTGGCCCAAAGATGTTTTATTTGACCCATGTTGTATTTAGATTATTTTCCTTTTTAAAAAATTGACTAATAACTGTTAAAATCAGGATCAAAAAGATGCATTCTGAAAAAAAAAAATAGAAAATAAAAACAGTGAAGAGCTCTGGTGTAGGGGTCATCTCAATGAAAGAGCAGCAGAGACTTCTGACGGCTCCTCCTGGGATCAGATTCACCCGGAAAATACCTGTCGCCTCCATTTCTCTGCTTTGGGTAGCTCAGTACATTCCGACGCAAGGAAGGGTCTCCTCTCCTACAGAGAAAGGAGACAATGGGTGTGGCCACTTGTCACAAACCTGTGTAGCCTCCACAGTTGATTCCCGCCTGAAGCCCAAAGTGTCTAATGGTCTAAATCCACAGCTAGTGTCAGTCCCAGAAGTGCCTCACCAAGCTTCAACCCTCACTCTGCAATCGCTTCTCAGGAAACAGTTACATAAGTGGCGCCCGCCTGTCGTCCCAGTGGCTCGGGAGGCTGAGGCAGGAGGATCGCAACCTGGAGGCCAGCCTCAGCAACTTAGTGAGGCCCTGAGCGACTCAGTGAGACCCTGTCTCTGAATGAAAAATAAAAAAGGGCTGGGATGGGGCTGCGTGGTCAAGCACCCCTGGGTTCAATCCCTGGTACCAAAAAAAAGAAAACAAACATAGAGACAAAAATATTAACGTGACTTAGCTAGCACAGTCCAACCACAGAAATAAATGTCCAGCAATCCGAGAGCTGGCTAAATGAACCATGCCCTCCACCCCACAGCACAGTCACACCACCTTAACACGCGACGGCTGATACAGAAAAATAAAATTACGGCACCTGCAGGTAAATGGGTGGAGCTGGAGACTGTCACACTAAGTGACATCAGCCAGTCCCAAAAAACCAAAGGCCAAATGTCCTCTCTGATATGTGGACGCTGACCCACAGTAAGGAGGAGGGAGGACTAGAGGTTCCCTGGATGAGACGAAGGGGAGTGAAGGAAGGAGGGGAGGGAGTGGGAAAGACGGTGGGGTGAGGGGACGTCACTTTCCATGTTCACACGTGACCACGCGACCAGGGACACGCCACAGCACGTCCACCCACAGGAACGGAGGTGACACCCCGTGTGTGTGACGTGTCAGAATGCGCCCTGCTGTCCCGGAGCGCTAAGAAGAATTTAAGAAACAGAAATGACGGAGCCGGGCGCGGTGGTGCATGCATGTGATCTTAGCATTTGGGAGGCTGAGGCAGGAGGATCGCGAGTTCAAAGCCAGCCTCAGCAACGCAGAGGCCCTCAGCAGCTCAGTGAGACCCTGTCTCTGATAAAATACGTAAAAGGGCTGGGGATGGAGCCCAGTGGTCGAGTGCCCCTGAGTTCAATCCCCGGTACCAAAAAAAAAAAGAAAGAAAGAAATGATGGGCCGGGGCGGTGGCCCAGTGGCAGAGCGCTTGCCTCGCACGTGTGAGGCGCTGGGTGGGATTCTCAGCACCTCATATAAATAAAGGAAATGAAGGTCCACTGACAACCAAAAAAATTTTTTAAAAAAGAAGAAACGATGGCTATCACTACTTACAGCCTACGTGAATACGTGTGTCTATGCACATACGTGAGAAGGCAAATACATACATGTAAAACTGCTTCAAACACAAAGAAAAACGTCCACGGATTGGCCATCTCATCTGCTCCCCACATCACAGAGCTGGGGCGTGCAGAGGAACAAAACGGAAAAAGGGGCAAAAAAAGGAGATAGATCATCACCCTGCCCCAGTGAGAGAGGGGTGCATCTGGAATTCAAATACACAAATTTTCTTTTTTTTTTTTTCTTTTGTGCGGTACGAGGGATGGAACCCAGGGGCACTTTACCACTACGCTTCAGCCCCAGACTTTTCCACATGTCTCAAAACATACTCTTTCCTTTATTTTATTTATTTATTTAGTTTGAGATGGGCTGTCTCTCAGTTGCAGAGGCTGGCCTCGAACTTGTGATCCTCCTGCCTCAGCCTCCCAAGTTGCCGAGATAACCGACGGGGGCCACCGCACCCAGCTCAGGTGTCGGCAAGTACAGGCAGGACGATCTGGAGTCCGAAGCCTGTCCCAGAAGGGGCTTCACTGCAGCTGGTCTTGATAGTCCACAAGGCAGGAGGAAGATTTGCACCAACCTTCACTTTTCCCTCTTCCAGTTGAGCCTGGCGAAATCTTGCTAAGGCCGTCCTAGCAGGGACAGAAAGCATGCCGTTAAATCCTGCCCGTGGACTTCCTAACACCCGAGATGGGGGCTGGGGTGGAGCTGCTCGCGATCACACTTGGTGTCAATCACAGAATCAGCAATTAAGGAACCCCCGGGGCTGGGGGCGTGGCTCCGCGGCAGAGCGCTCGCCTAGCCCGTGCACAGCCCGGGTTCGATCCTCAGCACCGCGTAAAACTACATAAAGGCATCATGTACAACTAAAACAAAAAAATATAGATTAAAAAAGGTAAGGCTGGGGCTGGGGCTCAGTGGTAGAGCACTTGCCTAGCATGAGTGAGGCACTGGGTTCGATCCTCGGGACACGTGAACATAAATATCTATCGAAAACTAGCAAAAAAATTAAGAAAAAAAAAGAATTGATACTTACATAGCCTTTTCTGCATTTCGAGCCTAGAAAAAGAGAAGGGGAAAAAAAAAACATGTTTAACATACTTCTCCCCAGTTACTTTTTTTTTTTTTTTTTTAGTACTGGAATTGAACCCAGGAGTCCTTAACTACTGAGCCCAATCCCCAGCCCCATTTATTTTATTTAGAGACAGGGCCTCACTGAGTTGCTTAGGGCCTCACTAAGTCACTGAGGCTGGCCTCCAACTCGCAATCCTCCTACCTCAGCCTCCCAAGCTGCTGGGATTACAGGCACTATGGTGCCCAGCATGTGTTCATTTTCTACGTATCTATTTTTATTTAATAGGAATACATATTTGTTTCTACCTGTGTGGGTACACAATACAAATGTAGTAATGGATTTTCTTCTAGATGATATGGTGAAGCACCCCAGTCTGGAGAGTTAGAGTTGTTATGTGTATGTGAATAAATCTGTTTTGTATACATACATACTTCTATGCCTATGTATATGCTTACAAGTATTCTGTGAATATACTTCTCTGTGTGCATAAAGGTAAACACTTATCCAACAGGGTTATTTTATTTTATTTTATTTTTTTGGTACCCGGGATTGAACTCAGGGGCGGGCACTCGACCACTGGGCCACATCCCCAGCCCTTTTTTGTATTTTATTAGAGACAGGGTCTCACTGAGTCGCTAAGTGCCTCGCCATTGCTGAGGCTGGCTTTGAACTTGCGATCCTCCTGCCTCAGCCTCCAAAGTGCTGGGATGACAGGCGTGTGCCACCGCGCCTGACCAACATGGTTATTTTTCTAGAGGAGGTCATACAGGTCTACCATTGATCATCTCAGAGACACCTCCAAAACTCACATATCCACTGGTGCAAAGCCGCCTAGTGTGTTTTTTTCGGGGGTCTCACCTAATAAAAACACAGTACCTAATATTACAGTAACCAAGTCTCTTCCTACCGGCACTCTGTGCATTTTCATGTTGACACATTGTAATGTTCTTTGAAGAAAAGAAGCCAGCAGCCCTGCGTGTGGTGCACGCCTGTCATCCCAGCAGCTCGGGAGGCTGAGGCAGGAGGATCGCGAGTTCGAGGCCAGCCTCAGCAACTCAGCGAGGCCCTAAGCACTTAGCAAGATCCTGACTGAAAAAGGGCTGGGGTTGTGGCTCAGAGGTTAAGCCACCCTGGGTTCAACAATAGGTGCCCCCCAAAATTAAAAAAAACCCTCTCCGAGATGGTCGCAGTTTTCTCTCCCAGCCTCCAACAGCTAAAGGAGGCCGGTGGAGAGTCCCCGGGTTACACCTAAGGAGCCCGACCCCACGCAGATGTGCACGCTGCGCCCCGACGCCGGGAGCCCTCGCGACCTGCCGCTCGTCCCCGCCTCCCTCGCCCACCCGCCCGACTCACCATGGTGTCGCTGAGGGCGCCGCCCTGGGGCCGCGCGGCCCGGGCCCACCGCGCTTCACAGTCTGCGCCGAGGCCGCCCCTCGCGGGAACTGAAAACTAAACGACCACTTGCACAGAGCTTTTGGTCGGAAGATTAAAGGGACAGGGCCGGAAGTAAACGTGAGAACGAGGGACCGGAAGCGAAGGACAGGAAGTCAATGTGAGAAGAGGGAGGAGGAAAATAATATAGGAGGGCTTTTGGGGTCGGCCTTCCCAGGACCGTAGGAAGCAAAATAGCGCGAGTACACGGGAAGGGGCGGGGGAGAGAGCGGTGTGGGCAGACTGACGCCTGCGCAGTGGAACAGGTTGGGTCCGGACGGATCTTAATCTCGCGATAACACGTGTTTCTCGCGATAACACGCGTTTCTCGCGATAACAAGTGGTTCACGCGTCACTTGTGGGTACAGCGGAAGTGAGTGAGACCAGCTGGGGTAGTTGTTCCTTTGGGCTTTCCCCGCTGCGCCTCGTCTTGGTTCTTCCGTGAGAGCAGACGTCAGTCCTTTCCGGAAACGACTCGAAAGGAGTCTTCGCCACCTGGACGGGATCGTTCCCCGCCTTTGTGGACTGGGGAACCGGCCGGCAGCTCCAGAAATCCGCGCCGCTCTTCTCGGGTGTGATGGGAAGCCGAGGCTCTTCGGGAGCTGGACCTGGCCTGGCTCGCAGACTTCACCTTCCCTTGTCATCGACATGGCATCTGTGCTTTGGCTGCGCTCGTCTGCCGGCGCGGACGGGCGCCTGAGAGGTGGACCGTGCAGGAGGTCACCCTCCTTTCAAACAAGGACTGGAGCCGGGCGCGGGGCGCGCTCCCGTCATCCCAGCGGCTCGGGAGGCTGGGGCTGGAGGATTGCGAGTTGGAGGCCAGCCTCAGCAATTTAGGGAGGCCCTAAGCAACTCAAGGAGACCCTGTCTCTAAATCAAAAATAAGAGGGTCTGGGATTGTGGCTCAGTGGTTAAGCACCCCTAAATTCAACCCCTGGCACAAATAAAGAAAAAAGTTTATCCAGTTTGGATTCATAACCCGGGGGTTCAACCATGTATTGGTTCTTGGATGCCTTAATCTCCTGTCCATTTTTCCTCTGCTGTGAATGGCATGCTTACCCCTTGAGTTCTCATTTTAACTCTTCGTGAAATTGGGACATTTGCTTTTTAAGGAACTGTGGTTTTAAAGTGAAAGGTAAAAAATGCAAACGCTTGTGTAAACATAAGTCTTTCCCAAAACTGTTCTGTCTTTAGAAAAGCCACAAAACATTCTTGCTCCTTATTTTGTCTAGCTTACAAAACCGGGTGGTCGACTACCCTTCCCCTAGCGGTCAGGCTGACCCCAAACTTAAAAATAAAATGCTTTGTATGTAATTTTATATGTTAACCAATCAAAAGAGCGCTGTGGCCGGGCGCGGTGGCGCACGCCTGTAATCCCAGCACTTTGGGAGGCTGAGGCAGGAGGATCGCGAGTTCAAAGCCAGCCTCAGCAATGGCGAGGCACTTAGCAACTCAGTGAGACCCTGTCTCTAAATAAAATACAAAAAAAAAGGGCTGGGGATGTGGCCCAGTGGACGAGTGCCCCTGAGTTCAATCCCCGGTACCACAAAAAAAAAGAGCGCTGTGAAGCCCCCCTTAACTTGTATGCATTTCATTATAAAAACCCTGCTAAATCTGGGCTGGGGCCTCCTAGCGTCACCGGTTACCGAGTGCGCGGAGGACCAAGCTCCAGCTTGCTAATAAATGACTCTTTGTGGCTTGCATTGACCAAGGACTCTGGTGGTCTTCTTGGGGGTCCCAAGCCGTGGGGCACAACAAAAGCAGACCCTGCATTTTAAAGTGCTCAAATTCTTGTAAAATTCTCAATTTATTTTTAAACCCATACTCTCCAGTTAGATTTATTCTGAGGCCTTACCTAGCCCTTATATACTGTCTTCTAGGTCAGGCTCAGGGCCTTGCAGGACTTTGTAAAAAAGTCACTAGACTTTCAGTTGCCAGACGAGATGTACAGGCCTCGACCTGCTTACATCTTGTCTTATCTGTGTCTTTGAACTAGCCCTGGCACAAGATTTGAAGGCTGAAACACTAAAGGAGCAGAAAAAAATCACCACCCTGTCTTCTTACTGTGCTAATAGCCCCAATGACTTTCCTTTGTGGTTGTCCTGTATATGGAACAGTGTTTTTGTAATGTTAAGACATTGATCCCAGCCGGGCACGGTGGCGCATGCCTGTAATCCCAGCACTTGGGAGGCTGAGGCAGGAGGATCACAAGTTCAAAGCCAGCCTCAGCAATGGTGAGGCACTTAGCAACTCAGTGACACCCTGTCTCTAATAAAAAAATAATAATAAAAATTAAAAAAAAAATAGGGCTGGGGACGTGGCCCAGTGGTCGAGTGCCCCTGAGTTCAATCCCTGGTACCAAAAAAAAAAAAAAAAGACATTGATCCGAGCACAGTGGCGCATGCCTATAACCCTAGCCACTTGCGAGGCCAAGGCAGGAGGATTTCAAATTCAAAGCTAGCCTCAGCAACTTAGTGAGACCCTGTGTCAAAATAAAAAGGCTGGAGATGTGGCTCAGTGGTAGCATGCCCCTGGGTTCAATCTCCAGTACCACGGGAAAATTTTTTTATTTTTTGGCACCAGGAATTGAACCTAGCAACACTTAACCACCAAGCCACATCCCCAGCCCTTTAAATTTATTTACAGACAGGTTCTCACTGAGTTGCTTAGGGCCTTGCTCAGTTTCTGAGGCTGACTTTGAACTTGCAATCCTCCTGCTTCAGCCTCCCGAGCTGCTAGGATTGCAGGCATGTTCCACCTCCCCTGGCCCAACAGAAAAATTTTAAAGACACTGTATGCTCAGTATCAATGTACTTATTTATTTTGGGGGAGTACCAGTGATTGAATTCAGGGGCACAAGATCACTGAGCCACATCCCCAGCCCTATTTTGTATTTTATTTAGAGACAGGGTCTCGCCGAGTTGCTTAGCGCCTTGCTTTTGCGGAGGCTGGCCTCCCAACTTGTCATTCTCCTGCCTCCGCCTCTGGAAGTGCTGGGATGACAGGCATTTGCCACCACGCCTGGCTGTGGTTCCTTGCTTTCTACTGGTTCTGTTTTTTACAAACCAGGTTCAACCCTTTCCTCGTGAAATCAGGTGGGGTTTTTTTGTTTTTGTTTTTTTGGTGCTGGTGATTGAACCTAATCATTGCACGGTAGGCAAATGTTTTACCACTGAGCTTGCCCCTCATCCCTGTTTCAAACAGGGTTTCACAAGGTGGCTCAGGCTAACGACCTGCCTCAGCCTCACAAGTTGCCTGGATCACAGATGTGGGCCACTGCACCCAGCAAGAATTTTAAGGTATCTGTCATTTCCCTGTCTGGTGACAGCGTCAGGTGTGCCAAGATGAGCACAAAAGTTGCCTCCAGGAGGTGTGAAGGAAACAGCAGTCCCATGTGACTTTTTTTGGTACTGAGGATTAATCCCAGGGATACTTTACCACTGAACAGCATCCCCAACCGTTTTATTATTTTTTTGGTACCAGGGATTGAACTCAGAGGTACTCGACCACTGGGGCACATCCCCAGCCCTTTTTTGTATTTTATTAGAGACAGGGTCTCACTGAGTTGCCAAGTGCCTCGCCATTGCTGAGGCTGGCCTCCAACTCGTGACCCTCCTGCCTCAGCCTCCCAAGTGCTGGGATCACAGGCGTGCCCCACCGCGCCCAGTCCTGTTTTATTATTTTTTTGAGACTGGGTCTCCCTAACTTGCTGAGGCTGTCCTCGAATTTGTGATCCTCCTGCCACAGCCTCCTGAGTTGCTGGGACGACAGGCAAGGACCACAGTGCCCGGACTGATGGGACTTGCTTCTGAGGGGCCACCGTTGGCCTGATTTCTGGCTCCGCAGGTCTCCCCCTCGTGCTGTTACCCAGCCCACGTTCCTGGAACCCTTCAGTCTGTTGGTGAGAAGCGAACTGGATGCCACCACGGGGATGAGTCCCAAATTTCTACTGGGCTGGTGAACATTCTACACAGAAATTCTTTGAGGTTCTCCCCCGTGCCAAAATAAGCTGACAAGCAAATGGTCAGATTGCACGTGGGCCTCTCTTCTCAGGCCTTGTCAGGTGCTTAGTCCTCCCCACCCCCACCCCCACCCCCAGAATAACCAGTATGGACTCAAGTGGAACCAACGTGTCACTGCAGTGGGCACAGGCTGGAAGGCAGTCATCTACCATAGGAAAAGGAGCAACCTCCAACCAAACTAGCACATCGTGTGAAGAGCTAGAGAGAGGAAGCAGGCTGTGGGATGTCACACATCAAAACGGAAGTGTCGTTAGGATGTGATGCTAGATGATGACTTCCCCCTCCAGCTGAGTGCAGGGTTCACCCCGCACCCCACAGACGTCTCATGCTGGGCCTTCACTGGAAGGTCAAGTCCTTGCTTCTCTGACTCTGGAACTGCTTCATGCTCAGGACCACACGTTCCGTGAACGATTTAACAAACATCAAGGTGACTCCAGATACAACAGGTAGCTGCGAGACAAAACACGTTTAAGGTGCTACACACAAATGTCCAGTTTGGAAATTTGTCCCTATGACCTCAACAGAAGTCCATTTGGGGGGCAAGGGATGTAGCTCAGTGATAAAGCACTTATTTGTCCTGAGTTGAACACCCAACAGCAAAACAAGTTAAAAAAAAAAGTGACTTTTTCAATCAAAAAAACCAACCTTGGGTGTTTGTTTTTGGGTACCAGGGATTGAACTCAGGAACACTTGACCACTGAGCCACATCCCCAGCCCTTTTAATAATAATTTAAAAAAAAAAAAAAAAAAAAGGGGGGGGGTCTCACTGTGTTGCTTAGGGCCTAAGTTGCTGAGGCTGGCCTCCAACTCGTGATCCTCCCGCCTCAGCCTCCCTCACCACTGAGATTACAGGTGTGCACCACTGCGCCCTGCTCCTTGGGTGATTTTTTAAAATTGGTTCAGTATTCATGAAAAACCTCAAAACCATGGAATCCCTGTCTATATTCCTGTCCATTGTGTAACGTGAACAATGCAACATTCACAAAAAGGGATAATAAATGCCAAAAGCATTAAGTAAAAGGATATCAGGAAGCAAGGGCCACATGACTGCATTTCCACAGGAAACACATGCCACTGTAATGGAAAACCTGGGAAGACTGTTTTAAACCACTGAGTTGCATGTTTACAGCTGAGAACCACGGGATCCAACATCTGGCACACACCTGCAAAAGTTCTTGCCAAAAAGAACTAATGATCAAGCCTCTAGACCAGGAAACATTGGGAATAGTGAAAAAATAAGATGACACCATCTTATTTGATGAAACAACTGGTGAATTTGACTTTGAAGAAAACTATTCAGGCGCTGTGGCAGTGGCTCAGTGGCAGAGCACTGAACTAGCATGTGCGAGGCCCCGGGTTCGATCCTCGGCACCACAAAGAAATACACAAGATAAAGGCATTCCTGTCCATCTGCAACTACAAAAAAAAATTTTTTTTTAAAATACTATTCTGGTTTCTTTAAAAAAAAAAAAAAAATCAAGATTATGGGGGCAGGGAGAGAGGGAACTATAATAAGAGACGAAACACGTAACCAAACAAAACTCCCAAACCTAGCCTGGGTCCTGGCTATCTCTGGCAAACTAGGGCTACTTTAGTGTATCGGATGGTTTAAGGGGGTAATATTGAACTTATAATGGCATCATGATCGTGAGAAAACATCTTAATTCTCATGAGATTCGTGATGAAATAGAGTGAAGAGTCACATCTTTGTCCCAGGGAACGAACCCAGGGGCACTTAACCACTGAGCTACATCCCCAGCCCTTTTTTTCTTTCTTTTTTTTTTTTTTTTTTTTTTTTTTTTTTACATTTAGAGACAGGGTCTTGCTCAGTTGCTGAGGCTGGCTTTGAACTCGAGATCCTCCTGCCTCAGCCTCCAGAGCCACTGGTGTAACTTACTTTCAAGTGGCTCAACTACAAATGTCAGCCCTTCTTATTATTCCCTTCAAATGTTCTTTTTTAAATTCTTCAAACACACGCAGTAGGCAACAGCTTTGTCTGATCAAGACATGAAGGCATGGTTATTAACAGCAGTCTGTAAACCACAGTAACAGTGCATAACAGTAGTCAAATCGTGAACATTGCCAGGCGAGGTGGGTACTTCTATAATCCCAGGGGCTGAGGCGGCTGAGCCAGGAGAATCCCAAATTTCTTGTTTTTTAGTTGTCATTGGACCTTTATTTTGTTTATTTTTATGTGGTGCTGAGGATCGAACCCAGTGCCTCACACGTGCTAGGTGAGCGCTCTGCCCCAGCCCGAGGCTCCCAAGTGTGAGCCTCAAACAATTCAGCAAAACGTCTCAGAACAGCAGATCTGCTCACTGAAGGCGAGACTGGGCGAGTACAAAAAGAAAAGTCCAAACTGCCACTTCCAGTCCTCCACAGTCCCCTCTTTAATGCTGCATTTCACACTATGTACATGAATGAAAACTGGAAACAAAAAGAACTTTAGTCAAACTCCCCTTCCTCCTCCAGCTTTATTGGAATAGTTTAAAATTACATTTTCTATTTTCTAGGACTTCAGTTGCTTTTTCCATCTGACTTTTAAAAACTGATTACAGCAAATGAAACACAGTTGTCTAAGTGATATAGTATACAAAAATAACATCTTGATTTCTGTGAAAATGCATTTCTCTGCAATTCCTGAATAGCTCCAAATTATGCTAACTCTTGAGCATCGATGTTGACTCTGGGTTTGAGATTTAGTCTTTGAAAAAAAAATGTGTTCTAAACCTTTGCCATCACCATCCGTATGTCCAGCGTCAACGCTGTGGGCAGCTGTTCCTGTTTAGGCTTTTATCGCGATCTCTCTCGCCTAGCCGGCGACACACGTGTGTCTCGTGTTTTGTTCACTCCCACTCAACTGCGTGTTGGATGAGGGCCTGATACAGATGTTACTTGATGTTACTTAATAGCTACTGAGGTCAGGCAATCCACGGCCGTCATTATGCTAAAATTAAAGTTACTTATGGAAGTTCATAGACACTTCCGGACTCGGTGACCTCCTACATGGGAACACATCAAGAAGCCCAGGACGGGCTTGCTGGTCTGACTCAGCTCTTCCCATCCATCATCCCTATTCACCAGTGGCGCGGAAAGGGGGTTCTTTAACAAAGCATTATACATAACACCTCTACCAAACTAAACATAAACTTTTTTTTGTAGTTAAATGCAGAAAGTCGGTTTTTTTTTTTTTTTTTTTTTCCCACCCCTTTCCTCCTTTTACACGGCAAGTAAAGCTCACTGGCCTGGGAGTAGCCTCTATCTGCCAACCTCTGGCCAGTGAAGAGGATTCAGAGAAAATAATACAACCATCAATCAGAAAAAGGAGGGGCGACAAAGGAAAATAATTAGGCTGTAGCCTCAATTGTGCATTCCCGTGCAAGATGCCCTGACTCGCCACAGCGGTAACAGTTGACTTCGCTCGTCTTGCTGCAGTTGATGGCCACGTGACCAGTCTCACCACACCTAGGGGAAAAAATTAAGTTTTCACAATGGTGCTCTGAACAAGTCAAACTATCTACCAAACAGAATAAAAAGCCATTAGCAATCCAAGAAACACCTTAAGAATATAAACATTTACATTAATAAACTAAGGGCAGAAATAAGAAATTAGAAAACGTGGCTTGGTGCGGTGGGGCACACCTGTCATTCCAGCAGCTCAGGAGGCTGAGGCAGGAGGATCACAAGTTGGAGGCTAACCTCAGCAAAAGCGAGGCGCCAAGCAACTCTTGAGACCCTGTCTCTAAATAAAATACAAAATAGGGCTGGGGATGTGGCTCAGTGATCAAGTGACCCTGAGTTCAACCCCTGGTACCAAAAAAGAGTGTCCTTAAGAGCTGAGTGCAGTGGCACATGCCCATAATCGCAGCAACTCAAGAGGCTGAGGCGAGAGGATCACGAGTTCTAGGGCAGCCACAGCAACTTAGCCAGACGCCGTCTCAAGAACAAAACAACCAACCCAAAATGTCCTTGAAGATAAAACCAAAACATTAGCTAGGCTGGACAGTAACACGCCTGTACTCCTAGCTGTTTGGGAGGCTAAGGAAGGAGGATCTTAAGTTCAAGTCAGCCTGGGCAGCTCAGCAGGACCTCGTTGCAAAATGAAAAATAAATAGGGATGGGTATATAGGACCCCTGGGTTCAATGCCAGGAAGGAGGGGAGGGAGGAGGAGCGAGCAAACTGCCCAGGTGCCGTAAGCCGCCAGTCATCCTGACAAAACGCAGTGATGCCTGGACAAACTGCTCCTTGTATGTGCTGAAAATGAGTGTCACCTGGCCACAGCCAGCTTCCACTGGATGGACTGCTCCTCAAGGTCCTTCCACTCTGGAAGACTGGGAGTCCCCCAGGACTGCACCAACTCACCTATAGCACTTCACTTTGGTGCAGTCTTTTTGAATGTGTCCAAATTCTCCACAAGAATAGCACTTCTGCTCATCTGCGTGGTCACAGTCGCGAGCCAGATGGCCTGGTTTGCCACAGTTGTAGCAGCACTGCTCTCGCTCTCTCTTGGGCTCCTTGCAGTCCTTGGCAATGTGGCCACCTCTGCCGCAGTTATAGCAGGCTTCAACAATAAGGAAAAGAAGCAGACCAAGACTATAAAACCTGCAGAGCGCTGCAGCTCGGGACGCAGCACGTGGAAGGCGGAAACCCTTTCCAGTGCCGAGCCACAGCAGTGCACGCTCACCTCTTCGGGTCTAGGGGTGTGGCAAGAAGTGTCAGGTACTTACCATCCTCCTGAAGGTCACAATCCTTGGCAAGATGACCAGACTCACCACAGCGGTAACAGATGTCTGGAAGAGATGAGGAAACAAACTGGAAACCTATTTTGAGCAGAAACAAAAAGAAGTTGGCTAATTAGACCAGTCTTGATACTCGTGAATACTGAAGTGCTTCAAAATTTTTTATTCGACAAAAATACCTCTATCCGAGGTAAAACCACCTCTGCCGCGGCTTCTCATCCCACGACCACGGCCTCCCCCGGTGGGGCACTCGCGGGCCCAGTGGCCAGATCTCCCACACTTGAAACACTCGTTGCTGCTCATGGCTGCAGGCGGATCTTCAAAATATCGAGAATGATGTCACACCACTCAGAATCACTACACGTTAGGATAAAATAATCACACCTATGTACTTAGATATTATACACCAATTGTGAAATATCCTAAAAGTGGACAATTGTAAAATGTGTGTCTTTATACGTAACACCCCCCACCAAACACCCTCAGCAGCACTGAGGACTGAACCCAAGGGTGCCTAAAACACCAAGCCACATCCCCAGTCCCCTTACTTTTATATTTTATTTAGAAACAGGGTCTTGCTGAGCTGCTTAGGAAGTTGCTAAATGGCTGAAGCTGGCCTCCAACTTTGAATCCTCCTGCCTCAGCCTCCACAGCCACTGGGATTACAGGCATGAGCCACCACGCCTGACTTCCCTTATTTTTGAGAAAGGGTCTTGCTCAATTGCTGAGGCTGACCATGACCTTAAGATGCTCCTTGTCTCAGTTTCCCAAATTGTACCCTTCACAATTTCTGATCTCTGAAACTGTTCAGACAAAGCATGTATGCATCAGTACGCAGGTTAGCACATTTGTTGATGGGGTGATGAGATTTACAGGGTTGGTGTCAATGAATATTCAGCACTAGACACAATACCGCCTCTTTTCTTGGTCCACAGATACTCTTTCATGGTTCTAAGGCAGTTAGGCTTCAGTTTGGTCAACTAGAAATCGTTCACTGGAGACAAAGATTGGAATAACCCTAACAGCTGCAGCATGGACTCTGACGGTGAGAGGTCAGTGAAAAAGAATGACCTCACTCTATAATCTTAGCATCTAATAAAGCCGCCTGCCTGGCAGCAGTTGCCCGATGACTGAGCCAGTCTTCAACGACAAGATAAAATATTTTTATGCCTACAGGGCACAAACATATTAAAAATATTAAGGGGGCTGGGGTTGTGGCTCAGCGGTAGAGCACTCGCCTAGCACGTGCGCGGCCCGGGTTCGATCCTCAGCACCACCTAAACATAAAAAATGCATTGCATTGTGTACAACTAAAGCAAATAAACAAATATTTTTTAAAAAATCAGGAAAACAACAAGGTGGTCAGCCAAATGCAAATGCCGCCCGTAGCACTAGGCACATTCGTTGGGTGGCCTCTTCTATTCTTCCCTCTCCCAGGGTTTCCGTAACTTGACGTTTAAAACTAGGCTACCTACCTGGAATGTGATTCAAACTAGACTCTTTCACTGGGTCTCACTTTCAAATAAAAACAAAACGCCCACTAAAGTAAATGGATTTTATGCTTCTTATGTAACCATCCAAAAATAATCCCAGGCTAGTCCCAGAATAGAATAGAATGGAATGGAATAGAATGAAACAAAAATGTAACTTCATATTTCCTTGCTTCCATAGCTAAACAGTTCAGCCTTAATCCCACTGTCGAGCAATGGCAGTTTTTAAAATACCTTCTTCAAAGCTACATAAAGACACCATCATCTAGGAAAAAGATAATTTTTCATTTGAGTAAGACTGGACAGTAGAATTACCAATCACAGCAGCAAAATCCCAAAAGCTGGTTAGGAATTTGGCATGCCCCGCCCCGCCCCGCCCCGTAAACTGTTTCATTAACTTGTAGAGAAATCGAGGGGCCAGGTGAGGGTGGTGGAGTGCCCTCGTAAGCCCAGTGACTCAGGAGGGTGAGACAGGAGGATCCCAAGTTTGAGACCAACCTGGGCAATTTAGTGAGACCCTGTCTTTAAAAAAGTGACTAACAATTAAGCTAAAGTTTAGTTTGTGTTCTTTTTTTTTTAATTGTAGATGGACACAGTATATTTATTTTTACGTGGTGCTGAGGATGGATCCCAGTGCCTCCTGCGTGAGGCGAGCGCTCTACCACTAGCTACAGCCACAGCCCTCCTGTTTCCCGAGTCACTGGAATCACAGCCACATGCCACTGTGCCTGGCCTCCTTGCTATAGCCACTGAGCTACACCCCAGTCCTCATTTCTTGAGATAGGATCTTGCTAAGTTGGCCAGGCTGGCCTCAAATTTGCAATCCTTCTGCCTCAGACTCCTATTTAGCTGGAATTTCAGGAATGCGTCAAGTGCCCTGAGCTCAATATGTATTCCTAAAGATGCAAGGAATGACAGTTCCTGGAAATCTCACCTTCAAAATAATTTTAAAGGATCTGATCATTTCATAATTGGAAAGTATTAAGGGAAAATGTTCTAATGATCCTAAGATCCCTATCAGTGGAATAGTTGGTAATTAAAACTTCAGGTTTAATTTCAGCATAGTAGCAACCAATTTTAAAAACTTAGCTACTCAAGAACTCATTAATCCAGCAATGGGGAGGCACTTAGCAACTCAGTGAGACCCTGTCTCTAATAAAATACAAAAAAGGGCTGGGGATGTGGCCAAGTAAGTGCCCCCAAGTTCAATCCCTGGTACAAAAACAAAAAAAAACAAACAAACAAACAAAAAACCCTCGTTAACCAATGTGAAGATCTCTCCCAAATTGTTTTTCCATTTTATCTTTTTTTAAAATCTCTACCCAACCCAGGTGGACCCAGACCCAGTTTACAGAGGTGGGGAAAAAGACAGGAACCACTTGAACATCAAGCTCCTCTACGGCATCTTTTTCTTTCTTTTTTTTTTTTTTTTTTCCAGTACTGGGGGGATTGAGCCAATGGGTACTTTTAACCCCTGAGCTACATCCCAGCCCAGTCCTTTTCATTTTTTATTTTGAAACAGGGTCTTGCCAAGTTGTGGAGGAGCTTGCTAAATTGCTGGCTTCAAACCTGCGATCCCCCACCTCATAATTTCCTACAGTAAATTAAGACAAAAAAAGTAAAGAATACAAAATCCCACTTAAAGTCACTGGGATTACAGGTGTGCACCACCAAGCCAGCGTCATCTTGATTCCTAATTGAAAAGGTTAGTTAAAATATGAACATTTCAGTTACAAGCTACACATTACATTTAAGGAAAGTATTCCTCCATTAAATCAACAAAATAAACATGGCGTGGTGGCACACACCTGTAATCCCAGGGACTAAGGAGGCTGAGGTCCCTAAGTCACTCAGTGGGACCCTGTCTCTACAAAAAAAGAGCTGGCGATGTGGCTCAGGAGTTAAGCACCCCTGGATTCACTCCTCAGAACCCCAAAAAATAAATTAACAAAATAAAATATGATCCTGTTACCAATATTTTAATAAGATTACAATAAACTGTTCTGACATGCATCTCAGTGGCAAAGGCAGAACTGTACACTGTAATGCAAATTTCAGATGTTTTGCCATCAACAAATTCTGTCTCATAACTTCCTATAGTAAATTAAGGCAAAAATTTTAAAAAGAATACAAAAATCCCACTTAAAAGTCTTAAAAGGGGAATATCAACTTCATTACTATCCCAAAGACCCATCATCAGTATGACATGCTTTTTAAAAGGCTCTCCAGCAGGCTTAGATTGCGGTATGCGAAGTGCCTTCTCACTGGCCAAACCAATCACCAACAGTGAACCAGCTGGTCTACCCTTACACTGACTGAACAACTGGTGCCTCCTGATAAGACCTGTCTCTTGGGATATAAGTAAACCAACAATTCCCACATTTCACAGGCTCACTAACTTATCCTAGAAAGCAGTTCCCCATCCTAATACTCATGTGCAAATATATTTCATTAAGATGTACTTAGAAGCCAGGAGTGGTAGCACATGCTCATAATCCCAGAGACTTGGGAGGCTGAGGAAGGAGGATCACAAGGTTGAGACCAGCCTCACCAACTTAAGGAAGCCCTAAGCCTCAGTGAGGCCCTAAACAAACAAACAAACAAAAACAAAAAAAAAAAAACAAAATAGGGCTGGCGATTGGCTTAGTTTAGCAACTCTGGGTTCAATCACTGGTACAAAAAAATAAAAACAAACATTTTAGAAATTTTCACATTATTCCTTAGTAAAACAAAGATAAGACACGCTGAGAATTATGGCCCCATGATTCTGCTTACAGCTGCTCCTGGCTGGATTTTCCCACACGGTCCTTCACTACAGTCCCAGCTCCACCTGTTACATCTTTTCCAACCTTCAAGGGCCAAATGAAATGCCAACTCTGTACAAGAATCTGAACAGATCTCCCAGCTCCGAACGCTCCTTCCCATTAAGACTCATGACACTTTGTTAATATCTGCCTGATGACACCACTGGATGGCCCCATCGTATTCTTGAGAGCAGAGACCAAGTCATTCACCTCTGAATCAGCACAACGCTCCATAATCATGCTTTTAGTACTGTATAACTCAGTATTTGAATTTGGGGGGGATGGGGAAGGTCTTATAGTCATTTGCTAAATCAAGCTTATTGTACCTTGTACGGAGCCTGTCCAATCTAAGCAAACACTAACAAAAGCACCTAAATTCTTGTTCTCATTCACAAGAATCACTGCACCAACTAATTTAAAGTAGTATTTTCAATTATGTGCTCATTGATAATTGACTACACTGACTTTGAAACTCCCAGCTTTCTGAAATCATAGTTAAGAGTGTGCACATGGGGACTGGGATTGTGGCTCAGCAGCAGAGCGCTCGCCTACGTGCTAGGCCCGGGTTCGATCCTCAGCACCGCGTAAAGAATAAAGGCATTGTGTACAACCAAAACAAACAAATATATATTTTTTAAAAAAGAGTGTGCACATGGATTTTTAGGATTCACAGTTTGCAGTTTGATAGGGGGAAAGGCCCAACAGTCTAAAGACATTCCTAACACAAAAGAAAAATAATCCAAGACAGAAGTAGCTTCCACTTTTGAGATTTCAACATAGAACAAAGCCATAACTATGTCGATAGAACAAAACTCCTGAATGATAAAACAAACACATTTTATCTAAAACAATTTCCAGGAGTGGCTGAAAGATTTCCACCAGGGATCACTAAAAAAGCCAGCATCCAGGTCAATACCCCTAGCTAATCCTATTAGTCCATAAATTCACAAGCAACCAGAACTGTGCACTATATGGAATGTAACAAAACATATATAGTAGTTTAACATTAAAAAACAAGGGTTGGGGTTGTGGCTCAGCGGTAGAGCGCTCACCTAACACATGAGCAGCCCGGTTTAGATCCTCAGCACCATGTAAAAATAAAGGCATTGTATACAACTAAAACAAATAAATATTTTTAAAACAAACAAACAACAACAACAACAACAAAAACAGAATAAGCTGGGCATGGTGGCACACACCTGTAATCCCAGCAGCTCAGGAGGCCTAGGCAGGAGGATCAAGAGTTCAAAGCCAGCCTCAGCAAAAGTGAGGTGCTAAACAACTCAGACACTGTCTCTAAATAAATATACAAAATAGGGCTGGGATGTTACTCAGTGGTCAAGTGCACCTGAGTTCAATCCCTGGTACCCCCCAAAGAAAGCAAAAACCAGAATATTGCCTTTTCACTATTGTCAGGCAACACAAACTATCTCCCAGTAGTTGGGGTTGAACCCAGAGCCTCATACCTGTTAGGCAACCACTCTACCGCTGAGCTACACCTCTAGCCCTATTCTCTTCCTTTTGCTAAAAAAACTGACCTCTGCACTCACGTATCCTTACACAGGTGCAAATAAGCCTGCGTTAACCACTAACCCACCTGAACTACTCAAAAACACATGGCTGTCTTCCATCTACTTAGAAAATGATAAACCTGATCTATGGTGAGAACTGTTCGGAGACACCTTGGGCTTTATGGATGCTCCATGTAAAAACCTATGAAGCTGCGTCCTGGGTGTACATGGGAGCCTTTCCCTTCCACTTTTCCCTCAATTAGTGAGACTGGTCACAGGTTCCTGAGAACTCAGTTCAAGGCCCATATGTATATGAGCAGGCTATGCAAGAGGTGAGAATGCTTACCCTCAAACTTCCCATCTTAAGATCTATTTCCTGGATGGAAGGGGAAAAAGGGTAAGAGAAAAATGGGTGAGGTCTAATCACCACACATCAAATATCTAATCCTCAGTCTCAATATTTATATATCAAATTTTCATGCCCAGAATCCCACTTACAGAGGTGGCAGGAACATAGGACATGCCAGGAAGGAAAAACACATCCAATACAGTCAAGATATGCTTAGAAAAGACTGCAAGTTCATTGTGAGAGGCCACATATGCCAAACTAAGAGGTATGACTATTTTACAAACCAAATTACGTAGGCTTTAAGGATTAAATCCTGAATAAAAGCATGCATGGTTGTACTGCTTCACCTTCAGCAACTCAGTAATTGTACACGTGACACTAACAACAGTCAACAGCCCCCTTAAATTTAAGGGCATGTGATCAAGACCAACAATGAGTTCCAATGAACAAACCAATCCTAACTACATCCTAAAATATGTTTAAATTATATAACAGGAATGTTGGGGATAAAAATGACACTAACTGGGCTGGGTTGTGGCTCAGTGGTAGAGCGCTTGCCTAGCATGTGCGCGGCCCGGGTTCGATCCCCAGCACCACATAAAACATAAATGCATTGCATTGTGTACAATTAAAAGCAAATAAATAAACATTAAAAAAATGACACTAACCAAGTATAACGGGCAGCTTACTAACTTTGCTGTTTTACATGGTTTATCAACACATCTGTCCGTCACATCTGTATGCTGTATATCCTTATTTCCCCCAAGCTCAGGGTGCTCCGTGTCCTGGTGTTGAGTTAAATGCATTTAGACCACAGCAGAGCTTTTGCCCTCTGAATGTACTCACTGATTATTATGCTCCAATAAATCAGTTTGGTGCCTCAACATGGTACCGAAACACTTCGCTGTTGTAATAAAAATAAACTGCAGATACAATGGAAGGAAGCAAGACACATTCGGCATCACCTGCATTCCAGTCAAAATAACGGATAATGTGGTACATAATTAGGAGCGATTTTTCTTACCCTGGTTCCTGCATTTACTGCCTACCCATAGCTCATACATTTATTTCTGTAAGTCCTGATTACCTGTGAAAGGTATTAATTAATAGCTGAACGTGTACTATGACTCAAGCATTAATAAACATTTATAATACCATGACCTACAAGTTACATATTTTTGCTCCATTTTAATAAGGAAGCAAGATCTGAGACCAAGTGACTTACCTAAAAACTTATACAGCTAAGAAAATGCCAGAACCTGAGCCAGGCATGGTGGCACATGCCTATAATCCCAGCAACTCAGGAGGCTGAGGCAGGAGGATCGCGAGTTCAAAGCCAACCTCAGCAACTCAGTGAGACCTTGCCTCTAGTAAAATATAAAAAGGGCTGGGATGTGGCTCAGTAGTTAAGTGGCCTGGGTTCAATCCCCAGTGCCAAAAAAAGAAAATACCAGAACGGGGATTTTTTAACAGCCTGGCTGTAAATGCTTTGCAGAGGTTTTTGTTAAGTGTTAAAGGGCACACACACACAAAAAAAAGCTATTATAGAAGCACCATCCACTCCCTACTTCAAATATACTACACAAGCAAATATAGCAAGTTAACTTTTTAAAAAGTTGATTTGAGGGCTGGGGTTGTGGCTCAGTGGTAGAGCGCTTGCCTAGCACGTGCGCAGCCCGGGGTTTGATCCTCAGCACCACCTAAAAATAAAGGTATTGTGTACAACTAAAACAAACAAATATTTTTTAAAAGTTGATTTGATGGGCTGGGGTTGTGGCTCAGCGGCAGAGCGCTCGCCTTGCACGTGCGCGGCCCGGGTTCGATCCTCAGCACCACGTAAACATAAATGCATTGCATTGTGTACAACTAAAGTAAATAAATAAATATTTAAAAAAAAGTTGATTTGAATTTCAGTGCTATTAAGTATTCATTCCTTCTTTTTAGATAAACCAAAAGTAACTAGACAGATGAGTTTCCAAAAAATCTAGCCATATTCTCAACTTATTCACACTATACCCTCCACACAGCTTCCCTGAATTTTAAATCGAGATCATTCTTTCTCTTAACCTTCTTTGAGGCAGCCAGGCACAGTGGTGCACGCCTGTAATCCCAGCACTTGGGAGGCTGAGGCAGGAGGATCACAAGTTCAAAGCCAGCCTCAGCAATGGCGAGGCACTTAGCAACTCAGTGAGACCCTGTCTCTAATAAAAAAAAAAAGGGGGGGGCTGGGGATGTGGCCCAGTGGTCGGGTGCCCCTGAGTTCAATCCCTGGTACCAAAAAAAAAAAAAAAAGAAAGAAAGAAAAAAAAACTTTGAGGCAGAACTTGGGCAGAGCCACCCACCAACACCAACCCTGGCAACTTAATTTCACTAGTTAACATCTTCACATTGGTAGTTACAGAGCCACTCCAGGTGGTCCCAGTTACACTGTAGGGATTCCTGATTAACAAAGTCCTTCAACTTGCAACCTGAATTTGGTGGTGGCTACAAGCTGTCATTTTATTATCAACAGGTTTTTTTGTCTTTTTTTTTTTTTTTTTCTTTAAACAAAATGAAAACACTGTGTGGCTCCTGGGCACTCCCTGGCTGCAGCACCACCTGACCCCACCAGGCTAGGCCAGGCCAGGCTTCTACTAAGACAGTTCTGCACACTGTAGGCCAGGCTGCCTGGGCCTTCTCCCAGCTCTCCACTCACTGTCAGGAGGCTAAGAAAGAGCAGAAGCCAAAGGTTTTGTTTGTTTGTTTTAAACTCTCCCTCCTGCAGGGAAAGGAAAAAAGTAAGAAAAAAAAAATCTCCCTGTGGTCAGCTGTTCAGCCAACAGACCAATCATTCCAATTAGTGCAACTGTGGTTCCACTGCTTAGAAGCGCCAATCTGGTACTTTCCCACAGACCTGCCACATGTTTTAAAAGCTAAAAATAATCCACAAACATAAATCATATTCTATAATTCACGTATAATACCTTTAAATAATACCTATAAATCACTTTGCCTGTTCCAGATGTTCAATCACCTGCCTTAAGAAATACCCCCTAAATCTTCTACTGATCTGGTTCAAAATATTTTAGAGACTGCACATCTGTTTGGAATAAATTCCCTCTCTGGTAATCAATAGGAAAAGAAAATGTGGATCTTGGGTTGAAAAACAAAGTTTTCTAATGTGAAATATTTAGGGAAGTACAGATATATACTATTAGCCTGTACTGGGGAAACTGTTGCCAAGAGTTGCAATTTGGAAAAAAAAAAAAAAATTAAGTCCTTAATTTAGCCCTTGGGAATCTAATAAATTATTCCTTTTATATTCTAGTACACAGAGTCCCTTGTAGACAAGAATCAGGCTCAACAACTTAAAAACCATGTGTATCTAGGACCATGACACTTGGTTTGATAAGCCTTAGTCAGATTGATCTTTCCACCATTAAAAAAATGAAAAAAAAAAAAAAAAAAAAGCGGACTGGGGTTGTAGTTCAGTGGCACAGCGATAGCCTAGCATGTGTGAGGCACTGGGTTCGATTCTCAGCACCGCATATAAATTTTTAAAAAAGGTCCACTGACAACTTAAAAATTAAAAATAAAAGGTCAAATTCATTAAAAGAGAAAAAAGGAGATAGAGACTACACCTTGTACACCTTTTTTTATCTTTTTAAACCTAAAACTTGGGCTGGGATTGTGGCTCAGTGGTAGAGCGCTTTGCCTAGCATGTGTGAAGCACTGGGTTCGATTCTCAGCACCACATAGAAATAAATAAAAAAAAAAAACTCCATTGACAACTAAAAAATTTAGAAAAAAAAAAGCCCAAGCCTTACAGTGACTTTATACTTCTTCAGCAAATGGGTTACAAAGTTGCTCATTTAAATTCAAAGATTAACTCGATGCAAACATCCCCGGGGTTATGTTTCCAAAACTGGGTCATCCAGCAGGGAAGGGTGAAACCTTCTTTTTAAAATGTAATCTGGGCCCAAGATGGGGACATACGTGAATGCACCCCCCCCCCTTTCAAAAAGGCAACAAATGCAGTGTCTCGGCTGCTTCGTCCCGTGCCTCCTGAATGACGCACACGACATGAAGTCACAGACGACGGCTGAACCATGTTTTCCTTGGGAGACCCCCCGACCCCCGCCAGGACCAGACGCAGGCGACGCGAGTGCCATGTGCTTGGCATGTGGCAACCCGCACAAAACTTCACCCACCGTAAAAACCAACACCGAACCCGAACCCGAACCCAGGCCGTCCTCACACAGGCTCTCACGCTATGGAAAAATCTAGATGGAGCCCGGCTCGTTACACTTCGCGTCCCGTGGGTCACCTGTGCCCCTTTAATCCAGGAAACCGTGACTGCTAAGGTCGTGGGAGCTTGGCCAAAAAAAACATCACAGGGTGTCCCCGACCTCCTGCTCGCGGGGACCCTGGGCGCGGACAGTCTGGAGAAAGTGGCCACTTCGCGATGGCAGCGTATCGGGCAGATTTAAAAATCCAAGATCAGGGGAGTGGGCAGAGCGCGCGTCGCAGAGGCCCCGGCCGGGCCAGCGGGTGTCCCCCGAGCCCGATCACGAGGGTCCCGGTGGACCCCCGCCCGGCGCGTGGCCCGCCGCAGCCGCCGCCGCAGCACATGGCCCGCGAGGCCGCACCCGGCCCCGCTCCGGCCGCAGCCCGGGCCGCTCCGCACCGCGCCGCCGCCTTCCAGAAACTTCCCGCCAAATCGACCCTCGGCCCCCGCCTCCGACCCTCCGCGCTTCCGGACCGCGGCGCCAAGGGCAGCGGGCCCGGGCCGGCCTGGCCGGACGCGGAGGCCTGGGGTGCGGCCTGGCGCCGGGAGAGGCCCCCGCGGGCCCGAGCCCGGCTTCCCAGGGCCCCACGGAGGACGGCAGGGTCGCCCGGGCGCGGCGGGCCGGGACCCCGGGCCCCGAGCGGCGGCCGCCGCCGAGCTCCCCGCCTGACGCAGCAGCCGCGGCGCAGGCCACCGCGCGGCCGCCATCGCCGCCTCATCCCTCGCCGGCCCTCGGCCGTCCCCGCCTCGGCCGCGGAGGCCCCCGCCGCGGCGTCCCCGACCCGGCCGCCCCCTCAGCCCTCACCTCTCGGCGGCGCAGCGGGCCCGCGGCGGCGGAGACTCGGACGCAGGCCCGGAGAGGCGGCTCGCAAGGCAGCGGCTGTTTATTTTCAGGGTCCTTGCCTGCGCCACACGCGGGTCTGCACACGGCCCCACACACGCCGCTGCGCACGGCTCGCCTCCGCCTCGCCCACGCGGCCAATCAGCGCGCAGGGCTCCGCCGGCCAATCAGGAACGCCCGCGGGGAAGGACGCCCTGCGCGAGCGCGGCGCGACGCGGCTTTTCCCGTCGTGCTCCGCGCGCGGCCTTTCCCGCCTGGATCCCCGCCCGGGTCTCCTCCCCGGACTTTCCTCCCGGCGTCCCGGCCCCGCCCGACCCCGCCCTGGGCAGTGTCACCTAGGGGTCCCGAAGGCCACGTCCCGGGGCAGTGACTCTAATTTGCTTGGAGCCGAGGAAAATTCTCCCCCCTGCTCGGGCTCTTGGCTTTCAGAACGGGGCCGGATTTTCTGATAAACACTTAAGTTTGCAGGAAAGTCGTGGCTGCAGCTATAGGCCGCAGGGGCCCCTGGGGAAATTATTATTATTATTATTGTTATTTGATATGGGAGATTGAACCCAGGAACACTTAACTACTGATCCACATCCCCAGCCCTATTTTGTATTTTATTCAGTTGCTTAGGGACTGCCTCACTAAGTTGCTGAGGCTGGCCTCCAACTTGCGATCCTCCTGCCGCAGCCTCCCAAATGGCTGGGCTCACAAGCGTACACCACCGCTCCTGGCTTTTTCTTTTTCCTTTTTCTTTCTTTCTTTTCTTTTTTCTTTTTTAAAATTATACAAGAGTCTCTAAATTTCCAAGGCCGCCCTTGAACTTAGGATCCTCCTGCCTGCTTCCTCAGCAGGTGGTATTACAGACCGATGCACCCCCGCTGAGATTGGGGTGTGTGTGTGTGTGTGTGAGATCCTGGGCAGAGCCTAAAAGACCTCGCTGCTCTCACCACCAGGACTGATGTACCTACCCAAGCAAAAGTTCCTGGTGAGGGTGAAGAGAATAATGTAAGACTGTGGTTTATGATAACAGTGCTTGTGATATCCCCTAGGATTTAGGACGAAGAGAGAACAAGAGGCCACTTGACTAGGGCTATCACATTCACGAATGGCCTTTGCTATTTTTTTTGTTTTTTATTTTGATACTGGGGATTGAACCCAGAAAGAAGGACTTTATCAATAAGCCACATCCCTAGAACTTTTTTGTTGTTGTTGAAACAGAGTCTCACTAAATTGCGGAGGCTGGCCTCAAACTTGCAATCCTCCTCCCTCAGCCTCCCAAATCACTGGGATTGCAGGTGTGCACCACTGCACATCACTAGGAATGGCCTTGGATTTGGTATTTTCTCCAAAAAGAAAAAGAAAAAAAGAAAGAAAGTATGTATAGTATAGATTATCAAGGAAAAATCAGAAAGGTTTTCATCTAATTGTAAATATTCATTTTAGACCTTGGGTTTCATCGCCAACACTTTAAATTCAGGATGGACTAAAATGTTGTAGTACTTTCTGTCCCACTTTGGGATGGCTTTTATTAGAATCAAGAAAGAAGTGGAAGATTCTCAAGTCTCTTGAGCTCCAAAAAGTTCTGAAATGACTATAATCTCCTACAAAATAAATTCCATGTTTTGGCTGCTGTTCCCAACAGTGGAGGCTTTATTTTTATTTTAATTTTTTAAAAATGTGGATGGGTCTTTGTTTTGTTCGTTTATTTATATGGGGTGCTGAGAATCGAACCCAGTGCCTCACACATGCTAGGCAAGTGCTCTACCACTGAGCCCCAGCCCTAGCTCCTATTTTTTATTTTTATTTATTTTTTCTTGTTTTGATATCCGGAATTGTACCCAGGGGCAATTGTACTCAGAGCCACATCCCCAGCCCTTTTTATATTTCATTTAGAGACAGAGTCTCGCTGAGTTGCTTAGGACCTCACTAAATTGCTAAGGCTGCCTTTGAGTTCTTTCTCTTTTATTTTTTCTTTGGTACCGGGGATTAAACTCAGGGACATTCGACCACTGGGCCACATCCCCAGCCCTTTTTTGTGTTTTATTTAGAGACAGGGTCTCACTGAGTTGCTTAGGGCCTCCCTGAGTTGCTGAAGCTGGCCTCCAACTTGCGATCCTCCTGCCTCAGCCTCCCAAGTGCTGGGATTACAGGCGTGCGCCACTGTGCCTGGCTTGCCTTTGAGTTCTTGATCCTCCTGCCTCAGCCTCCCAAGTGCTGGGATTACAGGCGTGCGCCACCACACCTGACTTGGAATATTTATTTCTTTCATGATTGTCTTTGAGTGCACAAATCTATTAAAAGGAAACGGGGAAGAACAGTCCTTGTTTGAATTATTTTATTGTCCCTGCTTTCCTCTCAGTGGATTCTTCAAATTCCAAAAGGACCAGGCATGGTGGCACACACCTATAATCCCATCTGCTCTGGAGGCGGAGACAGGAGTATTGCAAGTTCAAAGCCAGCCTCAGCAACTGGCAAGGCACTAAACAACTCAGTGAGACCCTGTCTATAAATAAAATACAAGATAGGGCTGCGGATGTGGCTCAGTGGTCAAGTGCCCCTGAGTTCAATCCCCAATATAAAAAAAAAAAAAATCCAAAAGGGTGAATGGTTGAGAGGGCTAAGGATTTGATTCCTGGCATGTTGTCCCAGCCACTCAGGAGGCTGAGACAGGAGGATCGCAAGTTGGAGGCCAGCCAGTGGCGAGGCACTTAGCAACTCACTGAGACCCTTTTATTTATATTTTAAATAAAATATAAAAAGGGCTGGGGATGTGGCTCAGTGGTAAAACATCCCTGGGTTCAGTCCCCAATACAAGAAAAAAAGGCAGCACAAGAGGCAGTAGAGCTGGGTTTCAATCATTAGTGCTTAGTCATTGCAAAGCGTTTATCAAATTAGGGTCAACATCAAGTTCATAAAGGTGACGATTTCCAAGGAGTGCGTGTACACGTGATTTCAAGGAGCAATGATGTTTTAAAACTTTTTTTTTTTTTAAACCGCAACAATCTAAGGTAAAAATGCTTTTAAAGTCAGCATGAAAAGTCCGCACCCTTGATCAGGTTTAATAAATGCCCAGCAGTTTATGTATTGAGTTCCAACACCGGAACCACCAATGACCAAACGGGATTTTGTATTTCGATAGCTGTGTTGCCAAGAAGCTTACGCAGATTTATAGATTTATAGATCTCCCTCCTTAATCTGATTAATCTACCCTATCTCAAGGTAAAGGTGATTACAGACACTTAAGTCGTAGCAATGCCTGAGTGTAATACAAGAGGCTCTGTAGGAAGTCCAGCTAGCAAACCAGCACGCCACGCCAGGAAGACGAAATTGTCAGGGGAACCATTAATATGGTTTCTTTCTTTTTTCTTTTTTTGTACTGGGGATTGAACCCAGGGGTGGGAAGCCACTGAGCCACATCCCCAGCCCTTTTTATAACTTATTTCCAGACAGTGTCTCAATGAGTTGCTCAGGGCCTCTCTAAATTGCAGAGGCTGGCCTCCAATTTGCGATCCTCCTGCCTCAGCCTCCTGAGCCTTTGGGATTATAGGCGTACTGCGCCCCTGGGCCCAGCCATAAATATGGTTGTCATGTTAACGTTTTTAAACCAGCTAAAGAAAATGAGGGTGAACGTGACACGGATGGACCAGATGTGAAGTCCTTCTATTCCCTTTTAAAAGACTTGAGTAGAAAAAAATGGAAACACAAAGTGGTGTTTACTGCTTGGTGCTGGGAGTTGTAGCAGCCATCGCTCTCCTCTACCTAGCATCCAGCTGTAGTGACCATTATTAATAAAGCCATATTTGTCATGAGGCATCATAACTGTCCCCAAAGAAGGTCTATGATGGCATTGAAGTACTGTACAACCTGGACGTGGCCTTGGGCGCACCTGTTTCCCTAGGGATGTTCGAAAATGAAGAAAAAAACTCTGGCACAGTGATACCGCCTGTCATCCCAGCAGCCTGGGAGGCTGAGGCAGGAGGATCGGGACTTGGAGGCCAGCCTCAGCAACTGAGTGACGGAGGCCCTAAAACAACTCAGCGAGACCCTGTCTCTAAATAAAATGTTTAAAAAAAAAAAAAAAAAAAGACCGTGGATGTGGCTCAGTGGTCGAGTACCCCCTGGGCTCAATCCTGGTACCAAAAAAAAAAAACAGAAAGCCCTCAGAAAGTATATACGTTTTGGAAGAGGGATCAGCCCAACACCATGATTCAGCAAGATTCGGATTCCTTCAAACAGGGAGCAGTTGACCAGCAATGCCTGCCAAAAAAACTCTTCATTTCTGTTGAAATGAAGCACGTGCCTTAGATTCCTCTATTGAATTGAGATGATAGATGAATCTCTCCCTGTTTTGTCCTCTCTGCCGACAGGAGAATGGTACTCTGTGACTCTCGACTTGGAAGCTATGCGGCTAAAGTTGAGAAGAATAAATCGATGTTGTCATCGTGCATGCTGTTTCTGAAGCAGGAACCGTTTACTAAGCTACATCCCGAACTAGGAACCAGCAGTGAATCACTGATCATTTCCTATTGTATGTATAAAGATCCTGTAACTACACCAGGCAAGGCACAGTGGCGCACGCCTGTCATCCCAGCAGCTTGGGAGGCTGAGGCAGGAGGATTGGAATTTGGAGGCCAGCCTCAGCAACTCAGCAAGACCCTGTCTGTAAACAAAATATAAAAAGTGCTGGAGGGCTGGGGTTGTGGCTCAGCGGTAGGGCGCTCTCCTAGCACGTGCACGGCCTGGGTTCGATCCTCAGCACCACGTAAAGATAAATGCATTGTGTACAACTAAAAGCAAATAAATAAATATTTTTTTAAAAAAGTGCTGGGGATGGGGCTCAGTGGTTAAGCACCCCTGGGTTCAATCCCTGGTACAAAAAAAAAAAAAAAAAAACCAAAAATACAATGCCTGGCAGAAAGTAATTACTATTAAAGTATTATCTGATTAGAACAAATTAAAAAATAAAATAAAATAAGTACCAATGATATCAGGTTTTGAGCTCAAATTTTATTTTAAAAAAAAGCATTATCTGGGTCTGGGGCTGTGGCTCAGTGGTAGAGCACTCTCCTAGCACGTGTGAGGCACTGGGTTCCATCCTCAGCACCACACAGAAATAAATAAAATAAAGGTATGTGTCCAACTACAACTAAAACAAATCTTAAAAAGTGTTATCTGTTAGTATTATTATTTATTGAAGGCTTACTATGTGCCAGACATTTTTATAACCTTTTCATAATTCTTTTTTTTTTTTTTTTTTTTTTTTGGCACCAGGGATTGAACTCAGGGGCACTCGACCCCTGGGCCACATCCCCGTCCCTTTTCTGTATTTGATTAGAGACAGGGTCTCACTGAGTTGCTGAGGGCCTCGCCGTTGCTGAGGCTGGCTTTGAACTCGCGATCCTCCTGCCTCAGCCTCCCAAAGTGCTGGGATTACAGGTGTGCACCACTGAGCCCGGCCCAAATGGCAATTCTGATTGATACAATGTAAAATTGTTCTCTTTGGTTCCCATCTTTTTTCTTCTTTTTTGGCACCGGGGAGTGAACTCAGGGGCGCTTAACCACAGAGCCCCATCCCCAGCCCTTTATATATTTTATTTAAAGACAGGGTCTCATTGAGTTGCTTAGGGCCTCGCTAAGTTACTGAGGCTGGCCTCCACCTTGCGATCCTCCTGCCTCAGCCTCTGAAGCTGCTGGGATTATAGGTGGGCACCACCATGACTGACTTCTTTCTTCTTTTATATTTATTTATTTATTTATATTTGGTACTGGGGATTGAATTCAGGGGCACTCGACCCCTGGGCCACCTCCCCAGCCCGTGTTTGTATTTTATTAGAGACAGGGCCTCACTGAGTTGCTAAGTGCCTCGCCATGGCTGAGGTTGGCCTCCAACTGGCGATCCTCCTGCCTCAGCCTCCCAAGTGCTGGGATGACAGGCGTGCGCCACCGCGCCCGGCTAGCAGAGTGCATTCTGACATATCACACATACGTGGAGTGTGACTTCCCATTCTCGTGGTTGGACGTGCTGTGGCGTGTCCCTGATCGTGTGTTCATAGATGAACATGGGAAAGTGACGTCCCATTCATTCCACTGTCTTTTCCATTCCCACCTCCTCCCTTCCCTTCGCTCCTCTTTTTCTCATCCAGTGAACTTCTGTTCTTCCCTCCCCCTTATTGTGAGTCAGCATCCACTTATCAGAACATCTGCTTTTGGTTTGGGGGGACTGGCTTACTTCACTCAGCACATAGTCTCCAGCTCCATCCATTCACTGGCAAGTGCCATTGTTTCATTCTTCTTTAAGGCTTAGTAATATTCCATTGTGTATATGTGCCACATTTTCTTTATTCATTCATGTGTTCAAGGGCACCTAAGTTGATTCCATAGCTTAGCTGTTGTGAATTAAGCTGCTATAAACATTGATGTGGCGTGTCACTGCAGTGTGCTGATTTTAAGACCTTTGGGTATTAACTAAGGAATGGGATTATGCAGTTCTTTACAATGTTCTCATAAGTAGGTCCATGAATCCACCTCCAAATTTAAGATACAGGCCGGTTCAACACAAAAATCACTCCTGATGTCTTTTTATAGCCACAACTACTTTCAGCCACCCTCTCCCTCCTCTCTTATCTCTGTTTCCATTTCGAACAATGGACAACTTTCAAAAATGTTATATAGAGCCAGGCGCGGTGGCACACACCTGTCATCCCAGCACTGGGGAGGCTGAGGCAGGAGGATCATGAGTTGGAGGCCGGCCTCAGCAATGGCAAGGCCCTTAGCAGCTCAGTGAGACCCTGTCTCTAATAAAATACACAAAAGGGCTGGGGATGTGGCCCAGTGGTCGAGTGCCCCTGAGTTCAATCCCCGGTACCAAAAAAAAAAAAAAAAAATTCTTGGAGCTGGGGCTGTGGCTCAGTGGTAGAGCACGCGCCTAGCATGTGTGAGGCATTGGGTTCAATCCTCAGCACCACATAAAAATCAATAAAAATTATATAAAATAAAGATATTGTGTCCATCTACAACTAGAAAAAAAATTTAAAGAATTTCTGAAACTTACTTGGCCCCCTCCCATAATCCTAGTGATTTGGGAGGCTGAGGCAGGAGGATCCCAAGATGGAGGCCAGCCTCTGCAGCTTCATGAAACCCTGTCTCAAAATAAAAAAGAGCTGGGGACGTAGCTCAGCGGTGGTGCAGCCCAGGGGTCAATCCCCGGTACTGTTAAAAATAAAATAAAATAAAAAGCAAACCTCAGCCTTAGCTTTGGAGGCCTTCAGAGATGCGTGTCTCTTCTCAAAACGAGGCAGGGTTTCCTGACCAGCCCTGGACACGGCTGCCGTCCTGCCCTTCCTGGTGGCGTTTCCCCAGTGCTGCGGCCTCAGTGGAGCCCGGGTCACCCTGCAGCCGGCCCCGCTGAGTCCTGATGAGTCTGGTGTGGTCACTGCTCACCCAGTGGCACTGAACGGGGCCGTAGGGACAGCCAACGTGAGTGTGACGTCAGGTGACAGGCTTTCCCTTTTCTTTCTCATCTGCTCAGCTGCTGCCGCTGCTGCCCTCGCCCTGGACGGAAGTGGAAGCCGGGGTTCTGCAGGCCTGGCCGCCAGGCTGTGGGTCACCCGCGCTGGCCCGCCGGTGCTGTCCCGCGGAGCCCTGTGACTCGTCCTTCCCATCTGCACCGAGGGAGGCCAGCTGTGGCGGCGACAGGGACAGTCTGCAGAGCTGAACTGACAATTGGAAATGTCACCCTCGTTCATTACTTTTCAAAACATTCACAGACCAAAATGACCTTGGTGAGCTTATTTTCCATTTTTATTTCTTTTTCTTTGTTGGGGGGGACCAGGGATTGAACTCAGGGGTGCTCAACCGCTGAGCCACATCCCCAGCCCTTTTTGTATTTTATTTAGAGACAGGGTCTCACTGAGTTGCTTAGGGCCTAAGTTGCTGAGGCTGGCCTCCATCTTGCGATCCTCCTGCCTCAGCCTCCTGAGCCTCCAGGATGACAGGCGTGCACCACCATGCCTGGCCTCTATTTTTTCTTTTATATATTTCTCTATTAAAAAAACAAAACATATAGCTACATGAGATGGCATGTACTTATAATCCAAGCAACTTGGGAGGCTGAGGCAGGAGGATCACAAGTTCCAGGTCGACCTCAACAACTTAGCCAGACCCTCAGCAATTGATGGAGACCCTGTCTCAAAATTTGAAAAAGGGCTGGGGATGGAGCTGGGGGGTAGAGCGCCCCTGGGTTCCGTCCCCAGTACCAAACCAAAACACAAAACAAAAATCAAACCTTATAGTTCAGACTCACCACGGGGGGTGGGGGGGGGGAATGACTGAAAATGAAAATCACCGGACGTCTGAGAGCAAATCCGCCCCATGATGATGCCGCGCCTGCAAGGTCAAGGGTAGGCGAGATCTGGCTGACCTTCAGTCCCAGGGAACCTGACCGTGGCCTTCAGTGAGGGAGGGCGGAGGCTCCCCCCCCCATGTCCGCGTCACCCCGAGTTTGCCCAACCTCCTCCTCCGCTGTCCTCAGCGCCAGCTCATCACATTGCACCTGAGAGTCGCCAAGACAGGGATTCCCTACAGGCTTTTCCTGTTTCTTAAGTGCCCTCCAAACCTCCTTTTGCTGGTGACAGCAGTTGGCTTGCTTTTTTTTTTTTTTTTTTTTTTTTTTTTTTTTTTGCTGACCTGTGCGATGACACAGTGAAGAGGAGCTAGACTCTCCAGAAGTGACGCTCAGGCCATTGTCAGGTGGAACTCCCATGCAGTGGGAAAGTTGGTACAAAGAGAGGGCTGGGAGTGGACTGTACCGTGTACAGGATTATATAGCACCATTGTCATTGTCATTTTACCAGAGATTGGACCCAGCGGCGCTAACCACTGAGCCACACGCCCAGACCTTCTTTTTTTTTTTTTTTTTTTTTTTTTTTTGTGGTACCAGGGATTGAACTCAGGGGCACTCGACCACTGGGTCACGTCCCCAGCCATTTTTTTGTATTTTATTGGAGACAGGGTCTCACTGAGTTGCTAAGTGCCTCGCCATTGCTGAGGCTGGCTTTGAACTCGCGATCCTCCTGCCTCAGCCTCCCAAAGTGCTGGGATTACAGGCGTGCGCCACCGCGCCCGGCTTCATATTTTTTTAAATATTTATTTATTTGCTTTAGTTGTACACAATGCAGTGCATTTATGTTTACGTGGTGCTGAGGCTCGAACCCGGGCTGCGCACGTGCGAGGCGAGCGCTCTGCCGCTGAGCCACGACCCCAGCCCAGTTCCTTTATTTTATTTATGTGGTGCTGAGGATTGAACCCAGGGCCTCACACCTGTGAGACAAGCACTCTACCACTGAGCCGTAGCCCCAGCTCCCTCCCCCGCTTTTTTCGCTTTTTTTTTTTTTTTTTTTTTTTTTTTGGTATTATAGAAGCATGTGGGAAGGTAAAAATACTGTTTATTCAGTGGGCTCTAACTTACAAGTCTCGGCCACACGCAGTGGTGCACACCTGTAATCCCAGCGACTCAGGAGGCTGAGGCAGGAGGATCGTGCGTTTGAGGCCAGCCTCAACAACTCAGCGAGACCCTGTCTCGAAATAACATATATAAAAGTGCTGGGGATGTGGCTCAGTGGTTAAGCACCCCTGGATTCAATCCCTGGTACCAACAAAATAAGTTCCAGATGGTGCTTTTAAATATCTTAGTTCATTTCAACTAAACCTCAGAAAGTCTTGTGAAGATGATGAGTGTTTTGTCTGTTTTGAGACAGAGTCTCACTACACTCCTCAGACTGACCTTGGGCTCAAGTGATCTCCTCCCTCGGACCCTGGAGTAGCCAGACTCCAGGTTTGTGGCTCTGATCTATGTTTTTTGTTTTGTTTTGTTTGCTTTTGGGGGGCTGGTATTCAGGAACTCCTTGTACTTTTTTTTTTTTTTTTTTTTTTTTTTTTTGGTACCGGGGATTGAACTCAGGGGCACTCGACCACTGGGCCACATCCCCAGCCCTTTTTTGTATTTTATTAGAGACAGGGTCTCACTGAGTTGCTAAGGGCCTCGCCATTGCTGAGGCTGGCTTTGAACTCGCGATCCTCCTGCCTTAGCCTCCCAAAGTGCTGGGATTACAGGCCTGCGCCACCGCGCCCGGCTTCCTTGTACTTTTTACTCAATTTTGCTATGAACTTCAAAGTGCTCAACAACAAATTAGACAGTTGTGTGGCTCTGTGAATTGTACACTTTAAAAGGGGGACTTTTGGCCAGGCACAGTGGCGCACGCCTATAATCCCAGTGGCTTGGGAGGCTGAGGCAGGAGGATCTCGAGTTCAAAGCCAGCCTCAGCAAAAAGTGAGACCCTCGGGGCTGGGGCTGGGGCTGGGTAGAGCACTTGCCTTGCATGTGTGAGGCACTGGGTTTGATCCTCAGTATCACATAAAAATAAATAAACAAAATAAAGTTATTATATCCATTTACAACTTAACAAAATATTTTTCTTTAAAAAGTGAGACCCTAAGCAACTCAATGAGACCCTGTCTCTGAATAAAATACAAAATAGGGCTGGGGACGTGGCTCAGTGGTTAAGTGCCCCTGAGTTCAAATAAAGAAAATTAAAAGGGTGACTTTTTATGGTATGTGTGTTATTTATCTCAATAAAGCTGTTATGAAAAATGATACCTAGCTGGGAGTCATGGCACACACCTGTAATCCCACCTACTTGGGAGGCTGAGGCAGGAGGATCAAAAGTTGGAGGCCAGCCTCAGAAACTCAGCGAGACCCTGTCTCTAAATAAAATATATAAAGGGCTGGGGATGGGGCTCGGGGGTCACGCACCCCTGGGTTCAATTCCTAATGCAAAAAAAAAAAAAAAAAAAAAAAAAGATCAAATAATAAAAACCGTTCATTTAACTCCTGGCCCCTGGGGACTTCAGAGAGGCTGTCCCTGCCTGCGCGTCACAACCTGATGGAGGAGGAGCCGCGCACCGTGGGGCTCTGGAGGTGACGGGCACGTCACTCGGCAGACCTGCCGAGGACCTGCCGAGGCAGGGCGAGTCCGGGCCGGGGACAGCAGCGGTGGCCGGGGACAGCAGCGGTGGCCGCAGCTCAAGGGCTCTCCAGAGCTCAGAGAGGAGACCCCGGGACACCAGCGGGGGACGGCGAGGACCAGGAAAAGCCAAAGCCGGGCGGAAAAAGCCTCCTCACCCCAGGGCAGGCCACTCGCGTGTGACTTCGCAGAGCGCCGGGTGACAGCGTCGCAGGCCTCAGGGGCGGCGCGGACAGGCCCAGGGTGCTGGACCCACAGACGGACCCTGAGTTCAGGAGAGGGGTGGGCTCTGCGGCGGCTCCTGCTCCCCGCGGCCTCCCGTCCAGCCCCGCAGGGCGCTTCCTTTTCTTTTTGGTACCAGGGATCGAACCCAGGGGCGCTTAGCCACTGAGCCCCGGCCCCAGCCCTTTCTGGTTTTTATTTAGAGACAAAGTCCTGCTGAGTGGCTTAGGGCCTCGCTGAGTTGCTGAGGCTGGCCTCCACCTTGAGATCCTCCTGCCTCAGCCTCCCAAGCTGCTGGGACTACAGGAGAGCACCACCACACCTGGCCACACCGTGAATTTTCTAGAAGGTTCCCTGCCTCCATGAGTTTGCCCATGCTGTTTGCTCTGCCAGGAAGACCCTCACTCTTGCCCTTCTCCCCCGGCCATGGGTGAAACACTCCCTCATCCTTTGGCTTCAACATGGTCTCCAAAGACAGCGGTACAAGGACCTCGCAGGAGGTGCTCTAGCTGGCCCCCATTCTATCAAGTGTGGTAGAATGAAAATCTCTGTGGACATAAACGTCAGCTTCTCCACCAGGTTGTTGCGGGGACGAGACTGGTCACAATATTTTCCCTGCCCGCAGGGGAGGGGCTTATGGTCACCTGTGAAATCAAAAGGCCTGGGACAAGCCCGGGCGCGGTGGCGCACGCCTGTAATCCCAGCACTTTGGGAGGCTGAGGCAGGAGGATCACGAGTTCAAAGCCAGCCTCAGCAATAGTGAGGCACTTAGCAACTCAGTGAGACGCTGTCTCTAAATAAAATACAAAAAAGGGCTGGGGATGTGGCCCAGAGGTTGAGTGCCCCTGAGTTCAATCCCTGGTACCACAAAAAAAAAAAAAAAAAAAAAAAAAAAAAAAAAAAAAAAGGCCTGGGACACATGAGGCATGCTGGGACCACGTCTGGTCTCCCAGGGGCCCTGAACCCCCGAGCCACATCCCAGCCCTGGGTTGTACTTTATTTAGAGACAGGGTCGCCCTGAGTTGCTTAGAGCCTCACTAAGTTGCCAAGGCCGGCCTCCACCTTGCGATCCTCCTGCCTCAGCCTCCCGAGCCGCTGGAATCACACACATACACCGCCGCTCCCAGCTTCTTCCTGGATTTCTTTGCCTTCGTCTCGCTGCAAGTTGAAACAACACAAGTCAGCCCTGACTTTGCAAGCGGACCTGCCAAGGCAACCCAAAGGCATCCGCGGACCCAACAGAGCACCTGGCACAGCCTTCGCGCGCTGGTCCCTGGCCTCGGTCCCCAGAGGCTGCCTTGGCAGGGATGATCCTCTCCCCAGGAGCGCAGTGACGAGGCTGGGAAGTCAGAGAACACTGTTTGGCCTCTTTGCCAAATGAGACTCTAAATGGTGCTGAATCAGAGGAACTGTGAACAGCATTTGCTTCTAGATATTTCCCTTCATCCGGCAGCCTCCAGCCTTGCAGATCGTCAGCCTGAGCTCTGGAAGGCGTTTCTGAGAAATAAGTACGAATGAGTCGGCAAAGTCCTCCTGCAAAACATCTCAAGCTTCCCGGGCGAGGACAAGCCAGTTCAATATAAATCATGGATTTTATTACATCAAGTGAATCTTTTTTTTTTTTTTTTTGTACCGGGGATTGAACTCAGGGGCACTCACTCACTGAGCCACACCCCCAGCCCTATTTTATATTTTATTTAGAGACAGGGTCTTGCTAAGTTGCTCAGGGCTTCACTAAGTTGCTGAGGCTGGCCTCCAACTTGCAATCCTCCTGCCTCAGCCTCCCAAGCTGCTGGGATTATACAGGTGTGCCCCACCACACCTGGCAGCACCTAGAGTCTTTGTCAGTGGGACTCCAGGTTTTATATATAACACACACACACACACACACACACACACACTGAAGTGTTTTCTTCAACAATCATTTTTGGTGGAAAGGAACAAGACTCTCCAAACGGTGACTTTTCTTATGATGTAGTGGTCAGTGGCCCGTGACTTGGTGTTTTGTACACTGTTATCATTCTTGCCATTTGAGAATCATTTGCATCGCATGTGAAGGCTGGAATCATCTTGGACAGTAGAAGGACATCAAACTGCAGGAGGTAGTGGCGCACGCCTGTCATCCCAGCGGCTCAGGAGGCTGAGGCAGGAGGATCACAAGCTGGAGGCCAGCCTCAGCAACTTAGCAAGGCCCTGAGCAACTCAGGAGACCCCGTATCTAACTAAAAAACTACAAAGGGCTGAAGATGTGGCTCAGGGGTTCAGCATCCCTGGGTTCAATCCCTGGTACTGAGAAAAAAAAAAATTTCTAAGTCAAATGTTGCCCAGACACAAAAATGACACGCAGAAAGATTCCCACTTGTACAAATTATCTAGAAAAGAGCCATTTTATAGAAATGGAAAGTTATCAGGAGTCACCAGGAGCTGGGGACACAAGGAGCGGGAAGCCATTGCTTACAGGATAGCATTTCCATACTAGACGATGGCAAATTTTTGGTACCAGAAAGTGGTCAGAGTTGTACAGTATTGTAATTCATGTCATTAATGTCACTGACATGAACACACACCAAAAAAAAAAAAAAAAAAAAAAAGTTAAAATGCCAAGTTTCATGTAAAAAAATTTTTTTTTTTAAATTTTAACATTATTTTTTCTGGGCGTGGTGGTGCACGCCTGTAATCCCAGCACTTGGGAGGCTGAGGCAGGAGGATCGCGAGTTCAAAGCCAGCCTCAGCCATGGCGAGGCCCTTAGCAGCTCAGGGAGACCCTGTCTCTAATAAAATACAAAAAAGGGCTGGGGATGTGGCCCAGGGGTCGAGTGCCCCTGAGTTCAATCCCCGGTACAAAAATTAAAAATAAAAAATAAAAATAAAAATAAATCATGCCCTCATTATTGGAGTGGCATCAGGAACAACCACCGAGCTTTTGGTAAACAATCCCAGTGGCTTGGGAGGCTGAGGCAGGAGGATCACAAGTTGGAGACCAGCCTCAGCAACTCAGCCAGACCCTGTCTCTAAATAAAAAATAAAAAGGGCTGGGGGTGGGGCTCAGGGGTTCAGCACCCCGGGGTTCAATTCCCAGTACCCCCCAAAAATAAGAAAAAGCAAACAAGCCCCTGGTGACCCCGCGGCTCTGCACACTGCGAGCCCCAGCGCCTGTGGCGGGCGGCCGCTGTCTCTCTCCCCGTCTAGACTCTCTCCCCGTGGGCGCTGCCCCAGATCCTCCTGGCCTCCCCAGTTTCCTGTCTGAGGCCCGCCCGTCCTCCCTCCCGAGAGCACCCAAGCCCAGCCCGCCACCCACACCCCGCCCTGACCCTCCCGGCCTCAGCTCTGAGTCATCTGGGCTGGCCCAGGACTCTGCTCAGTGATCCTGTGGGGCCAGAGGAGCAACGTGAGCCAGCAGAGGCTGGCCTCGGCAATGTGGGCCACCCTGAGTGTGGGCTCTCGGCCACCAGCTAACACAGTGCACATGTGAGCCAGTGTCCCCCTCCCGGCCTGCTTCTCCTCGGTAAGAGGCCACATGGGGATTTCAAGCGTGGTTTCCATGCTAGGGTTTAAATAAAAACGACAAGAGACCCAGCCCGGTGGTGCACGCCTGTCATCCCAGCGGCTCCAGAGGCTGAGGCAGGAGGATCGCAAGTTGGAGGCCAGCCTCGGCAACTCAGCGAGACCCTGTCTCAAAATGAAAAATAAAAAGGACTGGGGCCGGCGCAGTGGCGCACGCCTATAATCCCAGCACTTGGGAGGCTGAGGCAGGAGGATCGCGAGTTCAAAGCCAGCCTCAGCAATGGCGAGGCGCTTAGCAACTCAGGAGACCCTGTCTCTAATAAAATACAAAAAAAGGGCTGGGGATGTGGCCCAGTGGTAGAGTGCCCCTGAGTTCAATCCCGGTACCAAAAATTAAAAATAAAAAATAAAAATAAAAATAAATCTGCCCTCATTATTGGAGTGGCATCAGGAACAACCACCGAGCTTTTGGTAAACAATCCCAGTGGCTTGGGAGGCTGAGGCAGGAGGATCACAAGTTGGAGACCAGCCTCAGCAACTCAGCCAGACCCTGTCTCTAAATAAAAAATAAAAAGGGCTGGGGGTGGGGCTCAGGGGTTCAGCACCCCGGGGTTCAATTCCCAGTACCCCCCAAAAATAAGAAAAAGCAAACAAGCCCCTGGTGACCCCGCGGCTCTGCACACTGCGAGCCCCAGCGCCTGTGGCGGGCGGCCGCTGTCTCTCTCCCCGTCTAGACTCTCTCCCCGTGGGCGCTGCCCCAGATCCTCCTGGCCTCCCCAGTTTCCTGTCTGAGGCCCGCCCGTCCTCCCTCCCGAGAGCACCCAAGCCCAGCCCGCCACCCACACCCCGCCCCTGACCCTCCCGGCCTCAGCTCTGAGTCATCTGGGCTGGCCCAGGACTCTGCTCAGTGATCCTGTGGGGCCCAGAGGAGCAACGTGAGCCAGCAGAGGCTGGCCTCGGCAATGTGGGCCACCCTGAGTGTGGGCTCTCGGCCACCAGCTAACACAGTGCACATGTGAGCCAGTGTCCCCCTCCCGGCCTGCTTCTCCTCGGTAAGAGGCCACATGGGGATTTCAAGCGTGGTTTCCATGCTAGGGTTTAAATAAAAATGACAAGAGACCCAGCCCGGTGGTGCACGCCTGTCATCCCAGCGGCTCCAGAGGCTGAGGCAGGAGGATCGCAAGTTGGAGGCCAGCCTCGGCAACTCAGCGAGACCCTGTCTCAAAATGAAAAATAAAAAGGACTGGGGCCGGCGCAGTGGCGCACGCCTATAATCCCAGCACTTGGGAGGCTGAGGCAGGAGGATCGCGAGTTCAAAGCCAGCCTCAGCAATGGCGAGGCGCTTAGCAACTCAGTGAGACCCTGTCTCTAATAAAATACAAAAAAAGGGCTGGGGATGTGGCCCAGTGGTAGAGTGCCCCTGAGTTCAATCCCGGTACCACAAAAATATATACATTTGTTTAAGTGAAAAATAAGGTGGGCTATGATATATGAAACATTCTTACTTTATTAATTTTTGTTGAACTGTATCTGCACACAGACATATAGATACCTACAGACCTCATGTACTTGTAACCCCAACAAATCGTTGTTTGCTTGTTTTTGTGGGTTGAACCCAGGGGCACTTGCCCACTGAGCCACGTCCCCAGCCCTTTTCATATTTTATTTAGAGACAGGGTCTCACTGAGCTGCTTAGGGCCTCACTAAATTGCTGAGGCTGGCCTCAAGCTCTTGATCCTCCTGCCTCAGCCTCCCAAGTTGCTAAGTACCTTATCAAACCAACATACCTGGGCTGTCCTAGGCGGCCCAGTGAGGGTCAACACATCTTATCAGTATCAACACACTGAGGCTCTGCAGCTGCATATTCAGATATTCAGGAAAATGGACAGCAGAGTCAGGTGTGCAGGTGTTTGTTTGTTTGTACCAGGTCACCTGACCACTGAGCCACATTCCTGTCCTTCTTTAAAATTTTTAGTAACAGGGATTGAACCAGGGGCACTCGACCACTGAGCCACATCCCCAGCCCTTTTTATTTTTTATTCTGAGACAGGGTCTCACCAAGTTGCTTAGGACCTCACTAAGTTGCTGAGGCTGGCCTCCAGCTCCCGATCCTCATGCCTCAGCCTCCTTCGTCACTGTCATCACAGTCACATACCACCAGGTCTGGTCCAGGGGGTGCACAAATCTTACCCAGGACTAAAACTTGCTGAAGCCTCCTAATGTTCAGTTAGCCTGTCAGGGAGCAAATCAGACCTGGAAAGCCACCTCACCACTCCAGAGAGCCACCCACGCTTGCAGTGTACCCACGGTGGCAGGAGGCGAGCTCGGTCCCCACTCTCCTCATCCTTGACGGTGGGCGATTCGTAGGTGATTCTCTGGCTTAGGGTTCTGATCCGTGTGTAGTGGGGCGCGGTGGCGCACGTCTGTCATCCCAGCACTCGGGAGGCTGAGGCAGGAGGATCGCAAGTTGGAGGCCAGCCTCAGCCATGGCGAGGCCCTTAGCAACTCAGTGAGACCCTGTCTCTAATAAAATACAAAAAAGGGCCAGGGATGTGGCCCAGGGGTCAAGGGCCTCTGAGTTCAATCCCCGGTACCAAAAAAAAAAAAAAAAAAAAAAAGGTTCTGATCCGTCCCCTAACGAGGCAGCCCCTGTTCTGGTTCCAACCCACAGTGAACCAGCTCTTAGCAGCTGCAGAAAGAAGTGTCCCTAACATGACAGGCACCTGGAGGGTAAGGTACCTCGGTGGCCTCCACCCTACCCCGTGCAATAGCCCTGTGTGGGGGGGCTGTTTTAAACAGGAGACTTGTTTTTCTCTGTTTTTATAGCTCAGTGGTAGAGGGGCGTTCTACCACTGAGTTACACCCCCAGCCCTTTTTATTCTTTATTTTGAAACAAGGCGTCACTAAATTGCTCAGGCTGGGTTGGGCCTGGTCGCACGCCTGTAATCCCAGCAACTTGGGAGGCTGAGGCAGAAGGATAGAAAGTTGGAGGCCCAGCCTCAAGCAACTTAGGCCCTAAGTAATTTAGCAAGACCCTGTGTCAAAAAAAGAAAGAAAGGAAGGAAGGAAGGAAGAAAGAAAGGAAACAAAACTGGGATGAAAACTACCCCTGGGTTCAATCCCAGTACCAAATAAAAAAATAAATAAATAGTCCAGGTTGGCCTTGAACTTGGCCTGTAATTTGGGATCCTGCCACAGTCTCCTGAGTCACTGGGATTATAGGAGTGCACAACTGCGCCCAGTGCTAATTTGCAATATTCTTAGTTAACTATAATAGCTTATATTGAGTCAGCACTCATTAAGTGCCTAGCATTCACATTGCTTTGTTCTTCTTTCTCCCAACAAAGAATGATATACGTGCTTTCAATTTAAAGCTGAAAATAGCCGGTTTATGTACTAGAAACTTTTCAAAGTTAAAATTAATAAAACCCATTTTTTTTTTTTTTTTTTTTTTTGGTACCGGGGATTGAACTCAGGGACACTTGACCACTGGGCCACATCCCCAGCCCTTTTTTTTGTATTTTATTAGAGACAGGGTCTCACTGAGTTGCTAAGTGCCTCGCCATTGCTGAGGCTGGCTTTGAACTCGCGATCCTCCTGACTCAGCCTCCCAAAGTGCTGGGATTACAGGCATGCGCCACCGCGCACCCGGCTAATAAAACCCATTTTTAATTAAAGAAAATAGATGGGCAGGGTGGCTCATGCCTGTCATCCCAGCAGCTCAGGAGGCTGAGGCAGGAGGATTGCAAGTTGGAGGCCAGCCTCAGCAACTGATTGAGACCCTCAACAACTTCATGACACCCTGTCTCAAATTAAAAAAAAAAAAAAAAATTAAAACGGCTGGGCCTGGCACCAAAATCAACCAGTAGACCAATGGCACAGAGACCAACCTACACTTCTACAGTTGTCATCTATTAGACAGAGGAGCCAAAAACACACATTGGGAAAAGACAGCCTCTTCAACAAATGGTGTTGGGAAAACTGGAAATCCTTATGTAATAAAATGAAATTAAACCTCTCTCTCTCTCCATGCACAAAACTCAACTCAAAGTGGATCAAGGAAGCCGCGCACGCCTGTCATCCCAGCACTTTGGGAGGCTGAGGCAGGAGGATCGCGAGTTCAAAGCCAGCCTCAGCAATGGCGAGGCACTTAGCAACTCAGTGAGACCCTGTCTCTAAATAAAATACAAAAAAGGGCTGGGGATGTGACCCAGTGGTCGAGTGCCCCTGAGTTCAATCCCCGGTACCACAAAATAAATAAATAAATAAATAAATAAATAAATAAATAAATAAATAAAGTGGATCAAGGACCTAGGAATTAAGAGACCTTGCACCTAATAGAGGAAAAAGTAGGCCCAAATCTCCAACATGTTGGGCTAGGCCCCAACTTCCTCAGTAAGACCCCTATAGCACAAGAACTAAAACCAAGCATTAATAAATGGGATGGATTCAAACTAAAAAGCTTCTTCTCACAAAAGAAACAATCAGTGAGGTGAACAGAGAACCTACAGAATGGGAGCCAATCTTCACCACAAGCACATCGGACAGAACACTAACTTCAAGGATATATAAAGCTCTCAAAAACCTTGACACCAAAAAAAACACAAACAACCCAATCAATAAATGGGCTAAAGAAATGAACAGACACTTCTCAGAAGATGACATACAATCAATCAGCAAATATATGAAAAAAATGTTCAACATCTCTAGCAATTAGAGAAATGCAAATCAAAACTACTCTAAGATTTCATCTCATGCCAGTCAGAACGGCAGATATCAAAAACACAAACAACGATAAATGCTGGCGAGGATGTGGGGAAAAGGCACACTCTTACATTGCTGGTGGGCTGCAAAATGGTGCAGCCAATCTGGAAAGCAGTATGGAGGTTCCTAGCAATACTTGGAATGGAACCACCATTTGACCCAGCTATCCCACTCCTCAGTCTATACCCAAAGGACTTAAAGGGACACAGCCACATCAATGTTCATAGCAGCACAATTTGTAATAGGTAGATTGTGGAACCAACCCTGATGCCCATCAGCTGATGAATGGATAGGGAAACTCTGGTCTATATACACAATGGAACACTACACAGCACTGAAAGAGAATAAAATCGTGGCATTTGCAGGTAAATGGATGGAGTTGGAGAAAATAATGCTAAGTGAAGTCAATCCCAGAAAACCAAAGGTCGATTAATTCCTTTGCTGTGATGATACCGAATTATAGTGGCAAGGGAGGGGGGATGAGAGGAATGAAGGAATGTTAAATAGAAAAAAGTGGGGGGGGAGGGGACAAGGGGCAGAAGGAGTTGGACATCAATATACTAAGTGCATGTATAAAAACGCAAATGGTGTGAAAATCCTTTGTGTAAAACCAATGACTTGGAAATCTGTGCTCTTTATATGTAATATGAAAGGAATTGCACTGTAAAAGCATGTGTAACAAATTAAATTAAAACAAACAAACAAACAAAAATACCGGCTGGGCATGTGGCTCCGTGGTGAAGTACTCCTGGGTCAACCCCCAGTATCAGTGTCAAAAAACAAACAAACAAAAAATCTGAAAATAACAGACATCAAGAGGTATGAGTTGGGGGCTGGGATTGTGGCTCAGCGGTAGAGCGCTCGCCTAGCACATGCGGCCCGGGTGCGATCCTCAGCACCATGTAAACATTAAAATAAAAAAAACTCATTGTGTACAATTAAAGCAAATAAATAAATAAATATTAAAAAAAAAAAAAGAAGTATGAGCCGGGCGCGGTGGCGCACGCCTGTAATCCCAGCACTTTGGGAGGCTGAGGCAGGAGGATCGCGAGTTCAAAGCCAGCCTCAGCAATGGTGAGGCACTTAGCAACTCAGTGAGACCCTGTCTCTAAATAAAAAAACACAAAAAAGGTCTGGGGATGTGACCCAGTGGTCGAGTGCCCCTGAGTTCAATCCCCGGTACCACAAAAAAAAAAAAAAAAAAAAAAAAAATGAAGTATGAGTCGCCGGGCGCGGTGGCACACACCTGTCATCCCAGCACTTGGGAGGCTGAGGCAGGAGGATCGTGAGGTGGAGGCCAGCCTCAGCCGTGGCGAGGTGCAGGAGCCCTGTTTGGGGAGATAGCTAAGATTGCGGTTGACTATGGGCCATAGACATTTTTGGGCATTGTCGCCTTCCGTAGTCTCACGGGACTTGGCCCCAAGATCTCGAGAGATTTGAGGAGTGACTCGGCAGATCAAGCAAGCACCATTCCTGCTCGGGGCGCATGGGATGAGACCAGAGAGAGAAAGGACAGGGTTATCGCTATTGTATAGATACATTGTAGTTTCTTGTAAGAGTACGTGGTTGGTTTCTTGTGAGAGTGTGTATGTAGTGTTAGAAATTACAAGAGACAGAGACAGAAAGATTAAAGAATTTTTTCGTCTCCATCCTGTCTCCGGACTCCTTCCCGCGGCGCTGCCGTTCCAGGCTGCAATCCCTTTCCGGCGGCTAACAGCGAGGCCCTTAGCAACTCAGTGAGACCCTGTCTCTAATAAATGCAAAAAAGGGCTGGGGATGGGGCCCAGTGGTTGAGTGCCCCTGAGTTCAATCCCCAGTGCCCCCCCCAAAAAAATGGTGGGGAAGGGTGCTTAAATGAGATATGAGCAAGACCCTGGCACATTCATCCCAGATGTCAGTTTCTTTTCAACCGCAAGCCAGATAGCATGGGTTCTAGGCACCTTTGGGACTGCATTTCCAAGGTCATTTCTTGAAACTATTAAAGACCTCTTTTTTTGGGGGGGGGGGGCACCTGGATTGATCCCAGGGTGCTGAACCCCTGAGCCACATCCCAGCCCTTTTTATTTTTATTTAGAGACAGTTGCTGAGTTGCTGAGGGTCTTGCTAAATTGCTCGAACTGGCGATCCTCCTGCCTCAGCCTCCTGAGGCCCTGGGGTTACAAGTGTGTACCATGGAACCCAGCTTCAAGGCCTCACTTTTAATTCAACTATGAAATCATTACCGATACTGTGCTGCTAGTTCTTTTTAAGTAGTCTTTAAATGGCACGATTTATTCAAAGCCTACAGCTTTCCTCCTGGGAAAATTATTGAAAGTGATTAATTGAAAAAGTAGAAAAAGACCTGGGCACAAAGATGTTTCAATTAAAAATGAAAAAATTGGAACGAGCCAAGTATCCATGAGAAGACTTCTTTTAACTAATTGCTGGGCCATCCATGTAGCCTATAACAATTACAGTTTTTAACCCAGTGCAGTGGTGCATGCCTGTAATCCTGGTTGCTTGGGGAGGCTGAGGCAGGAGGATTTGCAAGGTGGAGGCCAGCCTCAGCAACTTAGCAAGGCCCTGTCTCTAACTAAAATATAAAAATAGGGCTGGGGATGTGGCTTAGTGGGTAAGCGCCCCTGGGTTAAATTCCTGGTACAAAAAAAAAAAAAAAAAAAAAAAAAAAAAGGAGAGAGAGAGAGAGGAGAGAGAGAGGGAATGCAAATTTATAACCCATAACTCACTACGTTACAACTTAATCAAAATAGACCCCATGTGGATAAGAACCAGAAAAGAAATTCTGAGACTGGCGCGAGTTTGGTCTGCAGTTTCCCGTCTCATGGTGCTGGGGATGGAACCCACAGCCTCAGAAAAAACTAGGCCAGCCTCTACCCCTGAGCTACATCCCCCCAACAAACCATCACTTTCTGTTATTTTAGGGCAGAGTCTCCCTACGGTCCTGCCTCGGGCTCCTGGGTAGCTTGGGTTACAGGCAGATGCTGCTGTACCTAGAGAGAGGGGACTTGTAATTTTTTTAAAGTCCTGTAATATAGCAAAAAACACAAATCAAGGACTGGGTTGTAGCTCAGAGGTGGAGTGCTTGCCCAGCGTATGTGAAGCCCTGGATTCCATCTCCAGCATCAGGAAGGAAGGAAGGAGGAAAAGAAGGAAAGGAAGGAGATAGGCATAAAAACATCCCGGCGCGGTGGCGCATGCCTGTAATCCCAGCAGCTCAGGAGGCTGGGGCAGGAGGATCGCAAGTTGGAGGCCAGCCTCAGCAATTAGTGAGACCCTAACCAACTTAGCAAGAACCTGTCTCAAAGTAAATAAAAAAGATTGGGGATGTGGCGCCGTGGCTAATACCAAATACAAATGAGTGAACAGACAAAAACCTATGTACTTGTGGCAGGGGGTGATGCCTAGTGGTGGAGTGTTTTGCCTGGTGTGTTTGAGGTCCTGGGTTCCATCCCAGCACTGCGCAAAAGAAAAAGGCCATCAAGACTAGGGAGGTGGCAGCCAGGTGTGGTGGCGCATGCCTGTCATCCCACGGGCTCAGGAGGCTGAGGCGGGAGGATCACAAGTTGGAGGCCAGCCTCAGCAATTAGTGAGACCCTAACCAACTTAGCAAGAACCTGTCTCAAAGTAAATAAAAAGGGGTGGGCATGTGGCTCCTTGCACCCCTGGATTTAATCCCCAGTGCAAATATAACATAGAGGTGGTGCTTCCTAAATGGTGTTTTCCCAGTTTCTGGAAACTCTGTATTCTTTCTGAAATCATTTAAAAAAAGGTTTAGCCGGGCGCGGTGGCGCACGCCTGTAATCCTAGCACTTGGGAGGCTGAGGCAGGAGGATCGCGAGTTCAAAGCCAGCCTCAGCAATGGCGAGGCACTTAGCAACTCAGTGAGACCCTGTCTCTAATAAAATACAAAAAAAAGGGCTGGGGATGTGGCCCAGTGGTCAAGTGCCCCCGAGTTCAATCTCTGGTACCAAAAAAAAAAAAAAAAGTTTAAAAAAACTTTTTTTTTTTGAGGTTTATTTATTTTTGCAATGCTGGGACTCGAACCCAGGGCTCTTGCATGCTAAGCGAAAAATTCCCTTTTCAAATCCAAGCTCAACTGGTCGTCCTTGAAACATTAACACAAGCTGCTGACCTTTGGAAAGCAAATCGCAGACTATATTGAGACCGCATTGTAATGGCCCGCGGCCTCCGTGAGAGTTATTTAGAGCACAGCGTTGCTCAGTTACAGCCCGGCCCAGGGGCCACCAGGGTCACTGGGACATGCTGACAGTTGACAACTGTTCTGGGCAAAAGGGGCGGGAGGGAATCTGATCAGGCTGGGACAGAGGAGGAAGCCACAGGCCCTGCCAGCCAGCCAAGTGCTAGCTGCAACATTTTTTTTTCTTTTTTCTTTTTCTGTCTTTCTTTTTGGTACTGGGGATTGAACTCAGGGGCACTCGACCACTGGGCCCCATCCCCAGCCCTTTTTTTGCATTTGATTAGAGACAGGGTCTCACTGAGTTGCTCAGTGTCTCGCCATGGCTGAGGCTGGCCTCCAACTTGCGATCCTCCTGCCTCAGCCTCCCAAGTGCTGGGTTTACAGGTGTGCGCCACCGTGCCCTGCAATGTTTTTCTTTTCTTTTCTTTTTCTTAATTTTTTAAAAAAAATGTTGTGGTGCTGCCAATGGAACCCAGGGTCTTGCTCATGTGCAATCAATCTTCTACCCCTGAGCTGCCTCCTCAGCCCTCAAATTTGGGTATGTTTTTGCTGTGTCTAAGCCTGGGCTGCGACTGGAACTTGATCCCCGCAATTCCTTCCCAGCCATGCTAAAGATTAGGTCAATACTAGACTTGATACGGTTCAAATCAGCTAGAGCAGGGCCTGTCAGGGGTCCACAGAGATTTCCATCACTCTGGTTTATTGAATATGAAGAAATATTAAACCTGGTTTAAAAAAATCATAGTAGGGCCGGGTGCGGTGGCACACGCCTGTAATCCCAGCGGCTTGGGAGGCTGAGGCAGGAGGATCGCAAGTTGGAGTCCAGCCTCGGTAATTTAGCGAGGCCCTAAGCAACTCAGTGAGACCCTGTCTTGAAATAAAACACAAACTAGGGCTGGGGATGTGGCTCAGTGGTAGAGCGCTCGCCTAGCATGTGTGAGGCACTGAGTTCAATCCTCAGCACCACATACAAATAAAATAAAGGTATTGTATTTAACTACAACTAAAACAAAATATTTTAAATAAAAAAAATAAAGTATTGCTTTTCTAAACATAACTACAGGAGCCAGGTGCAGTGGTGCACGCCTGTAATCCCAGCAGCTCTAGAGGCACAGACAGGAGGATTGTGAGTTCAAAGCCAGCCTCAGCAACTGTGAAGCCCTAAGCAACTCAGTGAGGCCCTGTCTCTAAATAAAATACACAATAGGGCTGGGGATGGGGCTCAGTGCTACAGTGACCCTGAGTTCAATCCCCAGTATCTTCCCAAAACAAAGATAACTTCAAATTTTATAGATGGAGATATGCATATACATTTTTTTTTTACCTTTTTGGAGGAATATATGGTATTTTTTTTAAAGTTAGAAAACAGGATTAGCCTTTTTTAATGCTAGGGATTAAAACCAGAGGTGTTTTACCACTGAGCTACATTCCCAGTCCCTTTTTTTAAAAAAAATATTTATTTATTTGCTTTAGTTGTACACAATGCAATGCATTTAAGTTTACGTGGTGCTGAGGATCGAACCCGGGCCAAGCACATGCAAGGCAAGCGCTCTACGGCTGAGCCACAACCCCAGCCCCCCCAATCCCTTTTTAAATTTTATTTTATTCACTTTTTTATTTTGGGATGGGGTCTCCCTACATTGCTAAGAGTCTTGTTAAAATACTGAGGCTGGCCTCCAACTTGCGATCCTCCTGCCTCTGCCTCCCAAATTGCTGGGATTACAGGTGTGTGCCACCACACCCAGCAGGATAAGTTTCTTTTAAAATACTATGTTTGTTAAAGCCGGGCGCGGTGGCGCACGCCTGTAATCTCAGCACTTTGGGAGGCTGAGGCAGGAGGATTGCGAGTTCAAAGCCAGCCTCAGCAATGGCGAGGCACTTAGTAACTCAGTGAGACCCTGCTTCTAATAAAATAAAAAAAAGGGCTGGGGATGTGGCTCAGTGGTCAAGTGCCCCTGAGTTCAATCCCCGGTACCAAAAAAAAAAAAAAAAAAAAAAAAAAAATACTATGTTAGCTGGGCACCGTGGCATGTGCCTGTCATCCCAGCGGCTCGGGAGGCTGAGGCAGGAGGATCACAAGTTGGAGGCCAGCCTCAGCATCTCATTGAGGCTGTAAGCAATTCAGTGAGACCCTGTCTCTAAATAAAAATATAAAAAGGGCTGGGGATGTGGCTCAGGGGTTAAGCTCCCCTGAGTTCAATTAAAAAAATAGTATATTGGATCAATTTTCAAATAATATGTTTAATTTTTTAAATTTATATTTTAGTGCTGGATTGAACCTGGCGCCTGGCACGGATAAACACACACAATGCCACTTAGCTGCACCCTGAAGCCCTAATATTTTTTCTTTAATCTCTAGCCACTCTTTCAGTTAAAACGGCTCTAAATGTAAAAGGAATGAAGTCAACTGTGAATTTTTAAACTACAATGAATGCACAGGGGACAATTTTAGTATTTTCTCTCTATACACTATCTATGGCGTACTCCGGGTGTTCTGGTTCAAAAAAGAAAGACAAACTCAAGGTGATATGATAAGCATCTTCTTTGCACCCTGCCAGTGCCTTTCTGACTCATGCCCGCCCTGGTATGGAGCATGCTCTTGGAGAATGCGCAACCTGGCCACCCGCCCATGGCAGGCCCAGGGGAAGGAGAGCCAGAACTGCGGCGACGGGACGGAGCTCGTGACTCAGAATCAAAAGATTCAGGTTGGCATTGCTGTTCTGCCATTTCTGGCGTGGCCTCTGACCTCTAGCCTTCACTGTAAGATGAAGGTAGTAATAAAACTCTCCTCTCGGGGGCTCTGGGGAATGTTAACCCAAATAAGAAAGCCCTTAGCTTGCCGAGCCTCGGTGGCGCACACCTGTCATCCCAGCGGCTCTGGAGGCTGAGTCAGGAGGATCACAAGTTGGAGGCCAGCCTCAGCAATTGAGCGAGGCCCTAAGCAACTCAGCAAGACCCTGTCTCTAAGTTAAATATAAAAAGGGCCGGGGATGGGGCTCAGTGGCTAAGCACCCCTGGGTTCAATCCCTGGTACCCACCCCCGTCCCAATTAATTCAAGGGTCTCTAGGAAGCCAACAGAAACGGGTCCCGTGTGCCTGCGGCGACAGGTGGCCCGCTCTGCGCACCAGTTTCCTTTCTCGCCCCACAGCATCGCGCATGCGCATTTGAGCTGCGGTGAAAAAGGCAGCCTTGCTGGGGGGGGGGGGGGGTCGCCTACGAAATCCACCGCGCAGGCGCAGCCCCGCGTTTCCCACGGTGACCGCGCGGGTAAGGGTTTGCCGAGGAAGCGTCTGGGCCTCATCCTCCAGGCTCCCTTCAGGGTCACCAGCCCCTGGACAGTCGCCAGTAGCGCCTCAGGCCACACCGCCCCTTCTTGCAGGGTGGCGAGCGCCCTGCTGAGGGTCGCTTCTTCGCCCTTTATTGCGGGGACCCGGACAACTGTCACCACTCAGAGGGCCAGGGTAGGTGTGGATTTAGTTCCTCAGGACGTGAGGACCCACGAGAAGCCCTGGGGCGCCCTCGGACCCCCCCCAGTCCAGGACTCTGCAGTTCATCACGTACAAAGAAACGAATGCCCAGCGCTGAGGCGCAGGCCTCTAATCCCAGCGGCTCGGGAGGCTGAGGCAGGAGGACCGCAAGTTGGAGGCCAGCCTCAGCAATCTAGCGAGCCCTAAGCAACTCAGCACGGCCCTGTTTCTAAATAAAATATAAAAAAAGGGCTGGGGATGTGGCTCAGTGGTTAAGCACCTTTGGGTTCGATCCCTGGTACCAAAAATAAATAAATAAATAAATAAAAATTTAAAAGGGGCTGGGGTTGTGGCTCAGTGATAGAGCGCTCGCCTAGTATGTGTGGGGCACTGGGTTCTATCCTCAGCACCACAAAAAATAAAATAAAATAAAGCTATTGTGTCCAACTAAAACAAAATATTTCTAAAAAAATTTTAAAAAGAGTGCCTATATTCTCCTATTCTTGTCTTCTTGCAGTGCTGGGGTGGAACCCGGGGCCTCTCCCAGCTAGACAGGGGCTCTGTCACTGAGCCACACCCCACCCCCACCTGTTTACTTTGCTGTATTTTCCTAAAGTTCCCTCCCTGCAGGGCTTTTCTTCCCAGGCCTGTAATCCCAGCAACTCAGGAGGCTGAGGTAGGAGGATCATAAGTTGGAGGCCAGCCTCAGGAATTTAGCAAGGCCCTAAGAATATTTTTTTTTTCTCCTAAGGCTCTTAAGGAGACCGTGTCTCAAAATAAAAAAAATAAAAAGAAGCCGGGCGCGGTGGCGCACGCCTGTAATCCCAGCACTTTGGGAGGCTGAGGCAGGAGGATCGCGAGTTCAAAGCCAGCCTCAGCAGAGGTGAGGCACTTAGCAACTCAGTGAGACCCTGTCTCTAAATAAAATACAAAAAAGGGCTGGGGATGTGACCCAGTGGTTGAGTGCCCCTGAGTTCAATCCCCGGTACCAAAAAAAAAAAAAAGGGCTGGGGGTGTGGCTCAGTGGTTAAGCGCCCCTGGGTTTAATCTCCAGTACCTCCCCAGAAAAAAAAAAAAAAAAAAATCTTGTAAGGAGAGCATATTTAGGAAGGTCATTGGATCCCCAGGTAATCTAAAGGAAGAGATACAACGCGGTGGCACAGGCCTGTAATTCCAACTCAGGAGGCTGAGGCAGGAGGATGGCAAATTGGAGGCCAACCTCAGCAATTTAATGAGACCCTATCTCAAGAAACAAAAAGGGCGGGGATGTAGCTCAGTGGCAGAGCACCCCTGGGTTCCATCCCCAGTTCTGGGGGAGAAATGGTGGAAGTGGGCGGAGAATAACTACGTGACTGTTTGATTGACAGGACAACTTTTATGATGCTTTTATAAGGCTAGAAATTGACCCTAAAGCAAGAGGGTCCTCGAGATTCAGATTAGGCCCATGACTCTGAAATCCCCCGGGTCATTCTGGCGGACGCCCGGGAGCCACTAGGGGGGCTTCCAGCTTCTTCATGCTAGAGATGAAACACTAGCTGTAAAAGGGGAGCGGGTGCCCCCTGGTGGCCAATAGGGCCATCTCCGAGGAGGACTCGGAAACTCTTGGGGTTTCTTAGTTGGAGGGTGGGGTGGGGAGTGTTAAAAGTATCATAAAAATCCACCCCCTCTGTTTTGTGGTATTAGCATCCACAATATATAAAAAAACTCTTTATAACTCTACAATAAAAAGATTATCCAAGCCGGGCTCTGTGGCACACGCCTGTAATCCTAGCAGCTTGGGAGGCTGAGGCAGGAGGTTCAAAAGTTGGAGGCCAGCCTCAGCATCTCAATGAGGCCCTAAGCAACTAGGCAAGAACCTGTCTCTAAATAAAAGAATAAAAGCGGGGTTGGGGACGTGACTGTCGCTCAGTAGCAGAGCGCTTGCCTTGCACGTGTGAGGCACGGGGTTCAATCCTCAGCACCACATATAAATAAGTAAATAAAGGTATTGTGTCCATCTACAACTAAAAAAAATACATAAATAAAAGGGCGGAGGATGGATCTCAGTGGTTAAACACCCCTGGGTTCAATCCCTGCCCCCCCCCCAATTATTATCCAATTTAAAAATGACTAGGTTTTTTTCTTTCTCATACTGGAGATTTAACCCAAGGGCATGTGAACCCTTTTTGTCTTTTATTTTGCCACAAGGTCTTTTTTTTTTTTTTTTCAATATTTATTTAGTTGCCTTTATTTAAAGGTGGTGAGGTTCGAGGTTCGAACCTGGAGCCTCAACACCCCAGTGACTGGGTCTCTTTTTTTTTTTTTTTTTTTTTTTTTTGTGGTACTGGGGATTGCGCTCTCGACCACTGGGCCACACCCCAGCTGTAGCCTCAACCCCAACTGGCCCGCGAGCCTCGACTGGGTCTCTTGGGTAAGTTGCTTAGGGCCTCGCTAAATTGCTAAGGCTGGCCTTGAACTTGTGATTTTCCTGTCTCATCCTATGGGCCTTTTTCTTTTTCTTTTTTTTGGTATTGGGTATTGAACTCAGGGGCACTCGACCATTGAGCCACATCCCCAGCCCTATTTTTTTTAAACATTATTTTTAGTTGTTGATGGACCTTTATTTTATTTATTTATGTGTGGTGCTGAGAATCGAACCCAGAGCCTCACACGTTAGGCAAGCGCTCTGCTACTGAGCCACAAATCCAGTCCCTCCCCAGCCCTATTTTGTATTTTATTTAGAGACAGGGTCTCACTGAGTCGCTTTTGCTGAGGCTGGCCTCCACCTTGCGATCCTCCTGCCTCAGCCTCCCGAGTCACTGGAATTACAGGCGCGCGCCACCGCGCCGGCCCGGCTGACAACTGTTCCCTTCTTGATTTGTCCAACTACCCTGCAGCAAACTGCGGCCACGGGCAACTTCGTTTCCTTTTTTGGATGATTTCCTCCGGATAAGGGGAAGGGCTGCGGATTAAAGATCTTGACCGTCTTTCTGACTCTGGCCACCTTCACCCTGGGGCGCCAGATCCCCGGCCGCGCCGCAGCCGCAGCCTCCGCGAAGCCCGGCCCCTCCTCCCCCACCCCTCCCCCGGCTTTGCAGTCCTGTCCCCCTTTTCCACCCACCAGGCTCTGACCCAGCCCCTGCCGGTCCCTCCACTCTGCGCCGCGGCCACCCGCTCCCCACAACAGCCAGTTCTGCGCGTCGCAGCGCCTGCCCATCACGCCCCGGCTCGGCCATCTGCGGCGCAGTCTGGCACGCAGGTACGTGTGGGGACCTTCCAGTGCCTGAGCTTGTCCCGTCGGTCCCCAGAAGGTCAGCCCTGAGGAATGGGTCCTCTTCTCCTTCCCGTTACTTCTCGCCCGGCCGCTAGGGGGCGCAAGGGACCGGCGCTGGATAAACACCCCGCGCAGCGCAAAAGCCAAGCTCATCTTCCGGGGGGATTTTTTTTTCCCCCGGGGATTGAACTCAGGGGCACTCGACCACTGGGCCACATCCCCAGCCCTTTTTTGTATTTTATTAAAGTCAGGGTCTCACTGAGCTGCTAAGTGCCTCGCCATGGCTGAGGCTGGCCTCCAACTCGCAATCCTCCTGCCTCAGCCTCCCAAGTGATGAGATGACAGGTGTGCTCCAGGGGGGCTCCAGGGGGATCTTTTACACCAGAAGGATCCCTGAAAACTTAACCATTCAGCCCCAAGTTTTCAATTCTGAGAATACTTCAGTGCAATTCACACAGATGCGCTAAAATAGGTTGGAAATAACAATCTAGAACTTATTTATAACATGCAATTAATATGATTATGACTATTATAACAAAATCATGTTAATTATTAGAATAATAAAATAGTAATAGAATGATAATTCGATTATAGTCTAATAGAATACTTTTATTATAACTGTAAGAGCATTATGATTACGTTGTTATATAATTACAATACTATATAAATATTGTTACATAATTACAGTAATTAATACTATATATTATATGCTATTTTTATAAGTCTTCCACATTTGGGACCCTGGAAAAAAACGGGTTAACAAAGTACAAAAGAGCGCACAAGCCTGCAATCCCAGCGGCTCTGGAGGCTGAGGCAGGAGGATCACGAGTTCAAAGCCAGCAAAAGCAAGGCTCTAAGCAACTCAGGGAGACCCTGTCTCTAAATAAAATAGAAAATAGGGCTGGGGATGTGGCCCAGTGATCGAGTGCCCCTGAGTTCAATAGCCTCCCCCCCCCAAAAAAAAAAGTACAAAACAATTTGCTCCAGAAGCAGATGTGTTGGAGGTGGGCAGATATGAATCATAAGAGCCATTCCACGCATTCGTTCATTCAACAAGAACTTACTGAGCAACTACTAGAGGCGAATGTAATCCTCGGCCATGCATACAAGACAGTAAAAGCAGACACGCTTGGCAGCACACACCTGCAATCCCGGTGCCTCAGGAGGCTGAGGCAGGAGGATCGCAAGTTGGAGGCCAACTTCATCAACTTAGGGAGGCCCTAAGTAACTCAGCGAGACCCTGTCTCTAAATTAAAAAAAAAAAGGGGGGTGGGAACTGAGAATGTGACTCAGTAGTTAAGCATCCCTGGGTTCAATTCTCAGTACCAAAAAAAAAAAAAAATAATAATAATAATAATAAAAAGTAAAACAAAAACAGTGTTTGAAGGTGATTCAAGGTCGAAATGAAAATCCTGATGCGCACATTAGCGGGGAGTGGGCGCAGGGGCGGAGCAAAGGTCAGCCCCGGCCCCGGGGTCCTGGGGACCTCACCGCCCCGGCTTCCCTGCGCGGCTCCTCCGCCCGCTGCGCCCCGGCGCCGTGGGGGTTAACGCAGGCCGCGGCGGCGGCGGCCGAGTGTGCGCAGGCGCGGAGCGCGCGGTGCGCATGCGCAGAGCGCTGGGCGACGTGGCCGGCCGCAGCCCGGAAGTGGCCTGCGGAAGGGCCGCGGAGCGCTGCTCGGAGCCGCGTCGGTCCCCGCTCGGCTGCTGCGTGGCGCCCGCGCCGGCCGCGACCATGCTGAAGAAGTTCGACAAGAAGGACGAGGAGTCCGGTGAGGGAGGCTGGCGAGGCCGGGCCGCGCGCAGCTTCTCGGGGCTCCGCGCGTCCTGCGCCCCGCGGCCGGCGGTGCGGGGTCCGCGGCGGGCGCTGCCCCCGCGGGCCTCGGCTTCCCCGCGGCGCTGCCCCCCCGGGCCTCGGCCCCCGGGCGGCTCCCGTCGGGTCCGCGGGCGGCTGCGCCGGTGCCGGCCCTCGCCACTGCTGAGGCTGGCCTCCAACTCGCGATCCTCCTGCCTCAGCCTCCCCAGTGCTGCCATCACAGGCGTGCGCCCCGCGCCCGGCCTTTTTATGATTTTTAAGTTTGTTCTTTTAGATGTGCCTCGCAGCGCAGGGGTTTCTTTTCTTTTCTTGGCACCTGGGATGGAACCAAGGGGGGCTTAACCCCTGAGCCACATCCCTAGCCCTATTTATATGTTTTCGAGACAGGGTCTTGCTGAGGTGCTGAGGCTGGCTTTGAACTTGGCGATCCTCCTGCCTCAGCCTCCTGTGCTGCTAGGATTTTACAGGTCTGCACCACCCATCCTGGCAGTAGTGTATTTTGGCATCCTATATATCCATGGCCTAGAACATTCCAACCAGGATCCCATTCTTGTGGTTGCACATGATGTGGAGTTTCCCTGGTCGTGTAGTTCACATATGAACATAGGAGAATTATGTCTGTCTCAGTAGCTCTTGGGAGGCTGAGGCTGGAGGATCGCAAATTGGAGGCCAGCCTCGGCAAAAGCTAGGCGCTAAGCAACTCAGTGAGACCCTGTCTCTAAATAAAATACAAAATAGGGCTGGGGAGGTGGTTCAGTGGTCGAGTGCCCCTGAGTTCAATCCCTGGTACGCCCCCCAAGAGAAAAAAGAGATTATGTCCAGTTCATTCTGTCTTCCCATTCACTTCCCTTCATATCCCTTTGTCTAATGTGATGAACTTTTCTTCCTTCCTCCTTGTTGTGTGTTAGCATCCACATATCAGAGAGAGCATTCAGCTTTTGGTTCTTTGGGACTGGCTTATTTCACTTAGCATGACAGTCTCCGGTTCCTTCCATTTACCTGCAAATACCATTGTTTTATTCTTCTTTATGGCTGAGTAATATTCCATTGCGTATATGCACCACATTTTCTTTATCCATTCGTCCGCTGAAGGGCGCCTAGGTTGGCTCCATAGCTGAGCTCTTGTGAGTTGAGCTGCTGTAAACATGGATGTGGCCGCGTCGCTGCAGTGTGCTGATTTTAAGTCCTTTGGGTGTAGCCCGAGGAGACGGCTGGCCCCGAGGTGGCTCCGTTTCAAGTTTTCTGAGGAGCCTCCTTCCTGCTCTCCACAGTGGTGGCACCAAGCTGCCGCCCCACACCCGACTCCTGAGCTGAATGCCAGGCCCTGTGCCCCGTGCTGACGCCGTGACACTGCAGAGGGGCGCCGGGGCGTTGAGTTCCCGAGCTGGGGATGTCAGGGTGGTCCTCAGTGGAGGGGACAGAGGTCGACTGGGCTGTCACCACGTGATCACTTCCAATCAGGACATCTGCTGGGAGGAGACTCAGTCACAGGTAGTCAGTGGCCCTGGCACTGGGGACGTGGTGCAGCAGGGTTGCACGCGTGCGTGGCGGACACGGGATCGTGGCGGGCACCGAAGGACGGTGCCAGGGCTGCTGGCGACTTGGTGGGTGGTTTGGGCACGCGGAGCCCCTGCAGGACAGTGACAGGACCTGTGGACAGATGGTGGCCCTAGTCGCCATCCCTGAGGCATTCGAACTCTGGTTTGTGGAGGACAGGGACAGCGTCCCCTCCCTGTGTCTGGGAGGGCTCCTTGTTGCTCTGATACTAGGAGTTGACCCCGGGTGTGGCACGTGCCAGGTAAGTGTCCGCTTCCCAGTCCACCCCCAGCCCCACCCCCACTTTTTTTTGAAATATCTGATGCCAGGGATTGAACCCAGGGGTGCCTAACCACTGAGCCACATCCCAGCCCTTTCTAAAAGCTTTTCCTAGCAGCAGGCTTCACTGAGTTGCTTAGGGCCTCACAGTTGGGGAGGCTGGCTTGGAACTCACGGTCCTCCTGCCTCAGCCCCCCCAGCCACTGGGATTACAGGCGGGGGACGCTGTGCCAGGCCTCAGCCCTTATCTTCATTATTTTATCTTTTTTTTTTTTTTTATATTTATTTATTCTAGTTGTACAAAATGCCTTTATTTGTACGTGGTGCTGAGGCTCGAACCTGGGCAGCGCATGTGCTAGGCGAGCGCTCTACTGCCGAGCCACAACCCAGCCCCATTATTGTATCTTGAGACAGTGTTTGGCCAAGGTGCCCAGGCCAACCTTGAACTTGCAGTCCTCTTCCTGCTTCCCGAGTGGCTGGGGCTCCAGATGTGCGCCGCTGAGCCTCTCACTCTGGGAGTGTTGTGAGATCAGGGTCGTGACCTGGAGCTGATTCTCTCTGTTCTTCCTGACGCTAGGCGGAGGCTCCAACCCTTTCCAGCACCTTGAGAAGAGCGCAGTCCTCCAGGAGGTAAGTGTCACGTGCACCTCTCTGTCTTCCACTGTGAATGTCATCGATGCAGTCAGAACACCGACACAGAGAGCAGCAGAGGCCGGGCACAGTGGCACTCGCCTTTGTAATCCCAGGGGCTCCAGAGGCTGAGGGAGGAGGATCACAAGTGGAGGCCAGCCTCAGCAACTTAGCAAGGCCCTTAGCAACTCAGCAAGACCCTGCCTCTGAATAAAATATAAAAAGGGCTGGGGACGGGGCTCAGTGGTTAGGCGCCCTTAGGTTCAATCCCTGGTACAAAAAAAGAAAAAGCTGGGCGCGGTGGTGCACGCCTGTCATCCCAGCACTTTGGAGGCTGAGGCAGGAGGATTGTGAGTTCAAAGCCAGCCTCAGCCATGGCGAGGCACTTAGCAACTCAGTGAGACCCTGTCTCTAATAAAATACAGAAAAGGGCTGGGGATGTGGCCCAGTGGTCGAGTGGCCCTGAGTTCAATCCCTGGTACCACAAAAAAAAGAAAAGAAAAGAAAAACAACTTTTTCCTTATAAGCTTGACTGAGGCTTTCACCCCGTGACTTTTCAAACCATGAGTGGCTGTGGTCAGGGGAAGGGCCGTGACCTGGGCTGGAAGATGATGTCCTTGGTGGCTTCTTCCTAGGCCCGGGTCTTTAATGAGACCCCCATCAACCCTCGGAAATGTGCTCACATCCTGACCAAGATCCTCTACCTCATCAACCAGGTACTGGGAGGCTGGGGCGGGGCTGGGGCGAGGCGGGGCGCGGCTGGAGTGGGGCGGGGGGCAGGGCGGGGCGAGGCGAGGCAGGGCTGGGGCGGGGCGGGGCTGGAGCGGGGCTGGAGCGGGGGGCGGGGGCTGGAGTGGGGCGGGGCGGGGCTGGGGCGAGGCAGCTGGGGCTGGGCTGGGCGAGGCTGGGCGAGGCTGGGGCGGGGCTGGAGTGGGGCGGGGCGGGCGAGGCTGGGCAGGGCTGGGGCGGGGCTGGGCTGGGGGCTCTGCTGGAGTGGGGCGGGGCGGGGCGGGGGCTGGGGCGGGGCTGAGCTGGAGTGGGGGGCGGGGCTGCGGGGCTGAGTGGGGCGGGGCAGGGCGAGGCTGGGCAGGGCTGGGGCGGGGCTGGAGTGGGGCGGGGCGGGGCTGGGCGGGGCTGGAGTGGGGGGGCGGGGCGAGGCTGGGCGAGGCGAGGCAGGGCTGGGGCGGGGCTGGGGTGAGGCGGGGCGGGGCTGGAGTGGGGCGGGGCTGGAGTGGGGCGGGGCAGGGCGAGGCTGGGCAGGGCTGGGGCGGGGCTGGAGTGGGGCGGGGCGGGGCGGGGCGAGGCTGGGCGGCGAGGCTGGGGCGTGCGGGCACCTGGGGGTGGCGCTCGGCCTGCGCCCGGCCTTGGACAGCCTCTTGTGGTGGGAGCCCCCGGGTCCCCGGTGCCCGCACGCAGCTGTCGCAGAGTCCCCGCAGGCCGAGGGCTGGGGTCTGGCTGGGCCGGGGAGCCGCGGCCTGTGTCCTCAGCGGGGCTGCTCTCGGTGACCACAGGGGGAGCACCTGGGGACCACGGAGGCCACCGAGGCCTTCTTCGCCATGACCAAGCTCTTTCAGTCCAACGATGTGAGTGTCCCCAGCTGCCCTGGGGAGGTGGCCGCTGGCCCGGGGTGGGTGGCCGGGGGCAGGTGCCCGGGTGGGGACGGCCCTCGCGGCCTGGCGCCCCCTCCTGGCTGCGGCCGCTCCGTGGGGCCCACGCGCTGCCCCTCCCTCCAGCCCACGCTGCGGCGGATGTGCTACCTGACCATCAAGGAGATGTCTGGCATCGCCGAGGACGTCATCATCGTCACCAGCAGGCAGGTGGCGGGTGGCCGGGGTTCCGTGACAGGCGCCATCTCTCCTCGGGTGTGGGGGGGACTCTTCGCGGCGCCTGCCCAGTGCCTCTGCCTCTGCCCCCGGCCTGCGGCTCCTGCTGCCCTGGGCAGCCTCCAGAGAGCCCTCGCCCGCTCCGTCTTAGTGGGCTTCCCCCTGCAGTGACCGACGTCCCCCAGCACAACTGCAGAGGGGACAGGGGGACCTGGGCTCAGGGTGTCAGAGGGCCCAGTCCACAGACGGCGGCTCCACTCCTGGGCCGAGGGGAGGCGGGAGGTCATGGAGAACGAGTGTGGGGAGGGCCAGCTCCCGCGGGGACCAGGAGGCAGAGACGCCACTCTCTCAGACACACAGAGACCCAGAGCCACCCCAGCGCCACCTCCTCCCATAGCCACCTGCCTCCAGGGCCACCAGGTGACCCCAGGGAGCCCCTCACTGCCTGGGTTGAGGCTCCCACACCCCTCACTCCTCCTCTGGCCTCCCTGCAAGGCCTCCCACGGGGGCTCTGGGGACACTCACAGCCACACCAGGACACCTTCCCTGCTGGGCCTGGTGGTGCACGCCTGTAATCCCAGCACTTGGGAGGCTGAGGCACGAGGATCACCAGTTGGAGGCCAGCCTCAGCCATGGCGAGGCACTTAGCCACTCAGTGAGACCCTGTCTCTAATAAAATACAAAAGAGGGCTGGGGATGTGGCCCAGTGGTCGAGTGGCCCTGAGTTCAATTCCCGGTACCAAAACAAAAACAAAAAAAACCTTCCCTGCCCTTGACTCTCAGTCAGCTGAGCCACCTGGAAGTCTCTGAAGGCTTTCCTGAGTGGTGAAGGGAGAACCGAGACAAGGAGCCAGAGGTCGCGGACAGGCCTGCGGACAGGCTCTGGTTCCTGCGTCAGGCTGCGTGATTCAGCGGGCAGCTGTCACTGACCTGCGATCCCTGTCCTTGTTACCTGGGTTCAGTTCTCTTTATTTTTTCTTGCCACAGTTATTTGTGGTGCGTGTCCGTACATTGATGTGTTGATTCATTGATTCACATAAAAAATATTGATCAAGTGTTCATCGTGTGTGGCTCTGGGAATATAACAGCAAAAAGACAGCTGTGCCAGCTGGGCACAGGAGCACACGCCTGTCATCCCAGCAGCTCAGGAGCCTGAGGCAGGAGGATCGCAAGGTGGAGGTCAGCCTCAGCAACTTAGAGTAGCCGTAAGCAAATTAGCGAGAACTTGTCTCAAAATTTAAAAAAAGACTCTGGATGTAGCTCGTTGGTGGGTACAGCATCCCTGAGTTCAACACTTAGTATCAAAAAAGGGTAGCTGTGGCCTCTGTAGCCCTGGAATTTACAGGGTAATGACCAGGCGGTCAGGCCATTAAGATAAGCTGTAATAAGGTTATTGTGGGAAGTATCGGGGACTGTGGGAGCAGATCAGGAGGCACCTGCTTGATTTTGGACCTGAAAAGTCATTTAGGAGAACCATCTAAATGAGGTCTTTTTTTTTTTCTTTTTTCTTTTCTTTTTTATTATTTTGAGACAGGGTCTTGCTAAATTGCAGAGGCTGGCCTCGAACGTGCAGTCCTCCTGCTTCAGCCTCCAGCATCTGTGGGCTTACCCTGAGTGGGGTCATAAATGGGGAGAAAGACATGGCCGGACAGAGGACTGGGGAAGTAGCTCAGTGGTAGAGCACTTGCCCAGCTCGTGCCAGGCGCTGGGTTCCCGGGACCCTTGTAATGCGGCGAGCGTGGGGACAGGGGGACTGCCGAGGAGGGGCCGCCGGGGCTCCCCGCGTTTCAGCAGCGCCTTCTCTTCCGCAGCCTCACCAAAGACATGACGGGCAAGGAGGACAACTACCGCGGCCCCGCCGTGCGCGCGCTCTGCCAGATCACCGACGTGAGTCCCGCCTGCCGTGGGGGGCGGAGCCTGGAGACGCCCCGCCCCTGCCCAGACCCTTCCCCATCCCTCGCCCCTCCCTGCACCCACAGCCCACTCCCCACACCCCTCCGTGCACCCCGCCCCTCTCCATGCCCCGCCTCACGCCCCTCCCTTCTCCCCGCCCCGCCCCTCCCCACTCCCCGCTTTACACCCCGCCCCCTCCCCCCACGCCCCTCCCTATGCCCCGCCCTCCCCATGCCCCGCCTCACGCCCCTCCCTGCACCCCGCCCCTCCCCACAACGTGCCCCTCCCTTCTCCCACGCCCCGCCCCTCCCCACAACGTGCCCCTCCCTTCTCCCACGCCCCGCCCCTCCTGCACCCCGCCCCTCCCCACTGCCTGAGAACCCCCCACCCCGCAGAGCACCATGCTGCAGGCCATCGAGCGCTACATGAAGCAGGCCATCGTGGACAAGGTGCCCAGCGTCTCCAGCTCTGCCCTGGTGTCCTCCCTGGTGCGTGGCTGGGCTGGGGCCCTGCAGGGGTGGGGTGGAGGCTGAGGTGGCCTCCCTCACCCTGGAGGAGCGGGGCGGAGTCTCCCCAGGTCCGAGCGTCCGGCCATCTCAGGAGGAGAGCCGGGCTGGGGTGACGGGAAGGGCACCCGTGGCGAGGCAGGAGACCCGCCGGGGCAGGGAGCGGGGGGCGCGAACCAGGTGCAGTCGGTCCAGAGCCTCGGCCTGATGCTGGGGAGGCCGGGCTGGGGTCCCGGTCACCTCCTGCTGTCCCTGACGCGCCTCGCGCCCGCAGCACCTGCTCAAGTGCAGCTTCGACGTGGTCAAGCGCTGGGTGAACGAGGCCCAGGAGGCGGCGTCCAGCGACAACATCATGGTCCAGGTGAGACCGGCGGGGGCGCTTGCAAATGCTCAGGCAGAGGCCCTGACCATGGCCACCCTAGTGGCCCCTGGTGTCGGGCTTTCGCTTCTTAGATCATCGTGGTGGGGAACTTGTGGGAGACCCCTGGGAAGGGACCCAGGGCTCCACTTGGGGACTTGGGTTAAAGGCTGCTGACCACCTGGGCGCGGTGGCACACACCTGTGGAGGCTGAGGCAGGAGGATCACAAGGTCGAGGCCAGCTTCAGCAACTTAGTGAGGCACTAAGCAATTGAGTGAGACCCTGACTCTAAATAAATTACAAAATAGGGCTGGGATGGGGCTCAGTGGTTAAGCAGCCCTGGGTTCAATCCCTGGTACCACAAAAAAGACTGACCAGTCAGTCCCCAAATAGAGAAGTGGTCTTTCTTTTCTCTTTTCCTTTCGGTACTGAGGATGGAACCCAGGGCCTTGCACATGCTAGGCAAGCACTGAACCACTGAGGTACACGCCCAGTCATTATTTATTTATTTATTTATTTATTTATTTATTTTGTGGTACTGGGGATTGAACTCAGGGGCACTTGACCACTGGGCCACATCCCCAGCCCTTTTTTGTATTTTATTTAGAGACAGGGTCTCACTGAGTTGCTAAGTGCCTCGCCATTGCTGAGGCTGGCTTTGAACTCGCGATCCTCCTGCCTCAGCCTCCCAAAGTGCTGGGATTACAGGCGTGCGCCACTGCGCCCGGCTTATTTATTTATTTTTATACATTCATTCATTCAGTCTTGGGGATTGAAACCAGGGGCGCTCTACCACTGAACTGCACTCCCAGCCCTTTTTGTTTATTTTTTACTTTGAGACAGGTTTTCTTTTTTTTAATATTTTTTAATTGTCAGTGGATCTTTTGATTTTATTTGTTTATATGTGGTACTGAAGATTGAACCCAGGGCCTCACATATGCCAGGCAAGTGCTCTACCACTGAACCACAACCCCAGCCCCTCGAAAACAGGGTCTTGCTGACCTCAGACTTGTGATCCTCTTGCCTCAGCCTCCCAAGCCGCTGGGATCACAGACCTGCACCATGTGTCTAGCTCAGCCAACTGCATTTTGTTCTGCTTTTTCGGCTGGGCATTGAACCCACATGTGCTCTACCACTGAGCTCCATCCCCAGTCCTTTCTATTTTCTAAAATCTGAGGGCCTAAGTTGCTGAGGCTGGCCTCCAACTTGCAATCCTCCTGCCTCAGCCTCCTAAACCTCCGGGATGACAGGCGTGCGCCACCGCGCCCTGCTCTCCACCACCAGCTTCTGTTTTCTTTGTTCTTTTTTCCTCCATGGCTTCCACGTGCGAGACGAAGCTCGGGACCCTTGGCTTGCTGAGTTTGGCTCATTTCACTTAACACAGGGCTTTCAGGTTCCGTCCGTTTGCCTGCGGACGACGTAGCTGGCCCTTCCTGTGTCCCTTCTTTACCTCTGGGCCTCTGTCCTGCAGTACCACGCACTGGGGCTGCTGTACCACGTGCGGAAGAGTGACCGCCTGGCGGTCAGCAAGATGATCAGCAAGTTCACGCGGCACGGCCTCAAGTCGCCCTTTGCCTACTGCATGATGATCCGCGTGGCCAGCAAGCAGCTGGAGGAGGAGGACGGCAGGTCAGCCTCGCCCGCTCCCGGCTGGGTGGCACCCGCTCGTCCCCACACACGGTGTCCCAGCTGTCTCTTGTCCCCCCTGAAGGGCAAAAAATCACCCCGGAGACCACCGTGCAGCCAGGAGATTCATTCACCAGCCTTTATGGCTGGTGGGAGGTAGAAGAAGTACAGGGAGAGGGGAGTGTGCGGGCTCTGGACGGAGGGTGGGGTCCTGGTCACGCTGGCTGTGGTCTCTGGAGCTGTCGGCTGGGGCAGCTGCCATGGGCTGGAGCTGGTGGGGCTGGAGCTGGGGCAGCGGCTGCCTCCTCTCAGCAGGGAGGAGCTGCTGTGTCTGAGCTCCGGGCAGGCAGGAGCTTCAGTAGGGATTGCTGGTGGGGGGGTGCCAGAGCGACCTTTAACGCTATTGGCTCTTTGCTCAGGGAACAGGGTGACCTTTAAGCCGATTGGCTCCTGCCTGGGGAAAATGAAACCAGGTTGCTCCTCATGGAAATTCCCATGGGGGAGGTGGCCCGTGGGCCCAAGCCTATCTTTCACCCCCCAACCACCTCTTCCTGTGTCCCCGCAGCCGTGACAGCCCGCTGTTCGACTTCATCGAGAGCTGTCTGCGGAACAAGCATGAGATGGTGGTGTACGAAGCCGCCTCGGCCATCGTCAACCTGCCCGGCTGCAGCGCCAAGGAGCTGGCCCCAGCTGTGTCAGGTCAGTGTCCTCCACCACTGTGGCGTCCGCCTTGGAGCCAGGCCTGAGCCAGAGGCTGGGGGGACACGTGGCCCAAAGTAGGCCACCTTCTGGTGTCACGGGGCCAGTACCTGTGAAATACCTGGGATTGTTTGGGGAGGGCTGTTTTATGTTTTTTTTTGGTACTGGAGATTGAACCCAGAGGTGCTTGACCACTGAGCCACATCCCCAGCCCTTTTTAATTTTGGAAATTTTGAGACAAGGTCTCACTTAGTTGCTTAGGGCCTCGCCAAGTTGTTGAGGCTGGCCTCCAACTTGCAGTTCTTCTGCCTCAGCCTCCCGAGTTGCTAGGATTACAGGCGTGCGGCACCACGCCTGGCTGGGAGGGCTAATTTTTCTTTTTCTTTCTTTCTTTTTTTTTTTTAGTTGTATGTGGACTCAATGCCTTTATTTGTTTTTATGTGGTGCTGAGGCTCGAACCCAGTGCCTCACACTTGTGAGGCAAGTGCTCTGCCACTGAGCTACAGCGCCAGCCCCCCTTTCTTTATTTTTAAAAAAATATTTATTTATTTGCTTTAGTCGTACACAATGCAATGCATTTATGTTTATGTGGTGCTGAGGATCGAACCCGGGCCGCGCACGTGCTAGGCGAGCGCTCTACCGATGAGCCACAACCCCAGCCCCACTATTTTTTCTTTTAAAATATTTACTTATTTGTTTTAGTTGTACACAATACCTTTATTCTTACGTAGTGCTGAGGATTGAACCCGGGCTGCGCATGTGCTAGGCGAGCACTCTACCGCTGAGCCACAACCCCAGCCCTGGGAGGGCTATTTTTAATTCTTTCCACTAAAGAGGCAAAGATGAGGTTCGGGTCTCTTCTGAAGCTCCGCAGGCTGCCTGGTATGGAGGGCGGCCTATTGGAGGAGCTCAGGATGTGCAAAACCCCTTCCCGGTAGCTGTTCCCTGGTGCTGTGAGGAGTCAGTGAGTTAACACTGTCAGCTACTGTCTGCAAGGTGCCTGTACCCAGCAGGCGCTCAGTAAGGAACAGTCGTGCCATCCACGAGCACCACTGGGTTCTCACTGAACGGCAGGGCGCTACTCACAGCTCAGCCACCAGGGCCAGGGCCTGAGCAGGCTTGCAGAGCCTCGAGGCCGTGCCCGCCCCCGGAGGCCCCGCCCCCGAGGCCCCGCCCCGGAGGCCCCGCCCCCGGAGGCCCCGCCCCCGTCTTCTCCGCACTGAGGCAGCCTGGCTGCGCCTGTGTCCCCCACAGTGCTCCAGCTCTTCTGCAGCTCTCCCAAGGCCGCTCTGCGCTACGCCGCTGTCCGCACCCTCAACAAGGTAAGGATCCGCAGACCGGGAGAGGGGACCCAGGCTTCGTTTTGTTTTTTTGGAACCAGAGATTGAACTCAGGGGCCCTTAACCACTGAGCCCTGTCCCCAGCCCTTTTTATATTTTATTTAGAAACAGGATTTCGTGAGTTGCGAGGGCCTCGCTAAGTTGCTGAGGCTGGCCTCCAACTTGCGATCCTCCTGCCTCAGCCTCCCTAGGTGCTGGGATGATGGGCGTGCCCCATGGCACCCGGCCAGCTGGTGGTGGTCTGTAGCCCTTGGCCTGGCTGGGGAGGTGTAGGCTGGTCCTGGTCACCTTTTCTGGGGTGTGATATTCCGGGGTCAAGTTCCTGTCTTCAGGTGACGAGCTCATCCGCAGAATCTCTGGCTGTGCCCCACCGTTTGAATGAGGTGACAGAATCCGGCCTGCGTCTGTCTCTGCCCCCACCAGGTGGCCATGAAGCACCCGTCGGCCGTGACGGCCTGCAACCTGGACCTGGAGAACCTGGTCACGGACCCGAACCGCAGCATCGCGACGCTGGCCATCACCACGCTGCTGAAGACGGGCAGCGAGGGCAGCATCGAACGGCTCATGAAGCAGATCTCCTCCTTCATGCCCGAGATCTCGGACGAGTTCAAGGTACCCAGGACGGGCCTCCTCCAGGGCGGCCTGGGGGCGCTCAGCCGCCCGTCCCAGGGGCACGCCCCGCCTCTGGGCCTCCCTCCGGTGGCCAGCGACCACGCGGCGGTCAGTGCTGTGTGTGGTCACGCCGAGCAGGCCCGTCTGCCCCGGGGGCTGGAGGCGGCTCTGGGGTGGGGACCCCGTGAGGGCTCGTGGGACCTGTCTGGAGCTGAGTGGGGGACGGGCCTTGTGAGGAGGCTCTGGGTTCAGAGGAGGGACCGACGGTGCCCCGGCAGGCCTGGCAGCAGGACAGGGATGGTGTGGGCGCCCACGAAGAATGCCCGGGTGGCAGGGCGTGGCACGGGGCTGAGGGGCGAAAGGTGGCTACGGTGATGCCATTTTCTTTTCCTTTTTTGGCACCAGGATTGAACCCAGGGTCACTCAACCTCTGGGCCATGTCGCAAGCCCTTTTTATTTTTTATTTAGAGACAGGGTCTCGCTGAGTTGCTTAGGGCCTTGCGGAGTTTCAGAGGCCAGCCCCCAGCTCGTGATCCTCCTGCCTCAGCCTCCTGAGCTGTGGCATTACAGGTGTGCGCCACCACCCCCAGCTGCCATTTTCAACAGGCTTGATGGTGGTGCTGGTGACCGGCTTGGGAAAGGAGGGCGGCTGGTCTCGGGCGAGGGCGGGGCTGTGGCGGCTGATCCCGGCTGCGGAGCGCAGGTGTCCGCAGGCAGCCGGAGACGTGGGTCTTGAGCGCAGCCGGGAGTAAAGGCTGGGGTCAGCTGCAGGGAAGAGGAAGGGGAGGTGGCAGTATTGCCCCAGAGACGGAGAGGGCAGGGGACGGGGCAGAGAGGCAGGCTCGACCACAGAGGAGTCAGGAGGGTGCTGGGTGCGAGTCCTGGGGCAGGGGCAGCCGGTACGGGTGGGAAGGCGGGGGCCCCGAGTCTGATTGGCTGCTGGGACTGGGGTGTGCCCCAGCGTTGGGGCGCTCAGGGACTGTGCGCCCCCGGTGTGGGGACGCTGCTTCTCTCGTTTCCCTGCCCGTGGGTGCTGCCAGGGCCTGGCCTCGCCTAAGCAAGGCCTCCGCTGGCACTCAGGGTGGGGCGGGGCTCGGTGGCAAGTGGCCTGGGTTCGATCCCCAGTATTAAAAAAAAAAAAAAAAAAAGAGGAACTTCTCACTGGCAAAGAGGGAAGGGTGTTCTAGGCAGCGGGAACAGCATATGCAAGGCTCGCAAGTGTGATGAAGAGCCCGGGAACAGCGGTGATCTGCGGGGCCACTGGCAGGGCACAGGGCAGCTGGTGGCGGGTGGGGTGGGCGGAGTCAGGTGTCAGCAGGAAGCAGGCCTCCACCAGGACAGCAGCTGGGGCCACTCCTGCCCCAGCCTGGGGGAGGGCAGCATCTTCCTGAGGCCAGGAAGAGAGAGCCCCCCAGGAGGAGCTGGGCCAAAGGGAGCCAGGATGAACGCCCCGCGGCCCTCGCGTCCTGCCCTTGATCTGCTGGGGCTCCTGTTGGCTGAACCCAGCCAGAAGGCAGAGGGTATGGGAGCCTGGCAGTGCCCACTACAGAGATCGGGTTCTAGCGTGGAACATCTCCAGGGGCAGTTAAAGAGCACCTCGCCCAGCCGGGCGCGGGGCACATGCCTGTAATCCTGGGAGCTCGGGAGGCTGAGGCAGGAGGATCGCAAGTTGGAGGCCAGCGTTGGTAACTTAGCAAGATCCTAAGAGAGACCCTTTGTTGAGTCTCCAAGTAAAAAATAAAAAGGGCGGGGATGGGGCTCAGTGGCTAAGCACCCCTGGGCTCAATCCCCAGTACCCAAAAAAAAAAAAAAAAAAAATTCGGTTGTCACTTAGTGAGCCGAGTTGCCGAGGCCCGCGGCAGGGGCTGTCACTCACGCCCGTTTGTCTGTCTCAGGTGGTGGTGGTCCAGGCCATCAGCGCTCTGTGTCAGAAGTACCCTCGCAAGCACGCGGTGCTCATGAACTTCCTGTTCACCATGCTGCGGGAAGAGGTGAGGGGGGCTCCTGGGGCGGGCTCCTGGGGCGGGGGGGCTCCTGGGGCGGGGCTCCTGGGGCGGGGCTCCTGGGCGGGCTCCTGGGGCGGGGCTCCTGGGGCGGGGCTCCTGGGGCGGGGCTCCTGGGGCGGGGCTCCTGGGCGGGCTCCTGGGGCGGGGCTCCTGGGGCGGGCTCCTGGGCGGGCTCCTGGGGCGGGGCTCCTGGGGCGGGGCTCCTGGGGCGGGGCTCCTGGGGCGGGGCTCCTGGGGCGGGCTCCTGGGGCGGGGCTCCTGGGGCGGGGCTCCTGGGGCGGGCTCCTGGGGCGGGGGCTCCTGGGGCGGGGCTCCTGGGGCGGGCTCCTGGGCGGGCTCCTGGGCGGGCTCCTGGGGCGGGGCTCCTGGGGCGGGGCTCCTGGGGCGGGGCTCCTGGGGCGGGGCTCCTGGGGCGGGGCTGTGGCTGGAGGGCTCGCCCAGAGCGCGTCCTGCCCTGCTTTCCCTGCCCTGTGGCTGGATGACGTCAGCTCGCACCAGCTGCTGCTGATCAGGGTGATAAGCAGGTGACTCCCCGGAAGCCCAGCCGCTCCAGAGCGCCACAGCATGTGTTCCTAGCCCTCCGTGACAGCAGAGTGCATTTGACATGTCACACAGACATGGGGTGTGACTTCCCATTCTTTTTCTTTTGTGATGCTGGGGATCAAACCCAGGCCCTTGGCAAGCACCCTACCAACTGAGCTATGTCCCCAGCCCCTGACTTCCCATTCTTCTTTTTTTTTTCCTTAATATTTTTGTTTTTGCCGGGCGCGGTGGCGCACGCCTGTGATCCCAGCACTTGGGAGGCTGAGGCAGGAGGATGGCGAGTTGGAGGCCAGCCTCAGCAATGGTGAGGCACTTAGCAACTCAGTGAGACCCTGTCTCTAATAAAATACAAAACAGGGCTGGGGATGTGGCCCAGTGGTCGAGTGCACCTGAGTTCAATCCCTGGTACCAAAAAAAATTTTTTTTTTTTTTGTTTTATTTACTTTTGCATGTGGTGCTGAGGATCGAACCCAGTGCCGCACTCATGCGAGGCAGACGCTCAACCACTGCGCTACAACCCCAGCCCCTAACTTCCCATTCCTGTGGGTGGACGTGCTGTGGAGTGTCCCTGGTCGTGTGTTCATATGTGAACATGGAAAGTGACGTCCCCTCACTCCACCGTCTTTCCCACTCCCTCCCCTCCTTCCTTCACTCCCCTTTGTCTCATCCAGGGAACCTCTATTCCTCCCTCCTCCTTATTGTGGGTCAGCACCCACATATCAGAGAGGACATTTGGCCTTTGGATTTTTGAGACTGGCTGATGTCACTTAGCATGACAGTCTCCAGCTCCACCCATTACCTGCAGGTGCCATCATCTTGTTCTTCTTTATGTCTGAGTAATATTCCATTGTGTATATGCACCCACGTTTCTTTATCCATCCATCTGTTGAGGAGCACCCAGGCCGGCTCCATAGCTGAGCTGTTGTGAGTGGAGCTGCTCTAAAAACAGTGATGTGGCCGCGTCACTGTAGTGTGCTGATTTTAAGTCCTTTGGGTATATATCTACAGGTGGTTTCTTGTGACATGGGTGTTAATAACGTGATATTGGGTCTGCTTTTGTTCCTGTTGGCTGTTCGTGGAGTGGGTCTGATCTCTGGATATGTGATGCCCTTCACCCCAGCCCCAGGGGACCAAGGACCCAGCAGTAGTGCACACATTGCATTGGGTGTCTTGAGGTTTCCCAGATTGTTAGAGAGGGGCTGGTTTTTTTTTTTTTTTTAATATTTACTTATTTGCCTTAGTTGTACACAATGCGTTTTTACGTGGTGCTGAGGTTCGAACCCGGGCCGCGCATGTGCTAGGTGAGCGCTCTACCGTTGAGCCACAACCCCAGCCCCTCAGCGGCAGAGCGCTCGCCTAGCACGTGCGCGGCCCGGGTTCGATCCTCAGCACCACGTAAACATAAATGCATTGCATTGTGTACAACTAAAGTAAATAAATAAATATTAAAAAAAAAAAAAAAAGCCAGGCGCGGTGTTGCACGCCTGTAATCCCAGCACTTTGGGAGGCTGAGGCAGGAGGATCGCGAGTTCAAAGCCAGCCTCAGCAATGGCGAGGCACTTAGCAACTCAGTGAGACCCTGTCTCTAATAAAATACAAAAAAGGGCTGGGGATGTGGCCCAGTGGTCTAGTGCCGCTGAGTTCAATCCCCGGTACCAAAAAAAAAAAAAAAAAAAAAAGAATGGGGAATCTAAGCCAAGCGCAATAGCAAACACCTATAATCCTATAAGCTCAGGAGGCTGAGGCAGGAGGACCGCAAGTTGGAGGCCAGCCTCAGCCATGTAGCGAGGCCCTACGCAACTCAGCAAGACCCTGTTTCTAAATAAAATATTTTTAAAAAACTGGGGATATGGCTCAATGGTTAAGTGCCCCTGGGTTCAATCCTGGTACCAAAAAAAAAAAAAAAAAAAAAAGAAAGAAAGAAAAGTGCAGACTCTGCGCCAGGCGTGGTGTCACATGACTGTCATCCCAGCAGCTCAGGCGGAGGCAGGAGGATTGCAAGGTTGAGGCCAGCCTTGGCAACTTAGTGAGAACCTGTCTCAAAATTTTAAAAAAGGAACTGGGAGTGTAGTTCAAAGGTTGAGGAACACTGGGGTCAATCTCCATGCTACAAAAATAAACAAAATAAAATTAAAAAAAAAAAAAAGGCCAGGCGCGGTGTTGCACGCGCTTGTAATCCCAGCACTTTGGGAGGCTGAGGCAGGAGGATCGCGAGTTCAAAGCCAGCCTCAGCAATGGCGAGGCACTTAGCAACTCAGTGAGACCCTGTCTCTAATAAAATACAAAAAAGGGCTGGGGATGTGGCCCAGTGGTCTAGTGCCGCTGAGTTCAATCCCCGGTACCAAAAAAAAAAAAAAAAAAAAAAAAAGAATGGGGAATCTAAGCCAAGCGCAATAGCAAACACCTATAATCCTATAAGCTCAGGAGGCTGAGGCAGGAGGACCGCAAGTTGGAGGCCAGCCTCAGCCATGTAGCGAGGCCCTACGCAACTCAGCAAGACCCTGTTTCTAAATAAAATATTTTAAAAAAACTGGGGATATGGCTCAATGGTTAAGTGCCCCTGGGTTCAATCCCTGGTACCAAAAAAAAAAAAAAAAGAAAGAAAGAAAGAAAAGTGCAGACTCTGCGCCAGGCGTGGTGTCACATGACTGTCATCCCAGCAGCTCAGGCGGAGGCAGGAGGATTGCAAGGTTGAGGCCAGCCTTGGCAACTTAGTGAGAACCTGTCTCAAAATTTTAAAAAAGGAACTGGGAGTGTAGTTCAAAGGTTGAGGAACACTGGGGTCAATCTCCATGCTACAAAAATAAACAAACAAACAAACAAATAAATAAATAAATAACGGGGGGATCTGGTCAGGCCTGGTGGCCTGCTCCTATAATCCAAGATACCGGGGCACGAGGATTGCAAGTTCAAGAAGAGTCTGGGCAACCTAGCAAGACCCCTGTCTCCAAAAACTAAGCTAAAATAATAAAAATGCTGAGGAAATCCTATCACTGAGCGGGGTGAGGCCCAGGGTTTCATCCCCAGTACTGCAGAAATTAAAATAAAGAAGAATGGGGGCTGGGCATGGAGGCACACGCCTGTAATCCCAGTGGCTCGGAAGTCTGAGGCAGGAGGAGGATCACAAGTTTGAGGCCAGCCTTAGGAAGTTAGTGAGACCCTATTTCAAAATAGAAAATGAAAAGGAATGGTAATGCACTGCTGGGTTCAATCCTCAATACTAAAAAATAAAATTGAAAAATAAAATGTTGCCGGGCGCAGCGGCACACACTTGTAATCCCAGCAGCTCGGGAGGCTGAGGCAGGAGGATCGCAAGTTTGAGGCCAGCCTCAGCCACTTAGCCAGGCCCTAAGCAACTCAGTGAGACCCTGTCTCAAAATATAAAAAGGGCTGGGGTGTGGCTCAGTTAAGCAGCACCCCTGGGTTCAATCCCCAGTACCAAAAAAAAAAAAGTTTTCATTAAACTGTTCTATTAGAAGGAGAAGCCTTTTGTTTTACCTAAGAGAGAGAGACTGCTCCAGAGCGCCAGGTGCCCCACCTCCTCCAGGTTTGTTCTTTCTTTCTTTCTTTGGTACCAGGGATTGAACTCGGGGACACTCGACCACTGGGCCACATCCCCAGCCCTGTTTTGTATTTTATTAGAGACAGGGTCTCACTGAGTTGCTAAGGGCCTCGCCATGGCTGAGGCTGGCCTCCAACTCGCGATCCTCCTGCCTCAGCCTCCCAAGTGCTGGGATCACAGGCGTGGCCACTGCGCCGGGCCCTCCTCCAGGTTCTGAGTTTGCACGGTGTCGCTGGTCCCGGCGAGGCTCTGGGCCTCCCCGCTCAGCTGACCCCCCCCCCCCCCAGGGCGGCTTTGAGTACAAGCGCGCCATCGTGGACTGCATCATCAGCATCATCGAGGAGAACGCCGAGAGCAAGGAGACCGGGCTGTCCCACCTGTGCGAGTTCATCGAGGACTGCGAGTTCACGGTGCTGGCCACCCGCATCCTGCACCTGCTGGGCCAGGAGGGGCCCAAGACCAACAGCCCCTCCAAGTACATCCGCTTCATCTACAACCGCGTGGTCCTGGAGCACGAGGAGGTCCGAGCAGGTGCGTCGGGCCGGGGCTGGTGCGGAGGGGCCGACGCGCCTGGCGGGGGACAGCGTGCGCAGTGCTCTCGGCTCCGAGCTGGTCTCCGTAGGAGCCTGAGGACGGCCTCGCTGTCGTCTAAGGTGAATGGTCCTCAGTCTTGAGTTTCAAAATGCACTGGTCTTTAGGGGATTTTATTTATTCTGAAAATAATCGACATAGATTCACATAGCATGAATTTTGCCCCTTCCTATAAGTGTGCAGGTCAGTGATCGACCCTCGGCTTTTTCCTTGTTTTGTTTTGGGCAGCGCTGGGGGTGGGACCCAGGCCCTGAGGCATTCTAGGCCGGGCTCTACTGCTAAGCCACGCCCCAACCCATAAACCACGCCCCAAACCACGAAACCACACCCCCAACTGCGAAGTCACGCCCCAACCCAGAAACCACACCCACAACCAGTAAGCCACACCCACAACCAGTAAGCCTCACACCAACCATGAAACCACACCCATGACTGTGAAGTCACACCATGAAGCCACACCCAGTCACTAAGACACACCCCAACGTGAGGCCACACCCCAACCAGTAAGCCACACCCACAACTGCGAAGCCACACCTATAACCAGTAAGCCTCACCCCAACCATGAAACCACACCCATGGCCGTGAAGTCACACCCAACCATGAAGCCACACCCAGTCACTAAGACACACCCCAACTGTGAGGCCACACCTCCAACCAGTAAGCCACACCCACAACTGCGAAGCCACACCTACAACCAGTAGGCCTCCCTCAACCACTGAGCCACACCCCAACCATGAAGCCACACCTCCACTGCTAGGCCACAGTCCCAACTGCAGACTCACACCCCAGCCCCAAAGCCATACTCTCAACTGTGAAGCCGCACCCCAACCACTAAGCCGCACCCCATCCACTAGGTCACACCCCCAACCACTAAGCCACACCCACAATCACTGACACACCCCAACCACAAAGGCACACCCCCAGCCTCAACCATCCTGTTTTTAATTTCTTTTTTTTTTTTTGGTGGTACCAGGGATTGAACTCAGGGGCACTCGACCACTGGGCCACATCCCCAGCCCTTTTTTTTGTATTTTATTAGAGACAGGGTCTCACTGAGTTGCTAAGTGCCTCACCATTGCTGAGGCTGGCTTTGAACTCACGATCCTCCTGCCTCAGCCTCCCAAAGTGCTGGGATTACAGGTGTGCGCCACCGCGCCCGGCTTAATTTCTATTCTTTTGAACCCACACCGGGCAGCTTTTCTTCCCTCGGCCGTTAATATTCATAAAGTTCATTTTCACACTTGCATTCGTCGAAGGCTCACCAGTAAAGCGAGGCCTTCTGGAATCTGAAGCCTGACTGGGCAGCGCCTGTGAGGTGGCCAGAGCGAGCTGGGAAAGCCTCCGGGGGCCAGGCCCAGCGGCAGCCTGTGATCCCAGGAAGACCACAGGCCGGGCCGGCCCTGCACCTTAGCAAGCCCCTGGTTCAAAATAACAAGCCAGAAGCGCTGGGGTGCAGCTGCGTGCTGGAATGCCTCGGGGTTCCGGCCACGGCACCGCCAAGCAAGAGCAGAACCCAGAGCTCGGGAGGCTGCGGGCCCGCCCGTCCCGTCGGCTTCCTGCGCACTGGGTAGCTGAGGTCGCGGAGGCCCCGTGGTGCAGGCCCCCAGAGCCGGGCAGCATGTGGTGGCAACTGTGGGCCTCCCGCTCCAGACTCCGGTCTCCGGGCTCTTCTGTGCAGAGACCCCTCTGAGCACTGGCGGTGCCCAGCGGTGGCTCCCCAGGGCGCGTGGGCGATGGCGTCTGCTTTGTGAACAGGTGCTGTGAGCGCCCTGGCCAAATTCGGAGCCCAGAATGAAGAGATGCTGCCCAGTATCGTGGTGCTGCTGAAGAGGTGAGTCCGAGCCCAGGGACCCGGGGCGACGGTGTTCCTCGGGCCGCGGCGCCCGTGTCTGTGTGTGATGAACCACGAGGAGAAAAGTCTGTATCGCTGTCGATTTAAAGAAGCATAAAAAGCTATCCGCAGAGCCCAGTACCCAGAGGATCCTTGGTGATTTGAGTTATTCTATTTTTTTAAATGGCTTTATTGAGGTGATTCATGTACCGTACAGTTCACGTTTCAAATGTGTAATTCAGGGTGGGGATGTAGCTCCGTGGTGGAGCACTGGCCTAGCATGTGTAACCCCCCTCGATTCAAAGCCGGGCACGGGGGTACATACCTGTAATCCCAGAGGCAATGGAGGCTGAAGCAGGAGGATCACAAGTTGGAGGCCAGCCTCAGCAAAAGCAAGGCGCTAAGCAATTCAGTGAGACCCTGTCTCTAAATAAAATTAAAAAAAAGGGCTGGAGATGTGACTCAGTGGTTGAGAGCCCCTGAGTTTAATTCCTAGTACCCCCTCCCCTAAAATATAAGACCCTGGATTCCATCCCCAGTGCTGTGAATGAATGAATGAATGAACCAGTCGATCTGACAGTGGCTTGTAATGTATTCACAGAGTTGTGGAACTAAACCACAATCTAAATGTAAAACATGTTTTAGCTGGGAGCGATGGTGCGCACCTGTAATCCCAGCTATGCCGAAGACTAAGGTAGGAGGATCGCAGGTTCAAGGCCAACTTTGGAAACTTCAGTGAGACCCTATGTCAAAATAAAAAGGACTGTAGCTGAGTGGTCGGGTGCCCCTGGATTCAATCCCCAGTACTGCCAAAAAAAGAAAGAATTATCCCCTCCTCCAAAAAGCATATATCCATTCATAGCTACATCTCATCCAATACAGCATCTCTAGTTCCAAACAACCACAAATCTTTTTTTTTTTTTTTTTCTTCTGGTACCAGGGATTGAACCCAGGGGTGCTTAACCACTGAGCCTCATCCTCAGCCCTTTTTTATTAATATTTTATTCAATTTATTTATTGTTTAAATATTTATTTATTTGTTTTATTTGTACACAATGCCTTTATTCTTACGTGGTGCCGAGGATCGAACCTGGGCCGCGCACGTGCTAGGCAAGCGCTCTACCGCTGAGCCACAACCCCAGCCCAATATTTGATTTGTTAGTTGTAGTTGGACAGGGCACCTTTACGTCACTTGGCTTTATGAGGTGCCGAGAATCGAACCCAGGGCCTCACCTGTGCTAGATGAGCCCCTGAGCCACACCCCAGCCTTGCCCAGCCCTCTTTTATATTTTATTTTGAGACAGGGTCTCACTGAGTTGCTTAGGGCCTCACTAAGTTGTAAGGCTGTCCTCAAACCTGCGATGCCTCCTGCCTCGGCCTCCTGAGCCCCGGGGATGCCAGGCGTGCGCCACTGCGCCCGCTGACGTGCTTCTTGACCTCAGCTGCCGGGTACAGGAGCTGCCGCCCTCGCTGGCAGGCTTCAGGGAGCGGGTCTGGGTGGCACTAACGCCACCCTCCTTGCTCCTTGTTAGAGTCTCGGGCCCGCCGTGTCTTGGGGGTCTTTTTGCTTTGGTCTGGGTTTGCGGAGTGAACACAGGGCCGGGCCCCCACTGGGCAAGCCTGCGGCCCTTGCCTGTGCCCCGTGGTGCCTACTCAGCGTCGCTGGGCACCACCTCTGGGGACGGGCTCTCTGAGATCCAGGAGACCCGCTTCCTCCTGCCACCCCTGCGGGGCCCCGTCACAGCTCCTGCGTCCCGCCTGCAGGTGTGTGATGGACGATGACAATGAAGTCCGGGACCGAGCCACCTTCTATCTGAATGTCCTGCAGCAGAAGCAGAAGGCCCTCAACGCAGGCTACATCCTCAACGGTGGGTCCTCCCCGGCTCGGCCCGGTGGCTCCTTCCCCAACGGGCTGAGCCTCCTGAGGCGGGGTGGGGGGGGGTCCGGGACTCCCAGCCCACCTTCCTGGAACCTCGGGGCACTGCTGGGACCTCCGGAGACCCAGGGTCACGCAGGCCACTCCGTGTGGGCACGGTGGTGTCATCCCAGCAGCTCTGGAGGCTGAGGCAGGAGGATCGCGGGTTGGAGGCCAGCCTCGGCAAGTGAGGCCCTAGCAACTCAGCGAGACCCTGTCTCAGAATGAAAAATGGAAAGGGCCAGGGATGTGGCTCAGAGATTCAATCAGAGGTCCTTGGGTTCAATCTCTGGTACCAAAAAATTTAAAAAATGATAAATAAATAAATAACTTCTATTTTCACGGTACGCTAGCTTCTAGACGTCCCTTAGTGTTCACTGTGCAGCCAGCCCTGAGGAGAGGAGGACGAGGACAGGAAAGCAGAGGCTCAGAGGATTCAGTGATTTTTTCAGAGCCAGACCCCCCTGGGATCCGTACTTTGGGGACCCAGGGCCTCCGTCTTGGGTGGAGATTGCTGGCCTCCGTTCTGTTGCGCTGGGCAGGACGAGTGACCTGTCCCCGCTGGCCTCTAGGTCTGACCGTGTCCATCCCTGGTCTGGAGAGGGCTCTGCAGCAGTACACTCTCGAACCCTCGGAGAAACCTTTTGACCTCAAGTCGGTGCCCCTGGCCACCACGCCCATGGCAGAGCAGAGAACAGGTGAGGCCCGCGCTCTTCCCAGAGGCTCAGGTCCAGGCCTCCCTCAAGGGTCAGCCCTGGCAGCAGATCGCTGATCTAACCAGGAGGGGTGCTTGGGCCCGGAGGGGAGCCCAGCTCTCCTAACCAGGAGCCCCGATCTCCGGGGAGTGGGGACACACACACCTGAAGATGCTTGGGCTCCTTTAAACATTTTTTGGGGCACCTGGGATTGAACTCAGGGGCACTCGACCACTGAGCCACATCCCCAGCCTATTTTGTATTTTACGTAGAGACAGGGTCTCGCTGAGCTGCTTTGGGCCTTGCTGTTGCTGAGGCTGGCCTCGAATTCATGATCCTCCTGCCTCAGCCTCCCGAGCGGCTGGGATCACGGGCATGCGCCACCGCGCCTGCAGGGTGCTTGCTCTTGTTCTCGCACGTCCTGCACGTTTTCAGGAGTGTTGGGATCCACAGCCCAGGGTTGGCACTGCGCTCGGCGCCCCGCGGCCGGCCCCTGGCTGCGGCTGTGGTTGAGTTGTTTATTTGTGCCTGCAGAGAGCGCCCCCATCGCAGCCGTCAAGCAGCCCGAAAAAGTGGCCGCCACCAGGCAGGAGATCTTCCAGGGTGAGTAGCAGTGCCACCAAGTGAGTCCATGCCCGTGGGCAGCGCTGCCCACGGGCCTTCCAAGGCCTGGCCGTTGTGGATCACGTGGGACCTGGGTCAGTCTCCTCAGGGCGCTGAGAACTTGAGAGGGGCTGCGGTTGTGGCTCAGCAGCGGGCAGCCGCCTAGCACGCGGGCAGCACGGGGTCCGTCCCCAGCACGACAAAAACGAAAAAAAAGAGAAGTAAAGACTTGATTGGGTCTCTCCTGAGCCCTGGGCCCTGGAGACTTTGTTTGTCCAACTCTTTTTTTTTTTTTTTTTTTTTTTTTTGTACCGGGGATTGAACTCAGGGGCACTCGACCACTGGGCCACATCCCCAGCCCTTTTTTGTATTTTATTAGAGACAGGGTCTCACTGAGTTGCTAAGTGCCTCACCATTGCTGAGGCTGGCTTTGAACTTGCGATCCTCCTGCCTCAGCCTCCCAAAGTGCTGGGATTACAGGCGTGCGCCACTGTGCCCGGCTGTCCAACTCTTTTTTTTTTTTTTTTTTTTTTTTGGTGGGGGGTGGGTACCAGGGATTGAACTCAGGGGTGCTCCACCACTGAGCCCCATCCCCAGCCCTATTTTGTATTTTATTTAGAGATAGGGTCTCACTGAGTTGCTTAGCGCCTAAGTTGCTGAGGCTGGCCTCCAACTTGTGATCCTCATGCCTCAGCCTCCCCTTTTGGTCTCTGAAGAATTGGAAGCTCAGAGATACAAAGTCATCGGCCCAATGTAGCACAGATAGAAAAATGGAAGCACTGGGATTAAGTGCAGATCCACCTGGCTCAGACCTGCTGCTTGCCCCAGTTCTGAGGGCTTAGGTCCCCACACCCCGGAGCAGTTCAGGGGTCTCACTGAACTCAGCTGAGGTTCAGAGATAAGGATGCTTTTTGTTTGTTCGGATTCCATTGTGTTCAGTTCACATTGTGCTGCGAGGGCTTATTTAGGCATCCATCTGTTCCTCTAGTCTTGCATTTTTATTTTTATTTATTTTTTTAAGATATTTATTTGCTTTAGTTATACACAAAGCGTGTATTTGTACGTGGTGCTGAGGATCCAACCGGCCCGCGCACGTGCTAGGCGAGCGCTCTCCGCTGAGCCACAACCCCAGCCCTGCATGTTTAATTAATTGCTTTATTTTTGGTACCAGAGATTTGACCCAGGGTCGCTTAACCACTGAGCCACGTCCCAGCTCTATTTCTTACTTAGAGACAGGGTCGCACTGAGTTGCTTTTGGCCTCACTAAGTTGCTGAGGCTGGCCTCCAACTTCAGTCCTCCTGCCTCAGTCTCCTGAGCCTCTGGGGTGACAGGAGTGTGCCACTGTGCCCGGCCCAGTCGATTGGTTCTTCTCAGGTCTTTGTTTAGACGTTGGTGGTCCTTTATTCCCCGGGCCCGCGCTAGGCAGCCGGGGAGGGGCCGCCTGGGGGCAGAGCCGGCTGTGCCGGGTGGCCGCTAGGGTCCCGCGCGGTGGCGGGGCTGAGCGGGCCCTGCGGTTCCAGAGCAGCTGGCCGCCGTGCCCGAGTTCCAGGGGCTCGGGCCCCTCTTCAAGTCCTCGCCCGAGCCCGCGGCGCTCACCGAGTCGGAGACGGAGTACGTGGTCCGCTGCACCAAGCACACCTTCGCCGGCCACATGGTGTTCCAGGTGCGCCTGTCCCTGCAGCTGTCGCGGGGCCTGTGCAGGGCCGGGCGGGGCGGGTGGGGCGACCGCGACCGGGGCGCGGGGACCGCGGGCTCTTCCTCGCGCGGCCCGCCTGACCCGGCGGCGGCCTGGCCTCCCGTCCCGTCCCCTCCAGTTCGACTGCACCAACACGCTCAACGACCAGACCCTGGAGAACGTCACGGTGCAGATGGAGCCCACGGAGGCCTACGAGGTGCTCTGCCACGTGCCCGCCCGCAGCCTGCCCTACAACCAGCCCGGCACCTGCTACACCCTGGTGGCGCTGCCCAAGGACGAGCCCACAGCTGGTGAGCCCTGGCCAGCACTGCCCTGGCCTGGGGTGGGGGTGCTCGGGTTCCGCCGGAGAATGAGGACAATAGAATTCATGGGCCGGAAGCCGGCCACGGGGGCGCGCCTGTCATCCCAGCACTTGGGAGGCTGAGGCAGGAGGATCGTGAGTTGGAGGCCAGCCTGAGCAATGGTGAGGCCCTTAGCAACTCAGTGAGACCCTGTCTCTAATAGATACAAAAAAGGGCTGAGGATGGTGGCCCAGTGGTCAAGGGCCTAAGTTCAATCCCCGGTACCTAAATAAATAAATAAAACCAGAATTCATGGGCTGCGGGAGGGGGGTAGGGGAGCGAGCCCCGGGAGGCTGGCCTGGGCCCCACCTCAGCACCACGGGAGAGTGAATGAATAGAACGAAGGTATCGGATCCGACTACAACCAAAAAATAATATATAAAGGGACTTGTTCCTTTAAAACAGTTATTATAATATTAGTATCATCATTATCATTCATAGTATATGTATACAAATATAGTCTCAATGTAAGTGATACATATTATATGTATAATATAAATTTTATGATATAATACAAATGTAGATGCAAACATAATATAAATGTTTGCATTTTTAAATTATAATATAATAGAATATAATAAATACCAATATGATAATATGAATATACATAATATGAATGTAAATAGTATGTTATATACATAATATGAATGTTATATGATACAAATGTTACATATTATATATAATAAGTATATGTTATAAATGTAAATACAAACATAAGTGTATTAATCATTGCGATTTATACTTACATAAATGCAAGCATTTATATTATCTATATAACATAACAAATGTCTATATATTTACATTCTTGGATATTTGGTATGTATCATGTTTATATCATACATGAATATTATGTTATATTCATATTATTCTAATTACGAATCATAAGACAGACATCATATCCCTGTTATTTACGTGTATATGGACACTCACAGAGCACAGGTACATGGTCTATTTCATGCCGCCCTTCCTTGACGCTAGTTCTGCTGGCCACAGTGTGCTCTGTGCCTGTCGGGCCTGGCTTGTGGCCTACACTCCTAGGGACCCCTCCACAGTGCTCATGTGACTGTACTTGGCCGGCCACTCGTGGTAGCGGGGACTTAGCCTGTGTCCTGCCGCCCGCTCTCAGGCGACCTGCGGCCCCGGCTGAGTGCGCTGCGGCCGGGGCCCTCCGACCCCTGACCTGGGATTGTGCCACCAGGGCACTCGGCTCTCCCCAGCCCCCCTCCTCCCGAGCCCCAGCTCCTTTGCCACCCCGGGACAGTGGCCCGGGGCGTGACACAGACCAGCCGCTGTGCACGGCGTCTGCTTTCTCCCGGGACCTGGGGCCGGACTTGCTGGCCTACAAGGTGGCACCTTCAGTACGGCTGGCTGGGGTGGGTGACCTCCGCTCCCGAGGGCAGGCTGTGGCCCTGCCTGAGGAGGCCCTGTCCCCGCGCGCGCGGCCTGGGGACAGCCTGGCCACACAGCCTTGCTCTCCCGCAGTGGCCTGCACGTTCAGCTGCATGATGAAGTTCACTGTCAAGGACTGCGACCCCACCACTGGGGAGACGGACGAAGAAGGCTACGAGGACGAGTATGTGGTAAGGAGGCGCCGCCAGGCGCTCGTCCTGGGTGATTCTAGCTTTATGGCTTGTTTTCTTTTTCTTTTTGGTTTTTTGGGGTGCTAGGGATGGAACCCAAGGCCTCAGACCTGCTAGGCAAGTGTTCTACCACTGAGCCGCCTTCCCTCACAGCTATCTTTAAAAGAATGGTTTGGCTGGGCGCAGTGGCGCACGCCTGTTATCCCAGTAGCTCAGGAGGCTGAGGCAGGAGGATCGCGAGTTCAAAGCCAGCCTCAGCCATGGTGAGGCACTTAGCAGCTCAGTGAGACCCTGTCTCTAATAAAATGCAAAAAAGGGCTGGGGATGTGGCCCAGGGGTCGAGTGCCCCTGAGTTCATTCCCCAGTACCACAAATAATAGTAATAGTAATAGTAATAGTAATAATAATAATAATAATAATGACTGTGGATGTAGCTCCATGGCACTCCCCCCAGCCGCCAAAAAAAAAAATAAATGAAAGAAGGAGAAAAAGAAATGGTTGCTTCGCTTGCAACTCACCCCTGCGAGTGACTGGCCAGGGAGGTCTCCCTGAGAGCTCCCCCGTGGTCCCTGGACACCAATCGCCAGGGTGTGGCTTGCAGCGAGGACTCCAGGATGAGTGGCCTTGGTGGACGGGTCCCTGGGTCTGGCGCCCTCTTGGCTGTGCGCACCCTGTCAGGTTGCTGTGTGTCTCTGGGCCCTCTGTCCTGGGGCCTCGCGGGCAGTGTTCCCAGCGCGGCCTGGAAGGACGTGGGCTGGGGTCTGTCCCTGGAGACGCGTCTGACCCCTCCCCCCCCTCCAGCTGGAGGACCTGGAGGTCACCGTGGCCGACCACATCCAAAAGGTCATGAAACTGAACTTCGAAGCCGCCTGGGACGAGGTCGGGGATGAGTTTGAGAAGGAGGAGACGTTCACCTTGTCCTCCATCAAGACGCTGGAAGGTACGATCCTGGGGACGCGGTCTCCCACCCGCCTGCCTTTCAGCACCCTCGGGTGTGACTTCAGCGTGTGTCCCTTGTGCCTCCAAGGACCCAGGGCCACGTCCAGAGCATGTACCTTTGATGCCACTTCACTAAAGCCATTCAGAGCACGGGGAAGTGGGGGTGGCAAAAAGAGAGAGAAAAGAGCTGGGTGTGGTGGTGCAGGCCCGCGGCCCCGCACTTGGAGGCTGGGGCGGGAGGGTCACAAGTTGGAGGCCAGCCTCAGCAACTTATCGAGGCCCTAAGCAACCTAGCAAGACTCTGTCTCTAAATGAAAAATCAAAAAGGCTGGGAATGGGGCTCAGTGGCCAAGTGCCCTTGAGTTCAATCCCTGGCACCAAAAAAAAAAAAAAAAGATATGTGGCTTGGGGCTGGGGACGAGGCCCAGTAGAAGGCATGCTAAGCATGTGCAAGGCCCTGGGTTTGACCCCAAGAAACACACACACACACACACACACACACACACACACGCACGCGCAAACAGATTCCTGACTGTCTGCCTTGGCTTCGCCCCGACAGAGGCTGTGGGCAACATCGTGAAGTTCCTGGGCATGCACCCTTGTGAGAGGTCCGACAGGGTCCCCGACAACAAGAACACCCACACGCTGCTCCTGGCAGGTGAGCGCACCTCCAGCGGAGGGCCCGGGCAGCGGACCAGGAGGAATGCCCCTGGATCCCGGGCTGCACACTCCCCGGACCGTGGGGAGTCAGAAATCTGTGTTTAAAATTCACCGAGTGTAAAAAGGTCTCCTAGCCGGGCACGGTGGTGCGTGCTGTAATCCCAGCACCCTGGGAGGCTGAGGCAGGAGGATCACAAGTTAGAGGCTGGGATGACAGAAGTGCACCACCGCACCTGGCATGATCCTGTGTTCAGTGCAGAAAGGGCAGTGCCGGTGTCACACCTAAAACAGTTAAGAAAAGGAAGTAATCCTGATGGTTTGGGAGGCTAAGGCAGGAGGATCAGGAATTCAAGGCCAGCCTCAGCCAAAGCGAGGCCTAAGCAACTCAGTGAGACTCTGTCTCTAAATAAAATACAAAACAGCTTTGGGGAGGTGGCCCAGTGGTCGAGTGCCCCTGAGTTCAATCCCCAGTACCAAAGAAAAAGAAATTTAAAAAAGAACAAGAAGTGCCGGGCGCGGTGGCGCACGCCTGTCATCCCAGCACTGGGGAGGCTGAGGAAGGAGGATCATGAGTTGGAGGCCAGCCTCAGCAGTGGCGAGGCACTTAGCAACTCTGTGAGCCCCTGTCTCTAGTCAAATACAGAAAAGGGCTGGGGAGGTGGCCCAGAGGTCGAGTGCCCCTGAGTTCGATCCCCGGTACCAAAAAGGAAAAGAAAAAAAGAACAAGAAGTAGGACTTTTTAGCTGAGTGTTTATAAACAGGACAGGAGGACGCTCTGCTCCGCTGCCTGCTCACAGCTGACAGCCCCCAAACCCATCACTTCTGGCCACATTGAAGTGACTCAGTCCCCTGGGTCTTGCGGACACCTGCTCTGTGGTTTTCTCTTGGTGGGACTGTCCCCTTCGTCTGTGCTGTCAGAGTTAGCCCCGTGTTCGGGAGCCTCTGTGACATCGGGTACAAATCTTCCCTGTCCGTGAGTTCATCAGGGCTTGGAGAAGCTGGAAGCCCGGCAGGGCTCTTCCCTCTGCTGGGTAGTGCCGGGTTCTGGAGCTCGGAGAGGTGAGGCCTCGCGCAGGGACCTCAGCCCAGCTCTCCTGCGGGCCACCTTGGTCACGCTGCCACGGCCACCCTCGGCCTCACACCTGCCTGTCCTTCTCTTCCCTTCCAGGGGTGTTCCGGGGCGGCCACGACATCCTCGTGCGCTCCCGACTGCTGCTTTTGGACACCGTGACAATGCAGGTGACAGCCAGAAGTTCCGAGGAGCTGCCAGTAGACGTCATCTTGGCATCTGTGGGCTAAGGGGCCCGTCTAGGAGGGCCTCTTCAGTCCTTCCCCCAGCACTACGCAGAGCTCCTGCTTTCCCCGCGAATGGGTGGAGACCCTCCCAAGCCTTTGTATCCAAAAGCAATCAGGAATCATTGCAGACTTTTAAAAAAATTCCACCCCGTTCCCCAGAATTCCTAGGGGTAACATTTTATTTTTTTTTAATAGAAGATTATTTTAGCTTGTCCTGGGTCTTGCTGGCTGCCTGAGGGGAGGGGCGTCACAGTTGAGTCAAATGCTCACACCTCGATTTATCCCCAAAGAAACTACCATTAGAATAAACGAGCACGTGTTTATTGAAGGACTGCTTCTTCTGCAGACTCCTGCTGAGGGCCTCCACCTGCGCGGGAGGGAGAAGTGTGCCCTGTCCCTTTGCACCCACCGCCCTGGCGCCCTCCTATCCATGCTGCCCAGGCGCCAAGCCCGGCAGGTGCAGGTTCTGCCAAGTGAATGACAGCAGCCACTCAGCTTCCGGCCACACCCCTGAGGCCCGCCTTTTATAGATGATGAATGGGAGTGCCGGGGGTCTGGTGTTTTAGTGAGCTTTTGCTCTGCTGTGAGTAAAAGACCTGACATCAACAATTTTAGAGGAGCAAGTCTATTTGGGGCTCATGGTTTCAGAGGTCTCAGTCCATGGGAGGCCGGCCCCATTCCTCAGGGCGAGGGGAGGCAGAAGTCATGGAGGTGGGGTGTGGCGAGGGAGGCGGCTCACGTGGTGATCAGGAGGCCGAGGGGCTCCCTCGCCAGTGCCCACCTCCAGCCGCAGCTTTCCTGCCTCCAGTTACCACCCAGTTAATCCCCTAGGGGTGAATTCACCCCTGGGCTGAGGCTCTCACGACCCCACCAATTCTCTAAACCTTGCATGTCTCAAGGTGAGCTTTGGGGACACCTCCCGTCCCAACCCTAAGGCCTAGCATGGGCTCGGTGGAGTGCGCCCCGGGACTCCTGCTCCCGGTGGTCAGGTTAAGTGAGGGGATGCGCGGCCATCGGCGGTGAGTGGTGGCCGCGGATGGAGCCGTCCAGGCTGGACGCCGCGGGCAGGCTTCCCAGCTGGTCTCGCCAGCCGGGCCCGCACTCCCCCAGGGCCTCGCTTGCAGAACGTGCCTCACGTTTGGCCTCGAGTGCCCAGCAACCTTGGCGGGAGTGTGTGTGACCGGACGTGTCCCTGGGTTGCTGGGTCCTGTCCCACCCTCCGCGGACCCTGAAACACGGGTTTCCAGATGTCGCCGCACACCGCCTGGCGCCCCGAGTTGGCACGGCCAAGGACCCTGCCCTGCCGCGGAGGAAAGTGGATCCCAGGTCCCCTGGCAGTCTCTTCCTCCTGGAAACGTCCTGGCGCGGTGGGAGAGGGACCGGTGGCCCAGCGAGCGCGGGAACGGCGACCTTGGGGCGGGGCCACGGGGAAAGGAGCCCCGGGCGGATCCCCGGGACGGCCCGCCCCTTTGGGCGGGGCGGATCGGGGCCACGGGGAAAGGAGCCCCGCGGCGGATCCTCGGGACGGCCCCCCCTTTGGGCGGGGCTGGCATGGGAGCGGGGCCACGGGGAAAGGAGCCCCGCGGCGGATCCCCGGGACGGCCCGCCCCTTTGGGCGGGGGGCATGGGGGCGGGGCCACGGGGAAAGGAGCCCCGCGGCGGATCCCCGGGACGGCCCGCCCCTTTGGGCGGGGCTGGCATGGGGGCGGGGCCACGGGGAAAGGAGCCCCGCGGCGGATCCGCGGGACGGCCCGCCCCTTTGGCGTGGCTTGCTGGGGGCGCGGCCGAGCACTGGTGGGGGCGGGGCCTGACGCGGGCGCGCGGCGTCGGGGCAGAGCGCGGCGTCGGCGTGAGGTGAGGTGAGGTGAGGTGAGGTGGGGCGTCGCGGGCGGCCGGAGCCGCTGGACCCTGCCGCGCGAGGGTGAGGCGACGCGGGTCGCCAGAGGGGAGGGCCGGGCTGGCGCGAGGCGACGCGGGCAGGGCGGGGCGCGCGCGGCGGCTTCGGGGCCGCCTGCACCCGGCGACCCGGGCCCCTCCCGGGGGCAGAGCCCGGAGCGCTGGGCGCCGAGGTGTCCGGCTCGGCCCTGGGGCCTCGGCGGCGGCGGAGGGGCAGAGCCGCGATGCCGGGCCCGCCGCTGCCCGCAGGGAGAGGGCCGGACTAGGAGCGCGGGGACCGGGAGTCGCCCAGGGGCAGCGCCGGGCCCCCTCGCCTTTCTTGGCCGCCCCGGGCGCGTCTGCTGCTGTCCTGCAGTGAGGTGGATTGCAAGGCCGCACGTGGGCCCAGGTGTGGAGCCAGAGGCGAATCCTGTCCTAGTGCAGCTTTGGGGGAGGCTAGTGGTTCCCAGTAGTTAACGCGGAACCTGGAAAGCGCAGGACAAGGCTGGACGAGGGACGAAGACCTGACATTTCCCCGGGCGCGATGGAGCTAGCCTGTAATCCCAGCAGGAGGCTGAGGCAGGAGGATCGTGAGTTGGAGGCCAGCCTCAGCAACTTAGCGAGGCTCTGTCTCTAAACAAAATACGAAAAAGGGCTGGGCATGTGGCTCAGAGGTTAAGCACTCTGGGTTCCGTCCTTGGTAACAACAAAGACCTAATATTTCCTATAGAAACGATCTCCTTGTGTTTTGCATTTAAAGGTTGTGAGAGGGAGGCAGAGTTGAAGAATGTGTGGGCGAACATCCTGTCACTTACCTAGAGATGCCCTCACCAGAGCTTGTGCCTATCACGATCGGCAGGGCCAGCAGCGACTCCCAGAGTGGAGGGACCCGGAGAAGTACCACCCCTCCTACAACAAGAGCCCTCAGTCCAGCAGCCCCGTGCTGCTGTCCCGGCTGCACTTTGAGAAGGTAACGGTGTGATCTGGACGAGCCAGTCGCGGACATGGCATGCTGGTGCTCACCTGATTCCTGTTTGCTTTGGTACTTGCTCGGCCTCTGGGATTACTTCTCTCTTGCCTTGTTTTTTGGTTTTGTTTTGGTTTTCCAATACTGGGGATTGGACACAGGGGTGCTTTACCACTATTTTCAACTTGTCCTTTTTTTAAAATTTGATGATACAGGATCTCAAACAGTAAAGCCACTGGTTTAGGATTGCATTTTTTTTTCTTAGTACTCAGAATTGAAAACAGAGATGCTTAAACACTGAGCCAAATCCCCAGCCCTTTTTTATTAATATTTTTTTAGTTGTAGTTGGACACAATACCTTTATTTTATTTATTTATTTATATGTGGTGGAGAGGATCAAACCCAGTGCCTCACATGTGCTAGGCAAGCGCTCTACCACTGGGCCACATCCCCAGCCCTTTTTTGTATTTTATTTAGAGACAGGGTCACTGAGTTGCTTAGAGCCTTGCTAAGTTGCTGAGGCTGGCTTTGAACTGAGATCCTCTTGCCTCAGCCTCCCCAGCTGCTGGGATTACAGGCGTGGGCCACTGGCTAGTTGGGATTACAGTTAAATTAGCCTCTATCTGTTCTGGCTCCCAGATGAGAACCACTCTAGGCCTCAATGAAAGTAGTTTTATTATTGCTTTATAACCTGAGGACTTGATTCACTATTCCCCAGGCTCAATTAAAGTGCATTAGCTATACTGGACATACTAGTCATAATGCATGCCCAATTTCTATAAGCCTTTTATTTGGGAGAAAAAATGTTTTTTAAAGGCAGCAACTCTAGACATGGTGGCTCACCCTTGTAATCCCACAAATCTCTGGAGGCTGAGGCAAGGGGATCACAAGTTCAAATCCAGCCTCAGCAATTTAGGGAGGCCCTAAGCAATTTAACAAAACCATCTCTCAAAAAATAAAGGCCAGGTGCAGCAGCCCATGCTTGTAATCCCAGTGGCTAGGGAGGCTGAGACAGGAGGATCACAAGTTCAAATCCAGCCTCAGCAGTTTATTGAGGCCCTAAGCAACTGAGCAAAACCCTGTCTCTAAATAAAATATAAAAGTAGGCTCAGGGGGCTGGGGTTGTGACTCGGCGGTAGAGCACTCACCTAGCATGTGTGAGGTGCTGGGTTCGATCCTCAGCACCACATAAAAAAAAAAAATAAAGGTATTGTGTCCAACAACAACAACAACAACAAAAAGTAAAAAAAAAATAGGCTCAGGATGTGGCTCAGTGGTTGAGTGCCCCTAGGTTCAACTTCTGGTACCCAAAGTTTAAAAAAAAAAAAAAGGGCTGGGGATGTGGCTTGGTGGTTAAGCACCCCTGGGGTTCAATCCCTGGCCCCCCCTACACAAGAAAAGAGACCCTTGAAGGGGAAATGAAAAGACAAAACATATTTGAAAGGAAGACATAATTTAGAGGCAAGGGAGATGAAGTGTGTGAGTCTTTTTTTTTTTTTTTAATATTTATTTATTTGCTTTAGTTGTACACAATGTGTTTATTTGTATGTGGTGCTGAGGATCGAACCCGGGCCGTGCACGTACTAGTTGAGCGCTCTGCCGCTGAGCCACAATCCCAGCCCCAAGTGTGTGAGTCTTTTTTTTTTTTTTTTTGGTACTGGGATTGAACTCAGGGGCACTCGACCACTGGGCCACATCCCCAGCCCTTTTCTTTGTATTTTTTATTTTAGAGACAGGGTCTCACTGAGTTGCTAAGTGCCTCGCCATTGCTGAGGCTGGCTTTGAACTCGCGATCCTCCTGCCTCAGCCTCCCAAAGTGCTGGGATTACAGGCGTGCGCCACCACGCCCGGCTGTGTGTGAGTCTTAATGTGCTTTTAGCCCTGGTTCTCTTACAAATATCTCTGAAGACTCACTGAATAGAGGTTAACTGGAAGAAAATATCGTGTAACAGATATAAACTGGGACTTGTCCTAGGTTGCCTAATCAGTGAGGGCAAAGCCGGAACTGAATTCCAGGCAGCAATCCCCATTCTCATTAATGGATCCTGGAACCAGAAATAGGGAAGGTGGAAGTAGACAGTCCCCCTTTGGGTCACTGTTGTGAATTTATTGATGTACTGTTCCACCACTCATCTCTACTAAATTTGGTTAAGATTGCATGGGTTAGCCGGGCATGGTGGCACACTCCTGTAATCCCAGCACTTGGGAGGCTGAGGCAGGAGGATCACGAGTTCAAAGCCAGCCTTAGCTATGGTGAGGCATTAGCAACTCAGTGAGACCCTATCTCTAATAAAAAATACAAAAAAGGACTGGAGACGTGGCCCAGTGGTAGAGTGCCCCTGAGTTCAATCCCCAGTACCAAAAAAAAAAAAAAAAAAAAAGATTGCATGGGTTAGCCAGGTACAGTGGCACATGCCTGTAATCCCAGCAGTTTGGGAGGCTGAGGCAGGAGAATCACAAGTTGAAGGCCAGCCTCAGCAAATTAGTGAGGCCCTAAGTAACTAAGTGAGACCCTGTCTCTAAATAAAATATAAAAAGGGCTGGGGGTGTGGCTCAGTGGTTAAGTTCCCCTGGGTTCAATTCCTGATACAAAAAAAAAAAAAAAAAAACAACGATTGAATGGGTTTCATAATTTGATAAATATTTAATATTTCATTTTTTTCAAACCTGTAATTCGTGAAACAAAATTAGAAATATTTCAGCAGTTCATTCATGCAGATCTTCAATAACCGGCACATGAGCCGAAATTGCAGTATTTGCATTTGAAACCACCGCTTTGCAAATTGCTTCCTCTTTGATTTCTCCACCTCAGTGCCCCCAGCTGTTCTATTCAGGGACCAAAATGGAAAAGATGACAAACACCACACAATATTCTCAGCACTTGGGCTTCTCACCCACATCCTATTGATTGTCCTCACGTGTGGGTGTGGTTTACAGTTGTCCTATGAACCCACTCACGTTAAAGGTCGCTGGTAGAATGTGTGAGAACAAGCCTCAACCTAGGCACTGTGCGGCCTAGAATGTCCCTCAGCCTCCCTGGCCTCTGCTCACTGAGGACTGGGAGCACCCCCACGTCATACCAACCAGAAGTGACTCGGACATGACCAGAAGGTTCTGGTGCTGGCAAGAAGGGATGTCAGTGTTCCAAGCTGAGAACTGCAGACATGCAATAGTCGTCTTGCAGATTTCTGTTGGAATTGAAATCTGAATTCAGTTGATCGACTTTTTTTTTTGGTACTGGGATTGAACCCAGAGGTGCTTAGCCACTGAGCCACATCCCCAGCCCTTCTTAGATTTTATTTACAGACAGGGTCTCGCTGAGTCACTTAGGGTCTCCCTGAGTTGCTGAGGCTGGCCTCCAACTTGCAATCCTCCTGCCTCAGCCTCCAAAGTCTCTGGGATGACAGGTTTGCACTGCTGCACCAGGCGACTTTTATGTAATGTCATCTCTCATTCTCGTTTATACTTTCAACACTTCTGCTTGGCAGGCACTTTTGACTGTGGAAGGGAATGAATTTATAAAATCTCTGTTTTTTCATCTATTCTTTCTCTCACATACAAATCACCATTATTCTTAGGTCCTACATTTGCAAATGCACCTACTCTCAGATTTAAGTATAGCCCCAAGTAAATTGGTACCTCCCTCTCTCCTTCTCTCCTTCCCTATCTTTCTTCCTGGGATTGAACCCAGTGGTGCTTTAACACTGAGCTACATCTGGAGCCCTTAAAAAAAATGTGTTTTCAAGACAGGTCTCACACTAAGTTGCCCAGGCTGGGCTGGGCTAGAACTTGCAATTCTCCTGCGTCAGCCTCCTGACTTGCTGGGATTACAGATGTGCACCATGGTACCTGCCATTATTATCTTTAGTTCTTAAAAATTATCTTGCAGCCAGGCATGGTGGCACACACCTATAATCTCAACTACTTGGGAGGCTGAGGCAGGAGGATCACAAGTTGGAGGCCAGCCTTAGCAACTCAGTGAGACCCAGTCTCTAATAAAATACAAAAAAAAAAAAAGGGCTAGGGATGTGGCCCAGTGGTCGAGTGCCCTTGCATTCAATCCCCGGTAACACCAAAAAAAAAAAAAAAAAAAAAAAAAGAAAGAAAGAAAGAGTGCTTGCCTAGCATACGTGAGGCACTGTGTTCGATCCTCAGCACTATGGAAAATGAAATAAAATAAAGGTATTTGTTCATCTACAACTAGGAAAAAAGGACTGGGGATGTGGCTCAGTGGTTAAACACCCCTGGGCTTACTCCTAGTACAACCACCAACAACAAAAATACAAGTAGGAATCTAGAAAGATCCATGCACAGGCATCCTTATGTTTTCTCCTTTTCTGTGAGGGGATACACCAAGCATCTTTCTTTCTCTAGCAGTGAAAAATGTAGCAGTTATGCAGTTTCTGACCAGAAAAACGATTAGAGACTCAGGGGCACTTGACCACTGAGCCACATCTTCGCCCTTTTATTTTATTTTTTTTTGGGTGGTGGGGGTACCAGGGATTAAACTCGGGGGGCTCTGGACCAGTGAGCCCCATCCCCAGCCCTTTTTATTTTTTTGTTTAGAGACAGGGTCTCACTGAGTTGCTCAGGGCCTCGCTTTTGCTGAGGCTGGCCTCCAACTCATAATCCTCCTGCCACAGCCTCCCGACCCACCGGGATCATAGGTGTGCAACACCATGCCCGGCTCCTTTTTATTTTTTACTTTGAGACACGGCCTCACTAAGTTGCCCAGACTGGTCTCGAACTTGCGATCTTCCTGCATCAGCCTCCCAAGTGGCTGGGATCATAGGCATGTCCTTCCACACCTGGAGAATTTTTGTCTTAAACGCCATCATGCTCTTCTCACTCGCTCCTCACCTTTTTTCTGTGGCAGGGCGCAGACTCATCCGAGCGCGTCATCGCCCCCATGCGGTGGGGCCTGGTCCCATGTTGGTTCAAAGAAGCCGATCTCTCCAAGATGCCCTTCAACATCACCAACTGCCGCAGTGACACCATCTTGGAGAAGCGGTCCTTCAAGGTAGGGCGCTGGGCTGGGGCAGGCGCACCCCTTCTTTTTTTTTTTTATATTTATTTTATTTCCTTTAGTTGTCCACAATGCAATGCATTTATGTTTACGTGGTGCTGAGGATCGAACCCGGGCAGCGCACATGCGAGGCGAGCGCTCTGCCGCTGAGCCACAACCCCCGCCCTCCCTTCTTTTTTCCTAAGAGCTGTTAAAGCCTTTATGCCTGAAAAATAAGATAAGGTTCCAAAAAGTATTCCCAGTTGTTCATGTCCAGTGCAGTTGGTGCCAAAAACTTAGTGATTTAAAACAAACAGTCTGGGCTGGGGCTGGGGCTGGGGCTGGGGCTGGGGCTCAGTGGCAGAGCGCTTGCCTCGCACATGTGAGGCACTGGGTTCGGTCCTCAGCACCACATAAAACTAAATAAACAAAGTAAAGATATTGTGCCCGTGTATAACTAAAAAAACATAGCCGGGCGCGGTGGCGCACGCCTGTCATCCCAGCACTTGGGAGGCTGAGGCAGGAGGATCGCAAGTTGGAGGCCAGCCTCAGCAATGGTGAGGCACTTAGCAACTCAGTGAGACCCTGTCTCTAATAAATACAAAAAAGGGCTGGGGATGTGGCCCAGTGGTCGAGTGCCCCTGAGTTCAATCCCCGGTACCAAAAAAAAAAAAAAATTGATTAATTAAAAATAAGTAAAGAGCTGGAGAGGGACTTGTCTTGGTGATAAGATTCTGGACACCTTTATCGAGCTATGCCAGAGTCCACCTGCTCGCCACCCTTTCCCTGTTGGTCCCCATCCCGAGGTTTAGGGCTTTACCACTTCCATCCTGCGGGCTGACCGCACTCCAGGAGGCAGTTTTTACTTTTAGGTTCGCCTGTACTTGTCACCTGGTGGGAGGGGCTGGGGATGGATGTCCAAGATGGCTCCTCAGCCACACCCGATCATCCGCTGAGGTGGCAGTGTGGCAGAACGGGGGCCTCCTGCGCAGACAAGGCAGCTAGGTGCCTCTCTCTGGTCAGTCCTTGTGAACACGCCAGAAAGATTTCAGACATGTCACTCAGAGTGGTAGGCATGAGTTTATTAGAAGGGAGAGAAAAGGAGGAACCAGGTGTGGTGGCACATACCTGTCATCCCAGTGGCTTGGGAGGCTGAGGCAGGAGGATCGCAAGTTCAAGGCCAGCCTCAGCAATTTAGCAAGGCCTTAAGCAAGTTAGTGAGAGCCTCTCTCCAAATAAAATATTAAAAGATGTGGGGATGTGGCCCAGTGGTTAGGCACCTCTGGGTTCAATCCCTGCTGCTAAGAAAAGGTAAGTGGGCTGGGGCTGGGGCTCAGCGGTATGAAGGAGCCCCAATAAGGGAGATGGCTGGTGCGGCTAGCTGGAAGCCATAAGTTCCACCTGATAATAAGAATGCACGTGACGCACCCGCAAAGCTAAAGGTGTATAACCCGGTGAAAGCGGTCAGAAGCGGAATGAATTCATTCAGTCAGTCGTGCAGTCGCTCGGAACCAGACAGAAGAAGTAATTGCTGGTCAGAGTCAGGCCGAGGCTGCCGAAGAAGAAAGAAGAAAGAAAGTATCTTCATTCTGCCTCCGAGTTTTTCTCCCGCGGCATTGTGGCTGCACGTCAGGCAGCTACAGCGGCAGAGCGCTCGCCTCGCACGTGTGCGCGGCCCGGGTCCGATCCTCAGCACCACGTAGACATAAATGCACTGCAGTGTGTACAACTAAAGCAAATAAATAAATATAAAAAAAAAAAAAAAAAAAAAAAAGGTAAGTATGTGGGAGTCGGCGCAGTGGGCCTGTTTATAGAACTCTCCTCTTCACACCCTCCTCCCAGTGCTGGCTCCTGCTGCCTGTCACCTAGAACAACATGCCTGCGTGGAGGGGTCGAGGTCGTCAGGCCTCTGACACATCAACTCATTGACCGGCAAGCCCAGAAGGCGAGACAGAAGCTAGAAAGCTCTGTGGCCTCGCCTCGCCAGCCGGACAGCATTGCTCCCACTGCTCTGTATTGGTGACACGGAGCCAGCCCGCTGCACTGTCGAGGGGCCTACGCGGCATGTGAATACTAGGCAGTCTGGCTTGCTGGGAGCCAACTCTAGAAACTAGCTACCACATCCGCCTGTTTGTTAGAGCTGGTTGCTTTTATGTACATTATTTAATCTTCAACATCTGTGTAATTGGGTGGGCGCAGGGGCGCACGCCTGTCATCCCAGCAGCTCAGGAGGCTGAGGCAGGAGGATCACAAGTTGGAGGCCAGCCTCTGAAACTTAGGAAGGCCCTAGGCAACTTAGCAAGATCCTGTCTCTAAATAAAATATAATAGAGCTGGGGATGTGGCTCAGTGGTTAAGCACCCTTGGGTTTAATTTCCGGTACCAGAAAAAAATAGCTCTACATGTGTGAGGTGAACAGAAATCAACTCCAAGGCCCCATGCTGGCCCTGAGCTTTGTATTATTTTTTCAGAATTGGGGGTGGAACCCAGGCCCAGGGCCGGGGGGAGCCCAGTGGGAGCTGTTGCCAGCCCCAGCCCCGGGCCTGAGGCCTTCACTCAAGCCGGGCAGTGCATCCTGCCGCGCCCGAGGGTGCCGCCCAGACCGCCTCGCTCTTCTCTCTCAGGTGCCTCTGGGAAAGGGACGGCGCTGTGTGGTTCTAGCAGACGGATTCTACGAGTGGCAGCGGAGTCAGGTGACCAGCCAGAGTCAGCCCTACTTCATCTACTTCCCCCAGGTCAAGGCCGAGCAGGTACGGCAGCAGCTGTGCTTGGGGTGAGGAAACAAGTCAAGGTCGTTGATGAGTCAGCTTTTTCATAACTGCAGAGGGGACGGGTGACCTGGGCTCAGGGTGTCGGAGGGACAGTCCACAGACAGCGGCTCCACTCCTGGGCCGAGGGGAGGCAGGATGTCATGGAGGACGAGTGTGGGGAGGCCCAGCTCCCGTGGGGACCAGGAGGCAGAGACGCCACTCTCCAGACACAGAGACCAGAGCCACCCCAGCGCCACCTCCTCCCACAGCCACCTGCCTCCAGGGCCACCAGGTGATCCCAGGGGGCCCCTCACTGCCTGGGTGGAGGCTGCCACACCCCTCCCTCCTCCTCTGGCCTCCCTGCACGGCCTCCCACGGGGCTCTGGGGACACCCACGGCCACACCATTCTTCCTGTTGATCCAAATGTCCACTCGAGCTGGGCTCAGTGGTGTGCACCTGTGATCCCGGCTACTTGGGAAAATGAGGCAGGAAGTTCACGAGTTCAAGGCCAGCCTCAGCAACTTAGTGAAACACTGTCTCCAAACAAAGAATAGGGGCTGGGGCTGGGGCTCAGGGGTAGAGCGCTCACCTAGCACGTGTGAGGCACTGGGTTCGATCCTCAGCACCACATCAAAATAAGTGAATGAAATAAAGGTCTATCAACAACAACAAGAAATCTAAAACAATTAAAAATAAATAAATAAAATAAAGATATTGGGGGAAAAAAATAAGAAGATAGGGCCAGGGATGTAGCTCAGTGTTAGAACACTTGCCTAGTGTGTATGAGATCCAAAATCTTAATCCCCAGCTCCAGAAAAATAAATAAAATAAACATACAAAGGGGCCGGGGCTGGGGCCCAGTGGGGGAGCACTTGCCTGGCACGGTGAGGCACTGGGTTTGAGCCTCAGCACCAGAAATACCGAGATCAAATAAAGGTGGAGTGGCCGCCTGCAACTAGAAATAGTGTACAAATACCAGGCTGGGCTTGCGGCTCTGTGGTACGGCACCTGCCTAGCATGTGTAAGGCCCTGGGTTTCATCCGCAGCACCACGTAAAAACAAGTAAATAAAAGCCCACCAACAAGTAAAAAACATTAAAAAGAAAAAAATACAAAGACTGGGACTAGAGCTCAGAGTTGAAGTGTCCTGGGTTCAGTCCCCAGGACCACGCAAAAAACAGATCCACATGTCATAAAAGTTTCCTCTTAAAGTGTGATGGCTTTAGCATTTTCAAAACGTGACACAGCCAGCATCACCATCTAAAACGGAAACATCATCATGTCCAGAGAAGCCCACTAGCAGTCACTCCTTCCGTCCCTGCCCCCAGCCTCGGTCACTGTCTCACCGTCTTCTTCTGCTTGTTTTCTTTCCAGGGATTGAACCGAGCTGGGCTTAACCACTGGGCCACATCCCCAGCCCTTTTTTGTATTTTATTAGAGACAGGGTCTCACTGAGTTGCTAAGTGCCTCGCCATTGCTGAGGCTGGCCTCCAACTCGCGATCCTCCTGCCTCAGCCTCCCAAGTGCTGAGATTACAGGTGTGCACCACCGCGCCCGGCTTCCCAGCCCCAGCCTCCTGAGCCGCTGGTATTATAGGCGTGCACCACCACACCTGGCTTACTATCTTCATTTTAAGATGACAGGTACAGGGCTGGGGTTGTGGCTCAGCGGTAGAGCGCTCGCCTCACACGTGCGCGGCCCGGGTTCGATCCTCAACACCACGTAAACATAAATGCAATTGCATTGTGTACAACTAAAGCAAATAAATAAATATTTAAAAAAAAAAAAAAAAAAAGATGACAGGTACACATAGGAATTTGGGCTGGCAGGTTTTGTTTTCTTTCAGTACTTTATAAAATACTGTATCCTTTCTGACTCTCAGTTTTGAGAAGTACGTGGTAATTCTTTTTTTTTTTTTTTTTTAGTTGTAGTTGGACACGATACGTTTATTTTATTTATTTATTCTTACGTGGTGCTGAGGATCAAACCCAGGGCCTCATACGTGCTAGGCGAGCGCTCCACCACTGAGCCCAGCGCGCGGTGACTCTTGTCTTTTCCTTCTGTGTGTGACTGTCCCTCCCTCTCCGCCTCGTCCCACTCCGAAGGTCCTCTCTGCTTTCCAGCAGTTCCAGCGCTGTGTGTGGGAGGGGGAGAGTGCACCTCGTGGGGCTTGGCCTGTCGTCTGAGCTACTTGGAACCATGGCGTAGAGAACGCCTGCCCCGCGCTCCTCGGAGCCCTCTTGGCATATTTCTTCCCCGTTTTCTCGCATCTTCCGAGATCTGGTTTTCGCCTCTTGTGCGGGCGATGGCTCCGGGGCCTGGAGCGCTCAGCTCTCCCCACTGGGCCCGCTCCTGGCCTGGGGCTCTCCTTACACAGCAGGAGGCGCTGTGGTGCTGTCCCGGGTTCTTGGACGAGCTCTTCTGTATTTGCTTTTTCTATTTTCCATGTATCACTTTAGACAATTTTCATTGACGTGTCTTTAAGTTCACTCGTTCTTTTTGCTGTTTCCATCTCTTGAATTTTTTTTTTTTCTGGTGCCAGGATTTGAACTCAGGGCCCCTCGACCACTGAGCCACACCCCAGCCCTATTTTCCATTTTTTTTAGAGACAGAGTTTCACTGAGTTGCTTGCGGCCTTGCTCAGTTGCTGAGGCTGGCATCAAAATCACGATCCTCCTGCTTCAGCCTCCTGAGCTGCTGGGATTAACCACACCTGGCTCCTTTTCTATATTTTATTTAAAAGACAGGGTCTTAGCCAGGCGTGGTGGTGCACACTTGTAATCCCAGCACTTGGGAGGCTGAGGCAGGAGGATCGAGAGTTCAAAGCCAGCCTCAGCAATGGCGAGGCCCTTAGCAACTCAGTGAGACCCTGTCTCTAATAAAATACAAAAAAGGGCTGGGGATGTGGCCCAGTGGTCAAGTGCCCCTGAGTTCGGTCCCTGGTACAAAAAAAAAAAAAAAAATAGTTGGGTGCTGTGGCACATGACTGTAATCCCAGCAGCGCAGGAGGCTGAGGCAGGAGGATCACAAGTTGGAGGCCAGCCTCAGCAACTTGGTGAGGCCCTAAGCAACTCAGCGAGACCCTGTCTCTAAATAAAATATAAACAGGGCTGGGGCTGGGGCTCAGTGGTTAAGCACCCCTGGGTTCCATCCCTGTTACTAAAAAAAAAAAAAAAAAAAAAAGATAATATCTCTGACTTCTTTTTTTTAAATATTTATTTATTTGCTTTAGTTGTACACAATGCATGTACTAATTTTACGTGGTGCTGAGGATCGACCCCGGGCCGCGCACACGTGCTAGGCGAGCGCTCTACTGCTGAGCCACATCCCAGCCTTGATGTCTGACTTCTTAACGGCTTTCATGAAGGCCTGTCTTCCTCCTTTTGCCACCAGTAAACTGGTGTTTCCGTCCTCTCCTGGAGCTCCCTGTCTTTTTTTAAATTTCAGGCACACTGGTTGCCTAGCAACCTCAGTCCTCTGATACATTTAGAGAAAATTATGATTGTGTAAATTATGCAGCTTTCTTTTATTGTTAGGATAGAAGTGATATTTTTTCCACCTTTCTATGTTCTAGCTGTTAAAGTCAATCTTGAATAATAAGTAGGAGTAGAAAAGAGAAAGGAGGTTAAAAACTGTTTTGGGCAGAGGTAGGCTACTTTAGCAAGAAACAAGAATTCGCCAGGCACAGTGTAATGCCAGTGACTTGGGAGGCTGAGGCAGGAGGATTGAAAGTTCAAGGCCCGCCTCAGCAACTTAGCGAGGCCCTGAGCAACTTAGCAAGACCCTGTCTCTAAATAAAATAGAAAAAAAAGGGCTGGGGATGGGGCTCAGTGCCCCTGGGTTTGATCCCTGGTCCCCCTCTCCCTCTCCCCAAGAAAAAAGAGAGAGAAAGAAAAGAAACGGGCATGGAATTGCTGGGGAACGTACTTGCACACAGCTGGTTTGGGTCCCAATTAATAATGTGAGTGGTGGCCCAGATGGGGTGACAGATCACGCAAAGCCTCGATGCCCTCGAAGGTTTCTTTTTTTTCTATTACTGGGGATTGAACACAGACAGGGCCGCTACCCCTGAGCCACACCCCCAGCCCTTTTTATTTATTTATTTTTAAAGTTTTTTTGTAGTTGTAGATGGACACAGGCCTTTATTTTATGTATGTATGTATGTATGTATGTATTTATTTATTTATTTATTTATTTATTTTTGGGGTGCCGGGGATTGAACTCAGGAGCACTGGGCCACATCCCCAGCCCTTTTTTTGTATTTGATTAGAGACAGGGTCTCCCTGAGTGGCTAAGTGCCTCGGCATTGCTGAGGCTGGCCTTCAACTCGCGATCCTCCTGCCTCAGCCTCCCAAGTACTGGGATTATAGATGTGCACCACCGCGCCCAGCTTATTTATTTTGATGTGGAGCTGAGGCCCAAACCCAGTGCCTCACATGTGCTAGGCAAGCGCTCTGCCCCTGAGCCCCAGCCCCCTTTCCATTTTTTGAGATGGGGTCTCACTGAGCTGCCCAGGCTGGCCTTGAACTCGTCATTCTCCGGCCTCGGTGTCCGGGGCACCTGCGGTTGCAGGCGTGCGCTGCCGCTCCGCGCCGCGCCGCGCCGCGCCGTCTGCAGAGGTGGCCAGCATGTGTGTAGAAGTGGCCTCCGAGCGCATCTCCCGTGACCCTCGTGCTTCCAGGCCGACGGGGGTGCCGCCTACAGCCCCGAGACCTGGGAGGAAGTCTGGGACGACTGGAGGCTGCTGACCATGGCGGGGATCTTTGACTGCTGGGAGCCGCCGGAGGGCGGAGACCTGCTGTACTCCTACACCATCATCACCGTGGACTCCTGCCAAGGCCTCAGTGACATCCACCCCAGGCAAGCCACGCTCCTGGTCCTTAGACCCCAAGAGATTCCGAGAAGGGTGTGTCCTCCGTGCTCTCAGGTAGCTTTAGAGAAACTGGAGTTGGACAAAATATAGTTATCCTCGGTTCTTCTATAACATGTGCATGAACGTGGCTGTGACCAGATCACCTGACAAGAACAAATCAGAGGCCGGGCGCGGTGGCACACACTGGTAATCCCAGCGGCTCAGGAGGCTGAGGCAGGAGGATCGCAAATTGGAGGCCAGCCTCAGCAACTCAGCGAGACCCTGTCTATATAAAATATAAAAAGGGGTGGGGATGTGGCTCAGTGGTTAAGCACCCCTGGGTTCATTCCCCAATACCAAAAAAAAAAAAAAAAAAAAAAAAAAGTAGAGGAGGGGGATTTATTTTGGCTCACTGTTCCAGGGATTTAGTCTGTGGTGGGCTGACTGCATTGCACTGGGCCAAGGTGAGGCAGAGCTTCCAGGCAGAAGGGCCTGGGGACTGGGAAGCAGAGAGAGGTGGGAGGAGCCTCAGGCCACACCCCCAGGGGCCCACCTCCAGCCACGCCCCACCTGCCCACAGTCACCACCCAGTTGCTCCATTCAAACCAGGGTGGACAATCTCACCTCGGAGCGCTCCGCAGAGGCTCCCAGCGGCTCTGTAGGCCCCTCCCGTCTCGGGAAGGAGGGGAGGAGGAGAGGGAAAGGGGACTGCTAGGGAGCCAGCGCTGACCAGATTATCTCCTTTGTAGTTTATATTAGAGACAGGGTCTCACTGAGTTGCTTAGGGCCTCACTTTGGCTGAGGCTGGCTTTGACCTCGCGATCCTCCTGCCTCAGCCTCCCAAGTGCTGGGATTACAGGCATGCGCCACTGCGCCCGGCTCACTGCTGAATTTTATTTTCATTTTTTGGTACTTGGGATTAAACCCAGGGGCTCCCCACCCTCAAGCCACTTCCCCAACAGGGCCTTGTTTTTTGGTTTTCAGTTTGTTTGTTTATTTGGCCAGGGATTGAAACCAGGGGTGCTTAACCAATGAGCCACCTCCCCAGCCCTTTTTTTTTTTTTTTTTAATATTTATTTATTTGCTTTAGTTGTACACAATGCATTTATTTGTACGTGGTGCTGAGGATCGAACCCGGGCTGCGCACGTGCCAGGCGAGCGCTCCACCGCTGAGCCACAATCCCAGCCCCCCCAGCCCTTTTTTATATTTGATTTTTTTTTAGTTGTTGAGGGACCTTTATTTTATTTATTTATATTTCGGTGCTGAGAGTTGACCCAGTGCCTCACATGTGCTAGGCAAGCGCTCTACCACTGAGCTACAACCGCAGCCCTTATATCTGATTTTGAGACAGGCTCTCATTAATTTGCTGAGGCTGGCCTCCAACTTGTGATCCTCCTGCCTCAGCCTCTCAAGCCGCTGGGATGACAGGTGTGCACTGCTGGAAATTCTTTAGTGCTTCTAAAAGCACTATACGGGTGGCTTCTCCCAACCACAGAAAGCTTTGGAAATTGTAGCTGTTTTAACCACCAAATCAGTCACCACTAGCTCTTTTAAAAGGAGCTATTCTAGGGCTGGGATTGTGGCTCAGCGGTAGAGCGCTCGCCTAGCACGTGCGCGGCCCGGGTTCGATCCTCAGCACCACGTACAAGTAAACACATTGTGTACAACTAAAGTAAATAAATAAATATTAAAAAAAAAAGGAGCTATTCTGTGATATTTAAAGTAATTATTTACATATATATCTGCTGCTTTTTTCTTTATGAGAAAGCTTCAGCTCCTTTTTTTTTTTTTTTAAATTCAGTCCAAATGCTAAAGAATCTTTCCATTGCTTCTCCTCCTTTAGACCTGCTTAGCATTGCCTTCACAGTACTTTTGAAAGTGGCTTCAGCCGCGGACATTTATTTTTACACCGTTGACAGTGATATGGATTTCTGTGTATCCGTTGCCCTGGAGATAATCACGTGCTCTCTTTTCTCTCTCAAGATGCTTTATTATCTCAAGCTTCTGTTCAGTATTTAAAATGCTTCCATCTGCACGGCTCCCTGGCTTTTTTTTTTTTTTTTTTTTTTTTTTTTGTAGATGAACATAACATCTTTATTTATTTTTTAATTAATTAATTAATTTGGCAATGAGGATTGAACCCAGGGGCCCTTGACCACTGAGCCACATCCCCAGCCCTATTTCGTATTTTCTTTAGAGACAGGGTCTCACTGAGTTGCTTAGGGCCTTGCTTTTGCTGAGGCTGGCTTTGAACCCGCGATCCTCCTGCCTCAGCCTCCTGAGCCCCTGGGATGACAGGCATGCGCCACCACGCCTGGCTTTATTTATTTATTTTTAAAATTTTTTGTAGTTGTAGATGGACAGCATGCCTTTATTTTATTTGTTTATTTTTATGTGGTGCTAAGAATTGAACCTAGTGCCTCATGCACGCTAGGCAAGCGCTCTGCCACTGAGCTACACCCCAGGCCCCTGATTTATTTATTTTTATGTGGTGCTGAGGATCAAACCCAGGGCCTCCAACATGCCATGCAAACCTGGCATGTTTGAGCCAGGAAGGTTAGACATAAGTTTGAGACATTGAGAGTGTGTGTGTGCGCGCGCGCACATTTATGTTCTCCTACAAGGCGCAGTTTCGCTGGGGCAGGTTTCTGGGTTCACCTCACAGGTGAAATCCTTTTTTTTTTTTTTTTTTTTTTTGGTACCAGGGATTGAACTCAGGGGCACTCAACCACTGGGCCACATCCCCAGCCCTTTTTTGTATTTTATTAGAGGCAGGGTCTCACTGAGCTGCTCAGGGCCTCGCCATGGCTGAGGCTGGCCTCCAACTCGTGATCCTCCTGCCTCAGCCTCCTACATGTTGGGATTACAGGCGTGCGCCACCACGCCCGGCTCCACAGGTGAAATCCTGCGTGAGAAACGCGACATTTTCTTTGTACTCCACTTGCTCCCTAAGGTCTCGGTCGCGTTGGAAGAGATTTGCAGTTTCAAAACAGGCATCCGCAGAACTGCCTGTGCTTGGGTGACACCTTCACAGTTGTTGTCACATCTGAACACTCCCCTAAGAGGTTTTGGGTGTTCTCCTGAGAAGGATGTGATGTTCCCCCTGTTGCTTCAGCCTCGTCCCAACCTGTGTCTGCACTTCCATGTGATACTTGGTTCGATTTTCTTTTGCTAATTAATTTAAAACAATTTCCCATATTTAATCTAATCGAAAACATTTTCTTTGTTTTGGTTCTGGGAATTGAGCCCAGAAGCTGAGCCACAGTTCCAGCCCCTTTTATTTTTTATTTTGGAACAGGGACTTGCTATGTTGCTCATAACCTTGCTAAGTTGCTGAGGCTGGCCTCCAACTTATGATCCTCCTGCCTCAGCCTCCCGAGTCGCTGGGATGACAGGTGTGTGCCACCGCCCCTGGCTTACTGTAGGTCTTTCCCATTTGGTGACGTTGGAAATTGTTGTGGAGAGATGAGGATCTCTCCTTTAAGTTTGGGCTGGGTCATCAAAGAAAGTTCCATCAGTTTTCTAGAATGTTCAGCGGCTTGCGCGGGGATTGGTTATAGCCGTCTCTGCTGTCCCGCATGAAAGTCACTGCGGGGTCTCCAGTGCTGGCTCTAGAGCCCCGCCCGGCTGTGCTGAGGGGCCCCGTCATGGCCACCTGCCAGCTGACAGACCTGTCCCCTCTCCCGCCCACGCCCGCTCCCTGCTAGGATGCCTGCCATCCTGGACGGAGAGGAGGCCGTCTCCAAGTGGCTTGACTTTGGGGAGGTGTCAACCCAGGAAGCTCTGAAGCTGATCCACCCCACAGAGAACGTCGCCTTCCACCCCGTCTCCTCCGTGGTGAATAACTCCCGAAACGACACGCCGGAGTGTCTGACTCCTCTCAGCCTCGTGGTCAGAAAGGTAAGAAGGTTCTGTGACCCGTTACGGTCCCTTTTGGACTCTGTCTTCTGTCCGCGTGGCCTCTTCTTGTAGGGTACCGCTTTTCACAAGCAGAATGTTGTGTGTGTGTCTGTGTGTACTGGGGACTGAACCCAGGGGTGCTTAACCACTGAGCCACATCCCCAAGCCTTTTTATATGTTATTTTCAGACAGACTCTTGCCTTATCCGGGCGCGGGTGGCGCACGCCTGTAATCCCAGCATTGGGGAGGCTGAGGCAGGAGGATCGCAAGTTCAAAGCCAGCCTCAGCAATGGCGAGGCCCTTAGCAACTCAGTGAGACCCTGTCTCTCATAAAATACAAAAAAAGGGCTGGGGATGTGGCCCAGTGGTCGAGTGCCCCTGAGTTCAACCCCTGGTACCAAAAAAAAAAAAAAAAAAAAAAAAAAGACTCTTGCCAAATTGCTGAGGACCTTGCTAAGTTGCTGAGGCTGGCCTCTAACCTTCGATCCTCCTTCCTCAGGCTCCCAAGTTGCTAAAATTATAAGTGTGCACCACTACACCTGGCACCACAATCAGAACTTTAAGCCACCAAACCATATAACTTGGTGGTAGAGGGGCTTGGCTAGCTCTGGGTCCAATTCCCAGCACCCAAAAAATACAATTAGAATTAGGCTACGTCACCAAATGTCCTCACACTCCTGAGCTTGGCAAGGTAGAGTACAGCAGTGCTTTTCCAAGCCAGCATCCTCAGAAGACCCCAGTTAGACATTCATGATTTGAGCTTAGATTCCATGAAGCATCTTTGGTGAGTGATAAGCCAAAGGACTTCCACAGCGACTGCGGGAAAGACAAAGCAGCCCTTGACCATGATCGTATGTTTGTTCCCAGTGTGACCTTGTGGCCACAGGCTAGACAATGCTCTACCACTGAGCTACACCCCAGCCTTTTCATTTTGAAACTAGGTCCTACTCAGTTGCTGAGGCTGGCCTCCAGCTTGTAATCCTCCTGCCTCGGCCTCCCAGTCACTGCAATTTCAGGCTTGCACCACTGAGCCTAGAGTTCAACTGACTTTCTTTTTTTAAGCTGTTAAATGAACACAAGCCTTCCAGAACATGAAACAACACAACAAATAATGGTGATCTAGCATATTTCCAAGACAGATGTGACCAAAATTTAATTGCCTGTTGAACTAAGCTTTCCAAATTTATCCTCTCCCCAAAATGCATATGGAGGGGCTGGGGTTGTGGCTCAGCGGTAGAGCGCTCGCCTAGCATGTGCGCGGCCCGGGTTCAGTCCTCAGCACCACATAAAAATGAAGGCATTGTGTACAACTAAAGCAATTAAATAAATATTTTTTTTTAAAAAAGCATTTTAGGGGGTGGGTTGTTGCAAAACAGCACTTCCTCTTTATTCACGTCACCCCATGAGGATACAAAAATCAGTCAAGAAAATCAAATTGCCCACTGCACCAGCTCCCTGGCTCCGCCAAGGGCAGCTGCCCTGCCCCCAGTCTCCCAGCAGATGCTTGTTCCCGTGCCTGTGGCCCATGTCATCTCTTCCCATTTGTCTCCATTCCCTGCAAACTCCTGCACCCTAACTTCCCCCCACCTAAAATGCAATTATAAAAAAACAGCCAAAATGAAATTACATATGCTCATTTTGCAGTAGGCATTAGCCCATTCTGCATAGTCTTTTTTTTTTCTTCTTCTTCTTTTTGGTACCAGGGATTGAACCCAGGGGCACCTAACCCCTGAGCCCCATCCCCAGCCCTTTTTATCTTTTTTTTTTTTTTTTTTTTTTTTTTGGGTACCGGGGATTGAACTCAGGGGCACTTGACCACTGGGTCACATCCCCAGCCCTTTTTTTTGTATTTTATTTAGAGACAGGGTCTCACTGAGTTGCTAAGTGCCTCGCCATTGCTGAGGCTGGCTTTGAACTCGCAATCCTCCTGCCTCAGCCTCCCAAAGTGCTGGGATTACAGGCGTGCGCCACCGCGCCTGGCATCTTTTTTTTTTTTTAATATTTATTTATTTGCTTTAGTTGTATACAATGTGTTTTTAGTTTTACGTGGTCCTGAGAATCGAACCCGGGCCGTGCACGTGCTAGGTGAGCGCTCTACCGCTGAGCCACAACCCCAGCCCCGATTTTTAAATTTTTATTGTTTTTTGGTATCAGGGATTGAATCCAGGGGCACTTAACCCCTGAGCCCCATCCCCAGCCCCCTTTTTATCTTTTATTTAGAGACGGGTCTCAATGAGTAGGCCCTCACCAAGTTGCTGAGGCTGGCCTCCAACTTGTGATCCTCCTGCCTCAGCCTCCTGAGCTGCCTTGCTTCCACCTGGTCTTTCGCATGGTCTTTACTCTGTAAGAAGTCACTTTCTGGACAGGTGGCATTATGCTAATTCAGTTTGGGTTTGGACTGCTGGTGAGGGAAGCGGGGAGCAATGATGGTTGAGGAGAGCTTGTTCAGAGAGGCCACACATAGGGGGAGCACTTTGGCTTGAATCCCTGATCACAGTGGCTCTTGGAAGTTCATCCGTGCTTCTACAGCCTTATTTCCAACCCAACCCCCTGGCCACCCCGAATTCCTTCCTTGGCTTTTTTTTTTTTTTTTTGAGGCAATATTGCTAAATTGTTGAGGCTGGCCTCTAACTTGCGATCCTCCTGCCTCAGCCTCCCAAGCGCATGGAATTACACGCGTGTGCCACCACACCAAGCTCCTTTCTTTGCCCCGGCCGCACTCCCTGGCCTCAGTTCCGGAAGGCCGCCGTCCCTTCTCTGCCCGGTGCCTGCGGGAAGCTCGCGACCTCGGCGCCCGCTCCCGCAGCTCCTCCCCTCCGCCCGCCCCTGCCCCGCTCGGCCGCCCTCCCCGAGGCCTGACGGCGCTGCCGCCTTCTCCTTCCTCCCAGGAGCCCAAGGCCAGCGGCAGCAGCCAGATGATGATGCAGTGGCTGGCCACCAAGTCCCCCAAGAAGGAGGACCCGGGTCGCCGCAGAAGGCCAAGCCGGACGTCCCGCGGTGGTCCAGCCAGTTCCTGCCGAAGAGCCCCCGCCCCCCGCCAAGAGGGGCGCCCCGGGCCCGCTGGACCGGTGGCTGCGGCGCGAGGAGGAGGAGCCCGCGGCCAAGCGGCCCCACTGCCCGTAGCCGAGCCCCGATGTGCCCCTGCGAGGGCCCGCGGACAGGTCCCTGCGTGCGGGGTGCGGGTGCTGCTCGGGAGGGGGTGCCGGGCGGCTCCTGGCCTCGCGCGGGACCCAGCCGGGCCGTGGCAGCCCGCGGCGCCGCCCGGGGCTGCGGGCGCGAGGCTGGCTGCCTCTGGCTTGCTCTCAGCCTCTGCCGCTGTTAGAATCGAGTTCTTAAACCGTATTTTTTTCTGAATAAATGATATTTGATAAGCTTTGGCCTAACGTGGGACAGTGACCTCGGGATGGGGAAGAGTTCGGCCACAGCAGTTTCCTCCTGGCAATGTGCAAGAAGAGGCTCTAGTGACGAGTCAGGCGCGGGGCTTTCTGGGGTGAACCCAGGGCGCTTAACCCCTGAGCCCCACCCCCAGCCCTTTTTGTGTTTTATTTAGAGACAGGGTCTCGCTGAGTTGCTTAGGGCCTTGCTAAATTTTGAGGCTGGCCTCCAATTTGCGAGCCTCCTGCCTCAGCCTCCCGAGCCGCTGGGATTTCGGCTGTGCGCCCCCGGGGCTTTCCGAGCATCAATGTAGCCCCGTCGCGCTCCTTGTCGAATCTCTTTCCACTCTCGATACTTGGAAGTTGTCGGAATTCTCCAGCTTAAAATCAGCCTGAGTGGGGTGGCTGCCTCGCCTCGGGGAGAACAGGGTGCACAGGCCGAGGCGCTGTCCTTCCCACTAGGACGAGGAGTCCAGCGGGGAGCCGCCGTCACTGCCCCCCAATCCCTGTGCCTGGGCTTGTGGCTGGGGGTGTGGCATTCTGACTCGGGAACCAGGGTTGGCACGCAGTGAGGACCCCGCCCGCCGCAGCTGGCCCCAGCCCTGCGACCTGCTCTGCAAACGCTTTTGACTTTCTTCTTCTAATTCATCATCTTCTTTTTTTTTTTTTTTTTTTTTTTTTTGGCGCCAGGGATTGAACTCAGGGCACTCGACCACTGGGCCACACCCCCAGCCCTTTTTGTGTTTTATTAGAGACAGGGTCTCACTGAGCTGCTAAGGGCCTCACCATTGCTGAGGCTGGCTTTGAACTCGTGAGCCTCCTGCCTCAGCCTCCCAAGTGCCACCGCGCCCCGGTTTTTTACTTTCTTCTTGACACTGAATGGCTTTATAACTAATTGGGTGTTGGTTCTGGGTATTTGGCCTCCGATTCCCTACCCAAATCCTTAGATCCATGAAAGCAAGAATCACTTCCCGCCACTGTTTTCTCCCATCACGAACAAGACGTGCAGATATTCATTCAGTGAATCTGAGCACTCCCTGTGCGCCTGCGCAGCCAGGAAACGCAGTTCCTTACAGTTAGGGACTGGCGCCTGTGTGATCCAAGCGACCATGGAGGGGACTGCTGGGCACCGGAGATTGAACCAGGGGCGCTTAACCACTGAGCCACATCCCAGCCTTTTAAAATATTTTATTAGTAACAGGGTCTCGCCGAGTTGCTCAGGGCCTCGCTAAATTGCAGAGGCTGGCCTCCACACTTTGTGATCCTCCTGCCTCAGCCTCCCGAGCTGCTGGGATTACAAGGCCTGGCCAGGGGACTGCTTTAACTGAGGGTTCCTGGCCGGGTTGCCGCTGAAAAAGCAGAACAAGGTGCAGAGTGGCTGATAAGGGACAGGAGCTGGGGATGGCTCGGCGGGAAGGGACGGAAGGAGCGCCCAGCTTCCTCTCTGGAGCGTCCGGGAGAAAGCAGCCTGCAAATCTCAGTCCCGCGCGGGCAGAAAAGCAGCCCCGGGCCCCCAGGGCGACCAGAGAGCGCGGGGCTTCTCGCTGCTCGGCCGCGCGTTACGATCCAGCTGCGGTCGGTGGCGGGGCGCGCGCCTTGGCCCTATGCAAATCAGGGATCGCAATTCCCACCAATCAGCGGGCAGCGCCGACCCCGGCCCTGCTAATGGGAGTGCGGGGCGGGCGGGGCGGGGCCAGTCGGCGGACCCGGCCGGCCCCTCCCCGAGCCCGCCCTCCCGCCCTCCGGCCTCCGCATTCCTCTCCGAGTGGCCTCCCTTCCGGCTGGGGGCGGGGCTGGCCCGTGGGGGTTACCCACAGCCGCAGGCACCCCGCGCTGGCCCCCGGATTCTGCTCTGATTGACAGGAAGTTTGATTGCTGTGTGAAGAGACTGCTTTGCTTCTGTGGTGCTGGGGGTGGAACCCGAGCTCGGCTTGCTGGGCCTGACCTCTGCCCTGAGCTCCAGCCCCAGCCCTTGCAGCTTTTTCTTTGTTCAATTTGTTCTTTTTCGATATACATGACAGTAGAGTGCATTTTAACATATGATGCGTACATGGATTCTAACATTCTAATTAGAATCCCATTCTCTCTGGGTTTTTTTCTTTTGAAACAGGATCTCCCTAAATGGTCGAGGCTGGCCTCCAATTTGCTGTCCTCCAGCCTCAGCCTCCCGAGTCACTGGGATTACAGGCAGCACCACCGCTTATGGCTTATTAAGTAAATTTTCTTTTTAAATTCACATAATTTACTGGATGGTTATTTTGTTGTACCCAATTTGCAGGAAAAAAAAAAATCTCACAAGCCAAGGAAGTCTTTATTCCGGCCAGGGACACCAACTACGTCCCACACGAAGCAGGGTGGTAGAAAATGGCGCCTGCTGGTAGCAAGGGCAGGGTTTACAAAGCACAGGGTTAATACGCCCTCAGGCCCTAGGTGGAGATGGTTTAAGTCACCTCTGCTTATTATAATGTTTTCACATTTGCTTCAGGTAGTTTCTTTTTTTTGTTTTGTACCAGGGAGTGAACTCAGGGGTGCTTAATCACTGAGCCACATCCCCAGCCCTATTTTGTATTTTATTTAGAGACGGGGTCTCACTGAGTTGCTTAGCACCTCACTTTTGCTGAGGCTGGCCTCCAACTTGGAATCCTCCTGCCTCAGCCTCCTGAGCTGCTGGGATTACAGGCGTACACCACCTCGCCTGGCCAGTTTTAATTAATAAAAATTCCCTTGTTTTTCAATTCCTATCTTTCTGCTCTTTCTCACAATTACACATTACTTTGTTGTGGCCTTTGTATATCATCCGCACACAGAGTCCCCAATAGCTTTTCATTCAAGTTACTGTTCTTCCATATAAATATAATGTCAATGCATATTCTTCCTTTTAACATTTATTTATTGGTTTTAGTTGTGCACAATGCCTTTATTTTTACGTGGTGCTGAGGATCGAATCCGGGCTGCGCACGTGCTAGGTGAGCGCTCTACCGCTGAGCCACAACCCCAGCCCTTTCCCCCCCACCTTTTGACAATATTTAATCCTGATTATTAGAGCAATGGAATTTGCTTTTTCTTTTCTTTCCTTTTTATTTTTATTTTTTATTTGTTGGTGCTGGGGTTTGAACCCAGGGGCACATAACCACTGAGCCACATCCCTGACCCTTCTTATTTTTTATTTTGGGGCAGATCTCCTTAAGTTGCTGAGGCTGGCCTCGAATTCACAATCCTCCTGCCTCGGCCTCCCAAGTCTCTGGGTCACAAGCTTGCCTGCCCGCCTCACCCAGCTTTTGGAGCATCTTCTAACCTTTGTTTTCACCAAATCTCAAACACCAAGGAGCACAGCCTGCCCAGGCCCGTGTGGGTGTGTCCAGGTAGAGCAAGGGCCGTCCCAGGAAGTGGCTTCTGGCCCCTCTGCTGGGATCCCAGTTTGGCCGCCCTCCCTTGCCCTCTGCCCTCTGCCCTCTGCCCCGGCCCGTCCAGTAGTGGCCAGGTGGCCCAGGTGTCAAGGGGATTCTTTCGGGCCCAGCAGCCTTAAAGACACAGAGGCCCCTGGACTCCTGGCCCTGGCAGACGCAGGCGTCAGGTCCCCGCTCCTGTCTGCAGCCCGGGGGATCCAAGGACCAGCCGCAGGCCGAGCTGCGGTCCTGAGACCCGGCCACGTGGTGGGCAGAACCGGACCCAGGCGGGGGAGCTGGGCCAGGCGGTGCTTGCACAGGTAAGTCCAGGACTGCAGTGAGTCCCCAGCTGCGGGTTTAGACCAGGTCCTGCTGCTGGGCTGCTGGTATTTTGCTGGGACCTAGAGAGAAGAGAGGGTTCAGCCTCTCAGGTTCCCGAAGGAGTTAAAAAATACACCATCTTAGGCTGGGGTTGTGGCTCAGCAGCAGAGCGCTCGCCTCGCACATGCGCGGCCTGGGTTCGATCCTCAGCACCACGTAAACATAAATGCATTGCATTGTGTACAACTAAAGTAAATAAATAAATATTTAAAAAAAATAATACACCATCTTGCCGGGGTGGGTGGCGCACGCCTGTAATCCCAGCACTTTGGGAGGCTGAGGCAGGAGGATCATGAGTCCAAAGCCAGCCTCAGCAATGGCGAGGCCCTGAGCAACTCAGTGAGACCCTGTCTCTAATAAAATACAAAAAGGGCTGGGGATGTGGCCCAGTGGTCGAATGCCCCTGAGTTCAATCCCTAGTATCAAAAAACAAACAAACAAACAAACAAAATACACCCATCTCAAAATATGTCAAGTTGGTGTAGGAATCATTTGCAACTAAAATTGTCTGAGAAACCCACACTTCACAAAAGGCCTTTTGTGCACACCTGTAATTCCAGCAGCTGGGGAGGCTGAGGCAGGAGGATTGCAAGTTGGAGGCCAGCCTCAGCAATTTAGCGAGGCCCTACGCAACTCAGCAAGACCCTGTCTCTAAATAAAATACAAAAAGGGGCTGGGGATGGGGCTCAGTGCTTAAGCACCCCTGGGTTTAATCCCTGGCACCAAAAAGAAAAAAGAAAAAGAAAACAAGACTTTACTGTTTCCTGCAAAACACCAAAACAAAGTTTCTTTGGAAGCGATGTCCTCTACATACCAAGGCCAGGAAAATAGCCTTGATCCTCAGAGACTGGTGACAGGGCTGCAGCTGGCCTGGACAGACAGTTCTTTGAAGTAATCCTTATCTTCCACTCCCTTCTGCACCGCTCCCTGCACGTCAATTTTCATAACATTTCTAGAAACTGACTGCCCGGCCGGCTGGCCATCTGCCCTACCATCCCTGCACAATTGTTCTTTGTCTAAAAAGAATAACAGCATTACACCCCAGTCGAACTTGACTCTCTCCTGAAGATCACCAGGGCCATAGGAAATTAACGAAATCAGGTTGGGCACAGTGGCACGCGCCTGTCATCCCAGCAGCTTGGGAGGCTGAGGCAGGAGGATCACAAGGTGGAGGCCAGTCTCAGCAACTTATCGAGGCCCTAAGCAACTCAGTGAGACCCTGTCTCTAAATAAAATCTAAAAAAAAAAATCCCCCCTGAGGACTAAGGGGAAGGGACCTCTCTGTCCCCTACGGCTTGCATGCCATGCCCTCCCTGTCTCAGAGTGAGGAGCAAGGGAACAGTGGAACCCCATTTCCTGGGAAAACGCTTTGGCTCAGGCTTCTGGGAGGGTCTGCCTCGGGAGGCCTCCCGTCACCCTCTGGGGGACTTGCTTGGACCCCTGTGACTCAGGAGGGCGGGCTCACATGAGCTTCCAGGAACCCAGGGCGGCAGGTGAAGGTTGGGGAGACGCAGCACCTGCTTCTTTTTCTGTTTGTTTGTTTTGGTACCGGGGACTGAACTCAGGGGCATCGACCACTGGGCCGTGAAGGGCAAAGCATCACACCGGGGGACAGCCGTGCAGCCAAGGGATTTATTCACCAGCCTTCGTGGCTGGTAGCAAAACCCGAAGAGGTGCTGGGAGAGGGGGTCAGGGAGAGGGAGTGTGCAGGCTCTGGACAGAAGGTGGGTGCTGGGTCGCACCGGCTGCATCTCTGGAGCTGTTGGCTAAAGCAGCTGCCGTCTGGCTGGAGGCTGGAGCTGTCGGCTGGGAGCGGCCGTCGGGCTGAAGGTGGTGGGTCTGGAGCTGTCGCAGTGGCTTCCTCCTCTCAGCAGCGACGAGCTGATGTGTGCATCTGTGTGTGTCCTGAGTCTCTGGAACAGGGCCCTATGTAGGGGTTTCTGGTGGGGGGTGCACCAGAGCAACACAACGCCATTGGCTCTTTGCCCCTAGAACAGGGCGACCTTTAAGCCTATTGGCTCTTGCCCGGGGAAAAGAAACATCCTGTCCGGGGAAGAAACATCCTGCCGAGAATGAAACAAGGTTGCTTCTCTCAGGATGTGGAGAACTCTGGCGGGGGAAGGTAGCCCATCTATCATTCCCCCCTTTTTGTTTTCTTAGGAAGTGGGACGTCGTGTGTCAGTCTGGCTACTTCCTGCTGAAATGGGGCGACGCGGGGTGTTATGGGGGGTATGACAAGACAGGTAGGTCAGGCTTGAGGGTGAAAAGGATTCCCCGGAGGTTGGCACCCAAAAGATGAATTCGCCCTGAGGTGATGAGAAGTAACAGGTGATCCTAAGGAGAAGCTGGTTAAAGGTTCAGAACAAGAAAGACAAAAAATTATTCTGAGTTGATATCGGGAACACGAGAAAAGCAAATTTTTAGGGGATTGGTAGGAAGGGAAGAACAAGGGTAATGGGGTGGGTGTCTGTCGTCCTTTTGTGGACCCTCAGCTGGTTGGCAGCTGGTTTCAGTCTGGAGATATGAATCCAAGATGTCGGGTTCCCTGAGGTTTCACGAAGCTCAGCAGCCGTGGCTGTGCACAGCGCAACCTGGAAGGGGCCTGTCCACTTTGGGGCAAGGGAGACTGATCCCGTGTCCTGGGGAGGGGAGAAATAGACCCCAGAGCCAGGGGTTAGTGGGAATGAAGTGGAGAGTCTGCCTGGGTCCGCAGGAGGTGATCTTGGCCTGTCCATAGCTGGTGTCTGATGAAGGACAGGAGGGAAGAGAGAGGTCCTTGGGCAAGGGTCCTTGAGTTGGGGAAGCTCCAGGAGGAAGAGCTGGCCGCCCAAACACAGCCTCACAAGGGGAGAGCGAGGGAGGTTTCTTTGGGAGGACTCGGAGCCTAAAGAGGGCGAGGGGGAGTAGCTTGACCCAGCCCAAGTGAAGCTCCGGGAGTTTAGTCAGGAGGTCCTTACGGGTTCTATTGGTCCTCTCTCCCTTCCCTGAGGACTTGGGGTGATACGGGATATGGAACTGCCAAGGAATGTTCAGGGAAGCAGATATATTTGGGGTGACATGAGAGACAGATTCAGGCCCATTGTCAGACTGGATGGACGTGGGCAGCCCACCGCGGGGAAGGGTTTCTGAGACTAAAATAGAGGCTGCTGTGGAGGCCCTCCTGGTGGAGGTGGGGAGGCCTCCCTCCGCCCGCACCGCCCAGAGGAGGGGTCTGCCGAGGCCAGGAGCTGTTGGTGTCTCCGGACGGCTGCGTGGTGTGAGGTCCACCTGCCAAGCAGCTCCTGGAAGCCGCCCCGAGCCTGGTGAGAGGGAAATGTCCCTGGGTTGAGGGCGTGCAGGGCCGGTGCGCTGCCGTGCGGGGCGCGGAGGGCGCTGGTGGAGGCACCCGCGTGTCCTCCGGAGTCAGGGCGAGGAGGAGGCCGCGGACGTGCTGAGGGCCGGAGGGCCAGGATGGAAGGAGGATGGAGACGGGAGAGGACTGATCGCACGGAGGGCTGTGGGGGTCTGGGTAGTGGAGTGGACAGGAGCCAGGGGAGAAGGAGAAGCCGGGGCTGCCGCCTTGCCGCGCTGTCAGCCCTGGTGTCCCCCGAACTGTGGAGGCTCCCCATTTTGGTGCGAAGGGCAGTGGGAATCCCTACTAGCCTGGGCAGAGGAGAGGCCCGCAGGAGCTCTGGCACTGATTTGGATTTAGTGACTGCAGAGCCGTTAGTGGTCAGGAGCCCCCGCTCCCTCCCTGTTGCTGAATGGGAAAGTCACACGTGCTGGCCGTGTTCGAGTCTGTGGAGGGTGAGGTTTCGGTCAGCTGCTGACTCAAAGGCACGGATAAGCCTGGCGGGTGGCACCCGCCTGTCATCCCAGCACTTTGGGAGGCTGAGGCAGGAGGATCTCGAGTTGGAGGCCAGCCTCAGCCATGGCGAGGCACTTAGCAACTCAGTGAGACCCTGCCTCTAATAAAATACAAAAAAGGGCTGGGGATGGGGCCCAGGGGTCGAGTGCCCCTGAGTTCAATCCCTGGTACCACAAAAAAAAAGAAAAAAAAAGGCGCGGATAGCGGCTGTTAGTTCGGCCTGTTGGTTTGTGGCACTGGGGGAGGGGCGCCGCCTCGGTGACCTCTGATAGGGAGACCACAGCGTGGCCGGCAGAGCGCTGCCCATGCTTAAGGACAGAGCTGCCACCCGTGGACCAGGTCAGGGAAGGGTCAGGAAGCGGCCCCTCCTGGATGGGGGTTAAAGCCTCGGGCAGCTCTACACGGTCGTGCTCGGGGGGCTCGGAGGAGACTGGGAGGAGGGTGTAAGAGGGGCCGGGTGGAAGGAGGCCGAGGAGCCCCGCAGAAAAGAAACGAGGAGTGAGAACGCGACACGGCGGAGGGGCTGAAGGCCCTCGCAGGTCAGCAGGTCCTCTGGATGGCGAGGAGAGCCACAGTGACCTGGGCACCAAGGGTCAGCTCTTCTGATTCCTGTAGAGGGGGCAAGCAGCGGCCAGAGCCCGGGCACCAGGGCCCGTCCGCGAGCGGTGGGGTCAAGCTGTTCAGAAAGGCAGGCAGCGGGGACTGAGCCAGAGCCAGACGTCACCTCATGGACGTTAAGGGACAGGGGCTGGAGAAGGTGCGGGAGGGGACAGCCGGGGCCTGTGACAGTGCCTGCTGCAGGCGCTGGGACTCGGGACAGCGGGGCCTGTGACAGTGCCTGCTGCAGGCGCTGGGACAGCGGGGCCTTGTGACAGTGCCTGCTGCAGGCGCTGGGACTCAGGACAGCCGGGGCCTGTGACAGTGCCTGCTGCGGGCACTGGGACTGGGGACAGCGGGGGCCTGTGACAGTGCCTGCTGCGGGCGCTGGGACTGGGGGACAGCGGGGGCCTGTGACAGCGGGGGCTGCCTGCTGCGGCGCTGGGACACAGGGGGCCGGCCTGTGACAGTGCCTGCTGGGGCGCTGGGACTCGGGACAGCGGGGGCCTGTGACAGTGCCTGCTGCGGGCGCTGGGACTCGGGACAGCGGGGCCTGTGACAGTGCCTGCTGCGGGCGCTGGGACTCGGGACAGCGGGGGGGGCTGTGACAGGACTGCTGCGCGCTGGGCTCGGGACAGCGGGGCTGTGACAGTGCCTGCTGCGGGCGCTGGGACTGCCTGCTGCGGGCGCTGGGACAGCGGGGGCCTGTGACAGTGCCTGCTGCAGGGGGGCGCTGGGACTGCGGGCGCTGGGACTCGGGACAGCGGGGCCTGTGACAGTGCCTGCTGCGGGCGCTGGGACTCGGGACAGCGGGGCCTGTGACAGTGCCTGCTGCGGGCGCTGGGACTCGGGGGGACAGCGGGGGCCTGTGACAGTGCCTGCTGCGGGCGCTGGGACTCGGGACAGCGGGGCTGTGACAGTGCCTGCTGCGGGCGCTGGGACTCGGGACAGCGTGGGGCCTGTGACAGTGCCTGTGGGCGCGGGCGCTGGGACTCTGGGACAGCGGGGCCTGTGACAGTGCCTGCTGCGGGCGCTGGGACTGGGGACAGCGGGGCTGTGACAGTGCCTGCTGCGGGCGCTGGGGACTCGGGGACAGCGGGGCCTGTGACAGTGCCTGCTGCGGGCGCTGGGACTCGGGACAGCGGGGCCTGTGACAGTGCCTGCTGCGGGTCGCTGGGACTCGGGACAGCGGGGCCTGTGACAGTGCCTGCTGCGGGCGCTGGGACTCGGGACAGCGGGGCCTGTGACAGTGCCTGCTGCGGGCGCTGGGACTGGGGACAGCGGGGCCTGTGACAGTGCCTGCTGCGGGCGCTGGGACTCGGGACAGCGGGGCCTGTGACAGTGCCTGCTGACAGGCCTGGGACTGGGGGACCAGCGGGGCCTGGTGCCTGCGCTGGGCTGGGACTCGGGGACAGCGGGGGGAACAGTGCCTGCTGCAGGCGCTGGGACTGGGACAGCGGGGCCTGTGACAGTGCCTGCTGCGGGCGCTGGGACTGGGGACAGCGGGGCCTGTGACAGTGCCTGCTGCAGGGCGCTGGGACTCGGGACAGCGGGGGCCTGTGACAGTGCCTGCTGCGGGCGCTGGGACTCGGGACAGCGGGGGGCCTGTGACAGTGGGGCCTGTGACAGTGCCTGGCGGGCGCTGGGACTCGGGACAGCGGGGCCTGTGACAGTGCCTGCTGCGGGCGCTGGGACTGCAGCGGGGCCTGTGACAGTGCCTGCTGCGGGCGCTGGGACTCGGGACAGCGGGGCCTGTGACAGTGCCTGCTGCAGGCGCTGGGACTCGGGACAGCGGGGCCTGTGACAGTGCCTGCTGCGGGCGCTGGGACTCGGGACAGCGGGGCCTGTGACAGTGCCTGCTGCGGGCGCTGGGACTCGGGACAGCGGGGCCTGTGACAGTGCCTGCTGGGGCGCTGGGGGACTTACCGGGACAGCGGGGCCTGTGACAGTGCCTGCTGCGGGCGCTGGGACTCGTGACAGCGGGGGCCTGTGACAGTGCCTGCTGCAGGCGCTGGGACTCGGGACAGCGGGGCCTGTGACAGTGCCTGCTGCGGGGCGCTGGGACTCGGGACAGCGGGGCCTGCAGTGCCTGCTGCGGGCGCTGGGACTCTGGGACAGCGGGGCCTGTGACAGTGCCTGCTGCGGGCGCTGGGACTCGGGACAGCGGGGCCTGTGACAGTGCCTGCTGCGGGCGCTGGGACTCGGGACAGCGGGGCTGCGGGCCTGTGACAGTGCAGTGCCTGCAGGCGTGGGACTCGGGACAGCGGGGCCTGTGACAGTGCCTGCTGCGGGCGCTGGGACTCGGGACAGCGGGGCCTGTGACAGTGCCTGCTGCGGGCGCTGGGACTCGGGGACTCGGGGCCTGTGACAGTGCCTGCTGGGGCCTGGGACTCGGGACAGCGGGGTGTGACCTGCTGCGGGCGCTGGGACTCGGGACAGCGGGGCTGTGACAGTGCCTGCTGCAGGCGCTGGGACTGGGACAGCGGGGCCTGTGACAGTGCCTGCTGCAGGCGCTGGGACTCGGGACAGCGGGGCCTGTGACAGTGCCTGCTGCGGGCGCTGGGACTCGGGGGGCTGGGACTCGGGACAGCGGGGCCTGTGACAGTGCCTGCCGCGGGCGCTGGGACTTCGGGACAGCGGGGCCTGTGACAGTGCCTGCTGCGGGCGCTGGGACTCTGGGACTCGGGACAGCGGGGGCCTGTGACAGTGCCTGCTGCAGGCGCTGGGACTCGGACAGCGGGGCCTGTGACAGTGCCTGCTGCGGGCGCTGGGACTGGACTGTGACAGTGCCTGCTGCGACTGGGACAGCGGGGGCTGTTGACAGCGGGGGGACCTGTGACAGTGCCTGCTGCAGGGCGCTGGGACTCGGGACTCGGGACAGCGGGGCGCTGTGACAGTGCCTGCTGCAGGCGCGCTGGGACTCGGGACAGCGGGGCCTGTGACAGTGCCTGCTGCAGGGCGCTGGGACTCGGGACCGATGCCCCTGGGGAGGGGCTTTTTCCTCGCCCCCTCAGCCGCCTCGTGCAGGGGCTTTGCGCAGAGAGAAATTGGGACTCCAGGGCACCGGAGCGTCCCGCTAGCCCCGAGAAGGACAGAACCTCTTCCTTTGTCTTGGGACATGGGGGGCCTCGACGAGGGCCTTTCGGTCTAGGGTAATGGCCTTCGATCGAGGGGAGATCTGGACTCTAAATACACTACCTGGGTCTGGGCAAGTTGTGCCTTAGATGGGGGGACACGCGACACCCGCGAGAAGCGAGAGGATCTAGAAGGTCGTGAGAGTGTCCGCGAGCTGCGGAGAGGGAGGGCCGCAGGGGGGTCCTCTGCGTATTGCAGGGAGTGGAGTCAGAGAACCCGAGGCCTCTGAGGCCGGCAGCCGTGTCTGTCCGGAGATCTGAGGGCTGTCTCGGGAACCCTGAGGGGGGACTGTCCCGGTCAATTGTTGGGACCGTTGAGTACCAGGGTCAGTCCAGGTAAAGGCAAAGATGTCCTGTGGTTCCTGAGGTCAAGGGACAGTGAAGAAGGCATCCTCGAGGTCAGTGACGAGAAATGGGTAGATGAGGAAGGAATTAGGGAGAGAGTGGTGTAAGGATTTGGGACCAGAGGTGTGTGGGCCTGACGGCCTCCTTGCTGAGGCGAAGATCTGGGACTAGCCGGCACGACCCGTTGGACTTCTTTTTTTTTTTTTTTTTTTTGGTACCAGGGGATTGAACTCAGGGGCACTCGACCACTGGGCCACATCCCCAGCCCTTTTTTTTTAATTATTTTATTAGAGACAGGGTCTCACTGAGTTACTAAGTGCCTCGCCATTGCTGAGGCTGGCTTTGAACTCGCGATCCTCCTGCCTCAGCCTCCAAAGTGCTGGGATTACAGGCGGTGCGCCACCGCGCCCGGCTCGTTGGACTTCTCGACTGCCAATATGGGAGCATTATAATGGGGACTGGGTGGTCGGAGAGCGTCTCCGCAGGAGGTCTGAGATAGCAGGTGGGAGACCTCTGAGGCTAGTGGCTGGGGTGGGTGCTGGGCTCTGTGGGGAAATGCGGGGGTCTGTGAGCTGTCTTCGTACAGGGTCACAGTGAGCAGGGAGGGAGTCTGGGTGTCCCAAACTTTGGGGCCTACCAGATGGGAGGGGGCAGGGTAACAGGAGGTTTTCCACACCCGGGCTCTAAGATGCTAAGAAGGAAGAGGGAGGAGGAGACGGAGCGAGGCGGGTCGGGAGCACAACTGAGCCAGAAATCTGACCCGGACGCCGCGGCCCAGTAGAGGCACGGACACTGAGGGACTGCTAGGAACTGGTGGGGAAACGAGCGGAGGTGGAGGCGGCCAGACAGCAAGGAGTCTTGCGGGGGCGAGAAATGGCGTGTCCCTCTACCCCGACAACAGGGGACGATATGGTGGTGGGCCCCCAAACTCCCTCAGGAGGCCGAGAAGGTGGCTCCTGTATGTAGTAGGAAATTTATGGGGTGGCCATCAACAAAGAAGGGGGACCCTAGGCTCCTGCAAGGCGATGTCAACTGTCGGGAGAGGAAACCCAGGCCCCGTCAGTCTTCTGCGGCTACTCCCAGCAGGCCGGGTTTCATGACCGGTCCAGTCCCCCTGCGGGAATGGGGCAGTCGACACCCCCAGTGGCCCCATCTTGGAGCATCTAGGACATGGGGCGCGTAGGGGGCCTGGGGTTGGGGCAAAAGCTCTAGCCCAGTGTCCTTCGTTCCCCCGCACTTGAAACACGGCCCTGGAGGTCCCCTCTGCGCGGGGTAATGGCCCCCTGTCTGTGAGGCCCAAGAGTCGGTGCCCGTTAAGGCCTGGGCCAGCATTTGAACTCTTGCCCGTTCGGCTTTTCATGGTCCTGAAACCTGCGGCGCTCAGTTGTCTCATCTCTGTTATGATAGGCCTTAAGGCCGTGGCCAAGATCATCGGTCTGAGGTGTTGCAGGTCCTTGCTCCAATTTTCTCAAATTTAGCCCGTATATCGGGGTAACCGTGGGACAAAAAGTAAGTCATAAGGACCCTGACGTCCCCCTGGAGAGTCAGGATCTAAACTGGCGTATTGCTGGAGAGCTTTTGTCAGTCGATCTAGAAATTCGGAGGGGTCTCTTCCCTTTTTTGTATGATTTCCTGCAGCTTGTCAGAATTAACAGCCTTGTGCTGCAGCCTTAAGACCAGCTAGTGTACAGGTGGAAAACTGACCTCCCAAGGCCACGTCCCCTGGGGAATTACAGTCCCAGTTAGGGTTCCCTTTCGGGGACGGCCTGAGGTCCGAGGAGATGGTCAGGGTTTGGTTCTATGGTTCTCATCGGCATGGGGCCGTTGCCTCTCCCAGACTCGCCCGCGCTCCTCAGGGAGGAGGGTGTTGCCAGGATCATTTAGATGTCGTGGGAAGGTGAGGATGGGAGCTTGGAGGACCCACTGGACTTCCCTGCGGTGTGTTTGTAGTGGGTCAGTGGTGCAAGAGCCTGACCGTTTCTCGTTTGCACGACCTCGGTCATTGGGAAGGGAACGTGGACGGCGGACGATTCCTTCTGGACCGCGACTTCCCGGAGTGGGGTCAGGACTTGGGCGGGAGTAAGTGACGGGGGGCGAGCAGCAGACAGCGTGCGAGATCGCGTGGGGGAGGGCGGGCTGCAGGAGGAGGAGGCGGGGGTGGGCAGAAGTGGGGCTGGAGGGCCCGGGGGGGGTCAGATAGGTGTGGGGGCGGCTCATCCGCGGGATCGAAGTCAAGAAAGGAGGGGGATGTAGGGGGCAGCCGGTTCGGCAGGACAGGAGGCTGTGTTGGGGCTGCAGCATGGGGACAGAGTGAGGGGTCCAAACGGAGGCGGGGGGAGGCCTGGAGCATACGGGATCTCTGCCTTTTTTTTTTTTTTTTTTTGGGTACCGGGGATTGAACTCAGGGACACTCAACCCCTGGGCCACATCCCCAGCCCTTTTTTTGTATTTTACTAGAGGACAGGGTCTCACTGAGGGTGCTTAGGGCCTCGCCATGGCTGAGGCTGGCTTTGAACTCGTGATCCTCCTGCCTCAGCCTCCCAAGTGCGTGGGGTGACAGGCGTGCGCCACCACGCCCGGGCTTCTGCCCATTTTTTTGATCGCTCGCAGAAGTTGAAAAGATCTCCCAGTACAGAGGGATCCAGGGACCCAGGAGGTGGGCCATTTGTTTGGGTTATTCTAAGGGGTATGTGGGCCAATCCTGGGTGCAAACCTTGGTAACTCTTGTGGTTGTATATCGGGAGTTCGGCCACGAGGGGGCCAGGTTGTTCAAAGAGGCTGGTAGAGTAGGAGTCGGCTGGGAGGGGTTCCGAGTGGGTCCGAGGGCGACAAAATAGTGAGGGACAGCAAAACCAAAGAAGAGAGTGAGGACGAGAGCAAAGGAGAGTGATGGGAGGTGGTCGGCAGGAGGGCTAGGAGTGGGTCAGCGGGAGAGGGGTGAGGCAGCCGCAGCAGCAGCAGAAGCCCCCGTTTTCCCGCTCTGAACGGTGAGGAGAGGACACATCGCCCCTGAGGAGCGTCCTCTTCAAGATATATACCAGAGATCCAAGGTCCGAGAGACCCAGTCGTCACTGGAGTCAAACAGACATGGGGTCCAAAGGACCCAAGAACAATGGGCCACCCTGCGCAGGGATTTTCCGTGTCCCCATCCTGGACGGGAAGGAGAGACCAAGTCCGGAGGCCAGAGGCCGAAAAAAAGGGCTTTCTTCAATACTCCCAGGAAAGGGAGAGGGAGAGAGAGAGAGAGAGAGAGAGAGAGAGAGAGAGAGAGAGAGATCAAGCAAGTGCGAGCGTGAGCGTGAGAGAGAGCTCCTGAGGTCCACTGTGACCATGAAGGTCGAGGTGGGGTGCAGTCCTCCCCGTACAGGCCACCAGTGGGGCTGCCGGACGATCAACGGTCAGTTCCCACTGTACAAGGCCCGACGGGTTTAGGAGCTCTGGGGCGGGTGTGGGGGGGGCTTACCAATCCGATGGCCGGTGGTGGATGTTGTCGGAGCAGCCATCAAAAACCGGGCGAAGGCTGAGGCAGTTCCGGGTGATTATGCCCTCCGGCTCAGACAGGATCCGAGTCACGGCACCAATGAAGGGCAAAACACCCTACCACTGGGGACAGCCGTGCAGCCAAGGGATTTATTCACCAGCCTTCATGGCTGGTAGCAAAACGGAGAAGAGGTGCTGGGAGAGGGGAGTCAGGAGAGGGAGTGTGCAGGCTCTGGACAGAAGGTGGGTGCTGGGTCGCACCGGCAGGGGATCTCTGGAGCTATCAGCTAAAGCAGCTGCCGTTCTGGCTGGAGGCTGGAGCTGTCGGCTGGGAGCGGCCGTCGGCTGGAGGCTGGAGCTGTCGGCTAAAGCAGCTGCCGTCTGGCTGGAGGCTGGAGCTGTCACAGTGGCTTCCTCCTCTTCCTCCTCTCTGCAGGCTCAAGCTGATGTGTGTCCCCGTGTGTCTGCCTGTGTCTCTGTCTGTCTCTCTCAAACATGGGCCCTATATAGGGGTTTCTGGTGGCGGTTGCACCAGAGCAACCCCAACGCCCATTGGCTCTTTGCCCCTAGATCAGGGAGTCCTTTAAGCCTATTGGCTCTTGCCCGGGGAAGAAACATCCTGCCGAGAATGAAACAAGGTTGCTTCTCTCAGGATGTGGAAAACTCTGCGTGGGGGAGAGTAGCCCATCTATCAGGCCACATCCCCAGCCCTTTTTAGTATCTTATTAGAGACAGGGTCTCACTGAGTTGCTGAGTGCCTCGCCATTGCTGAGGCTGGCTTTGGACTCACGGTCCTCCTGCCTCAGCCTCCCCCGAGTGCTGGGATCACAGCTGTAAACAACCATGCTCAGCTCCAATTTCTTTTCTATCAGCAGTGGACTCCTGGGTTGATTCTACCTCTCGGCTACTGTGAATTGTGTGCTATATATCCGTGTTCAAATAATTCTTTTTTTCTTTCTCTCTCTCTCTCTCTCTTTTTTTTTTTTTTTTTGGTACAAGAGATTGAACCCAAGGGTACTTAACCACTGACCAGCCCTTTTTTATATTTTATTTAGAGACAGGGTCTCATTGAGTTGCTTAGGGCCTTGCTAAGTTGCTGAGGCTGGCTTTGAACTTTTGATCCTCCTGCCTCAGCCTCCCCGAGCTGCTGGGATTACAGGTGTGAGCCACTACACTTGGCATAATCTGTGTTTTCATAGTAGCCATCATCATTGGTAGGAGGTACAGTTTTTGTTTGTTTAAGTTCGTATTTAAGAAGTGTGAACTTTTACAATAATTTCCAATTTTAAAAGTTCTGGGGCCAGGCACAGTGGAGGCCGAGGCAGGAGGACCGCAAGTTGGAGGCCAGCCTCAGCCCACCGCGGTGTGTGGAGCGCCCGGGGCCAGTCTTCAGAGAACAGGAAACGAGTCCTGGGACGCCTTCGTCCCCCGCGCCCCTGCGGGGCCACTCCCGTCTCTGGAGGAGCAGGACACTTCAGGAGGCGCTTCTGAGGAGGTCCTGTCCCGCAGTTGCCGGCTTTTTTTGGGACCCGCCCCGTGGCGCGGGACTACATTTCCCAGGAGCCCCCGCGGCGTACTTCCGGCGTGGGCGGGCTTTCGCCGGACCTGGAGGCGGAGGCTGCGCTGGGGGCGGAGGCCGGCGTCGCCCGGGACCCTCCCTGAGGAGGGGTCCCTGCCGCTGCTTCTGCGGGCGGCCCTCGAGACCCAGGTCCGGGGCCCAGAGTGGACACGGGGTTCAGGCTGTGCCCGTCCTACCTGTGCCCGGGCTCACTGCCACAGCACGTCCCTCTGTCCGTCGTGGAGACTCGGCCTCGAGAAGGCGCCTCCGAGGCCCTCAGTCCCCTGGCAGAGGGAACCCAGGGGGCGGTACCACCCAGCCACACCCCAGCCCCTTTCAGTTTTTATGTAGAGACAGGGTCTCGCCGAGTTGCTTAGGGCCTCACTAAATTGTTATAGGCTGGCCTCCACCTTGTGATCCTCCTGCCTCAGCCTCCCCAGCCACTGGGATTACAGGCATGCGCCACCGCGCCCGGCTGTCCGTGTCCCATCTTGCTCCTGTGACTGGTGGCACAGCCAGAACGGCTAACGTGCCTTGGGGTACACCACCCAATGTTTAGGACAGGAAGCTGTCGGCACCCTGTGCTGCGTCCCGACCCCCGCACCCCCCAACAGGTTCCTCTCGGCCCCCGGCCCAGCCGGCACAGGCCAGCTTGGTCCTGGGAAGTGGATCGGGTAGCGCCCCGTTCTTCCATGGGGCCCTCGAGGTAGGCCACCTGGGATGGGGACACTGCGACTTCTGAGGGGCTGTGTGGTGGCCGGGGAGCAGTCAGACCTGGAGGCAGCCCCTGGAGGACCGAGATGCCGGGCCTTGCAGGAGTGGCCTTGGACAGGCGGATGCCAGCGATGGGGAAAGGGTCCTTGGACATTCCGCGACTGCAGGCAGTGCATGGAGACCCCCCTGGCTAGCAGATGAGTCATTAGAAGAGTCTTTCTTGGCTTCATTTATAGATGAGGAAACTGAGGCTCCAAGAAAAAAAAATTTTTTTTTTTTTTTGGTACAGTTGGACCCAGGGGCGCTTAACCACGGAGCCACATCCCCAGCCCTTTATTTTTTATGTTTTATTATTTTGGGACAGGGTCTCACTTGGTTGCCTACAGTCTAAGTTGCTGAGGCTGGCCTCCAACTTGTGATCCTCCCCCTGCCGCAGCCTCCTGAGGCGCTGAGATGACAGGCGTGTGCCAACCACGCCTAGCATTGAGAGAAATCTTTCTCTACACTGAGAACCCGGCACAGCCAGGCCCAGCGCCCTGAGCCTCAGCCTCGGGTGGGCAGAGGAACTGGTTGCCCCAACTCCCTCCTGCTTAGTGGGGACAGACTGGATCTCAGTGCAGAGCTGGCTCAGACAAATCCTCCGCCTCCTCTGTGCACCCGGGCGGGCGGCAGTCTCAGGAGTGTCGGTGCCTTTAGGGGTTCCACTAGAATCGAGGTTCCTTGGTGCCAGTTGTGGGGACAGAGCATGTGAAAGGGCCTTGGACATTCCTCCCCCCCACACTGAGTGTGACTTGAGGGCAGAAAACACAGGCCTTGGAGTGGGTGCAGGGGTCCGAATCCCGACCTGGCCACTGCCGCTGTCACTACCCGTGGCATCTCCGCCACAGGACCAGTAAAGTGCCTTCTGACAGCTGCTTTGCTGGGGCGGTGCCAAGGTGACACCAGGCCCCGAGCCCTCCTCAAAACGCCTGGTCGGGACGCCCAACCTGGTTGTGGTCATATGGCTTTGGGCTTAGGATGCCACTCGGGGACATGGGACCTTCCCGGGAGGCCCCGTAAAGTCAGCAAGGGCCCGGCTGGAGGGTCCGGGTGAGGCACCGGGAGGCAGGAGAGGAGTGGGCAGGCAAGGAGTGGTCTTGGAGGAAGAAGAATCTGGAGGGTGACAAAGTCCAGGAAGGGAATGCAGGGACACGGGGAGTCCCGGGTAGAGGCCAGGATGCAAGGGACAGAAACCCATTCAGAGTAGCTCCGGCGAAAAGCAGTGCCGCAGCTCACGAGTCAGCTGTGTCTGGGCTTCAGGTGCGGCTGGCTCCAGGACTCCACAGTGTCTCCATTACCGGCCCCAGGGTTCCTCCTTTTTCAGGTGATGGCCAAAGATGGTCCCTAGCTGCTCCGGCCCTGTGTCCCTGTCATTTAGGAGGCATGTCACCTGGTTTTCACTAGTTCCAGGAAAACCCAGCGCTGGCTATCCTGAAGCCTGCTGGGATCAAGAAGCCACTGGCCAGGGCCTGGGTCACATGACCATGGCTGGGGTGAGGGTGTTCAGACCCCTGCAGCTCCGTGGCCGCACCGGGATGCAGGCTGAGCTGGGTCCCCAAGGAAAACTACAGTGCACCCTCAGAAGTGTGGGAGACCCACCCCCCAGGGCGGTCCCCTGGGGGTCCTGTGCTCCTGCAGGGCTGGGGCCTTGGGATGGGGAAGACGGCAAGTCAGGGGCCCACGTCTCCAAGGAATGGGGAGAGGGGAGCCCAGAGGCAGGGAGCAGTCTGGGAAGGAGTGCTGGCACGAATGGCAAAGGGCAGATTTAAGGGAGAAGCATGGAAAGACAATGAAGCCCAAAGGACAACCCGAAGGGCGCTTTGCAGCTCCTGACATGTCCTCAGAGGTGTTTTAGCTTTCCGGCACTGTGACAAAATACTTGAGAAAATCAGCTTTAAAGAGACAAAAGGTTCATTTTGGCCAGCAGTTTCAGAGGTTTCAGTCCATGGTGTCTTGGCCAGGGGCGAGGCGGATCATGGTGGGCAGCACCAGTAGAAGCAGCTGCTCACCTCTCAGCATAAAAAGCACAGAGGGAGAGGAAGAGGCTGGGTCCCCAGTGTCCCCTTCAAGGACACGCCCCCAGTGACCTAACTTCCTTCCGTGGGGGCCACCCTGAAGCTCGCACCGTCTCTCAGTAGCACCATGAGCTGGGGGCCAAGCCTTAGCCCCTTGAGTTTTGGGGGGAAATTTAAGGTCTGCAGGATGCGGGGACCCCACAGATCACGGCGTACTCAGTGAACCATCGGGCAGGGAGTCCCAGAGACCTTCTGAACCCTCCCGAAACCTCGAAGAAACTGTGCAGGAAGCAGAGTCCCGGGCCCGACCCCCAAATTCAGATTTGGACGACTGGGGTGAAAAGTGGCATTTGGCACTAGAACAAGCCCTCTAGGCTCCCTGGTTTGGGGCTGGAGTGTCAGCGGAAGCGTCGCGCTCAGCTGGTCACTAGCACCACGCCCGGAACTCTGGGTGGCCTCCTGCCTGTGACCCACTGGGGCAGATGGGCTGGCCACATAGGCAGCAAGGGGCAGACCTGGGCTGGCACAGTGCCCCCAATCAGGACTGGAAGTAAACCCCACTTTTCTTGGCCTGGGGGGATGGGGACTCCTCAAACCTGGGCCTGGGGGGGGGGAGCCCTCCTCAAACCTGGGCCTTGGGGGGGCTCCTCCTCAAACCTGGGCCTGGGGGGGGAGCCCTCCTCAAACCTGGGCCTGGGGGGGGGGAGCCCTCCTCAAACCTGGGCCTGGGGGGGGGCCCTCCTCAACCTGGGCCTTGGGGGGGCTCCTCCTCAAACCTGGGCCTCCCTCCTCAACCTGGGCCTGGGGGGGGAGCCCTCCTCAAACCTGGGCCTGGGGGGGGGGAGCCCTTCTCAAACCTGGGCCTGGGGGGGGAGACTCCTTCTCAAACCTGGGCCCTGCAGGGGCCTCCGTCTCAGAGCTAGGCCTGCTACCTCCTGTACACCCACTGACCCTATTCTCTAATACCAGTGGCCCCTTGCCCTCCCTATCTGTCACCAAGGCGCATCTTGGTTCTACCACATCTCTGAGCTTCTGCCAAGAGGACAATGATGGGCTTGACGGGGAGATTTGTCTCCCCCACTGGCCAGGAAGCTTGGGCAGCGCTGGCCACCACTGGCTGTGCCCAGCCCCGGGCTCAGCTTCCCGGGAGGCCCCGGGTAGACACGAAGAGATTGAGAGACTGGGGCGGCTACTTGCCCAGGTGGCTCAGGGTCTGCTGCACCTGTGGCAAGGCTGGTGGGGCTGCCAGGGCCAGGTCAGGGGACCGGGAGGCCAGAACCTCTCCCGGCTATTACCCGAAGGCCCTCCCCCCAGTTCCGGGGAGTCATTCCCCCAGGGGTAGAAAGGGGCACCGGCCGGGCCCTGTGCGCGCCTAGCTGTCGTCCAGGAACCTTGCTGGCTCCCCCGGCCCCCGAGGCTGGCCTCTTCCTCATCCTCCCAATACTGTTGGGTTCCCTTTGCCCACTCCACACGGCCCACAGGCTGAGGTCCACGCCTCCGGGAGGTCGTGGAGAGGCAGGCCTGGGGCCTCCACCGCCCAGCAGGCTGCTCCACATTCAGAGCAGCCCTCGAAGAAGCAGCGCTTGGACCGTGAGCGGTGCCCGCTGGGGCCTGCGGGTAGTGGCCCAGGGACGCTGTGACCGGGGGACTCCAACCCTCCCTCCCCGCACGGGCGTGCTAGACGGCCGGCGCAGGGGCAGCCTCGCCAGCCCCAGGAGGCCTGGGCCGCCCGTCCCCGCCCCCAGGCGGGTCTCCCTCGGCCTTCGCCGAAGGTAGCGGAGGCCGCTGCGGCGCCGGCCGCGCCCCGAGCACACCGAGGCCGGGGACAGGGGACCCCCGTCGCCCTCCCGCCTGGAGGAAAGCGAGGGCGCCGGAGGTTCAACAATCTCTTTATTGTGGCCCCCGCGAAAGGCCCGCGCCCGAGCGATTGTCGCGCCCGGAGGCAGCGAGAGGGAGGGGACCGGGCCGCCGCCGCCGCCGCCGCCGCCGCCGCGTCCGGCCAAGCGCGGCCCCGCCCGGGCACGCAGGGGGCGGGCAGGCGCGCCTCGGCCATTGGCGCCCGGGGGCCGGTCTCCATGGCGACGGCCGTTGCCAAGGGCGAGAGCCAATCGGGGCGTCGCCAGGGCCGGTTCAAAAATCTAAAGCAAACAACAACAGGAGCGCCGCGCGTGGGGGAGGGGAGGCCGGGGCCGGGGGCCGGGGGGACAGGGGACCGGGGGCCGGGGGCCGGGGGCCGGGGGCCGGGGCCGCTCCCCGCGGCGCCGCCGAGCGCAGTGGCCCGCGCGGGGGCGGAGGCCGGGCGCGCGCTCACTTGCGGCCCTTGGGCACCTTGGGGACGCTGGGCTTGGCCGCCTTCTTCACCTTCTTGCCCGCCGCCTTCTGCGCCTTGCCGCCGCTGCCCTTGTCCTTGGCGGCCGCGCCCTTGGGGAGCGCGCGCTTCTCGGCCGGGGCGCCCTTGGCGGGCCGGGGGTCCGCGCGCCGCGGCGCCGCCGCCTTCTTGGCCTTGGGCGCGGGCGCCGGGGCCGGGGCCCGGGGGTCGGCGCGCCGCGCGCCGCGCTCCAGCTTCCGGCGGTTGAGCTTGAAGGAGCCGTTGGCGCCCGTGCCCTTCACCTGCAGCAGCGTGTCGTTCTGCACCAGCGCGCGCACCGAGTACTTGAGGTAGGTGCGCCCGTGCTGCTGGTCGAACCACGCCACCTTCCGCGCCTCCGCGTGGATGCGCGCCAGCGACGAGCCGCCGCGCTCGCCCAGCCTGCGGATCGTCTCCACCACCAGCTGGCTGTACTTGCCCGGCTGGTTCTTGCGGCGGCCGCGGCGCGCCTTGGCGGGGGCCGGCGCCGCCCCGCCCGCGCGCGCCTTCCGGGCCGCCCCCTCGGCGCCCGTGGGCGGCAGGGCCTCCTCCAGCTCCACCGACATCGTGGCCAGCGGGTTGGCGGCGGGCGGCGCGCGGAAGCCGGGGGGCCGCGCCGGGAAGAGGAAGGCGAGGGGCCGCGGGGGCGCCGGGGGGCTCGGGGCGCGCGGCGGCTCCAGGCGGGAGCGGCCGCGGCCGGGCCTGGGGCCGGGCGGCAGGGCTGGGGCCGGGCGGGCCGCGCGGGCGGGCGAGGGGCCGCGGGAGCCGCGCGAGCCGGGGAGCCGAGCGGGGCCGACGCGCCGTCCGGGCGTGCGCGCTGCTCTGGCGGGGAGCGCGCCCCCGCTCCGCCTTTAAGGCCCCGCGGCGGACCGCGTTGAGAACAACAACAGCGGCCGGCGCCCGCCTGTGCTTCTCGCGGCCCCTTCCCCGGCCGCTGGCGGCCAGGCCCGCGCCCCGCCCGCGCCGCCGCGCCCGCAGCGACGCTCCCCGGACCTGCCCCGAGCCCGCGGCGCGGCGCCCCGGCGGCCCGGCCCGGCCCGAGCGCGGCAGAGCGCCGCGGAGAGGCGCACCCCGGGCTGCGCGAGCGCCCGAGCGGGGGGGCGCCCCGTTTGGGGAACGATAGCGGGGACCCCGGGGCAGGCCCCCGGGCTCGGAGCTGCGCAGACGGCACCCCAGAGGGCGCCGCGGGCCACCGCGCCCCGGCCGGGCCCAGGGGCCCCCGCACGTGCCCGCGGGACCGGCTTTGGCTGGTCCCAACTAACACAGGCCGCGCCCCCGCGCGGCCGGCCGGGGCAGCGCGAGGGGGTCTCCCGGGTCCCCAGGGAAGGCGGACGCGGGGTCCCTCCCGGCGCGCACCTGGGGCCACGTGCCTCGGGGGCCCTGGCACCCCGGGGGGGGGGCGACCCCAGGACCTCTGCGGGGACGCTGGCCTCGCGGCTCCCCGACGCCCCAAGCGCCCCATTTTGGGGACGCACGAGTAGGACAGCCCTGGCTGTCCCCAGAGTCCGATGGGGGCTCCCGGGTGGTGGGCAAGTGTCAGGCGGGGGGTCCCCAAAGGAGCGTCCCCGGGACGGTGGGCGGGGACCACGCCCCTCCCGCCTCGTCTGGGAGGGAAATTTGGGGGAGAAAAGTGGCGGGTCGCGGAGCGGGTCTCGGGGTCCTCCATTCTGGGCCCCAGTCGAGCCGGGGTGGGGGCGGGGCTCGGTGGGCTCCCATGTTGGGGTGCAGAGGTGGCACGGAACAGTTTTTTTCCTGAAGCCAGAGTGCAGTGCTGTCACTTGGGGAAACCAAGATCCTGGTGGCGCTCTGGGGCAGGAAAGGGGGGTCTTTCCAGGTAAATGAAACCCGCCCCACGCTGGGGCCGGCCCCCACGCACGCCCAGACCACGGAGGGGACAGGTGGGGGCGTCAGGCCACTAGCAAGTTGGGATTCCCAGCGAGAGTCACAAGCTAGAGACCACTGAGGTCCCCAAAAGGGTGTAGGCCGCACGTTGGGGTCTTGAGCTGCAGCAACCCCCCAAGGAGAGTCCCCCAGGAGACATCCCCCCTCCTGAGCGCCCCACTGTCACAGGCTCCCATTCTGTCCCCTAGAGATGAGGAAATTGAGGCCTGGTGGGAAAGGTGACATTAAGTGTGGAGCTTGGGGGGACCAGGGACGTGAGCCAGGAAAGGGCTGTGCCCCAGCACTGTGAATACACAAGACAGGTGACAGCCAGGACCCTGGAACGAAGCCAACCCCCTCACCCTAGAAGCAGGGACAAGGACCACCCAGCAGTCCCCCTGAGCTGAGCCTGTGACGCCGGCCAGCAGAAGGGCCTGTGGAGAGACGCCCCGAGCCTGGGTTCAAGTCCACACGGCCCCGGAGCTGGCCCCGGAGCGGAGCGGGAGAGGCAAGATGAGCCCCGCCCCCGCCCAGGCCTCTTCAGTCCTGGTGTCATCCAAGAACGAGCAGAGGCGTCCCCCTCTGGGAGGGGAATGTGGCGGCCACACCTGCAGTGGCCAGGGTGAGAGATGTAACTGGGACAGGTCAGAAGAGGGACAGCCAGGACAGTAGGGGACTCCGTGCTCCGTGGAGAGGAGCGGTCAGGGGGGGGGGGGGGGGGGGGGGCGTGTCTAGAGCTGGTGACCCTAGTGGATCCCAGCCCTGGGCACCCAGGCTTGTCCCTCAGACCCAAGTGTGTCCAGACACCACAGGGAGAGGAGGTCACTGGGCCTCTTCACAGCTGGGTCTAATGGGGACAGCCCGATCGGGTGTCATTTGTGACAGCAGCAGGCTAGGGAGGGCACTTGGCTGGACACGAAGGTCTGTCAGAAAGGAAGGAGGGGCGCCAGCGATGCGCGGGGTCATGGGAGCTAAGGAGCAGAGAGTTTCAAGAAAGACGGCCATCTGTCCCCGGCTGGGTGGTTCAGTGGTCAGCACAGACGGCCACCAAGACCAGTCACCGCCTTGAGACCCTTTGTCCACACTGTTCATCAGTATTTTATTTTTTTATTTTTATTTTTTTGGGAGGTACCAGGGATTGAACTCAGGGCACTCAACCACTGGGCCACATCCCCAGCCCTTTTTTGTATTTTATTAGAGGCAGGGTCTCACTGAGCTGCTCAGGGCCTTGCCATTGCTGAGGCTGGCCTCCAACTCGCGATCCTCCTGCCTCAGCCTCCCAAGTGCTGGGATCACAGGCGTGCGCCACCGCGCCCAGCTCATCCAGTATTTTAGAAGACCTAGCAGAACCCCAAGATCGGAAGAGTCGGGTGTCTTCTCTCTGTGGGGTGCTGTCTGCCCTTCACCTCCTGAAGTCCTTTTTCAGAAGTAGCGCTCCGCAGTCACCAGGACCAGGAGCAGTGGCCTGAGGCGAACGTCACTTCATCATGACACCCAGCTCTGCACCTGGGACCAGCTAGAGCCTCCCCTCCCCTCCCCTCTGCGCCTGCAGGGACCGTCCCTGTGCGCCCGTGATGACGTCAGCCTTCCCCAGTCCCAAAGTCAAGTATCGGGGTGTCGCGGCTCTGGAGGTGACCTCTCGCGATCTCATCCACTGCAAATAAACTTTGCGCGTGACAACGACTCTTGGTGTCCTGTAGTCTTGGTCTTTGGTGGCCACCCAGGTGGCACTCTGCAGCTGAGCTCCGGGCACCTTTGTCTGGGGAGGGACAGCAGCGTCTTGCTCTGCTCCTGGTGACCCATGTCCCTCGAGGAGTCCAGAGGCTGGGCCTCTGGAGGTGGTGAGTGGGGGAACCCAGAGCTGCTGTCTTGGGGTGTTGGAGCCTGTGTCTGGGGGTTCACGTGACTTGGCTGTGGAAGCACAGCCACCGGCCCTGGGGACCGGCCCTCTGGTGCCTGGGGACAGTCTGGTTGTGGTGGGACACGGAGGCGTGGGCGAGGCAGGAGGCCATGGGACTCGGCTGGGCCCCCCCCAGGTGAGGGGTCTCCCAGCCCCCGCGTTCCCGCACCCCGTCCCGCCACCCACCTGAGCCCCAGGTGAGGCCCCGGTGCCCAGTGGGGAGGCGCTCGTGGCCGGGCCCTGGCTGCTGTGCCCCTGGGCAGCTCGTCCAGGCGGGTGTCGTGAAGTTGTAAGGGGCTGAGGTCTCTAGTCCCCGACCCGGGGTGGACCTCTTCTGTCTACCAAGAGAGGCCAGAGGGGCCTGCCCCACCAAGGAGACTAGACTGGGAAAGCGAAGGCCGCGGACGCCGCCTCCCCCGCCTTCAAAAGACTCAGAGCCTGGAGCGGAGCCCGGTCAGTCAATGCCGGAACCGTTCACTGAAGAGGTGCACAATGCTTTATAGTGGCCATCAGCCAATCAGCAGAGAGATCACAGGGACATCAGCCAATCAGCAGAGAGATCACAGGGACACATCAGGAGCATGGGCAGATGCCATTGGCGGAGCCCTTGGCCTATCCTGGGGTGGTTTCAGTTCTCACGGCCACGCCCCCTGCTTAGCCTGGTCCTGTGAGGGCTGGTGACCTCGGGCAGCCTGAAGCCCGAGCTTTTCCATCCCCTTGGCAGACAGTGTCCAGAAGGTCCCGACAGGCGGGGACACGATCCGCATGGGGACCCCTTCTCTCCGCCCCTCCTGCCTGGGCTCCAGATGTCCCCAGCCCCCAGGACGTGAAGGCCCGCCCTCCTCTCTGTCCTCCGTCCCTGGACTCCCGCCTCACGTCCCTCCAGACGTCCCCCCCCTTGGCCTGTGGCGTCCTCGAGCACAGCTCCTAACACAGAAGTCGACCCTGCGTCCCCGGGGCCTCCAGCCAGGTTCCCAGGAGGGTCCCCAGCTCGGGGATGGGCCCTTGACAGACGCCGTCGGAAAGATCTAGAAGCCTCACACGTCAAGGAGATTGAGGACCGCGGGCCCTGGGGGCTGCTTCTGGGGTCCCGGGCTCTTCTTTTAAAGGAAGCACAGGCCTGTCACACGGCTGAGGTGACCATGACGTCCCGCAGGGCCAGAGTGACCACGGATGTCCTGCTGCTGGTTCTTGCCAGAAAGATTGCACACCTGTCGCTCAGAGTGGCAGGCGTGAGTTTATGGAAGGGACGGGAAACAGGGAGAGGGGACACTCCAGGGACAGAGTGGGTCCTCCCAGGGAGGGACCCAGTGCTGCTTCTGCACTCCAGATTTATTGGGGGGGTCCCAGAGAAGTTTCTAGAAAGTCCCGCCCAGGTCCACCTCTTGCCTTTTGACTGACAGCAGGATGACACTGAACATGACAACTCTGGTCCCCTGGGCCAGGTTCCAGGTGGCCTCTCCGTTCCTGGCTCTGCTGTAGATAACAGATATTTTTCTGGGGAATGTAATATTTCCTATTGACTTCAGTGAGGCAGGTGGCAAAAGGAATGGCCTTTTCTGTTTTGTGGGGCTGGGAATCAAACCCAGGGCCTCAAGCCTGGAAACTGCTTTTGAAAAGAGAAGCTTCTAAAGAGCAGCGGCTGGGTGGGCCCAGGGAGAGGGCCGGGGGAGGCTGTGTGAGGCTGGAGGGCGGATTTATGACCGTCCAAGGAGTCCTCAGCCAGCCTCCTCTCGGAGGACGGTCTTGATTGCCAAGGACGATTTGGATTTGTGACCAGGGTTTGGTGATAAAGGAGGGGACACTGGCTGGGGTGGCTGATCTTGAAACAGTCTGAGGCGATGTCATTCCTTATGGCTGGGCTGGTGGAGGAGGTTTGGTCCTCCAGGCCCCCGTAGTCCAGGTGCTTGCCAGTCACACTCCCAGTGGTTTCCAGTCTCCCTCCCTGGTCCCTTCCCTGCCCACCCATTCAGGGCCACCTAATATCAGGGAGAGGTCGTGTCCATTATCTGGCCAATAGGGATGTCCTGGCCTTAGTAGCATCTCATCTAAATTTGGATTTATTTTGTTTTTTGCTAAGGAGGAAATCTGACCTATTTGCTTTCCTGTCCACAGGTGCACAAGCCGATCAGCATCTGTGGCTCGCTGCTGCAGTCTGTCCTGCTGCATTCCCTGTCTTCTGCCATGCTTTGGTAACGCCCTTGTCCACCGTTATGATCTATTACTGTTTCCTAGTTCTCATTGGTCGTGCCCCAAGCATTGCCACAGTCTCCTGCGTCCTCAGGACAGGCTGTCTATTAGTGGCCATCATCAAATCATCGGCAGATTTCTGACACCTAGGTACTTTTTGTTTCTTTTATTTATTTATTTATTTTTGGTACCAGGGGTTGAACCCAGGGGCACTCAACCACTGAGCCACCTCCCCAGCCCTGTTTTTGTATTTTATTTAGAGACAGGGTCTCACTGAGTTGCTTGGCACCTCTCCAAGATGCTGAGGCTGGCTGTGAACTCAGGACCCTCCTGCCTGTAGAGAATCAGACGTATGGCAACAAGAGTTCTTGCAAACGAGGCCTTGTTGCCCTTGGTGGGCGCGCCTGCAATCCGACGTTCTGCCAAGAGGTGTAGAGTAGATGGTAAAGAAACGTTGCTTGCAAACGAGGGTGTTTCTTTCTTGTTTCTTCTATATTGAAAAGAAGAGGAGCTCAACGTGTTCTAGCCCTAACTAGTTTAAGATATCTTTAGGGAAAGTTTATCTGGCTGATTGCTGACTTGCAAACTTGCATTCGTCATTGCTACTGCTATTTGCCTTCATTGTCTGTAAATGTTTGCTGATGGCTAATTGCCTTCTTTTGTCTGGAAATGTATAAAAAGGCTGAGAGAGATATAATAAACACTGCATGCGGATCCTGTGTTGGAGTCTGGCCTACAACACCTGCCTCAGCCTCCCGCTTGCGCGACGTCATTACCATGGCCAAACCTGCTCAAGTCTTTCCACGTCAGGATTCACTGGCACTAAGTTCACAGGCTCCCCGCTTTCCTCAGCAGCAGTTCACTGGATACCTGTACGTCACCTGGCACTCAGGAGCTGGGCTATCACAGGTTTTTAAAATTTCCAATCTTAATTTCTAACATCTATTTTATTTTTATTTGGTACCAGGGATTGAACCCAGACGTGCTTAACAAAAAGGCCAGCCCTTTTTTATTGTTTTAGTTTGAGACAGGGTCTTGCTGAGTTGCTGAGGCCCTTGCTAAGTTGCTGAGGCTGGCCTCCAACTTGTGATCCTCCTGCCTCAGCCTCCCGAAATGCTGGGATGACAGGTATGCATCGCTGTGCCCAGCCCTAGGTGGTCACTTGTATCGGCACAGTTAATTTATTAGTTTGTGCCTTATGTAGCGTCAGGCAGACAGTGGTTGTTCACTTCATACAAACAAGGTGTGGAGTCGTTCTACGTCAGCACTTAATCTCAAAATGGAGTAGCTTATGGCAAAATACTGCGTCACAAAATGGAGTCCTCAGGTGCAGGCCCAGCCCGTCGTCTGCAAGGTGACACTGAGCAAAGTCCCATATCATAGGATTCTGGAAAAGTCTCCTATTATAGGTTATCTGTCTTCTTTTGCTCAATCTATTCTAGAATATCAGTGCACTTGTGGCTTAGTAACCGTGGACAGGACGATTTCCTTTCTTTTTCTTTTTTTTTTTGGTGGGGGTTTACCAGGGATTGAACCCAGGGTGCTTAACCACTGAGCCACATCCCTAGCCCTCTAGAGACAGGGTCTCGCTGAGCTGCTTGGGGCCTTGCTAAGTTGCTGAGTCTGGCCTCCAACTTGCGATCCTCCTGCCTCAGCCTCCCGAGCTGCAGGGTCACAGGCGTGTGCCAGGACAATTTTCCTGAGTGAATTTCCAGATTAAGATTGTAGATGTCACAGAAATTGGGTGACAGCCCTGGGAGAGAGAACGGGCTTGGGGGGGGGTGAGGTTTGCTGGACTTTAGCTCCACACTTTCAGATGATCTTTTCCTCGTCCTTCCTCTCGGGCCTCCCGACTGATTTTTTTTTTTTTTTCCTTTTTCCTGCCTCGCCTGGGCTGAAAGGCTTCAAGTGCTGCTCATTAGACTTAGGGCAAGATTTTCGGGGGTCCCTGCAGCACCTGCCCTGCCCAGGCCCCCCAGGCTTAGCCAGCCTGGTCTTGTCCCTCCCCGTCCCTGGCGGCCGGGGCGGGGTCTGTGGAGCCCAGAGTTTCTGCTAGCAGCGACCGCGGGGGCCCAGCGACTCCGGCTGGCTGCAGCCCCCTCTGCGGGTGGCTCTGAGGCACTTGGTGTCGACGGGCAAATCAAGGCAGGTGGGACCAAGAGAGGCCGTTTTGAGTGCGTCCTGGGAAGCCGGGACCTGCTGGCCCGGGGGACTGGAATGGTGACCCCTCCCCAGCCCGCCCGCCCCCTTCAGGGCCACCTTCTGGCCATGGCGCCAGGCCCGGCAGGAGGGAGGGGGGAACCAGGAAGCCGGGGACACCGGACACAGCAATGGTCCCTCGTCCCTCCCGGGAGAAGTCTGTGTCGCCCCTTTCAAATAAACCCTGCTTTAGATGCCTGCCTGCGCGGGCTCCTCTAGAGTTCAGACCAACATTTTGGGGAGCAGAACTCGTCACCGGTAAACGGCGGTATCAGCCCCAAAGCCCCCTAAAACCCCTGCTGCTGCTTTTTTTTCTTTTTTTTTTTTGGTGGGGGGTACCAGGGACTGAACTCAGGGGCACTCGACCCCTGGGCCACATCCCCAGCCCTTTTCTGTATTTTATTAGAGACAGGGTCTCACTGAGCTGCTAAGTGCCTCGTCATTGCTGAGGCTGGCCTCCAACTCGTGATCCTCCTGCCTCAGCCTCCCAAGTGCTGGGATCACAGGCGTGCGCCACCCGCCCGGCTCCCTGCTTTTTTTTTTTTTTTTTTTTTTTTTTTTTTTTTTTTTTTTTTTTTTTGGTACTGGGGATTGAACTCATGGGCACTTGACCACTGGGCCACATCCCCAGCCTTTTTTTTTTTTTTTTTTGTATTTTATTAGAAGCAGGGTCCTCACTGAGTTACTAAGTGCCTCGCCATTGCTGAGGCTGGCTTTGAACTCGCGATCCTCCTGCCTCAGCCTCCCAAAGTGCTGGGATTACAGGCGTGCGCCACCGCGCCCGGCTCCTCCCTGCTTTTTCTTGAAAGCACTTATCAACATCTTTTTTAAAAACGTATGTGGCACATCGGCATATTAGCATTTATTAGCATATTTTGTCCCAGCCTGTGCTGAGAGCTCCTGCGACCTCAGGCGACCTCAGGCCCCCTCAGCCAGGCTCCCCACACACACACTGGCTGTAGGAGTGACCGGAAGGAGGACTGGGACTCAGGAGCCCCCGGCTCCCCACAAGTGTGACAGGCCTTGGCCTTGATGGCATGGGCCAACCTCAGCTCCCCAGCACCGGGCCTCTGGGGGGGATTTGAGCGACCGGCTGGCTTTGACAGGCTGGTTTTCAACCTTGGAACAGAGGACCAAAGATTCCCCAAGAGGAGCAGGAGCATTTAGTCTGGAGGAGGCTGCCCACATAAAGGCCCTGGTGACAGTTGGTGACGGTGACAGACTTTGGTGGGAAGTCCAGGGTTAGGTGCCAAAGCCGGCTTCAGTGTTATCACCTGCGAAAGGGGTGCCTGGCAGGCAGCCCCGGAGGAGTCCCCTTGGGTAAAGGCCATGAGGCCTGCTTCCCCCAAAGTGCTTCAGACCCAGCCTCTGCCCAGGGCAGCAGTGGTGGGGGGGGACAGACTTGGGACTAAAATGTAAATAGAGGGGGCACGTCAAAGTTAAGGGGAGACTGCGGGAAAGGTCGAGCAAGGCAGCTCCATCACTTTGCCTTGGGGGGGCAGGGCACCCCCCTCAGAATAGGAAGATGTGACATGAAAGTGGCGCTCGGCCTTCTTGCTGTCTTGTTGTTCTGCTCATAAGGCCATCAAGTCTGATGCATTAATTATTAAGAATGAAACTGGTTTTGGTGACCGTGACCTTGTCGGTCTGAGCTGCGAGCATCAAGACATCCCCTGAGGCTGGACAGCACAACAGGGTTAGTTAGAAATCAGCTTCTGCAGCTGCCAGGGCTCAGCCCCTCCCTGCCGTCACCACGGGCACAGCAACTCCCCGCCGCGGAGCCTTCTCCTTGTTGTGATCACGCATTCCACAGAAAAGCTTTAGATGTCTTCTTGTGTTTGGTGAGGACTCCGCTTTATCTTTTAAGTGCATTTAGGATATAGACAACCATACTTCTTCCTTCCTGAGCTCAAAACAAAGTCATTATAGGGGCGCAGAAGGAGCCAGGGAGTCTAGGCCCAGTTGAAGTTTAAAGAAAAAATATCACGGCAATTTGGCTGTGAAACCTTATGAGTTTGGAGTGCCTAGACTTGAGGAATCATGAACAGGTTTAGATAAAAACAAGTTTTAAGATACAATCATCTATCATTGTGACAGTTAGGAATGGTGACAATGTTTTCTTCTGTCTATAGATAGATCGATCAGTAGTATGTACTTTATAGATATTTTGTTTTCTCCTGATTATATGACCCTGAAATTCCTTGAAATTCTTTAATGCAACCTTCCAAAGCTGTGATGGGAACGGCTGTGCCGGCTGGGCCAAGTGAAAAACCGGCTGAGAAGAGAGACCCCCGACCCCCGACCCCCGACGCCCGAGTCGGACACCACCCCCTGCTGCAGCCGCACTTGGCAACTGTGGCGTCCCGGCCGGGGACGGGGACAAGTGTGGGCTGGGGGTGGTCCTGGTGCCCCATGTCTGGGCCAGAGCCGAGTTCCAGGGTGGCTGGGTGACAGGAGGCTGTCCCCCAACAGCAGACAGCCCGGCCCGTGCTGGGAACCCAGGAAAGGACCCTGGTCCATCAGCACGCGTGTCCTGGGCGTGGCCCCGACTTGGCCGAGAGCCCCATTCTTAGGCGCCACTGTATGCGCTGGGGGAGGGAGCGTGGCTGCACCCCGGGGCCCTGTTGTGAGACATGGGGACTTTGAACCTTGATACCAGCCGCTCTCTCTGGGAGGGATGTGACAAACCCTTTGTCACTGTCACCCCGCCTGTCCCAGGACCTCCTTAGAAATGTCTAAGAAAAATGTGGCCACGTTTTCATGAAGTCGTCCCCACGTGGTGCGGGGGACCTAGAGAAAAGGAAAGCAAAGGTTCCCGGCCCTGCCACTGCCGCCTCCCCACCCCCCGCGTGCTCAGTGGCTCTGCCAGCGCGGGCCCTCATGCATCTCCAAGTGACGTCCACACTGCCCCGGGGCTGCCTGTCTTCTGCTGCCCCTGGCCTCGGGGGAGCCCACATGCCCTTTGGAGAGCTGCAGAGTGGCCCGTGGCGTGGCCACCTGTGCCCGGGTCCCTCTGTTCCCAGGAGCAGCAATGTCTGCAGGACCTGGGGGAGCCGCTCTCACGGGGGTGTCCCCTCTGGTGGCTGGGCCCCGACTGTCCGTCTGCACACCTGTCATGCTCATGTGTGCGCAGGCCCCAGGGTCGCGCTGGGCCCTCGCTTTTCTCTGGGGCTGCCATTACAGCCCAGCAGCCTCATGTGGCCTGGTCACTTGTGGCCTGGTCCCTTGTGGCCCCCTCCCAGGCCGCCTCCCGCCCTCGTCTCTCTCGCCCCTTCCCCTCACAGCCCTGCTGCCTGCGGCGGCACTGAGCCCGGCTGTTCCTGCCGTGCCCCAAGGGTCTCTGGGCACCGGCCTTCCAGAAGCTTCCAGGCCCTGCGGGGACCTCCCTGGTGGCCCTTGGTGACACAGGGCCTTGGACTGGTCTCCGTATCCTGGGTCCAGCCCACGCCTGGGTGCCAGGAGGGAGGGCAGGGGACACTCCTAGAGGACCCTAAGGCCTCATTTCTTCTGTGCTAGGGACCCTCCCCTGTCCCCAGCTTGGGCGGCCGCGGTGGGGACAGCAGCGCAGGGAGGCGGCCCTGGTCAGCCTGGCCGCGTCAGACCAGAGCCTTCTCAGGATTTCCTGTCACCCGGGGGCGAGGACCTCCCAGGCAGGAAGACGGCCTGGCTCCAGCTCACAGCCACCGAAGGGGTCCCCGGGCCGCTCGGAGTGGCCCCAGCCTGGCCTCTGCTTCCCCGGAGGCCAAGGCCGAGTCTCGTCTGGCCTCCAAAGTCTGGAAGAACGGGACATCTGTCCGGGGGCCTGGGACGGGCCCGAGACCCCGCACCACGACAGAGCCTGACAAGGAGAGGCCAGCTTCTTTTCAAGGACAGTGTCCCCAGAGGCCTGGCCTCGGCTCGGGCCTCGGGCTGGCTTGTCTCCCTGTGTGACCGCTGTCTCCGTGGAGGACAGGGAGGGCACCCCAGAGTAGAGTCAGCAGCAGGGACAGGCCCCAGGGCCCGAGCTCCACTGTCCAGGTGAGAAAAACTGAGGCTTGAGAGAGACTGGGCACCGTCCCCTGTCCCGCGACCAGGGCGGACGGAAGCCATCTGCTGGTTGACCTTTCAAACAGTGTCCCCCCCCCCGCCCTCCACACCCCCCTCGGCCACTTTCTAGGTCTGCTTTTATCACTTTCTGAGATTGTCCACTGTCACCCCCGGAGCAGGGACTGTGTCCCCCCACGGCGGCGCACACCCTGCCCGGCACGTAGTAGGCCCTCAATAAATATTTGTTGAATGAATGAGATGGGCTCCAGCGGGGGCCGCGCCCGCTCCCCAGGCCGCGGCCCGGACCCCGCCAGGGGCTCACCCCGTCTGGAGACCCAGCCAAGGGCTTCCCGCGACCCCGGGGCACTAGGGACAGCTGCGGGGCCCCTTGGCCACCTGAAGCCAGACCCGCCCCTCGCCACCTCCCATCTCCATCTGTCTGCTGTCCCCAGCGCCTGGTCCCTCTGTCCCCAGCTGCCTTTTCTCCATGCTTAGTTCTCTACCACCTTCCCCACAGAGAGGCGGCCGGGCCACCATGGGGTGGTCGGTGACAAGGCGGCTCCCCCACACCTGCTTTTCCGGGGTCCCTGCTGACCTCTTCGACTTTATCTTTGGCTGCCCCGTCCCCAGGTCCCAGGTCCCCAGCCTCCTGTTTTATCAGGCACCCTCGCCTCAGGAGCACGTCTGTCCCCCACCTGTCCCCCAGAGGCCTTGCCTGTCTTGTGTTAACATGAAGTGACGAGAATCTAGAAGTGACACTAATGGCCGGGACCTGGGGGACCCCCATCCACCCGACACCCAGTCCAGCCGCGGCCACGAGCAGCCCTCCAAGACGGCCTCCTTCCCTTCTTCCGCCTTTGAACAAGGTGGCTCTTCTGGAGAGAGGGGGCCCTTGAGAAATGGTTTAGTGCCACCAGGCCCCTGGTCCCCGGTCCCCGTCCCCGTCCCACATGAAGAAGCTGGGGTCCAGAGGGGACGGGGCTGCGGGGGGGGGGGGCTGCTCTGCGTCCAACTCCCATCCAGGGACCTGCCCCGGCCCCAACCCTCCTGTCCCAGGCGGCCAAGGGCGAGGGCGGCTGGGCAGGTCACTGGGGACCCGGGGCCTGGGGCCACCACCGGCACCCCTGCCCGAGGGGCCTTAGTGCTCTTTCTTTTCTCACTTGGAAGAACCCGGGCACATGGTCTGACCTCAAGACGACCTTGAGGAAGGACCGAGGACGCTTTTAAAGCAGTCCCTGTCCCCGGAGTGGCTTGGGAGAGTCCCTAGGTGGGTCTCCTGTTGCCAGAGCTTGCGGGCCCCAGGGCTTTCCAGAACCTTCTTGGAGGCTGCCCTGGCCCGGCCGCTCTCAGCAAGGCCTCCCAAGTCCCACTTAGAATATAGCCGAGTGTCCCCACCCGCCCTTCCTTGGTGGCTTCATGGCTGTCCCCTGGCCCGCCCCGCTCTGCTGTTCCCTCTCTTCGAAGGCTTTCACAGGCCTCCTTCCTGCAGTCGTGCCACCTCCCCCGAGAAGCCCTCCCTAAACACCCCATCCGAAGTAGGGTCGCCCCGCCGCCCCGTCACTGTCACTTTTCCATGTTTGTCCTTCATAGCACTCGTCACTCTCCGGAGTTCCCTTCCCTCCCCATCTGGGCGCCGCCTGTCCCCAGGTCGCCCCTCTGCACGGGCACACAGTAGATGCTCAATAAACATTTGTCAGAATCAAGCCGCCCAGGCCGGGGACAGCTGGCAGGTGGCGGTCCGCAGACCACCAGGCTGGCTGTGCCCTGGGGCCGCCTCTGGGGGGGCGACACAGGACCGGGGGACGCAGCCAGAGCCCGCCTTCCAGGCCAGAATTTAGGGGGAAGCGGCGGCGGCCACTGCTAGGTCCCCAAGCCACCCCAGAGGGGAGCACATGCCCCGCATCGGCCGCAGTGGAGGGGGTGGCCCACGAGTGCCCTCCCCGAGCCGCCCGAGCGGCGGCTCCAGCGACAACTGAGGTCCGCGGACGGCGGGTGCGGCAGTTGGGCGTTGGGCGCGCCCCGCCCCGTCCGGCCCCGCCCCCGTTTCCATGGAGACCCGCCCCGCCAGGCCCCGCCCCCATTTCCACGGAGACCCGCCCCGCCCCAGCTGTACGCACACCCGACCGCACCCTTTCTGCGCCCAGCGACTTGGTGCTCCGCACACTCGGCTAATCACAAAGCCACCATGTCACCTCCTGGACCCCCCCCCTTTTTTTAAACCAGGACTAGAACCCAGGGGTGCTAACCACTGGGCCCCATCCCAGCCCTTTTTAGATTTTATTTAGAGACAGGGCCTTGCTAAGTTGCTGAGGCTGGCCTCCAAGTTGTGATCCTTCTGTCTCAGCCTCCTGAGTGGCTGGGGTGACAGGCATGTGCCACCGCGCCTGGCTTGGGAGCCAGAGAGGAGAGTGGGGATCTATTTTAGCCAGGAGGGTGGGTTTCAGTGGTCCTAACATGCGTAAGGCCCTGGGTTCTATCCCCAGCACCACAAAAAACAAAAACAAAGGGGTCGAAATTGACCCAAGCCTCTGAGAGTTCGGGTCCTGGGTATGGCTACTAGTAAAACAGGACCCCCAAGGGACATGGCTTCTGTTTCCCGGGGGGGGGGGGGGGGGGGGTGCTGCTGGCAGATCCCAGGCTGCCCCGGCCACAGTGAAGGAGCTCTGAGCCTGGAAGTTGGAGATCCCCCCTCCCAGGACAGAAGCCCCACCCCGGGAGGGCACCTGCTTCGGGACAGAGTCCCTCCCGCAGACAGGACCAGGTCCTCACAGATACACAATGGAACTCTTTGATCATTGCCCAGAAGGTTGGAAGGCCATTCCACACCACCCGTGGTTCCCTCCCGCCCCGGGCTAGGCAACATCTAGGCCACAAAGACACAGGTTTCTAGTGTCCAGAGTTCCAGTAGACGATCCAAAGGTGTCTGGACGCAGTGGCGCCGGTAATCCCATCGGCTGGGGAGGCTGGGGCAGGAGGATCTCAAGTTTGAGGCCAGCCTCTGCAATGTAGCAATTCGGCATAAGCAACTCAGAGAGACCCTGTCTCTAAATAAAATGTAAAAAGGGCTGGGGACCGGGCTCAGGGGTTGAGCGACCCTGGGTTCAATCCCTGGTACCAAACAACAAAGACCCCATAACGGTTTACACGAGCTGACCTCCAGCGTGCCCTGGCTAAGCGAAAGCCACCACGCATCCGAGGCCACTCGTAGGGCCGGCTCCCAGAGTTTTGTCGCTGTTGTGCCTTGCTCGGTACTGAACAGGGGATAGGGGGCCCCTTTTGATCTTTCATTTTGGGACAGGGCCTCGCTCGGCTGCCCAGGCTGACCGTGAACTTGGAGCCCACTGCTCACGGAGGACCAGCAGCTGCGGGCGGTTCCCCAGCAGCCCCGGCTCCCCAGGCTCCCCAGGCTCCCGACAGCTCCGCGCTGTGCTGCTGCCACCACCAGGCTGGCCACCAGGGGGCGCAGCTCGCCCGCTAGCTTTCTGCCCCAGACCTGAGCAAACCCGGCGGCGGAGGCTCCTAGCACTGATGAGGAGGCCAAGGGCAGGGCGGTACAAACTGGGCCCACGGTGCGGACCCACATGCTTCCCTTTAAAAAGCTTGTTTTGGAGGGGACCGGGGGTTGAATTCAGGGAGGTTAACCACTGAGCCACACCCCAGTTCTTTTTATATTTGGAGACAGGTTTTGACCGAGTTGCGAGGATGGCCTCCGACTTGAGATCCTCCTGCCTCAGCCTCCTGAGCTGCTGGGGTGACAGGTGTGCGCCACCACGCCCAGCTCAAAGACCTAACTAGGGACAGGGACAGGAGTGGGCCCGGGAGGCCCGTCTGCCCAGCTCTGTGCGGGGTGTCTCCGGACAGGGACCTGGAGAGGAAAGAAGCCAGGGCAGAGGCAGCCGTTCTTTGTTCTTGGTAAGTTTTATTGGCATCACGTTCACCTCTTTACAGAAGAACTCGGCCCACACCTGGGATGTCGACCTCTGGAGAGGGGAAATGCTCTCTGGTAAAGCAAGCTACGACGCGGGCGGATCCTGGGGAGGGGCAGAACTGCCGGTTCCGACCAAGAGATGGGGGGTCTATGAAGGCCAATGGGGGGACAGGTGGGGGGTGGGAAGAGGAGAAAAAGATCTGCTAGTCTAAGGAGACCACAGCCCTGAAAGGAGTGCCTTCTAGAACAAAGGTAGGATCGCTAGGACAGACCTGGGGCTTCCGCTTTCCCTCTTAAGAGGCGGGGCTGCAGCGTGGAAGGGAGAGATCAGAACGAGAAGGAGAACAAAAGGAAGGTGAAACTTTTAATTGGAAATCTCAGCCGTTCATCCATTGCACGTGGTACGCAAATCAACCTTTTTGGAAAAAAAATCTCGACACAGAAGGGAGGGGTCTCGGCAGGCCTTCCCTCTGGAGAGAGCTCTGCGAGAAGGCCCCGCGGCCCCGCGGCCACTGCTCATACTGCCGCTGCTGCCCGGGCGCCACCTCCCCGCCACAGCAGGCCCCGCGGCACCGACCACACGGCTCCTCTTTACCGGGCTGCATATATTAACATGTACTATAAGATCCTTTCCTACGAAGCATCACATAATAAATGGGCACTGTAAAAAGATCTGATTAGTTAAAAGTAACGGGCGTCACCAGAGACATACAAAAGGCGGCCGGGCGGCAGGGCCTGTCGGGAGGGAGGGTCGCCGGCCTTCCCAGGGGCCTTCGGGCGGGGCGGGGACCACAAGACCTTTAAAAAAATCAGATGACGAATCAGACAGGGCAGCTGTAAACAGTCTCTCTCCAGTGGACAGCGAGGAGGAAGCTTCCGAGGCCGGCTCCTGGCCAGGGCGGGTTCTGAGGCGGCCTGTCCTGCTGCCGCGAGGGCTCACGGGAGGCCAGGGCCCAGGAGCCGCCACAGCAACGGGCTGGTGTGTGTGTGTGTGTGTGTGTGTGTGTGCCTGTGTGTGTGTGCGCGCGGTGACCGGGGGCGGGCTCTGGTGGCAGCGGGCGAGGTCCCTGCTGCTGGCTGGAGGAGGGCTGTGGTGAAGGCCTGGCTGTCCCGGACTCCTGCTGCGCCGCCCTCAGCAGCTGCAGGTCTCCGCCGAGGCCTTGGCCCGGTCGTTCTTGTCCAGTTTGATGGGCTCCGGGAACTCGTTGTACAGCTCCACCTCCGTCTCCTGCACGGGGAGAGGGGCTGGTGACGCAGGAGGGCACCAGAGCGCGGGGACAGCGCCGGGCAGGGCAGCAGCACACCAAGCATGCGGGACAGGTGCGCCTGGACGTTGCCATTAGGGGACAACCTGGTGGCTCACGACCACATCCAGCCCACGGATGCCTTCTCTACGGCTCACAGAGTCGCCAGAACTTGAAAGGCCTTAACCACACTCCAGGCTTCCCTTAGAGACCGGGCAACGTTGGCCAAAGGCTCACTGCCCTCGCAGGCCCCAAACACCCCTCAAGCCCCAACTTCCCAGGTGAGGCGCACACGCCTATAATCCCTGCTGCTTGGGAGGCCGAGGCAGGGGGATCACATGGTGGAGGCCAGCCTCAGCAACTCAGCGACTTAGCGAGACCCCGTCTGTTAATAAAAAGACAGAGGGCTGGGGATGGGGCTCAGCGCTTAAGCACCCCTGGGTTCAGTCCCCAGCACCCAAGTAACAAATAAACTAATTGATTAATAAAAGACTAACAGAGGCAGGCGTGGGGTGCACCCTCGTGACCCAGGAACTCAGGGAGCTGAGCCAAGAGCACGGAGTTTTAAAGGCCACCCTGGGCGAGTCAGCAGGACCCGTCTCGAGCTGGGGGATGGCCAGCGGCAGAGCGCGCCCCGCAGGCACAAGGTCAACCTGCGGGGGGCCACCGGAACGGGCCACCCGAGTCGGAAAAGCCCCTGAGAGGCAGGAGTCCTGGTTCAGCTGGCCCAGGGCTCCTGCGGTGGGCCAGGCGACCAGCCAGAGTGCTGCGAGCTGACCGTTCACAGCTCAGAAAGCCCAACAGGCAATCCAGGGAGAGGGGCTCAGAGGGACCAGTGGCCACAGACACCCCAGGACTGGCACAGCAGGAGCAGACTGCAGAGGGCACTAACCTTTCTTTTCCCCCCAATATCTATCTGTTTGCTTTTGTTGTGCACAACGCCTTTTATGTGGTGCTGAGGCTCGAACCCGGGCCGCGCACGTGCTAGGCGAGCGCTCTCCCGCTGAGCCCCAGCCCCAGCCCCACCAGCCCTTTTCATATTTTATTTAGAGACAGGGTCTTCAGGGTCTCACTGAGTTACTGAGGCTGGCCTCCACCTTGCGATCCTCCTGCCTCAGCCTCCAGAGCTTCTGGGATCACAGGTGTGGCCAACACTCCGGGTCTTTTGCAGGGTTTAGATCATTCACAAAAAAGCAGGAGTCTGGGGGCTTAAGTGGAACATGCCAGTCATCGCCCCCCAGGGACACACGTGGGCTCTGGCTACCAGGAGAGGCGGCTGGAAGGGTGGGGCGAGGCTGGGCCGCCGCCCGGGCCTACCTGCTTCAGCGCGTTCCTGGCGATGGTCTGGAAGGCCTGCTCCACGTTGATGGCCTCCTTGGCACTGGTCTCGAAGTAGGGGATGTTGTTCTTGCTGTAGCACCAGGCCTGCGCCCGCTTCGTGGCCACCTGCAGGAGCAGGGCACGCGCCTGTCACCAGCAGCCAGGAGTGGCGGCCCTCACTGCAGGGCGCGGGCAGCCCAGGGCTCCCGGGGTCAGGAGCCCCGCTCGGCCGGTCGCTGTGCCGGGGGCCGTGGGTGGCCGCAGCGCCCCCCAAGTCACTGGTGGAGGAGTGAGGAGCCGGCCGCGGCACCGAGGGCCTCTCCGGGGCCTCCCTGGCACCTGGTCTGAAGGTTCGTGGCCCCTTCATCTGTCCCGATGTGGCGTCCCCTGGGCCACCCGATCCTGCGCGATCCTGCGCTTCCCACCCCTCACGTCTTGAGCCCACCCCCTCCGTTAACAGCGAAGAGCTGAGGACCACGTCTTAGGAAGAGGGAAAACAAGGAGAAAGGATGGGCGTCAAATCAACAACCGGGTCTGGTGCTGCCCGTGGCGCACACCTGTCATCCCAGCCGCGTGGGAGGCTGAGGCAGGAGGACCACAAGTTGGAGGCCAGCCTCAGCAACATACTGAGGGGCTAAGCAACTCAGTGAGGCCCTATCTCTAAATAAAATACAAAATGGGGCTGGGGGTTAGGGTCAGTGGTTCGGCACCCCTGGGTTCGATCCTGGTACCAGAGGAGTAACGCTGCCATCAGGCTCCTGAAGGCCCGTCCAGCAGACACCGCTGGGGCCACACAGGCCCCCCAGTGAGAGCCCGAGCAACCTCTTGCCACACAGGAGGCAGATCCAGGGAGGCCCGAGAAGGACACACACCTCACGTCCCTCCTTCCAAGTGCAGGGAGCAGCACAGCGGCCCCAGGCACAGCCGCTGGGGACAGGGCGGGGGGGAAACCGGGTGGGCCCGTCCTCAAAGGCCGCTGGCCCCAGGGCTGGGGCTGGCCCAGGGCAGGACCGCTCCGCCAGCGCCTGCCAGAACCCTCGTGGGCCTCGCCCAGAACCTTCCGGAGCCCGAGCCCCCCGCACTCACTTGTCTGTTTTCGAGGTCGATCTTGTTGCCCAGCACGACGAAGGGGAAGTTCTCGGGGTCCCGGGGGCTGGCCTGGATGAGGAACTCGTCCCTCCAGCTGTCGAGGGTCTTGAAGGTGTTGGGGGCGGTCACGTCGAAGACCAGGACGCAGCAGTCGGCGCCCCTGTAGAAGGCCACGCCCAGGGACTGGAACCGCTCCTGCCCGGCCGTGTCCCAGATCTGCACGAGACCAAGCGGGGACTCCGTGGGGACGCCGGCAGAGCACCGGAGGGCAGGGGCTGGGCACGGGGGCCACCCGCCACCCTCGGCGCCTTGAGGACTCAGGAGGCAGACCTCCACCCCACAGTGCCCAGGATGGCCCTGCAAACTGTGTCCACTGAGGAGGTGACACCGACACCGAGGCCCACGTTTGGGGACTCTATTTGTTACATCTTGACACAGGTGGCAGTCACATGGATAGGATGGGCGTCAAATATGAGCTGCAGGCTGAAGACCCGAGTGGTCTGGGAATCTCTGAGAGTGACAGACATAAATGAACTGACATTTGCCCTTTTTCTTGGCAACAGGGATTGAACCCAGGGGCACTTAACCACCGAGCCACATCCCCAGCCCTTTTACTATTTTATTTGGAGACAAGATTTTACTAAGTTGCTGAGGCTGGCCTCCACCTTGTGATCCTCCTGCCTCAGCCTCCAGAGCTGCTGGGATGACAGGCGTGGGCCACCGTGCCCGGCTCCCTTAGGTCCTCTACTCCTGCAAAGTGCTGCGGCGACTGCCCCTGCTGGAGGCCGTCCTGCCCTGCGCTGGCTCCGAGGTCACTGTGGGGTGTGGGCTGGGGCCTCTCTGCATCTTTTTTTTCTTTTTCTTTCTTTTTTTTTTTTTTTTTTTTTTTTTGGTGGTACTGGGGATTGAACTCAGGGCCACTCGACCACTGGGTCACATCCCCAGCCCTTTTTTGTATTTTATTAGAGACAGGGTCTCACTGAGTTGCTAAGTGCCTCGCCAGTGCTGAGGCTGGCTTTGAACTCGCGATTCTCCTGCCTCAGCCTCCCAAGTGCTGGGATTACAGGCGTGCGCCACCGCGCCCAGCTATTTTTCTTTTTAATATTCATTTATTTGCTTTAGTTGCACACAATGCAATGCATTCATGTCCACGTGGTGCTGAGGACGCCCCGCGAGCGCTCTGCCGCTGAGCCCCAGCCCCGCCCTCTCTGCATCCTCCACATTTTCCCTCTGGCGGCTTCGGAGTCCCCTTTTTGGGGAGTTCTGTCGTGATCCATGCAGCTCTCTTTCATTGTCTTTCCTGGAATCTGGGATTCCTGATTTTGTGCACTGATGCCACCTCGCTTCTGGAAAGTTCTCAGTGGATTTTATCTCCCATCCTACACTCTCTTAGCTCTTTCTGAAACTCTGATGGAGGGTGCGCCAGGGCTGGGCCACTAGCTCGTGGCAGAGCGCGCGCCTAGGATGCGGGGCCCGGGTTTGATCCTCAGAATCATTAAAAAAAAAAAAAAAGTGTGTCTCATTTTCTTACTGCATCTTCTTCTCCCATCAAGTCCCCCATCATTTTTTCTTTCTTCCAGCCCTTTTCTTTCTTGGTACCGGGGTCCCTCGACCACTGGGCCACATCCCCAGCCCTTTTTTGTATTTTATTAGAGACAGGGTCTCACTGAGTGGCTAAGTGCCTCACCATTGCTGAGGCTGGCTTTGACCTTGCGATCCTCCGGCCTCAGCCTCCCAAGTGCTGGGATTACAGGCGTGCGCCACCGCGCCCAGCATTTATATTTAGAGACAGAGTCTCACTGTGTTACTTAGGGCCTTGCTTTTGCTGAGACTGGCCTCCAACTCAGGATCCTCCTGCCTCAGCCTCCCAAGCCACTGGGATGACAGGCATGCGCCACCGCGCCCAGCCGGTCTCCCACGACTTTTAGGTCTCCTTTGAGGACGCTGCTCAGCCCTTCCCTTCAGCAGTGCGTGGTCACAGGCTGGCTGTCTGTCTCGCTGATTTCAAAACGTGTGTGGCTTCTTGAAGTTCTCAGTTCTCCATATCCTCATTTTTCCACACTGTCCTTTTCCATGACGGTTTCGGTTCCTTTTTCTTAAAAAACTCCCTCGTCATCGTGCGTGCGTCTCCCGGCGTCTCGCTCCCCATGTGGCGTGAGCTCACCGTCCCCGACCTCCTCACTGCCCTCCCCGGCGCTCAGACACAGCGGCTGCTCGGGGAGGGCGAGCTGAGAGCCACGGAGCCCCACACCCACGCTCCGCGAGCTGCCCACCTCCGGGGCCTGAGGACGGCCTCCCGCCCACGGCCTCCCTCCGCGCCCACAGCTGCTGGCCCCGCGGAGCAGGGAGCCCTGTCCTGCGCCCTCTGGTGGCCTCGGTCTCATCTTCACGCTGTCATCTGGAAATTCCCTTTGTCCCAAATTTGACTTAACAATTTAGTTACATTTTGAAGCTCTCAAGTGCCTGTGCAGGTGCGGGGGACCTCAGCAGCGCTGCCCAGGAGGGAGGCGGTGACGGCCATCCACAGGCCACAGGTTGAGGCCTGCACAGGTGAGGGCTTCTCCTGCTGTGTGTGTGTGTGTGTGTGTGTGTGTGAGTGACGCTGGGGCTAGGACTCGGGGCCTCGTGCGTGCTGGGCAAGCGCTCTGCCACTGAGCTACACCTCCAGCCCAAAATATTGAATTTTTTTTTGTGCACGTGCCAGGGATTGATCCCAGGGGTGCTTAACCCCTGAGCCCCATCCCCAGCCCTTTTTCTATTTTATTCAGAAAAAGGGTCTTGCTGAGTTGCTTAGGGCCTCACTAAGTTGCTGAGGCTGGCCTCCAACTTTCAATCCTTCTGCCTCAGCCTCCTGAGCCACTGGGATTATAGGCATGTGCCACTGCACCTGGCAGAAACACAAAGATTTCTAACCTAAAGCATTGGGCAAGAATATTTAAAAAGAGACTAGTTATAGCTGGGCACGGCTGTGCAGTTTGGGAGGCTGAGGTAGGAGGATTGCAAGTTGAGGGCCAGCCTTAGCAACTTAGCGAGGCCCTAAGGAACTCAGCAGAGCCCTGGCTCTAAAACATATATACAGGGGCTGGGGTTGTGGCTCAGCGGCAGAGCGCTCGCCTAGCACGTGTGCGGCCCGGGTTCGATCCTCAGCACCACGTAAAGAACAAAGGCATTGTGTACAACCAAAACAAGTAAGTATTTTATGCACACACACAAGGGCTGGGGATGTGGCTCAGTGGTTACGCATCCCAGATACCAAAAAAGAGAGATAAGTTAGAGACGTGTTGGAGCACAGGCAGGGACCTGTAAGGCTGCCAGAGCAAAACCCAAAACAAAAATCAAGCCCAGCTGAACGCGAACCTCAACACAACAACTATGGACGATTTTTTTTTTTTAAATTTTTTTTTTTTTGTACTGGGGATTGAACTCAGGGGCATTCAACCACTGGGCCACATCCCCAGACCTTTTTTGTATTTTGTTAGAGACAGGGTCTCACTGAGCTGCTAAGTGCCTCGCCACTGCTGAGGCTGGCCTCCAACTCACGATCCTCCTGCCTCAGCCTCCCAAGTGCTGGGATTACAGGCATGTGCCACCGCGCCTGGCTATGAACGATTTTTTACTGTGTCTTTTTTTTTTTTTTTTTTTAAATATTTATTTATTTGCTTTAGTTGTACACAATGCGTTTATTTGTACGTGGTGCTGAGGATCGAACCCGGCTGCGCACGTGCTAGGCAAGCGCCCTACCGCTGAGCCACATCCCCAGCCCAACTGTGTCTTATTTTGCAGTATGAAATTCAGACTCGGGGCTGGGGGCAGCTCCACGGGTGCGAGGTACCTGGGCTCAGTCATGGCACATCTTCACCACAACCCCAGAAACTCAAATGTCAATCAGCTATCTGGCATTTTCTCTGGTGACGCGATCTGTGGCCCCTTATCCCTGGGGCGTGGCCACCAGGGGGGCTGCTTGCCCGGCATGAAGATGGGGCTCAGCAGACAGCTGGCGCAGCGCGGGGCGGCTCACCTGCATGGTGACGAGTCTGTCGTCCACCATCACCTCCTTGGTCAGGAAGTCCGCTCCTATCGTGGCCTTGTACTGATTACTGAATTTCTTGTTCACATACTGGTTCATGAGTGATGTCTTACCGACGCTGAAAGGAGAAAAACCACAAGTCTCAGTCAAATAAGAATGACTAAGCCGGGCGCGGTGGCGCACGCCTGTGATCCCAGCACTTGGGGGCTGAGGCAGGAGGGTCACGAGTTCAAAGCCAGCCTCAGCAATGGCGAGGCACTTAGCAACTCAGTGAGACCCTGTCTCTAATAAAATACAAACAAGGGCTGGGATGTGGCCCAGGGGTCGAGTGAGTTCAATCTCCGGTACCACAAAATAAACAAAAAAAAAAGAGTGACAGACATTGACTGTGGTATTTATACCGTTTTTTTTTAGTAGCAGGGATTGAACCCAGGGGTGCTTAATCACTGGGCCACATCCTCAGCCCTTTTTAAATATTTTTATTTAGAGACAGGGTCTCGCTGAGTTGCTTAGGGCCTTGCTAAGTTGCTGAGGCTGGCCTCCAACTTCTCATCCTCCTGCCTCAGCCTCCCAAGCTGCTGGGATCACAGGCGTGTGCCACCAATATTTTCAGCTTTAAAAGGAACCTGCCTGTTTTGAAGGAGAGCAAGGAACCAAGGCCACTGTCAGCAAACACCCCTGCATGACACATTGGAAACTGTACTTTCTGCTGGGCTAAAAATCCAGGGTGGGGCTAGGGCTGGGCTGAGTGGCAGAGCTGCCGCCAGGCACGCGGGGAGCCCTGGTCCACCCCCAGCACCGCTAGAGACACAAGCAACAGCAGGATACAGATGTGCACCAGATGTTGGAAAGCTGCTTGAAAGTTTTGGAAAAGGCAACTCAGACGCCAGAACCTGGCACCATCCCCTTCCCTTCCGGGGGACGTCAGTAAATACGCTCGCTCCCCCGGCGGGGCTGTGAGCGTCACAGCAGTCGCAGCGTTTCTCGGCTTGGTGGTGGCTGCTGGGCTTGATGAAGTAACACCAGGAGGGAGCCACTGGCTTTGAGCAGACACCTAATGACACACGCCAAGTTTAAAATCCGAGGCAGAGATCATTTATGTTGGGGGGTACCGGGATTGAACTCAGGGGCACGCAACCACTGAGCCACATCCTCAGACCTTTTTATATTTTATTTAGAGACAGAGTCTCACTGAGTTGCTTAGCGCCTTGTTAAGTTGCTGAGGCTGGCCTCCAACTTGTGATCCTCCTGCCTCAGCCTCCCAAGCTGCTGGGATGGCAGTGTGCACCACTGCACCTGGCTCAAGGCAGAGATCATCACCAATATGGAACCAGACCGGAATCTCCTCCCCCACAGGTGTTTTTCAGCAAAAGACCGTGTGTGACTTTTTTGGTGACTAGGTTAAAGCAGGCTCAAAATAACAGGACAGCCTTCCTCACGGCCAACAGTATGGCCTTGCTTTCCCACAAAGGAACAAGTCCATGCTCAGGGACCGGGAAGCACTCCCAGCCCCAGGCCGTGCCCCCCAACCCAGGCCACCTGCACCAGACGCCCCAGGGGAGAGGCGGGGGCACCGCGATGAAGCCAGGCCCGGGGCGTCCTTTCAGGCAAGTCTGGGAAACACAGGCCCCAAAGCAGGACCCGCCACTCCTGCAGCACAGGGCTTGCGAGGAGCGGGGCCTGCAGCCTACCCCACGGCCTGGCGCTAGGCAGACACCAGCTTGTTAAAGGCGCCTCAAGGAATTCCATGAGCCAGCCAAGGACAGAAAAACCATCCGCCCTGGCTTTTTTGGTTTTTTTTTGTTTTTTTTTTTGTATCAGGATTGAACCCAGGGGCACTCGACCACTGAACCCCATCCCCAGCCCTCTTTTGTATTTTATTCAGAGACAGGGTCTCACTGAGTTGCTCAGGGCCTCGTTAAGTTGCTGAGGCTGGCCTCCAACTTGCGATGCCACCGCTCCTAGTTTTTTTTTTTTTTTTTTCCTCCTGCCTCAGCCTCCTGAGTTGCTGGGATTACAGGTGTGCGCCACTGCATCTGATTTTTAGTGTTGCTTTTTACAAGAGGTAGGCCTCCAAGCCATCATGGGTCTCATCAGACGCCACGTCTGGACAGTCTACCAGGGCGTTTCAGGAGCCATTCGGGTGAGTTCCCTGTTAGGTGGGAGACCTGGGCTCAGACCCGTCCTGGGGCCTCAGGCTCTTTCCCTCCAGCGGCAGCAGGAGGGCCACCTGCTGCCACGTGGCTCGGGCCTGCAGACCCCCTCTCTGGGGGGCAGATGCCGTGGCACCAAATCTCCCTGAGCAGGACTCTCTAGTCCGGCCAGCTGGGAGGAGAGGGGAAGCCACGAAGACGGCCATGATTAGGTCAGTTCAAAAAACCAGCCCCGTCCCTTCAAAGTCATGCTAGCCACCAGGGAACAAAGGTTACATAATAAGGGGTCATTCAAATGTCTGCTGTGCCCTAAGCAGCAGGAGAGAGAGGCCCAGAGCAGGATGTGGCCAAGTCAGCAGGGGGGTGTGGCCTCGAGGGCGTGGCCTGTGGAGGCATGGCCCCCGGAGGGCGTGGCCTGTGGGGCGTGGGCGGCCCTGGGGGCGTGGTCTGGGAGGGCGCGGCCAGGACCGCGGGCAGCACTCACCCCGAATCTCCCAGGATGATGACCTTCAGCAGCACTTTCTTCCTCGAGGTCATCCTTCACACTGCGGGAGGAAGGAGAGGCAGGTGAGCGGGGCGCGAGGGCAGGACGCAGCGCGCACCACCAGAACTCTGGACCCCAGAGCCCGGCGGGGAGGAGGGGTGTCCTCACACTCCCGTGCGGCGACACTGGTTTACAGGGCTAGTGATCCACAGGCACCGGCTGGCCCAGTCCCAGATCACTCACAGCTCTGCTGAAGGGCCACTTCCCAGACAGGTGACCCCTTCACCTCAGGTGGCACAGCCCTCCCATCTTTTTTTCCCCCCCTGGTCCTAAGGGTTGAACCCAGGGACACTTAACCACTGAGCCACTTTTGGTATTTTATCTAGAGACAGGCTGTCGTTGACTTGCTTAGGGCTTCGCTGAGTTGCTGAGGCTGGCCTCCAACTCGCGATCCTCCTGCCTCAGCCTCCCAAGCTGCTGGGATGACAGGCGTGCACCACTGCGCCAGGCCCGCACCCATCCTTTGCCAACTAAAGTGCTGAATTATAGAGAATTAAGAAGATAAAAATGAATGAAGCAATGACAAGAAGAAAAATTTCCAAGAAAAAAATGAAGCAACCACAAAAAGCTTCTGACAATCCCACCTCCTAGAAGCAATCGCTGTGAACACCAGAACATGTTTTTTGAGTTTTCCTTCGTGTGCAACTTTGCATCCTGTTTTTCCCCCCTACATTAAATACTGTCATTAAGGTCGCATGCAATTTGGCATAGATAATCTCAATTCTTCCCTTGCTAAGGGAGGTTTTCAGTTAAGAGATTAAGTACTATGCACATGATCTATTAGACTAGCAAACACAATGACAAATTGTTTTCTCCAGAATTTTTTATTTTTTTTTTTAGTCGCAGATGGGCACAATACCTTTATTTTATTTATTTATTATTATTTTAAACATTTATTTATTTGCTTTAGTTGTACACAATGTCTTTTTTTTGTGTGTGTGTGGTGCTGAGGATCGAACCCAGGCAGCGCCCGCGCTAGGCAAGCACTTCACTGCTGAGCCACAACCCCAGCCCCATTATTTATTTATTTTTATTTTTTGTGGGTACCGGGGATTGAACTCAGGGGCACTCGACCACTGGGCCACATCCCCAGCCCTTTTTTGTATTTTATTAGAGGCAGGGTCTCACTGAGTTGCTAAGTGCCTCGCCATTGCTGAGGCTGGCTTTGAACTCACGATCCTCCTGCCTCAGCCTCCCAAAGTGCTGGGGTGACAGGCGTGCGCCACCACGCCCGGCTTCCATTATTTATTTTTATGTGGTGCTGAGGATGGAACCCACAACCTCACCCGTACCAGGCAAGTGCTCTACCACTGAGCCCCGGCCCCCAGAACAGCTTTATTTTCAACCTCTGCCGTATCCCCACCCTGCTACTGTAAGCACAAGTCCACCAGGTCTACTCGGGCTGCGTGGATTACTAGAATGCACTTCAGTTTACTGATGGCCTCTGCCTAATTACCTACAGGTCTGTGATTATTTATTTATTTATTTTGGGTGCTGGGGATTGAACTCAAGGGCACTCAACCACCAGGCCACATCCCCAGCCCTGTTTTGTATTTGATTAGAGACAGGGTCTCACTAAGTTGCTAAGTGCCTCGCCAGTGCTGAGGCTGGCTTTGAACTCGCGATCCCCCTGCCTCAGCCTCCCAAGTGCTGGGGTGACAGGCGTGCGCTACCGCGCCCGGCTGTGATTTTTTATTTTTATTTTTGTACTAGGGACTGAACTGAGGGACACTCTACCACTGAGCTACAATCCCAGCCTTTTTATTTTGAGGCAGGGTTTCCTATGCTGGCCTTGAACTCGAGATCCTCCTGCTTCAGCCTCCAGAGCAGTTGGGATTACAGGAATATAGTGGGTGCTATGCCCAGCTTAGAAGTGTAGGCTTCTCAGCAGATTCAAAGTACCAGCTTGAACTTGAACCAGCTCCAAACACTGAGAAATGTTTCTCTCCACTGTCTCTGTGTGTGTGTGTGTGTTAAACTGGGAACTGAAACCAAGAGCACTTTACCACAGAGCCAGATCCCCAGACCTTTTTATTTTTTGAGACAGAGTCTCTCTAAACTGCCCAGCCTGGCCTCCAACTATTGATCCTCCTGTCTCAGCCTCCCAAGTAGCTAGGATTACATGCGCCTGCCACCACGTCTGGCCTGCTGTATCATCTTCTAAGACTGTGCTCTGCGCTTGACCACGAAAAAAGATCCAAGTCACTCTCCTTCAAACCAGCAGCTGTCAAGGCTCAGAGTGAGGCAGGTGAGCAGTATCTGCTCCTGAGGTTTTGGAAAGGATCATGGAGAGACTGAGAGGCATCTGAAGTCACACAGCACCCCGGCACTGGTCAAGAAGTGAGCAGCAGGGTCTGGTCATAGACACTCTTTTTTTTGTGCTGGGGACTGCGCCCAGGGGTGCTGAACCCCTAAGCCACATTTTATTTTATGTAGAGATAGAGTCTTGCTGAGTCGCTGAGGCTAGCCTTCAACTTGCCATCTTCCTGCCTCAGACTCCTGTCCCGAAGGAGCTTAAATTGGAACGAGCAGATTGTTCAACAAACAACAGCTTCTAGGCAATCCAATCACAACGGCTAAAGGGTCGTGAAGAAGCAGAAGGCTGGGGACCTCTTTCCAGAGATAACCATAAAATGCCAAAGTTGAATCAAAAGCAACCTCAATAAGCCAGGAGAAGGAGGAAGCTGGGCTGGCTGCAGAACACAGGTCTGCGTGATGAGCAAAAGGAACAGAGAAACAGACACAATGGTACAACGCCTATAATCCCAGCGGCTCGGGAGGCTGAGGCAGGAGGATTGCAAGTTGAGGGCGGCCTCAGCAATTCCGTGAGGCACTTAGCAACTCAGTGAGACCCTGTCTCTAATAAAATACAGAAAAGGGCTGGGGATGTGGCCCAGTGGTCGGGTGCCCCCGAGTTCAATCCTCGGTACCAAAAAAAAAAAACCCATACACTTGTTAGAAGGCAGAGTCGAGCTCACTGCTGAGCACGAGCACCACCACCACCCTCTGCATGCAGAACAGGGATGTTGGCAATTTGTCCAGGTTGGCCTTGAACTTGTGATCCTCCTGCCTCAGCCTCCTGAGCTGCTGGGATTACCAGCACCTAATGGTGTCTGCGTGGCAAATCCATACTCTCTAATGTGTCACTGAGGGGGGCCGACATGGACCAAAAGAAAGGCATGGGGAGGAGCTGGTGACAGTAGCTCCTGGCTGCAGGGAGAGCCCAGGGACAGCAGCAGCTGGGGGGCGGGGCGGGGCGGGGCCAGTGCAGGGCCGAAGCTGTGCTGCCGAGGACAGGCCTGTGGGACTTCTTGCCCTGCTGGAGCAGCGTGTCTTCTGGAAAGTTCCAGAGCTGCTGCTTTAATAGACGCAAGGATCTGGTAAATCCACATTCAAACTACTTCCAAGGAACAGAGCGCAGGCATTTCCAAGACCAGCGGAGCCGTGTTTGGATAAATTTCATCACCTGGGGTCATCTAGTAACCAGGTCTGTGTCTACAGACAGAGCTGCATTTAGTTGCTAAGTCCCCTGTTAACGGAGGGAATGCTTGTTTGTATTGGGATTTTCTAACTGAAGTCTACGTGTCTGTGCTAAACTGGGAATGTCAGCATTCCCCAGACACAGAATGTGGTGTGAAAGGTAACAGATGAGCTAGTGTGGTGGTGCACGCCTGTCATCCCAGTGGCTCAGGAGGCTGAGGCAGGAGGATCGCAAGTTGGAGGCCAGCCTCACCAACTTTGCAAGGCCCTGAGCAACTCAGTAGGTTAGATGAAATATTTAAAAAGGGGCTGGGGATGTGGCTCAGTGGTTAAGTGTCAATGGCTGGTACCAAAAAAAAAAAAAAAAAAAGGCAACAGATGGCTGGACCTGCCTCGGTCTGGCGTCTGGGAGGCCCGATGACCTCATCAGGGCCCAGGCCCACAGCCCACGGTTTTCAAAAGCCAGCCTGAACCTGGTGTGCGCGATGCCTCAGGAGGCCTGTTCCTTCTTCCTTGGGCATTGTCAAAACTAACTGGCGCGACATTTCCTTGTTATCAACCCCTCGCCAGCTTCAGAGAAGGCGCGGGGCTGCCGGGAGTGGAAAGAGGCCGAGCGAGGCGAGGCCCTGGGCGGGCAGCCGGGCATCTGGGCTGGGAGCGTCCTCCGGGCCCGGCCAAGGAGACAGCTGGGAGGCGGCGCAGGCCCGGGGTGCGAGGGGCCGAGGCCAGGCCTGAGCCGGCGCGGGCGGGCACCCGCTCCCCGCAGCCTCCAGCAGGCCCGGCTCCCGCGGAGGCCGCCTCCTCTGGCCACACCCCCGGGGCGGAGCCAGACACCGCTCAGGTGGCGGCCCTGTGAGTGGGGCCTCCAGGCTCCACGAGGCAGCCGAGCTGAATTTCTCTCATTCAAATAAAGACCTGGAAGCCGGTGGTGGCGCTCCCGGAATCCCAGCGGCTGGGGAGGCCGAGGCAGGAGGATCGCCCGCGGGTCTATCTGACAGCTGGTGCTGTTGGGGGCCTGGGCCTCCAACCTGCGGCTTTGTGCCTGCGAGGCAAGGGGGAGCTGCGTCCCGGCCCTTTCTATTTTAATTTGAGACAGGGTCTCACTAGGTGGCCCAGAACCCGCCACCCTCCTGCCTCAGCTTCCTCGGCAGCTGGGTCACTGGCCGGGTCACCGTGCCCAGCTGACAACTTGGTTTAAATCCAGTCCTGTTTCAAAATATCGTCAGAACCTTGGGCTGGGGCAGGGACTTCTCAGCTATCGCACCAAAAGCACAATCCGTAAAAGGGCCGGCAAACTGGCCTTCATCAAAAAACTTCTGCTTTTTTTTTTTTTGGTACTGGGAATTGAACCCAGGGTACTTAATCACACACCCCCAGGGCGTTCTGTATATTTTATTTAGAGACAGGGGCTCACTGAGTTGCTAAGTGCCTCACCACTGCTGAGGCTGGCTCTGAACTCGCGATCCTCCTGCCTCAGCCTCCAGAGCCTCTGAGATTACAGGCGTGCGCCACCACAACTGGCCCAACCAATCATTCTTTGACTCAATGCCATTTTGAATTTACTGCATAAAGTTATAAAAAGCATTCTTCATTATAATTTACGTAACGTACTGTGGAATATTTTATATAACTTACTGTGGTAAGATATAAATAAAAGTCACCATTTTTACCACTTTTAGGTATGCAATTTCACGGCATTAAATACCACGAAGTTTATTTTTATTTCACAACAGATAAAAAAAATCTCACTTTAAGGTAACTGGCAAAATGGGGTTGAACATGCTGCCAAGTCCTGGGAAAGCGAAAGCAAAAGCAAAGACTCCACTCCTCCTGCAGCCGGAGGAGCACACACGCCTGTCGCTGGGCCGCCCAGGTGGGCAGCAAGGCCAGCGCTGAGAACAGGAGGTGCCCAGTGCTGTCCGCAGTGCCCAGGGCCCTCTGATCCACACCACCACTGAACCCAGGGGTGCTCAACCACTGAGCTGCATCCCCAGGCCTTCTTTGTATTTTATTTAGAAACAGGGTCTCGCTGAGGTGCTGAGGCTGGCCTCCAACTGCAATCCTCCTGCTTCAGCCTCCAGAGCTGCTGGGACGACAGGCGCATGCCACTAGATGGCCTCATTTCTGTAGAAGAATCAGCTGCACAGAACCAAGTCCTGAAGAGCTCACTGAAGGACTGGCAGCTCAGAGGCACACCAACCAGGAGGCGAGTCCTAACAGGCAAGGGCTACTCAGAGAGGGGGACCTTAAACTGAGCAGACGTTCATTTCGCAAGTGCCTGCCCAGGGCCAACTGCCTGCGAGACGAAGACGACCGGAGCCTGCCTTAATGAGCGATGCCTCCGTGACGCTGCAGGAACAGTCAAGGCTGCTGTTGTTTGGGGAGCAGGGATTGAACCCAGGGGGGCTTAACCACTGAGCCCCATCCCCAGCCCCCCCCCCTTTTAAAATTATTTATTTACTTTAGTTGTACACAATTTAATAGCATTTGTTTACGTGGGGCTGAGGATCGAACCCGGGTCGAGCATGTGCTAGGCGAGCGCTCTGCCACTGAGCCTCGCCCCCAGACGCCCCCGTTGCCCCCTGAAGCGATGGCCGCTTGGAGCAAGGAAGCCGCGGGAAGAAGCTCAGAGGCGAACTGGAGACAAGCAGCTTTTTATTCTGATAACTTTTCTCTCTGGCTCTAACAACGACTAACACGCACCACACACACCACCAAAATGGCGCAGACCCGATCAGCAATCTCGGCCAAGTCACTCAAGATCCCGGGCCAAATCCCGCGAGACTACGGAAGGCGGCAATGCCCAAATCTCCATGGCCCATAGTCAACCGCAATTCAAGCCATCTCCCCAAACAGGGCTCCTGCAGCCCCCAGCCCTTTTTGTAGTTTATTTAGAGACAAGGTCTCGCTGAGTTGCTTAGGGCCTCACTAAGTTGCTGAGGCTGGCCTCCACCGTGTGATCCTCCTGCCTCAGCCTCCCAAAGCACTGGGTGACAGGTGTGCACCACCTCACCTGCTTCAAGGCATTTTTTTCTAAGAGTGGGACGTGGGGGAGTTTAGAGAACTTCAACTGTAAAGTGTGTGTGTGTGCGTGTGTGTGCATTAGTTGCCACAGCTGAGGGTCTAAACAACAAGCAACTGTAATCAGAGAAACTCTCAACACAACATAAGGGGCTGGAAGCGATCAGGAATCTAGCCTAATCTCAGGCGAAGGCTTATAGAAGGCTTTTCAAAAAGAGGCTGAGGGCTGGGGTCGTGGCTCAGCAGTGGAGCGCTCGCCTAGCACGTGTGCAGCCCGGGTTCGATCCTCAGCACCACGTAAAAACTAAGGCAGTGTGTACGACTAAAACAAATAAATAAATATCTAACAAGAAAAAAAAAGAGGCTGACTCTATAAGCTGGGCCTTGAGACAGTCTTTCAAGCTAAGGACTGAATCATTAAAGATTTCAAGGTCACCACTAGTCCCACATGTCCACATCTCAGTTTAATCTAGAGGCTACATATTTCTCTGAAGCTCCTTTTCTCGGGTGCTGGTATTGAGCTGGGAACCCAGAGGTGCTCTATCCCTAAATTACATCCCCAGCCTTTTTTATTTTTTGAGACAGGGTCTTGCTAAGTTGCTCATGCTGGCCTTGAACTTGGCCACTACACTGGGCTTTTCTGAAGTTTTTAAGACAAAAATGTATCTACTTGCTAGGTGTGGTGGCACACGCCTGTCATCCCAGAGGCTCAGGAGGCTGAGGCAGGAGGATCGCGAGTCCAGAGCCGGCCTCAACCAAAGTGAGGCCCTAAGCACCTCAGTGAGACCCTGTCTCTAAATAAAATACAAAACAGGGCTGGGGATGGGGCTCAGTGGTTAAATGCCCCTGAGTTTAATCCCCAATACCCCTCAAAAAAAAAAAAAAAAGAAAAGGAAAAAGAAAAAAAAATCATTCTCATACCCGGATATATGAGGAAACCTAACTGAGTTCGCCCACTTGAGGTTTCAGGTAAGGAGGGTTCCCATAACACTCCAGTGCCAGCTAAGATCTTCAGGCTAAGGAGGAAGTGCTAAAGTTACAGGAAGTCCAAAGGTTTAGACCGCTTTGCTTCTATTTCGAAAGTTACACCACTGCAAATTAGGCTGAAAGGGACTCAAACTTAAAAATCACTCTCAGTGTGTGCCTGCAAGAACTCAGCCAAGGAAAGAAAGGTTCGCCCACTTCACAGGATCCCCTGGCGGGGGGGGGGTGGTGCACACCTGTCCTCCCAGCAGCTCCGGAGGATGAGGCAGGAGGATCGAAAGTCGGAGGCCAGCCTCAGCAAAAGCGAGGCCCTAAGCAACTCAGTGAGACCCTGTCTCTAAGTAAAAAGCAAGATAAGGCTGGGGGTGGGGCTCGGTGGTTGAGTGTCCCCGAGTTCAATTCTCAGTACCCACAAAATAATAAAGACCCCTGCTGGAGGCCATGCACGCCCCACATATGAACTGAGCGTGTCCCGTGAGCACCGCGGACGCCTCGGGCAGGCGAGGCTGGTTCCGGGAACTCCCCGGCGGACCCACTGCTGGGGAGGCCCTGAGGCATGTGGCCCCTGCTCAAGTGCCAGCCTAGCCGGGAAATGGCCGCGACCTGTTGGAGGCCTCTGGGAGCTGGGTGTGGCCTGCGAACTGCCCATCAACGCGAGCGCCGCCCCTGCGGGCCCCTTCAGCCCCTCCAGGGCGGACCGACCCTGCTGGGGTGCTGCACCTCGCTGTCGCTGCTCATCTCAGTGACGTCTGGGGGTGTCACTGCTCACCACCGACTCGCTGCGACAGCGCAGAGCCCCTCGATCCCACAGACGGGGCTCCGACTCCGGCCCACTGCACCCTGGGCGCCCCGAGGAGCGGGACAGCCCGTGTGCGCCAGGAGCCCGGTCCCCGCAGCTGCCGACACCCTCGGCGGATCCAGGAGCCCACATGTCACGATGAGGGGCCTGTCGGCGGACCAGCCCACGGTGCAGCTCGGCTTGCTTTTTACTGTTTTTGTTCTTTCTTTTTTCTTTTTCTGGTACTGAGGTGCTTAGGCACTGGGCCCCATCCCCAGCCCTTTTTTATATTTTATTAGAGACAGGGTCTCACTGACTTGCTTAGGGTCTTGCTAAGCTGCTGAGGCTGGCCTCCAACTTGTGATCCTCCTGCCTCAGCCTCCAAAGCCCTGCTGGGATGACAGGCATGTGCCACAGCACCTGGCTTTCAGTTTGTTTGTTTATTGATTTATTTTTGGTTGTTGTTCTGGGACTATATAATTCTCCCTGCCCCCCATCTATTTTTTTAATAGTTTCTTTTGTTATATACGGACACTATACATTTATTTGGTTTATTTATTTTCATATGGAGCCGAGGCTCGAACCCAGTGCCTCACAAGTGTGAGGCAAGCGCTCCGCCACTGAGCCACAGCCCCAGTTCCCCCCAACCTCTTTGTGCTGGTGCTACAGCTGTGCATAATGGGGAGCCGGGTCGGGACGTGATCGCACACACCCACGATGCAATGTCATTTGGCCACTGCCAATCAAAGTGCCTCCCCCTCCCTCTCCCACTGCCTCCCCGATGAGATTAGTTTTGAGAAACGCACTTTGCCGCGATTTGATCCTGTGCAAACACCACTGGGTGTGCTCACACAAGCTCAGATGGCTCCAAGGCCACCAGGTAACATGACCACATGGGGTCAGTGTCAGGAGTGCAGCTCTGCTGGCCAGAACATCATCACGCACCGCACTGTGAAGGGTCCTAGGTCTCAGGCATCCACTTGGGGTCCTGGAAGGTGGCCCCTGTAGATCAGGGGACAGCTACTGTATTGTATTTCTCTGTTCCAGGATTTCTCTTTGGTTCTTTAAACATAATTCCTATTTCTTAATATTCTCTCTTTAAAAATTTTTTGGTAGCAGGGATTGAACCCAGGGGTGCTTAACCACTGAGCCCCATCCCCAGCTCTTTCTAGATTTTATTTAGGTCTCACTGAGTTGCTTAAGGCCTCACTAAGTTGCTGAGGCTGGTCTCTACCTGCGATCCTCCTGCCTCAGCCTCCTGAGCCGCCGGGATGACAGGTGTGTGCCACTGCGCCCAGCAATGTTCTCATTTTGTTCAGAGATCACAGTCCGGGTTCCCTTGAGTTCCTGTCTGTGGTTTCCTGCACCTCACTGACCATATTGAAAAAGGCTCTCTGAAGTCTCTGACCGGGAATGCCAAGGTCTGGGCTTCCTGCGGAACGTCTGGTATTTTTTCCTCCCTGTGTCTGGGCCACGCTCTCCCGTTTCCTTGTACGTTTAGTATATTTCCCACGAGCGGGCCTTCTGAGGCTCGCACCACGCAGCTTTCCCAGGGTCCAGGCATTGCTGACCATTCACTGGCCGCCGCCGCTGCGGAGAGCCGAGGCCCGGGCGCGAGCCCCACCACGCAGCGCCCCCTCCGCCGCGCGCACCCGCGCTCCTCCAGACCGCCCTGCCGCCCCTTGCCCAGCACTGGCCCCATGTGTTGGTGTCATTCAGTCTAAACCTCAGTGACCCAGTTCAATTTTTAGACACTGAACAAATCATTCAATTCTTGAAACGCCGCCAGCGGCCTCCGCAGCAGATGCACCCTACGCCTCACCTGCAGGCCCTGGGCCCGCTGTCTCCAGCTGAGGTAAACGGCGACGACAGGTCACTAACGGAATGCTGTCCCTGAATCCCCCAGAGAAGACAAGACCCCTCAGGACGGGTGGGAGACACACAGGAGGAAGCGCAGACGGCGCCACCCAGCAGCCCAGCACTCGGGAGGCTGAGGCAGGAGGATCGCGAGTGCAAAGCCAGCCTCAGCAACTCAGAGAGGCCCGAGACAACTTAGCAAAGACCTGTCTCTGAATAAAATGTAAAAAGGGCCGGGGATGGGGCTCAGTGGGTGAGCAGCCCAGGGTTCAATCCCTGGTGTCCACCCCCACCAAAAAAAAAAAAAAAAAAAAGAAAGAAAGAAAAAGAAAAGATTAAAAAAAGAGAAAGAAAAGCAAAGTAGTATAACAGTAGACTCGATATAGTAAGCTGGTGGCACACCGAAGTTCAGGTGCTGTGCGAGTCACTAGAAGGGAAGCAGAGTGTGAAGAGCTGGCTGACCTGGAGGCCGAGGCAGGAGGATCGAGTCCAAGGCCAGCCTCAGGCATCTGGAGGCTGTGTGGAGGCACACAGGGCTGGTGGCCCAGTGGCAAAGCGCCCGAGTCCACCCCCAGGCCTGCCTGGGGTCCGAGGCTCCCTTTCTGGGCTGAACAGGCTCCTGCCACCACAGCCAGCCCCTTGGCGCAGCAGAGCCGACACCCAGAAGCAGGCTGGGGCGGGGAGGGGGTGAAGGGCTGGGCAGACCTGGCTGGGAAGGCTTGCGCCCGAAACTGCAGCAACTCGGAGACTGAGGTAAGAGGATTGAAAGTTGGAGAATTTAGCCAGACTGTGTCTCAAACGAAAAAGGGCTGGGGATGGAGCTCAGGAGTAGAACGCCTCTGGGTTCAATTCCCAGGGTGCCAAAACAGAGATGGGGCTGGGGTTTAGTGGGGGAGCGCTCGCCTCGCACGTGCACGGCCCAGGTTCGATCCTCAGCACCACGTAAACATAAATGCATTGCATTGTGTACAACTAGAGCAAATAAATAAATATTTAAAAAAATATAGATATGGCTGAGAATGATGAAGAATTGACATCAAGCGCTGTGCATGCTGGTGCAGGCCTGAAATCCCAGCAGCTTGGGAGGCTGAGGCAGGAGGATCACAAGTTGGAGGCCAGCCTCAGCAACTTTGCAAGGCCCTAAGCAATTCTGAGACCCTGTGTCTAAGTAAAATATAAAAGAGGGCTGGGGATGTGGCTCAGTGGTTAAGCCCCCTCCGCCCCCCGCAGGTTCAGGTTCAACTCCCAGTACCAAAAGAAAAAAAAAAAGAATTTACATGAAGTGTCTGTACTCCAGAATCAATGGTCCCACACTCTGAAGCTCTAAGCGGAATGAACTCACCTACCTCTGTGCCCAGTGCCCAGAACTCTAATACTTTGCAGAAATATTCCTTGGTTTTGTTGGAAACATCTTTCTGGAAGCATCTATAAGAAAAGCTACAGAGAACGCTGTGCGCAGGAGGAGGCCGCAGGCTCCTCTCTCTAACACACACCGCATTCCTGCAGCGACCGCCTGGTCTGAAGGAGGCGGGCCTTAACCTGCTTGAAACCCAGGTTCTCCCGGCCAGCCCGCAGGCCTCACTGCACAAGTCCTTCCTCCAGAAAGAGCCAGAACTAGCAGGAAGCCGGCCAACCAGAGGCCGAGCACGGCGCTCCCCGGGGTCGGGAGGAGGCTTTGGAGTCACTCGATCAGAAACTGATGGGACCCGGGCGACGCCACGCCCGTCCCTCCAGGCCCCCGGGCGAATCCCTGCTGCAAGATGGGTCCTGCCTGTGCCCACTGTCGCCTGCGAAGCCTGCCAAATGGGCTCCACTCGGCGCCTCCACGCCACCCCTGTGCTGCTGCAGACCACACCCGAGCAGCCGCCCTCAGAGGCTCTGTCCTGCCGCCACCCTCCGAATGCGCAGCGCCGGCAGGCGACAGGACAGACTGGTCAGTGTGAGAATGAGGCCCCGGCGCTCTTTAACCGTAGCTCCGCCGCAGCGCTTCCTACCTGTTACCGGCTGCGGGCAAGTTACGGCGAAGCTGTGGAAAGAACTCAAAAGACAAAATAGAAAAGAAAAGATTGTTTAATTCTCCCGGGCAAGATCCCACTACCACGCGGTCTGGCAGGAGAGAGAGAATGGCCCCTGTTGGTTATTTCCTCTGGTAAAAAGTTTTTTCTGGGCTGGGGTTGTGGCTCAGCGGTAGAGCGTTCGCTTAGCACGTTCGTGACCCGGGTTCGATCCTCAGCACCATGTGAACATGGATGCATTGCTTGTGTACAACTAAAAGCGAATGGGTGAATATTTAAAAAAAAAAAAAAAAAGTTTTTTCTATCTCGCATCAAGTCCGGTGAGATTTTAAGGCAAGCGAGATCCGGAAGGCATTTCTGATGTAAACAAATGGTCTCCGCAGACTCTTCAATCAGGGCTTCTGCACCTACCCAGGCTCTTTAATGTTTTTTATTATATATATTTTTTGGTATCAGAGATTGAACCCAGGAGTGCTTAACCACTGAGCCCCATCCCCAGCACTTTTTAGATTTTATTTAGAGACAGGGCCTCACTGAGTTGCTCGGGGCCTCACTAAGTTGCTGAGGCTGGCCTCCACCTTGCGATCCTCCTGCCTCAGCCTCCAGAGGTGCTGGGATGGCAGGAGTGCGCCACAGCGCCTGGCCCTAGCAGGGCTCCTGAACAGCACCGTAACTGTGAAGCTCAAGGCCCACCTGAGATCATCTCAGCAGTACTGCACACCACGCTGGTGGAAGAGTGGGGCATTTGATCCCAATTCTCCCCGCTCATGTTCAAGGCCTAGCGCCCTTGTAAACCACAGCTCAAGAATGCCTAGTTCCCCACGCTGGGCACGGTGGCACCCACATGTAAACCCAGGGACTCGGGAGGCTGGGCAGGAAGGCTCACACGTCCCAAGCCACTCTCAGCCATTTAGTAAGATCTTGTTTTGAAATTTTAAAAATTAAAAAAAAGCAGGGGGCTGGGGCTGCTTCCCGACACAGCGGCTTCCGGGTTCTGCGGCACCCAAGTATTCAGTGGTCACGGTTCCACGTCCCCTCCCTTGGACGCATCCTCTGGGCCAAGAAAACCAAACTTGGGGGTGGGTGACTCTGCGCTACCTCAACCCAAAACACGTGCTTTAGGTGAGGAGTACTCGCGTGCGTTATCAGTGAACATTCCAACATGTGTTTACATACAAATATATATGTATATATTTTTTTGGTACCGGGGATTGAACTCCAGGGCACTTGACCACTGGGCCACATCCCCAGCCCTTTTTTGTAGCTTATTAGAGACAGGGTCTCACTGAGTTGCTAAGTGCCTCGCCATTGCTGAGGCTGGCTTTGAACTCACGATCCTCCTGCCTCAGCCTCCCAAAGTGCTGGGATTACAGGCGTGCGCCACCGCGCCCGGCTTACATACAAATATTTTTAAAGTAGGCCAAGGACAAGCTGCACGCCCATTGGTGACTTTTCTCCTTGTCTGCAGGACTGGGCACTGAACCCAGGGGGCGCTCTACCACTGGGCTCCATCTCCAGCCCTTTTGATTTTTTTAAGAAGGGGTCTCATTAAACTGCTCAGGCTGGTCTGGAACTTGGGATCTTCCTGCCTTGGATTCCAGAGTCTCTGGGATTACAGGTGTCTGGCCAGTCTGTGTTTATTACCCAATCCAACTGTCATTTTTGAACCAGGAGTGGTGGTGCATGCCTGTAATCCCAGCGGCTTGGGAGGCTGAGGCAGGAGGATTGTGATTTCGAGGCCAGCCTCAGCCAAAGCGAGGAGCTGAGCAACTCGGTGAGACCCTGTCTCTAAATAAAATAGAAAACAGGGCTGGGGATGTGGCCCAGTGGTCGAGTGTCCCTGGGTTCAATCCCTGTAACCCCTCTCCAAAAAACCTGTCATTTTTCTATGTCAAAACATTCCCCCCCCCAGCCCCCCCAAAAAACTCAGAATATCGTAGGGATCGACACTCTTAGGCACAGGACAAAGACTTGCTTTTAAGATGTCCCGTTGATCTATTGCTATATCACCACCTAGTCACACACCCAGTTAAAGTGTCCTGCCCACTACCTCCTCCTCTTTTGCAGGTGGCTCTTCGTGTGTCAAATACCCAGGAAGAAAACTCCCTCCAGACAGAAGCTGCCTCAGCCCTCAGGGGCTCCCCTAGTGCAGCGCCCAGCACCCCCTAACCCTGCAGCAGGTGACACTTCCCTTCCCCAGGGCACCAGGGTTAGGCCTCGGTGGTCCCTCCGGCAGCAGGGGGCGGCACGAAAGCCAACTGACCCTCAGACCCGAGGAGCACGGTTTGAACCACGGCAGTCGCTCACTGACGCCAGGCACCAGCCCCGAAGGGGGTCCCGGTCACACTGCCCCACCCCCCTTAACAGAACCCTGACCACGGGGGTCCACCCTCGGATGGTGCGTAGACGGCTTCCCAGGTCCCAGGCCCGCAAGCGCGGCTGCACGGGTACTGCAGACGAGGTTCCTTGCGCAGCAGTGACCAGCTGCACCTTTAAGCTAACTCAGCGCAGAGGGCAGGCCTGGTGACCCTCTGTGCTCTCGCCCTCTTCTCACCTACAGGGCAACTGCTGCCAGGCACAGTGGCGCAAGCCTGTAATCCCAGCAGCTCCGGAGGCTGAGGTAGGAGGATCGCAAATTGGAGGCCAGCCTCAGTAATTTAGCAAAGGCTTGAGCAACTCAGGGAGACCCTGTCTCTAAATGAAACATAAAAAGGGCTGGGGATGTGGCCGAGTAGCAGAGCACTTGCCTGGTGTGTGTGAGGCACTGGGTTCCATCCTCAGCACCATATAATTTAAAATAAATAAAATAAAGGTATTGTGTGCATCTACAACTAAAAAAAATAAAAAAATAAAAAGGGCTGGGGACGTGGTTCAGTAGTTAAGCTCCCCTAAATCCAATCCCCAGCACAAAAATAAATAAATAAAATTAAAATAAAAGGCAATTGTTTTTCCCAATTTGAACTGCTAACACTCCTTCAAAAGCACCCCCAAAAAAAAAAAAAAAAAAAAAAAAAAAAAAAAAAAACCTGACCCAATGGTCTAGTCTATTTGTGAAAATTAATCAACCCCATTTTTATTTGTCAAAATAAACAAAACAGAAAAAAATATTTTTTGTGATGCAAAGCCTAGGACAGTCCTATAGAAGCTGCCATTAATAACTCTCTACACCTGACGCGATAAAGACATCTAATTTGGAGCTGGGGCTGGGGCTCAGTGGTAGGGGGCTTGCCTGCCAAGGTGAGGCACTGGGTTTGATCCTCAGCACCACGTAAAAATAAATAACAAGCCGGGCGCGGTGGCGCACGCCTGTAATCCCAGCACTTTGGGAGGCTGAGGCAGGAGGATCGCGAGTTCAAAGCCAGCCCCAGCAATGGCGAGGCACTTAGCAACCCAGTGAGACCCTGTCTCTAATAAAATACAAAAAAGGGCTGGGGATGTGGCCCAGTGGACAAGTATCTCTGAGTTCAATCCCCAGCACCACAAAAAAAAAAAATAAAAATAAAAATAAATAAATGAACAATAAAATACAGATATAGTGTCCATCTACAACAAAAAAACATGTTTAAAAAAAGAACTCTAATTTGTCAGATTAGACAACTGTAAAGAGGAAATGATGCAGACCACAGATCACAAAGTGCCCGTGTATGTTCAAATACAGCCAGACGAGCCAGGGACCAGCCAGGGACGGGCAGGGACCAGCCAGGGACGGGCCAGGGACGAGCCAGGCGGGCCAGGGACGGCCAGGGACGGGCCAGGGACGAGCCAGGGACGGGCCAGGGACGGCACAGCGCTAAGTGCCTGAAGCTTCAGGAACGCAGTTTGAGATCTGAGACCTGGGGGGTGGGGCAGCGCCCTGGAAGAGACCAAGGGGAGTGGGGGGTGGGGGACAGGGGCACGAGTGGACGTCACTTTCCCAGGTTCACACATGAATGAGCACATGACCAGGGACACTGCACAGCACGTCCACCCACAGGAATGGGAAGTGACAGCCATGTGTGTGTGATGTGTCAGAACGCACTTTGCTGTCACCGAGAGCCAAAAAGAACCAAGAACAAATAAAAGAATCTAATACTTGAGTTTTCGAGGTCCTTTATTTTGGATCCTAAGGCAGTGGGAACACAAAGATTGGAAGACACGTGTCATTCTCCCATCAACTCCCCAGGGCTTCCTGGGGGTCAGGAATCGGGTTTCCTGCCATTTGTCCAGCTATTCCATGCAGAGGCCTGGGACACAGTAGGTGTTTAATAAAACCCATGGGCTGGACAACTGCACAGTAGCTGTCACAGACGCACCGGGAAGGGGAAATTTTTAGCTTCTTTCCTCTGCCCAGCCGACTAAGAGACCAGGACGAAGGATAGAAAGAGCAACAATTTAATCAGAAGCAAATAGGTGTTTGAGTCCAATTCCGGCTAAATGAAAGAAAACTGCGCAGCTTGCCAAGACAGACTACGAAGAGACGCAAACAGGCAACGGGACAGTTCCAGAGACAAAGAATGGAACAGAAGAGTTAAAAAAAGACGCGTGTGGGTGGGAGATTGGTGTATGATAAAATGATTTCTAGTCAAGGGAGGCAAGGATGATAGCACAATAAAACACGAGGACAACTAAGCAACTAGAAAAGATCCTGACATCATACGGAAAACTTCCAGACAGGCTAAGTACTAGAGAAAACATTGTTTTTGTTTTCCTGGGGATGGGGAAGGGCTATGTATCACATTAAGACCCAGAAAACAAAACAATTGACAGATGTGACATAGCAAAGTTTCTATACTACAAAAACACACCCTCACCAGGCGTGGTGGCACACACCTGAAATCCCAGCAGTTCAGGAGGCTGAGGCAGGAGGATCACAAGGTGGAGGCCAGCCTGAGCAACTTAGCAAGACCCTGTCTCTATACAAAATCTAAAAAGGGCTGGTGCTATGGCTCAGTGGGTAAGCACCCCTGGGTTCAATCCCTGGTTAAAAAAAATAAATAACCTACATACTATCCACCAAACCAAGCCAAGAGGGAAGAGGCCAGGGAGTATTTACAACATGAAAAAGGATCAGATTCTTGCCACTTGAAAAATTTATAAATTGGGGGACAAAAAATAAACCTTACTTGGGCTTTAGAGAACAAGAGCCAATTCAGAAAAGGGTATAAAATGACTAATGAATATTTTGTAAAATCCTCAGTCTATCAAGGAAACACAATATTTTTCTTTTCTTCTGTGGTGCTGGCAACGAACCCGGGGCCTCACACAGGCTAGGCCAGTGCGCTGCCACTGTGCCACGTTTAAGTTTCTCCCACTTGTTAGAATGATAAAGACAACTGCCACCTAGAACAATGGAATTTTCGGGCTGGGGTTGTGGCTCAGCGGTGGAGCGCTCGCCTAGCACGGGCGCGGCCCGGGTTCGATCCTCAGCACCACGTACAGATAAACGCATTGTGTACAACTAAAGCAAATGAATAAATGTTTAAAAAAAATGGAATTTTCAAACTACAAATGTTAAGGATACAACCTTCCTGGAGGCAGTCTGGCATGAAAATCAAATTTTCAGTACGTATTTCATTATAAAGAAATTTTAGATGCGTGGAAATACACGAATGTTCATTACTTTTCTTATAGAAAGTTGAAAGTAACTGAAATGTTCATTTAAAGGATTGATAAATTTTGATTAGTGCAGCATTACAAAGCTATTAAAAATATTATGTTTTTAAAGCCGGGCGCGGTGGTGCACGCCTGTCATCCCAGCACTTGGGAGGCTGAGGCAGGAGGATCGCGAGTTCAAAGCCAGCCTCAGCAATGGTGAGGCCCTGAGCAACTCAGTGAGACCCTGTCTCTAATAAAAATACAAAAAAGGGCTGGGGATGTGGCCCAGGGGTCGAGGGCCCCTGAGTTCAATCCCCAGTACCAAAAAAAAAAAAAAAAAGTTTTTAATCCACGAGGCTCTGGGTTGGAATGCCAGAACTACAGAAAGGGAAAAAAATAAAAAAAAAAAAAAAAAAAAACAAAAAAAACGTGCTGGGCACAGTGGTGCATGCCTGTCATCACAGCATCTTGGGAGGCTGAGGCAGAAGGGTGGCAATTTGGAGGTCAGTCTCAGCAACTTAGTGAGGCCCTAAGCAATTCAGCGAGACCCTGTCTCTAAATAAAATATAACAAGGGCTGGGGATGGGGCTCAGTGGGTAAGCACACCAGGGTTCAATCCCCGGTACCAAAAAAGAAAAGAGTTCACAACTCTTGCATGCTGCCTCTGTGATCTAGAAGCAGGTCCGTTTTTAAGGAAAGATCCACTCGCCTGACCATGAGGCCAATCTCCCGTCCCATGAAGAGACCAACGGCCGGGCTCCATGCAGGTGGCTTTCAGAACGGCTCCCGGGTCCTTTAAATCTCTGATGGTGTCATCTTGCCGGTTAGGATATTGCAAAAGCCACAGCAGCATGACCAAGAGCCAGGGAGTGTCAGCACAGGGAGGCTCTGGGACAGCTGGCCCGCTGCTGTCATTCCTCAGAAGCCAGGGGAGACTCGGTGACACACTTGAGAGCCACACTGTGGTCCTGCTTGGGGACACTACAATCCTACAGCTTCTGACGCGGTGCTTCCCAGCACAGGAGCCATCTGCAGGCGCTCCCTTTCCCCAGCCAGACTCCCAGCAGGCGCGCGAGGCTCTGCAGAAAGCGCCCCTCCCCCGACATTCTTCCAGTCGCTTTTTTTTTTTGAACAAGATGGTCAATCTCTGGGGGAGAACTGATAAACCAGCCTGGGACCTAGACCTGAGCCCCGCTTGCCTAGGGCTGGCAAGACACACAGGCGAAGTCCAGTCACACGTCACTGTGAAAGGTCGGGAGGATTCAGTAAAAGGTGAGAGCAGAGCGGGCAGCGCACACCCGCCATCCCAGCGACTGGGGAGGCTGAGGCAGGAGGATCCCGAGTTCGAGGCCAGCCTCGGCAACTTAGCAAGGCCGTGAGCAACTCAGGGAGACCCTGCCTCAAATTAAAAAACAAAAGGGGCTGGGGATGTGGCTCAGTGGTTAAGTGCCCTGGTTTCAATTTAGTTAAAAAAAAAAAAAAAAAAGAGGCGAGAATAGAGTTGAAGCCGAGCTGGTACCTGCGCCTGGGTGGGGCAGGGGCCAACAGGCGGGGCGGGCACAGCTGAAGGAAGGGCAGGGCGGCCAGGAAGCGCCGAGGCAGGCAGCGCAGCTCCTGGGGTCTGCGCGGACAGGCCAGGGCCAGGCAGGCCCGGGGCAGGGAAGCAAGGCCGGGCGGGGCGGGAGCACAGGGCCTGCAGAGAGGCCGGACCGGGCAGCCTCACCACCTCGCGGCAGGAGCTGCGGGGAGGGCGTGGGGGAGGCGGGGTCAGTGACAATCAGAGGGTCCAGTTTCCAGAGAGGGGCTGGACTGCACCACCCCCACACCTGCTGTGCAGGGCTGCTGAAGGCAGGTGAACAGCACCGCAGCGGCCTCGGTGGGCTGGGCGGCGGGGAGACAGTGGGGGCCTGTGGCAGGGCCTGCCTGCTGGCCCCAGGTCCACCCTCAGCACCACGAGTAAGTGAAGTGAGTAAAAGATGCACAGACGACTAAAAGAAAAGTCAGTGAAGACAGGCCACCTGGTGTCCAAAATGAGGCTGCTTTTATTTTTTTATTAACTTTTCTGGTACCAGGGATTAAACCCAGCAGTGCTTAACCACTGCTCCACATCCCCAGCCCTTTTTATATTTTGAGACAGGGTCTCACTGAGTTGCTGAGGCTGGCCTCTGCCTTATGATCCTCCTGCCTCAGCCTCCTGAGTCGCATCCTGGGATGACAGGCGTGCGCCACCTGCCCAACCAACTCAGCCTCTTTTAGCATCTAAACAGCAAGGTGACCACGGTAAGGAACCACAAGTGAGCGCTTCTTCCCTCCACCAGGACCTGTTACGAGCCAGAGCTTCCCAGATATCCCCAGCTCTGTGCCTCCTGGGCCCAGGGCACGATCACAACTCTTTTTTTTTTTTTTTTTTTTTTAAAGTTTCTTTGAGTTGTAGATGGACACCATATCTTTATTTTTATATGGTGCTGAGGATTGAATGCAGGGCCTCACGCATGCGAGGCGAGCGCTCTGCCACTCTAACCCCAGCCAGGATCACAACTTGATCCCTTGTGTGGTGTGACTCACGGTGGCCAATGGTTTGTAAGCAGAAGGGACGGGCCATTTCTGGGCTGGAACAACTAACCCTGGGCGTGAGAGCCTCCAGTAGTTCCTTGTCCCTTGCCAAGACAAGCCAGCACACCCCACACCCGGCAGGAAGACGATGCAGGGCTGGGGTGGGGGCTGCGTGGTCGAGGCTTGGCTCTGGGCTCCCTCCCCACACGGGAAAAGAAAACAAGCCCAAATCCTACAAAATGGTCTCCCCAATCCCAGTGGCTCAGGAGGCTGAGGCAGGAGGATTGCGAGTTCGAGGTCAGCCTCAGCACTTAGCGAGGCCCTAAGCAACTCGGCGAGACCCTGTCTCTAAATAAAATATAAAAAGGGCTGGGGAGGGGGCTCAGGGGTTCAGCACTCCTGGGTTCAATCCCTGGTACCAAAAAAAAAAAAAAAAAAAAGAGGAGACTCCGTGCTGACCGTGGAGAAGGAGCAGGAGAGAAGGCAGTGCCGCGCCGACCCTGGGGTCGCTGCTGCAGCATCTCCTGGTGAGCCTGGAACTGCCTGAAAATTCGCCACCAGGAAACTTACACCGAACAGAAGAGCCAAAGGATCTCGCTGTCTTTCACTTCTGTTTATTTGGGTGGTGCTAGGAACTGAACCAGGGGTCCCCACCACTGGCCTACATCCCCAGTACTTCTAATTTTTTAAATTTTGAGGTAGGGTCTCTAAATGGCTGAAACTGGCCTCGAACTTGCGATCCTCGTGCCTCAGCCTCCTAAGTCACTGGGAATACGGGTGTGGTAGCGCATGTGTGGCCCCAAAGCATCTCCTCTAAACACTTAAATTAACTAAAGGATAAATGCACAAGGGCGGTGTGCTTCTTCCACAAAAGACAGTACCCTTCTTCTTGCCATTATTAAGGTCACAGGACACCTGCCAACCTGGGACACGGGTGCTGGTCTCGGCCCCACTTCAGTGGCTCCGGGACCCTGAGCTGTCTCTGCAGTCAGTTTCACACCTCAGAGAATCAGTGCCACGCTGACTGCTGCAGCTTGGACAAGGCCTGGCTGGCGCTAGGAGAGGTGCCGACACTGCCCACCAACACTGTGCCAGCTGTCACCTGCCCACCGGGAGAGGGAAAGACCAAGACGACCTCCACAGAGAAGCAGGCTCCCTGGAAAGCAGCTCTTGTTAGGAGGACACTGTCTCCCAGGATAATGGATTCTTTCTAAAATTTTTATTCCTTGGTACCAGGGATTGAACCCAGGCGTGCTTAATCACTGAGCCCCAGCCCTTTTTATGTTTTATTTAAAAAGACACGGTCTCGCTGAGTTGCTTTAGGGGCTTGCTAAGTTGCTGAGGCTGTCCTCCAACTTGCGATCCTCCTGCCTCGACCTCCTGAGCTGTTGGGATGACAGGTGTGCGCCTGGCATCTGGCTGGCCTCAGCTTTGCTGGGCTCTGCCACCAAGCTGCACCCCGACCTGTTCTCAGCTTTCAACCCTGGTACAAAAGCAAGCATTAAGAGTCTAGTAAGAGGGCTGGGGTTGCGGCCTAGTGGTAGAGCGCTTGCCTAGCATGTGTGAGGCACTGGGTTCGATTCTCAGCACCGCATATGAATAAATGAATAAACTAAAGGCCCACCAACAATTCAAAAAACTAAAAAAAAAAAAGAGAGAGTCCAGTAAGAGACGAAGATGATGCTCCTCTTCTCCCATGACAGGCTGGAAAGGAGATGGCTAGCAACACAGCTCTATAGGAAGCATCTTCCAAAGCGGGAAGGGCTGCCGGCAGGGCTAGCTAGCCGCCACAGGCCTTCAGCCATGGAGCAGTCTGCCCAGGGGCGCTCAGAGGAGCTGGCTGGCTCAGGAGGAAAGCCACACCGACTGCCCTCTCCGCACCCCGTCCCCAGGAGCCAGCCCCTACTTTTGACCTGCTATTAAAAGCACTTTTTTTTTTTAGAAGCTGGGGACTGAGCCCAGGGGTGCTCCAACACTGAGCCACATGCCCAGCCCTTTCTATTTTCTATTTGAGATAGTCACAGAGGCGGGCCTTGAACTGGGGTTCTCTTGCTCCCGCCTCCTAAACGCGGGGATGGCCGCGCAGCCCCGTGGCGGGCACTTCCGGGGAAGTCCCGCGCTGACTGCAGCCTGGCCCCGCCAAGCTCGCCACGGGCGGGGGTGTCTTCAGGCAAACAGCAACATCAAAGCCGCTCCTTATCTGGAACTGGGGACCCTGACTCACTCAGCAGGGATGGTGCCGTCTGTAGGGCGCCTCGTCACCAACCAGAACGTGACTCTGTGACCGCGTCCTCCCAGGTGGCATCAGTGTCCAGCCTTCCAGCTGCCTACGGCCACTCCCAGGTTGGAGACGCAGCAATCCCGGCATCCACTCACCTGCTGCGACACGCCCAGCTCTAACGGTTTTCCCAGGTCTCCCCCAGATTAACTGCATCCAAAGCCACTCAGCCCCTCCCCGACCTCCCAGTCATCGGACAAGTCTAGCATTTTCTTTTCTTCCTTTCTTTCTTTCTTTTTTCCTGTGGTGGGGGGTACTGGGGACTGAACTCAGGGGCACTCGACCACCGGGCCACATCCCCAGCCCTTTGTGTATTTGATTAGTGACAGGGTCTCGCTGAGTTGCTTAAAGCCTCGCTAAGTTGCCAAGGCTGGCCTCAAACTCACGATCCTCCAGATATATCTCAGCCTCCCGAGCCCCTGGGATGACAGGCCTGCGCCACCTCACCTGGCTTCTAGCATTTTCTTTAAGCTATTGTTCTGACTTTCCTCTGCCCTGCTTTTATAATTACTCCTTGAACCTCCAGGGCTCTTCACTTGACGACTCCACAGCTGCCAGCACTGTTCTCTTTTTCTTTTTTTAAAAATACTTTTAAGCCAGGCGCGGTGGCGCACGCCTGTCATCCCAGCACTTGGGAGGCTGAGGCAGGAGGATCGCAAGCTCAAAGCCAGCCTCAGCAATGGCGAGGCACTTAGCCACTCAGTGAGACCCTGTCTCTAATAAAAATACAAAAAAGGGCTGGGGATGTGGCCCAGTGGTCGAGGGCCCCTGAGTTCAATCCCCGGTACCAAAAAAAAAAAAAAAAGAAAATACTTTCAGTGGGCTGGGGTCGTGGCTCAGCAGCAGAGCGCTCGCCTCGCACGTGCGCGGCCCGGGTTCGATCCTCAGCACCACGTAAAGGAAGGGCATTGTGCACAACTGAAACAAATAAATAAATATTTTTTAAAAATACTTTTAGTTGTCAATGGACCTTTATTTTATTTATTTACATGCGGTGCTGAGAATCGAACCCAGGGCCTCACATGCGAGGCAAGTGCTCCACCCTGAGCCCCAGCCCAGGCCCAGGCCTGCTTTCTCCTAAGAGACGATAAAGATCTGTGAAAGGCGCCTGGAGCTCGCGGCTTCCCGCTCACCAAGGCGGTACACGTGAACCACTGGCCCAGGAGCATGACCTGCATGTAGTTACACTTAAACAGAAATTTGCTTACACACTTGCACAGAAAATAATTTACTCTGCAAAGTTAGAACTACAAAACTTTATTCATTTTTCCCCAGGGATTGAACCCAGGGGTGCTTAACCACTGAGCTACATCCCCAGTCCCTTTTATTTATTTATGTTGAGACAGGGTCTCTAAATTGCTGAGGCTGGCCTCCAACTTGCAATCCTCCTACCTCAGCCTCCCAAGCCACTGGGACTACAGATGTGCACAACTGTGCCTGGATCTTAGAACTACAAAAATTTAAAACAAAAGCTAGATTAATATTTCAAGATCCTTTAGAGAATAGTGATTCATAATTGCCCTCAAGTGGCTTGGAGTTGGGAAGAGGCAAAGACTCATGATACTCCAATTAAACTAAGGTTGAAGTGGACGTTCAAAGTGCAAGATGAGTCGGCCAAAACGCTGCTTGCTGGTCTCGCGCCAGCCCATACCTGAGGGTCAGTCTGCAGGCCCAACAGGCCTACTTCCAGCACGTGTGAGGGAGTCCAATATTTTAAGGAATAAAGAAGGAGACCGGAAGAGTCTCAGCGGCAGCACTAGCTACTCTGGCTAGACTTAGACCCCGTGTGACTCTCTGGTCCAGAGTACACAAGCCCAGGGTCCCCGGGGGACGGATCAAGGGCTACCCGCCTACTCACCAGACTTCAGCCATTCTGTTTTGTTGGGTTTTTGTTTGTTTTGTTTTTGTTTTGGCACCAGGGATTGAACCCAGGGGTGCTTACCCACTGAGCCACATCCCAGCCCTTTTTATATTTTATTTAGGGACAGGGTCTTGCTGAGTTCCTCAGGGCCTCACTAAATTGCTGAGGCTGGTCTCCAACTTGTGATCCTCCTGCCTCAGCCTCCTGAGCTGCTGGGATCACAGGTGTGCCGGCGCCATTCTGCTTTTCTAACCCCAACTTGTTTAAATACAGTAACTAGAGGCAGCCTCAACCTATGCCACATTCTGCTATAGGAACAAACTCTCCCAAGTCCTTTCAGGTTTCTTGACAGTGGCCGAGAAATAGACTGTACCACGGGGAACAGGCTTCTAACAGAGTGGCTAAAATTAAAAACAAAATAAGTGATAGCAAAGACATAGAACATCTGTAACTCCCACGCACTGCTAATAAGAGTATAACCTGGCCAGGTGCGGTGGTGCACACCTGTCATCCCAGCAGCTCAGGAGGCTGAGACAAGAAGATCACAGGTTGGAGGCCAGCCTCAGCAACTTAGCGAGGCCCTGACTCTAAATAAAATATAAAAAGGGCTGGGGACGTGGCTCAGAGGGTGAGCACCCTTGAGTTCCATCCCCAGTACAGAAACTAAAAACGTGTCAACTGCTAGAACTTGAAAACTGTCCCTGTTCACTAAAGCGGAACCGAGAGACCCTCAAAGGCTGAACTGTGCCCCCCCCCCGCCCCCGCCTCAGCATGCCTTATTTGCAGACAGGAGCCTCACAGGAGGCAGTCAAGGGTCAGTGAGGCCGTGAGGTCGGGCCCTGATTCCATACGCCTGGTGTCACACACCAGAGGCCGTCACTGACACCAGAGAAGCAAGATCATGTGGACGTCAGGCAAGAGCACAGCCACCCACCGCCAAGGACAGAGGCTTCCGAGGAGCCCGAGGCTGCCACGCATCACCCAGGCCTCACCTCCAGAACTGTGAGCAGAGAAACGCTGTGGGAGCCTCCAGCCGTCAGGCAGCTCCGCAAACACACACACACACACACACACACACACACACACACACACACAGGCAGCCGCCCAGACTCGGCCTTTCCGCTTTATTCAACCTTTTGAGATGGGGTCTAAGTTGCCCAGGCTGGTCTTGGGCTCCTGGCCTCAAACAATCCTCCGGCCTCAGCCTCCCACACAGCTGGGACAACATGTGAGTGGACAGCACCTGGCACTACTAACTGTGAGTACAGCACGATACACTGCATCCTGGAATAGTACTGAACAATGAAAATGGAATGAAGACTGCAAATGAAGTGGGCATGGCAGCACATGCCCACAATCTCAGCTGACTTGGGAGGTTAAGGCAGGAGGATCGCAGGGTAGAGGCCAGCGCGTCAGCAACTTATGGAGGCACTAAACGACTCAGTGAGACCCTGTCTCTAAATAAAATATAAAAAGGGCTGGGGATGTGACTCAGTGGTTGAGCACCTCTGGGTTCAATCCCTGGTACCAAAACAAAAAAGGCAACAACAACAAAACCAGTAAAACGTCGTACTGTTAACACAAGGTCTCACAAACAACACTGAGTTAAAGGAACCGGGGAAGAGTACACAAAGCGTGGTTCCGTTAAGCCATGATCCAAATCAAGCAAGATTGGTCCGCTGTGTTAGCAATCAGCAGCGGGGCAGAGCCGGCACCCTAAAGAAAGAGAGGAAGGGGCTGGGCTGGCGGGGGGAGGCAGAGCTCCGGCCTCACACCACGCAACCTCAACAACCCGGGCTGGTGCCGAGCGGGAGCGCGCTTGCCTAGCACAGCACCACGTAAAAATAAATAGATAAAGTGTCTTGTCCAACTACAACTAAAAAATGAATATTTTAAAAATAAAAAAATAAACAAGCACATACCTGTAATCCCAGCAGTTCGGGGAGGCTGAGGCAGGAGGATCACAAGTTGGAGACCAGCCTCAGCAACCTGACAAGGCGCTAAGCAACTCAGCGAGACGCTGTCTCTAAATCAAATACAAAATAGGGCTGGGGAGGTGGCTCTGTGGCCCAGTGCCTGGGTTCAATCCCCAGTATCAAAAAGTGAAAATAAAAAAATATAAAGGTAGTGTGTCCATCTACAGCTAAAAATTTAAAAAAAAGGGGGGGGTCAGCCTAGCGACCGCGGGGCGGGGGCGGGGAGCTTGGGGGAAAGGGGGCGGAGTCTATGAAAACCCCCCAAGTCCTTCATTCATGCATTTTTCTGTATGGGGGCCCTTACTAAAACACAGAAATGACAAACCACTTATAAACCAGAAGTGACACTCTGGTGACATGTGGCAAGGAGGTCTTGCTCTGGAGTGCGACATGCCAAGTGCTTCACCTGCTGCCATCAGACACTTGAAAAAATACAGCTAGTCGCACGGTCCCCGCCTTCCTGTCTGGGGTGTCTCCTAGGACAGGTGGCCCAGTTCAAAGGGTCCAAGAACAGACACAGTTAAATGAGCACACCGTCCTGGCGGGGGGCGCTCAATCTCTTCGAAAGAAAGATATATTGAAGTATACGTTCAAAGTAGGAAGACCACCAGCGAACGCAGCAGTCTTGCTCCTGGTAGAGCACCCCAAACTTCCCTTCTTTGTATGTCCTACGTGTAATTGTTCAAGAATTAATTAATTTTCCCAGCAGCTCAAGAGGCTGAGGTAGGAGGATCACAAGTTGGAGGCCAGCCTCCCAACTTAGTGAAACCCTGTCTTGAAAATATAAAAAGGGCCGGGATGTGGCTCGGCGATTAAGTGTCCCTGGATTCAAGCCCTGGTAGGAAAAAAATAGCGGGGGAGGGGGCTGCAGGCACAAGCCGGGCGCCCCCCCATGCTGGAAAGGAGGGGACACATCCCGGCCCCCGCAGCGAGGCAGGCGCTCGGACCCAGGAGACCCGCCTCCGTCTCGGGAGCAGCCGGGGAAGCCAGGCCAGCGGGGAGCCAGGCTGCGGGTCCCCAGCCCGCCCCCAGGTCCTGGGCTTCTTCAAGTCGCTTCCTCGGCCTGCCACAGGCCGGCGGCGGCAGATCGCCAAGGCAGTGATGACGTCACCAGAACAGGGAGCCCCGCGGGCGGCGACAGACTCGCCCCGGCAGGGATCCCTGCACCTGGAGGCCAAGCACAGGCCAGTGCTGGGTGTCAGCCCTGGAACCAGTCCCCAAGCTCCCTTCCTCCCGGAAGGAGACATTTTGCAAACAGCTCTTCTTCTTCTTTTTTAAAACGTATTTTAGTCGCAGATGCCGGATGCCTTTACTTATTTGCTGGTCTGAGGAGCTGAGGGTCGAACCCGCGCCGCGACTGTGCTAAGCGCGCTCTGTCCCAGCCCAGCCCGGCCCGGCCCGGCCCAGCCCCAGCCCCAGCCCCAGCCCCAGCCCCAGCAGCTATTCTTAAAAACTTGTTTTTGGAATCACAGTCTGGAAGACTAAAATTGAAACTAGCCAGAGACTTCTAAAAGCCCTGTTCCGATTCCACCCAGCTTACCACTTTACCTCTGACCCGCGGGTCCCTGTCCACAGCCACACCAAGACAGGCACCAGCAGCAGCCTGTCATTTCAGCAGCTCCGCTCAGGAGGCTGAGGCAGGAGGATCGCAAGTTAGAGGCTAGCCTCAGCAACAGCGAGGCTCTAAGCAACTCAGTGAGACCCTGTCTCTAAATAAAATACAAATTAGGGCTGGGGTGTGGCTCAGTGCTTAAGCACCCCTGGGTTCAATCCCCAGTACTCCCCGCCAAAAAAAAAAAAAAAAAAAAAAAAAAAAAAAATCAAAAAAAATTTTTAGATGTTGTAAAACACAAATGTTTTTCAGTCTTTAATGCCAAATGTATATATAAAGGGGGGTAAAGTCAATATAGACAAGATGTGGGAACTAAGAACTATCGCAGTGAACACAAATGAACACACTGCACAATGTTTGTGCGGCAGCTGCAGACAGGGCAGCGTGGGCTCTTAGATGACACGAACACATAAGTGTTTTGATAACACAAAGCAACGCACGCCCGAGAATACAATGGCAACCTTATTCGGGAGATCTGAGTCGGCAGAACACCAACAGCAAAATATGGGGGGTGGGGGGCAGTTTGTGTCTCCTGCTTGAGAACCCTTCAAAAGGTGACATCAGCCAAGCACAGTGGTGCCGCACGCCTGTCATCCAGGAGCCTCTGGAGGCTGAGGCAGGAGGATCACAGGTTGGAGGCCAACCTCAGCAACTCAGCGAGGCCCTAAGCAACTCAGCAAGACCCTGTCTCTAAATAAGATATAAAAAGGGCTGGGGATGGGGCTCACTGATTAAGCGCCCCTGGGTTCAATCCCTGGTACAAAAAAAAAAAGTCACAGTTGATCCAAAAATAGGGGGAGAGGGGTAATTAAGAAAGAAAAAAGTATATATATTGCCCCAAGTGGTTGCTAACAATTACCTGCAGAGACACACTAATAAAACTATTTTTAGAGCACCTTCAGAATCCCAGTATCCTGTTTGTTTACTCCTGCAGTTGGATCACAAATGCCGGGACAGGGTGGCTAGGGCTCTCATCTAGCCTGGTTCCCATCCTGCCGCTGGGCTACATTAAGCTTTCTTGTTATCTTTAGGAAGAAAAAAAAAAAAAAAATCCAGCATGCCAAATGTGCCTCTGCTCAAAGAAACTGCAGTGCAATGTGACAGGGACACTGGCTCCCTCTCCACTGAACCAAAATTGCCACCAGAGCAGAAAGAGAGACAAGTTTCCTGCTGAAGGTCACTCTCCAAAAGAAGGGAGCAATCAGAAGGCGCGATGCTACTTTCTCCGCTCTTTCAAGAGCCAACCGGAGAGACACTGTCATTCCCATCAACAAAGACTCCGGTCAGCCAGGACACCAGACTATCTGGATCACACAAGTCCCTGCAGAGATGAGAAATAACTCTTTCAGAAAGCCTCCAGTTCTCTCAGCTGGGGAGGCTGAGGCAGAAGGATCACAAGTCAGAGGCCAGCCTCAGCAACAGCAAGGGCCTAAGCAACTCAGTGAGACCCTGTCTCTAAATAAAATACAAAATAGGGCTGGAGATGTGGCTCTGCGGCCGAGTGCCCCTAAGTTCAATCCCTGGGACCAAAAAAAAAAAAAAAAAAGGCCTCAAGTTCTGTTGCCGAGTCACTCCACCAGAGTTCATGGCTGTGATCACTCACCATTTTACAATTCCTTGAGCACAGGCACCATGTCTGGTCCCTGAGTCAGTTTCCAGCAACGCCCAATATGTACGTGGTAGATACTCAAAACATTTCATGAATGAATGAAAAGGTGCTCATCATTACTGTCCTCGGTACTCAAACATTATACAAGGCTACAGCATGTATTAGTCACTTAAATGTGTCAGTCTAGGTAGCAAAGTAAATAAAACAATAAAAATGGAGATATAACACAACAGAGTTATGGGCACCATGCTTTAGTGTGGACAGTATCTTCAACTGAAGTATTTATAACTACTTTCCAGGCTGGGTGTGGTGGCGCGCACCTGTAATCCCAGTGGCTCAGGAGGCTGAGGCAGGAGGCTTACAAATTGAAGGCCAGCCTCAGCAACTTAGTGAGGCCCTAAGCAACTCAGTAAGGTCCAGTCTCTAAATAAAATACAAAATAGGGCTGGGGATGGGGCTCAGTGGTTAAGCCGCCTTGGGTTCAATCCCAGGTCCAAAAAAAAAAGCACAACTACTTTCCAGTTCTTAAACTCAAATCTGAACAAATCCTCCCAAGTTTGAAGAGAGAAACACACTACCAAGAGACTTTATTAACCACAGATGAGAGGTCATGCGGCTGATCAGCTGTTGAAGTCACAAGGAAGAGACAAGGGTCTGTCCTTTCAGAATCCACAGATGCACTGTTTCCAACAGGGAAGAACCAAGGAGCTGCACCTCCAGGAATTCCGGGTGAAACAGAAGGTTTCCACGCAGATTTGCAGATCCAGCTCAACTGAGATAAGATTAAGGTAGGAAACATTCCTAATCAATTAAGTACCTTGTCAGAATTCAAAAGCTTCAAATTTGGTGATGATACACTACGCAAATATGAATTACAAGTCACAACTGCAAACGAAACAGGGCTTTCAGGTAAAAGCAGCTATCAGAGAGGCTCTCATATGACATCACTAGGAAGGAAGTGGAGGAAGGAGGTGAAGGCCAGGTACCAGGTGGCAAAAAGTCCATCTCGAGCCTTAGGGACAGTTGAAAGCCATACAACCTGCAGGCAGAGCACAGTCTGCTACCTGGGCTTGAATCTCTGCTCTAGAACTTAGGAGCAGTGTGACCTTGAACAAACGACTTAACCTCTCTGTTCTTTGTCTACCCATAAGTGGGCACATCATCCACAGACTTCGGGTGCCGGTGTCGCCACGCTGCCAAGCGTACAACAAACGCCCAAATCTCTGCACGATCAGTCTCAGTGGTGCACTTTACGAATCCCTAGGTGTCCAGCCTGAGGTCCCCAACGCGTCGGAATGCAACGCAGCTCTGCAGCCAAGCGCCACCTCCCTCCCCCCGTCCCCCAGGAACTTTGAAAACTTCTTTCAGGATTTACCGTGACATGCTTATGACAAAAAGCTCCCTGTCTCCAGAGCCACAGCCGTCTCACATGGACACAAGTGGTAGAGGCCAGCCCAGCGCACGTGACCTGACTCACTGCTTTGCCTCAGTTGGCCACAACGGAGCCTGTGCCACCAACAGGCTCAGGCTGTGCACCCAGAACACGGAGGGGAACACGGCTCGGCCCGGGCGCCGGTCCCCAGGCCCGCCCGGCCGGCGGCTCCCGGCTCCGCAGCGGGCGGAGTCCGCTCCGGCTCCCGCCTCCCCGGTCGCCGCTCCCAGGCCCTCGCGCGGGTCCCGCCGCGGCGCAGGGCCGCCGCCCGTCGGGGAAGCCCTCGGCGGGCCCCGAGCTCGATGCCACCCGTCAACAAGCCGCCGGCGCCCCGCGGCCGGGGGTCCGCGCCCCGGCCCGAGGTCACACCCGCGACCTCTGACCCGCCCGCGGCCGGGTGCGGCCGGGCCTCACGCCGGGCGAGGGCGACGCCGGGGACCCCCGCGAGGCCCGGCTGCGCGGCACGGCGCGGCGGCCGCGGAGGGGGAGGGGGCAGGCCGGCGGCCAGGCCCGGGCCGCAGCTTACCGCGGCCGCTGCTGGGGCTCCTAGCCGGGGCGCGTCGCCGAGGAGGGCTCCCGCCGAGGAGGAGACGCGACGGAGGACGGGGGCGGAGAAATCCAAAGTCCAGCTCCGGAGGACCCCTCTGCGCTGTCGCTCAGCCTCCAACGCCGCCGCTGCCGCCGCCTCTGGCTTTATGGCCAAGACTCCGGCCCCGCTCCCACTTCCGCCACCGCCGCCGCCCCGAGAGGAAGTACCTGTCACGAGACGCTTGACGCCGGCGGTGCGGGGGAGGAGCCCCGCCTCAACCTTGCGTCACGTTCCGGCCGCGCAGGGCCTGGGCCTGGGTCACGTGATACAAACATGGCTGCCCCCTGGAGGGCGCCGCCATCGTTGAGAGCCGTACAAGGAGCAGGGCGGCGCCATGTTGGACCCGCAGACCGATTCCTCAGCCATTCCCCCGTTAGTCCACAATAAAGAATGCGAGAGCAAAGAGAGCGAGGGTAAACCGGCCCTTGTAGTAGTGTCCCTGTTTGGAAGGAACCCATCAGCCAACCAAGTGCCCTGAGGTTTGCAAGCATCATCAAAGCTTGCTGTGGGTGGCGGGGAGGAAACTTGCTGTAGAAAGGACTTTACCAAGGAGAAATCTCTGGGCACAGACAAGACGGTGTTGTCTGACAGATTTGCAGAGGGGTGAGGAGGCGCCGTCGTCTTTACTGCGCGCCTGTGCTACGCCTTTGGATCGTCTCCATGTAGCCTCACTGTAACCCCCTACAGACACGAGCATCACCATCCCACCGACAAGGAACTGGCAGGAAAGACCTAGCTCCCACATGAAAGGGCTGCGTGGGAATGGGGACCAGCCCGTCTGTCGGATGCCTGGGGGGGGGGGGGTCTTTCTAGCGGATGGAAAATGTCTGCACCGCTGTGCAGCTGGCAAGAGAGACACAGGGATGGATGAGACATCACCAGGACACTTTCCTAGAGGAGAGAGCCCAAGGGAAATCTCGGTGAAGCTCATAGAAAAATGAAGCACCCTCCCGAGCACGAGCCCAATCTGGGTTATTGACTTATTTGTTTAAATACCAGGGTTGGACTCAGGGGCACTCGACCACTGAGCCTCATCTCCAGCCCTATTTATGTATTTTATTTAGAGACAGGGTCTCACTGAGTTGCTTAGCGCCTTGCTTTTGCTGAGGCTGCCTTTGAACTCGCGATCCTCCTGCCTCAGCCTCCTGAGCCGCTGGGATGATAAGCATGTGCCGCCGCACCTGGCGGCCTTTTATTTAGAAACAGGGTCTCACTAAGTTGCTTAGGGCCTTGCTAAGTTGCTGAGGCTAGCCTTCAACTTGTGATCCTCCTGCCTCAGCCTCCCAAGCTGCTGGGATGACAGGCGTGTGCTACTGCGCCCAGCTCAGCATATATCTTTTGGAGGGAATAGAGGGACATCAACATTGAGTTGGCAGCAGAAGTCAAAGTAAAAATAAAATAAAGGTGCTGGGGTTGTGGCTTAGAGGTAGAGCATTTACCTAGCATACGTGAGGCACTGGGTTGGATCCCCAGCACCACATAAAAAAATAAAGAAATAAAATAAAGGTATTGTGTCCATAAACAACTAAAAAAAAATTTTTTTTTTTTAAAATAAATAGTCGGGTGCAGTGGCACACGTCTGTAATCCCAGCACTTGGGAGGCTGAGGCAGGAGATTCGTGAGTTGGAGGCCAGCCTCAGCAATGGCGAGGCACTTAGCAACTCAGTGAGACCTTATCTCTAAACAAAATACAAAAAAGAGCTGGGGATGTGGCCCAGTGGTTGAGTGCCCGAGTTCAATCCCCAGTACCAAAAAATAAATAAATAAAAATAAAATAAAGAAATAATAAAGAGCTGGAGAGGAACTTGTCTTAGTGATAAGATTCTGGACACCTTTGTCGAGCTACGCTGGGGTCCACCTGCTCTCCACCCTTTCCCTCTTGGTCTCCACCCCAAGGTTCAGGGCTTTACCACTTGCTTAAGGAAAAATCATGGCCACACCCAGGGACTGGTCTTAGCAGGAGCTGTGGCAGGGTCAGTGCCCAGACCAACCTGACTGGACTCATAGAAGACCCAGGTAATGTACCCTAGAAATATGGAGGATTGAACGTTTCTGCTATAATTTCAATCTTCATGCCCAAGAACCACGGGTTAAAAGTTTGGTGTTCAGAGTGGCACCATTGGGAGGTGGTGGAGCCTTTAAGAGGCGGGGCTTAGCGGGAGGTCTTTAGGTCTTTGGGAGTGAGCCAGTCTCTCCCTCTCATTTTCTCCCTGGTCATGAGGTGTTTCCTGCTCCTTCACGATGGACTCCCGCCAAGAGACCAGAAGCAACCAGGTCAACTCATCATGGACTGGAACTTCCCAAACTCGGAACCAAAATCAACTCTTTTTCTTCATAAGTTGGTTATTTCAGGTAATTTGTTACAACTCTTGCCAGTGACACTCAGGATTTGCAGAGGGGCTGAGAGGTAGTCTCTGTTTTTCTTCTCCCCAGTAGACTGTTCGGCATGGCCTCGTGGACGAGGGTTGCCACAATGACAAATAAAAATCTTGTGCGAAAAGATTATTTGCATTTGTCTGAAATTCAGATTTGAATGGGCATCGCGTGTTTGCTCTGGAAGCCTGTCCTCTATTTCATTCACCAACCAGCTGTGTCTGCTGAGAGCCTGTGTGCACTGGCTGACACAACCCTTTGTGTCTGGATTTCCTCTCTTCATTGTTCACCTTTTTTTTCTTTCTTCCTGCTGCCCAGGATCCCAGGATTGAACTCCCCAACAAAGTGGCAGCATGGCGAGCTTGGCTCAGACTTTTATTTTTATTTTTATTTTTTTTCATTTTTGTATCAGAGATTGAACCCAGGGGCACTTAACCACTGAGCCACATCCCAGCCCATTTTTTTTTTATATTTATTTATTTGCTTTTGTTGTACACAATGCAATGCACTTATGTTTACGTGGTGCTGAGGATCGAACCCGGGCCGCGCATGTGCGAGGCGAGCGCTCTACTGCTGAGCCACAATCCCAGCCCCCCAGCCCATTTTTAAATATATATATTTTTAGTTGTGGATGAACCTTTATTTTTATTTATTTATTTTTATGTGGTGCCGAGAATCGAACCCAGTGCCTCACATATGCTACCAAGCGCCAGACCTCTATTTTATTTATTTATTTATTTATTTATTTTACTTAGAGACAGGGTCTCACTGAGTTGCTGAGGGCCTCACTCAATTGCTGAGGCTGGCCTCCAACTTATGATCCTCCTGTCTCAGCCTCCCCAAAACTGCTGGGATTCCAGGTGTGCGCCACAGCGCCCGACTTTGTATTTGATATTAGCAAACACTAAGGGGACTAGAATTTCTTCCATCTAGGAATGATTTCTACAGTGTGGATGGAAGCCCTCCCTGGCTCTTTCTTGTTGGACCGTGAGTGGGTTTGCTCTGCTTTACCTAACCAACAGGGCTCCCTTGCGGTGTGCGCCTTCCATACCCTTTCTCTAGGAAGACCCTAACCTTCAAGGCTCTGCGTGATCCACTGTTTGTCTACATTTTTTTTTTTTTTTTTTTTTTGGTACTGGGGATTGAACTCAGGGGCACTCGACCCCTGGGCCACATCCCCAGCCCTTTTACGTATTTTATTAGAGACAGGGTCTCACTGCGTTGCTAAGTGCCTCGCCATGGCTGAGGCTGGCTTTGACCTCACGATCCTCCTGCCTCAGCCTCCCCAGTGCTGGGATGACAGGCTGGCGCCATTGCGCCCAGCTTTTTCATTTTTTTTTTAATATTTATTTTTTAGTTGTAGTTGGACCTTTATTTATTTATATGTGGTGCTGAGGATTGAACCCAGGGCCACCCCCATGCTAGGCAAGCTCTCTACCACTGAGCCACAACCCCAGCCCTACTTTTCATTTATTTATTCACTCAACGACCATGGTTTCCACATTACTGTACTGTAGGCAGAACCTACCAGGAGACCTTGGTGAACAAAGCAGACAAAAATCCTCTCCTCTCGGAACTTACATTCTAGTGCGAGAGACAGAAAATAAAGTGGGCAAACTGAGTGGTGCCTGTTTGTAATCCCAGTGGCTTTGGAGGCTGAGGCAGGAGGATTGCAAGTTGGAGGCCAGCCTCAGCAACTTAGTGAGGCTCTCAGCAACTCAAGGAGACCCTGTCTCTAAATAAAATCTAAAGAGGGCTGGGGATGGGGCTCTGTGGTTAAGCACCCCTGGCGAATCCCTGGTACAAAAGAAAAAAAAAAAAAAGATCAGGTAAGTGCAATATATAGTATAGTAAGACCGTGCTGAGTGTGATGGAGGAAAATCAAGCTGGGAGGGAGCCCAGGAAGTGACTCTGCACCCATCGACTCTCTCTTTGATTTTTTTTTTTTTTGCTTTACCTCCAAGGTACATCCCAGTCCTTCTTATTTTTTATTTTAAGACAGGGTCTCACTAAGTTGCAGAGGCTGGCCTCCAGGTTGTGATCCTCCTGCCTCGGCCTCCCAAGTCTCCGTTTTCCAAGTGGCAATGTGGAGAGATTGTAACAGGGTACCGTGGGGGCTCGCTCTCCCCCCACGCTGCCTCCCCTGGTTCTCAAAGATACCAAGTTCATTCCCACCTTGCAGACTTTGTTCTCTGCCTCCGTCTGTTTTCTCTTGCTAATGACGCAACACGGCAGTGTGGGCAGATCACACAGAAAGAGATTTCTTTTGCCTTGTGGTTCTGGCGCCAGGTCAGGGGGCCTCGTGTGGCGATGGCGCTCTTGTCGGCAGAATCCTGAGGTGGCAGAGGGCAGGTGCGAGGAGTCTGCCCTCGGATCCCACCCCCCTTACTGGGGATTGAACCCGGGGAGGCCCTGCTCTGAGCCACATCCCCAGCCCTTTCTGAGACAGGGTCTACTAAGTTGCTTAGGGCCTTGCTAAACTGCTGAGGCTGGCCTCTAGCTTGTGATCCTCCTGCCTCAGCCTCCCCAGCCACTGGGATAATAGGCATGCGCCACCACGCCTCTTTTTATAGTCATCAGAACTCAATTCTGGGGCTCTACCCCAATGGCCTTATTTAATCCCAATCATATCCAAAGGCTGGGCCAAACACCACAGATGGGTCAAGTTCGTTCTTTTAACATCTCAGAGTGGGGATTCGACTCCAACATAAATTTTGGAGGAAAGAAGACACAGCAACCTTTAGTTCCTCTGTCCAGGGCAGCTTCCTGCAAACATCTGGGGGGGGGGGGGCTTCTTACCATTTGATCAATTGGCACTACAGAGAGATCCTCCTGGAAGAACTGTCAAACGCCATCCCCAGCCGCTGGATCCTGTGACCACAGTACCCTGTTACAATTTCTCCAAATTGCCATTTGGAAAATGGAGACTTGGGAGGCTGAGGCAGGAGGATCACAAGCTTGAGGCCAGCCTCTGCAACTTAGTGAGACCCTGTCTTAAAATAAGAAATAAGAAGGAAGGACTGTGATGTACCTTGGGGATAGAGCAAAAAAAAAAAAAAAAAAAAAAAAAAAAAAATCAAAGCAGCTAAGTAGGTCACGTGGTGCACACCTGTAATCCCAGCAGTTTGGGAGGCTGAGGCAGGAGGACTGCAAGTTGGAGGCCAGCCTCAGCAACTTAGCCAGACCCTGAGCAACTCAGCGAGACCATGTCTTATAATAAAAAGTAAAAAGGGCTGGGGATGTGGCTCAGTGGTTAAGCACCCCTGGGTTCCATCCCCAGTCTCTCTCTCTCTCTCTCTCTCTCTCTCTCTCTCACACACACACACACACACACACACACTAAATAAATAAATTAATTAATTAAATAAAAATAAAAAGGAAGGGCTCCCGGAGGAGGCCATGAACAGGTGAGTCATCAGGGGTGGGCAAGGAAGACAAAAATTATTGCCAAGAGGGGGACAGCTAGGTGCAGAGGTTTGCAGCAAAGAGAGCACACATCACTCGTTTCACAAACTGCGCAAGTCTTTATTGCCCAGGGACCAGAGTTCGGAGGCAATAGGAGAAGAAGAAAAACACCACGTAGAAAGACCAGGTCAGGGAGGGTCGGAGAGCCATGCCGGGGTGGTGAGAGGGACTCTTCCTGTTTTCCTGGTGTTGGCGATTGAGTCTCAAAATCCAGGACGGGGAGCAGCGAACCCCACGCCTAAGGTGGTTAATTCAGTTGTTTGTTTGCTCGGTGCCGGGGATTGAACCCGGGGCGCACAGCCCCTGAGCCCGGCTCAGCCCTTCTTAGATGTTATGTAGAGACAGGGTCTTGCTGAGTTGCCCAGGCGGCCTTCAAAAGTGTGATCCTCCTGCCTCAGCCTCCCAAAGTGCTGGGATTGCTGGTGCAGGCCGCTGTACCTGGCCACGCCCAGGCCTCTTTTAGTTTTAGGGGGACACGATATAATTATTTGATCTTTGTGCTGTGCTGAGGATCGAACCCAGTGCCTCACACGTGCTAGGCGAGCGCTCTACCCCTGAGCCCCAGCTATCTTTTATTTTGAGACAGAGTCTCACTAGGTTGTACAGGCTGGCCTTGAACTTGGGACATTCCTGCCTCAGCCTACATAGTGGCTGCCATTACAAGCATGTGCCACCGTGTCCCACTTATTTCATGATGATTTAAGACTGGGGAAAGGAGGCAGGCGCCATGGTGGGGTCCTGTAATCCCAGCAATTTGGGAGGCTGAGGCGGGAGGATGGCAAGTTGGAGGCCAGCCTCAATAACTAAGCCAGGCTCTAAGCAACTTGGTGAGACCCTGTATCTAAATAAAATACAGAAAGGGCTGGGGGTGTGGCTCAGGGGTTAAGCGCCCCAGGGTTCAATACTTGTTTAAAAAAACAAAAAGAAGCCGGGCGCGGTGGCGCACGCCTGTAATCCCAGCACTTGGGAGGCTGAGGCAGGAGGATCGTGAGTTCAAAGCCAGCCTCAGCCGTGGCGAGGCACTTAGCAACTCAGTGAGACCCTGTCTCTAAATAAAATACAAAAAAGGGCTGGGGATGTGGCCCAGTGGTGGAGTGCCCCGGAGTTCAGTCCCCGGTACAAAAAAAAAAAAAAAAGACTGGGGAAAGAACAGGTCCCAAGAGAAAGATGTGGCCGACGGGACCTTCCACAATCCCTCCCTCAACAACCCCCAACATGAATAAAATGGTGAGAGAAAGTCGGAGCAGGGAAGTCCACGTTACCACTGCCCGCTGCTGGCCTGGCAGTACTGGGTTCTTTCTCTCCCTCCTGACCGTTGCTAAAGTGAGGGGGATTTTTTTTTTTTTTTTTTTTTTTTGTACCAGGAACTGAACCCAGGGGCTCTTAACCACGGAGCCACATCCTCAGTCCTATTTTGTATTTGTTTAGAGATAGGGTCCCACTGAGTTGCTAAGTGCCTCACTTTGGCTGAGGCTGGCCTCTACCTTGCGATCCTCCTGCCTCAGCCTCCGAGCCTCTGGGATGACAGGCGTGCACCCCTGCGCCTGGCCCCGCTACCTCTTAATAACACCGTGCTGAGGACCAAGTCCTCAATGCATGGGTTCTTGGGAGACGTACGACATCCCAACCCAAGCACCCATCTAGCCGGCTTCGCATTCAGGAGGAACAGAGAGAAGTGGGGAACTTGGAGGGAGCTGCGGAGGCTCTGAGATCCGGAGGACCCACAGATTCTGTGACTGTTTCAGGTGTCCCCTGTGTGACCTGCAGGCCCGGCAGAGGATGTCAGGGCCAGCGAGCACGGCCAGGGACGCAGCCGTGGCCCCGTGTCATCTACTAAAAGGGCCACCTTTAACCGCCTTCTGGTGTCACCTTGGTCGTAAATCAGATGACTGTTTATTTACGAGTCTATTTCTAGATTCGGTCCTGTCCATTAATCTGTTTACCTGTCCCTCTGCCAAACCCACACTGCGTCCATCACAGTCCCGGCCTAACCCTCCTGATCCCTGCGGGGGTCTTCCCCACTGTCTCCTTCCTTCCTACAGCTCCTTTGCTCCTGTTGGTCTCCACTAGAAATTGAAAAATAAACTTGTCAATTTCCACACACACACACACACACACACACACACAAAGATCCTGCTAGCTGGGCGCAGTGGCGGACACCTGTCTGTCGCACCTGTCATCCCAGCTGCTCCGGAGGCTGAGGCAGGAGGATCGCAAGTTGGAGGCCAGCCTCAGCAACTCAGCGAGGCCCTTGCCCGCTGCTGGCCTGGCAGTACTGGGTTCTTTCTCTCCCTCCTGACCGTTGCTAAAGTGAGGGGGATTTTTTTTTTTTTTTTTTTTTTGTACCAGGAACTGAACCCAGGGGCTCTTAACCACGGAGCCACATCCTCAGTCCTATTTTGTATTTGTTTAGAGATAGGGTCCCACTGAGTTGCTAAGTGCCTCACTTTGGCTGAGGCTGGCCTCTACCTTGCGATCCTCCTGCCTCAGCCTCCGAGCCTCTGGGATGACAGGCGTGCACCCCTGCGCCTGGCCCCGCTACCTCTTAATAACACCGTGCTGAGGACCAAGTCCTCAATGCATGGGTTCTTGGGAGACGTACGACATCCCAACCCAAGCACCCATTCTAGCCGGCTTCGCATTCAGGAGGAACAGAGAGAAGTGGGGAACTTGGAGGGAGCTGCGGAGGCTCTGAGATCCGGAGGACCCACAGATTCTGTGACTGTTTCAGGTGTCCCCTGTGTGACCTGCAGGCCCGGCAGAGGATGTCAGGGCCAGCGAGCACGGCCAGGGACGCAGCCGTGGCCCCGTGTCATCTACTAAAAGGGCCACCTTTAACCGCCTTCTGGTGTCACCTTGGTCGTAAATCAGATGACTGTTTATTTACGAGTCTATTTCTAGATTCGGTCCTGTCCATTAATCTGTTTACCTGTCCCTCTGCCAAACCCACACTGCGTCCATCACAGTCCCGGCCTAACCCTCCTGATCCCTGCGGGGGTCTTCCCCACTGTCTCCTTCCTTCCTACAGCTCCTTTGCTCCTGTTGGTCTCCACTAGAAATTGAAAAATAAACTTGTCAATTTCCACACACACACACACACACTCACACACAAAGATCCTGCTAGCTGGGCGCAGTGGCGGACACCTGTCTGTCGCACCTGTCATCCCAGCTGCTCCGGAGGCTGAGGCAGGAGGATCGCAAGTTGGAGGCCAGCCTCAGCAAACTCAGCAACTCAGCGAGGCCCTGTCTCTAAATAAAATACAAAACATTTTATTATGTGGCTCAGCGGTTGAGTGCCCCTGAATTCAATCCCTGGTACCCAAGGGGAAAAAAAAATCCTGCTTAGAGTATTGGCCAGAATTTCATGGATATATTCATATATTACATTTGACTGCAATTGTATCAAGTTGTACCTTGAGGGTAGAAATACTTTTGCTGTGTATGGCACAATTTTTAAAAAAATTTTACTGTCGGGCTGGGGCTGGGGCTCAGCGGCAGAGCGCTGGCCTCACACGTGCGCGTCCGGGGTTCGACCTCAGCACCACGTACACATAAATGCATCGCATTGTGGACAACTAAAGTAAATAAATAAATATCAAAAAAAATTTTTTACTGTCATTGAGAATTCTCCCCAGAACATATTCACATTTACATCACACGATGTGGATATTCTGGAACCAACTAACACTAGTTTTTTTAAAAATACAAGTTTTTCCTTGCAGCGGGCTCTGTGTTTCCTCAAATCCCACTATGTGCACCCTCCTCTATTATCATCATCACTATTATTTTATTTGATGCTGGGCACTGAACCCATAGGTGCTAAACCACTGAGCCCCAGCCCCAGCCCTTTTTTTTTTTTTTTTTTTTTTTGTGGTACCGGGGATTGAACTCAGGGGCACTCGACCCCCCACTGGGCCACATCCCAGCCCTTTTTTTGTATTTTATTAGAGACAGGGTCTCACTGAGTTTAAGCTAAGTGCCTCACCATTGCTGAGGCTGGCTTTGAACTCGCAATCCTCCTGCCTCGCCTCCCAAAGTGCTGGCATTACAGGCCTGCGCCACCGCGCTGGCTCCTTTTTATTTTTTTATTAGAGACAGGATCTTGCTAGTTGCTTGGGCCTTGCTAGGTTGTTGAGGCTGGCCTCCAACTTGCAATCCTCCTGCCTCGGCCTCCCGAGTCCCCGGGATCACAGGTGCGCACAACATTGCCTGGAGAGACTTTGTGTCCTGAAGGCGACGTTTCCCTGCTCGCTGCCTGACTCGGGAGCCTGGGCTGAGGGAGGCAGCCTCCAGCCTCTCCTAGGCCACACACCACTCACATTTCCTTACACAAACCCTGCCACACCTGGGTGGGACAGGCAGGCAGGGTCCCAAACCGTGGCCCGGAAGGCAGGGAACTTGAACCTGACGCCCAGCCGTCATCACCACTCACGGATTTCCATCTTGGGTGCTGGTGGATTCCAGGGGCGTCCAGGGAAGAGGCCAGCCTTGCAGAGGAGCCAGCAGCCCGCCGTGAGTAGCGCTGCCCCCATGATGGGGCAGCCGAGTTTCTTTCTCAGGATTCTTGGAGATGGCGGGGTTGCGATTCCTCTCCTCTCCCACCCCACATTTTTTTGGTACCAGGGATTGTGAAGGGCAAAACACCACACCGGGGACAGCCGTGCAGCCAAGGGATTTATTCACCAGCCTTCGTGGCTGGTAGCAAAACCGGAGAAGGAGGTGCTGGGAGAGGGGGTCAGGGAGAGGGAGTGTGCAGGCTCTGGACAGAAGGTGGGTGCTGGGTCACACCGGCTGCGTCTCTGGAGCTGTCGGCTAAAGCAGCTGCCGTCTGGCTGGAGGCTGGAGCTGTCGGCTGGGAGCGGGCCGTCGGCTGGAGGCGATGGGTCTGGAGCTGTCGCAGTGGCTTCCTCCTCTCCACAGGGTTGAGCTGATGTGTGCATCTGTGTGTGTCCTGAGTCTCTGGAACAGGGCCCTATGTAGGGGTTTCTGGTGGGGGTGCACCAGAGCAACCCCAACGCCATTGGCTCTTTGCCCATAGAACAGGGAGACCTTTAAGCCTATTGGCTCTTGCTGGGGGGGAAAAGAAACATCCTGCCTGGGAAAGAAACATCCTGCCCAGGGAAGAAACATCCTGCCCAGAATGAAACAAGGTTGCTTCTCTCAGGATGTGGAGAACTCTTGGGGGGCGGGGGTAGCCCATCTATCAGATCGAACCCAGGGGTGCCTGAACCACAGAGCCACATCCCCAGCCCTTTTTATTTTTCATTTAGACACAGAGTCTCACTAAGTTGTTTAGGGCCTCAAGAAGGTGCCGAGGCTGGCCTCCAACTGGTGATCCTCCTGCCTCAGCCTCCCAAGCTGCTGGGATTCCAAGCATGCGCCGTTGTGCCCGGCCCTAAAGAACATCTTTTTGAAAACAATTTTGGACAAGTGTTTTTAAATTTTTAACTATTTGAGGCGGTGGGTAACTGATGCATTGAATATTAGACTAAACAAATAAACAAAATCTTAAAGGAAAGGTTCTGGGAATATTGCCCATCAGGACACGGAAGCCCTGACACAGTCTCGGGAGTCCAGGAGGCGTGTGTGGCAGGGCTGTGCGGCCTGCCCACGCTCAGAAAAGGATACAGAGGCCCCCTAGTTGACCTCTGCTGGGTCTGGCCGAGCATAGCAGGGAGTGGGGGCTACGATGGCGCTGCCACCGTCCCCTGCAAACTGAACACGTCCTAAGCCACCGCAGCCCCTCGGCCGAGAGCGAGGGATTTATGAGCCCCAGGTGTTTAAAAACTGAACCCCAACAAACGGCGCCTGGGCATCAGGGCACTTTGAGCTGAAGGACGGTTAAAGGGGTCTCAGAGGCACAAGCTCTTTGAGCGGGGCTGCGCGTCCTCCCGCGACTTCTCGCCCCAGCGCAGGTCACAGAGACCAGGACGCCTCTCCCTGATGTGCGTCACAGAGACGGGAACCGCCGTCCTCAGAGCCGGCCACAGAATCTGAATGTGTCACTGCGCCCATCCTGGGCTTTCTGCGTAAGAGCTGGCCGTAAAGACAGCCTCTGACCCGCCTGGGTCCTGCCCCAGAGCCAGGAGGAGAAGGGCCACCCAGGGAGGCCGAGGAGAAGCTCTCAGCGCTTGCTGGCCTGCCGCTCCCAGCCTGGGGCCGTTGGCTCAGATTCTTTATGTCTGATAATATTTGCACGTGGCTGTCCACTCTTTATCGGATTTAAGTATAAAGATAGTCAGTTTCACTGGGCATAGTGGGCATGCATGTCATCCCAGTGACTAGGGAGGCTGAGGCAGGAGGATCACAAGTTCGAGGCCAGCCTCCGCACATTAGCAAGGCCCTAAGCAACTCAGTGAGACCCTCTCTCTAAATGAAAAATAAAAGGGAGGGGGGCATGGGGCATGCAAGATGGTGGAACGAGATGGACATCATTACCCTGGTACAGGTATGATTGCACGAATGGTGTGACCCTTCTTCTTGTACAACCAGAGAAGTGGAAAATTGTCCTCCTTTTTTTTTTTTTTTTTTTTTTTTTGGGTACCGGGGATTGAACTCAGGGGCACTCGACCACTGGGCCACATCCCCAGCCCTTTTTGTATTTTATTAGAGACAGGGTCTCACTGAGTTGCTAAGTGCCTCGCCATTGCTGAGGCTGGCTTTGAACACTCGCGATCCATCCTGCCTCAGCCTCCCATGTGCTGGGATGACAGGGCGTGCGCCACCGCGCCTGACTGTGCTCCATTTTTGTACAATGAATTGAAGAGCATTGTGCTGTCATGGATAACTGATTAGAACAAGAACAACAAAAGAACAGTAAATTCTAAAATAAATGCCTGTCAGTGCCACCCATGTACAGACATTAAGTGACATAATTACTGTGGAGTGAGACTTCAGATATCTTACAGCAATCAATGTGGCAGTTGAAATTAATATTTTGTATACTTTAGCTAGTAGGGATATGCACAAATATTTAACATTAATATGAAAGATCATCTAGTCAAATCCCAAGGGGAGAAATCTAGAAAAGCAAGTCTGATGAATTTCTGAGAAATAAAGGAGGAATGGATATGAGGCAAAAAAAAAAATAAAATAAAAAAAAAAAAGGGCTGGGGATGGGGCTCAGTGGGTAAGCACCCCCGGGTTCAATCCCTGCTACCAAAAACAAAACAAACAAACAAAAAAAAAACCAAAACAAAATCAAATTAGGAAAAAACGTCCTCTAGGGAGAGGCTTGTAAGATGAGCGCCAAGACAGGCCAAGGACAGACAGTCTCACAACTGGGGTCTTCCTGTGACCCTGCAGATGGGTCAAATAATGACTATGACTTGGGAACAAGTAAGAAATCTTTTCAGCTCTATTCTTCTTTGAATGGCTCTCATGCTACCCACATATGCAGGCTGCCATTTTTTTTTCTTTTGTGGTATTGAGGATGGAGCCCAGGGCCTCACCCATGCTAGGCAAGTGCTCTGAGCCACATCCATGGCTATCTTCCCCCCCCCCCTTTGGTACCATGGATTGAACTCAGGGGCACTCAACACTGGGCCACATCCCCAGCCCTTTTTTTGTATCTTTATTAGAGACAGGGTCTCACTGAGTTGCTAAGTGCCTCACCATTGCTGAGGCTGGCCTCCAACTTGCGATCCTCCTGCCTCAGCCTCCCAAGTGCAGGATGACAGGTGTGCGCCACCGCGCCCAGCTTGCTACATGCTTTTTAAAACTTGAGAATAAGCTCTGATCTTTTTTCAGCTAGGACTAGCTGTTCTAACATACCATCTTAAGCCAAGCATGGTGGCACAGGCCTGCGATCCCAGCTAAAGAGGCAGACTGACGCAGGAGGGTCACAAGTTCTAGGCCAGCCTGGGATATTTTGGGGGAATTCTAAAAGGGGGAGGAGGAGAAAAAAAATCAAATTAGTGTATGATCTTGCCGTGACTGATTGGCATCCCAGTCTATGAATAAATCATTGTTTATTTAACAATCACCTCTGGAATGTCAGACAGTATGTGGTGGAAGGTTCTAGCAATGTGTTCTGACCAGCTCACACGATGAGCTACTTGTATACATCTCCTCCCAACTCTGAGTTCAGTGAAATTTAGTAGCTTGAAATCAGCCTAGTAGAAATGTTTACACCATAGGTTTTAGACTATTCCTCCTCACCCACTACCAACAGGCCCAACATCCACCGCTACTGGGTGGTTCCCCCAGTAAAAATTCGCGGGACATAAAACACATCAAGATTACATTTTTTTTAGCCAGGGCCTGTAATCCCAGCACTTGGGAAGCTGAGGCAGGAGGATCGCAAGTTGGAGGCCAGCCTCAACAATGACGAGGCACTTAGCAACTCAGTGAGACCCTGTCTCTAATAAAATACAAAAAAGGGCTGGGATGTGGCCCAGTGGTCGAGTGCCCCTGAGTTCAATCCCCGGTACCAAAAAAAAAAGAGCCAGGTGCAGTGGCTCATGCCTGTAATCCCAGCAGCTCTGGAGGCTAAGGCTGGAGGATGGTGAATTTGAGGCCAGCCTCAGGAACTTATCAAGGCCCTAGTTAAATCAGTGAGACCCTGTCTCAAAAGAAAAAAGTCATAAAAGCTGGAGATGTTGCTCAGTGGGTTTTGTGCTCCTAGGTTCAATTCCCCATTCCAAAATTTAAAAAAAAAATTTTAATGATATTTTATTTGCTGATGTGTCCAAATAGGACTCAACTGAAGGCCCAGTCCGTGCTCCTTGGTGTGGCTGGAGTCCTAATCTGCATGCCACATGATAGTTTTTCTAATGTAGTATTACTTCAAAGCTTACTGTACATTGACACGTAATCGTCATTATTTTAATGACTGCAATTTTCCTTTGAGTGAATGAATCACTACCTTAACCTCCACCATCTTGAATTACTGTTGAGTTATTTCCAGTCTCTCACAGTGATGAACCTATTTGTATAATGAGCTTTCTGGTTTTTTTTTGGATACCAGGAATTAAACCCAGGGTAGCTTAACCCCCCGAGCCACATCCCCAGGCTTTTCATGTTTTATTTAGAGACAGGGTCTCATTGCCTTGCTTAGAGCCTCACTAAATTGCTGAGGCTGGCCTCCAACTTGTAATCCTCCTGCCTCAGCCTCCTAAGCCACTGGGATGACAGGCATGTGCCACTGCGCCTGGTTGTGTAATGAGCTTCCTGGGTCTTGTCAGAGCTCCTTTAAAACTGGGAGCAGGCCACGTGCCAAGAGGACAGTTGAGATGGAGTATAAAAAATCTGCATGACTTCCTAGATCCTGAGCTCCTTTATATAGCGTCTGCTCTAGGGCTGAGGTGAGCACCTATCACGGGGGATTCTAAAGGAACAGTGGCCTTTGACTCACATTCACAAAAAAGGTTCCACATGTATGATTTCATTTCATTTCATTCATTTTTTTAAATTAATTAATTAATTTTTTGGTACCGGGGATTGAACTCAGGGGCACTGGACCACTGGGCCACCTCCCCAGCCCTTTTCTGTATTTTAAAACAGAGACAGGGCCTCACTGAGTTGCTAAGTGCTTTGCCATTGCTGAAGCTGGCTTTGAATTCGTGATCCTCCTGCCTCAGCCTCCCAAGTGCTGGGATGACAGGCGTGCGACACCCGTGCCGGGCTCTCCACATGTATAATTTTAATGCTGTTTTCAAATGAGATTATACTTGTAAGATAATAGTCCTTAATGTATAATTTCATCAAGGTGTTTCAAAATACTTGTGCATTAAAAAAAAGTCTGTTTTTTTAATCTATTAATAGTTCAGTTTTGGGCTGGGATTGTGGCTCAGCGGTTTGTAGAGCGCTCGCCTAGCACGCGCCAGCGGCCCAGGTTCGATCCTCAGCACCACGTACAAATAAACACATTGTGTACAACTAAAGTAAATAAATAAAATATTTTAAAAAATAGTTCAGTTTTGCAGTGTAACTCAGTTAGACTCCTACTGCATGTAATAAATGTAAATATATATACATTAACATATAAGAATATATACATTTGAGCCGGGCGCGGTGGCGCACGCCTGTAATCCCAGCACTTTGGGAGGCTGAGGCAGGAGGATCGTGAGTTCAAAGCCAGCCTCAGCAATGGCGAGGCCCAAAGCAACTCAGTGAGACCCTGTCTCTAATAAAATACAGAAAAGGGGCTGGGATGTGGCCCAGTGGTCAAGTGCCCCCAAGTTCAGTCCCCCCGTACAAAAAAAAAAAAAAAAAGAATCTCTACATTTGAGTATATAAATGTTCACTATGTATATTGAACCCTGGGTTTAATCCTCAGTACACCTTTGGGAAAAAAAAAAAAAAAAAAAGCCAGGGAATCGTGGTGGTAGTGGCAAAAAAAGGCTTCCTTACCTTGGCATCACGGCCCCGTGCAGCCCTCTGATTTCCCACTTCCCTGATTGTGGGAGAGGCTGCAGCTCCCCTAGGGGCCAGTCCCGTTTTGTTCTAGGTGCATTTGGGGGCAGGTACCAGGGATTGATCCCAGGGGTGCTTACCCACTGAGCTCCATCCCCAGTTCTTTTTTACGTTTTATTTAAAGACAGGGTCTCTCTGAGTTGCTTAAGGCCTCGCTATGGTGCTGAGGCTGGCCTCCACCTTGCGATCCTCCTGCCTCAGCCTCCCAAGCCGCTGGGATTGCAGGTGTGGGCCAAGGTGCCTGGCTCTCTTTTCTTAAAGGCCCACTTATGCCAATTCTTCCAGACCCAGCAGGATTTATAAGGATCTGATCACTTGCACGAGGCCCTCTGACTCAAGTGGCTACGTGGCTCCTATTTTCTGTAAACGAGTCTTGGCTCGGCAGAGGCGTTGCGGTTTGAGTGACTGCCAGCCCTCCACCTGACTGTGGCCGTCACCCAGGCTCGGCTCAGGTTCTGGGGGCCCCTCTGTCATGCTCCTGAGGTCACACGGATCCCCCTGGAAAGCTCTCCAGGCCTGGCCGGGCCTGCTGCAGACGGAATTGGTCATCTCTGAAGGCAAGTCAGGGCCAGCGCGCCAACACAGCTTTCTCTCTGCGGGGACCTGCTTCTGTGACACATTGGTCCTCCCTTCTGCACCTGAAGGTGAGGGCTGCACGACCCATGGCCAGGACGCATGTCAGTGGAGTGTCTGTGACGACATACTGACTGAGTGACTAGAATTCTGATCGTCACACAGATTCGGGACCTTTTTTTCTTTCTTTCTTTGGTGCCTGGGATTGAACTAGGGGCACCTGACCACTGAGCCACATCCCCAGCCCTATTTTGTGTTTCATTTAGAGACAATGGTCATGCCGAGTTGTTTAGCACCTTGCTAAAGTTACTGAGGCTGGCCTCCACTTGCGATCCTCCTGCCTCAGCCTCCCAAGCTGCTGGGATTACAGGTGTGTGCCACTGTGCCCGGCTGCTAGGGACTTTTAAATTTCCCTACATACAAAGCCATTAGGGTCATTTAGAGACTGTGGGGTGGAAAATGAATAGTGATGGGGTTACAAAAGCAGTGAGGAGCGAGTGATCACTAAAATCCATTCCATTAGTCCAATATGGGACACTGATACTTTCTACCCCCCGCCCTCTCCTCCCTCCCTCCTCTCTCTGTCTCTGGTACATGGGATTGAAACCAAGAGTGATCTGCCCTGAGGCAGGATCGTGAGTTCAAAGCCAGCTCAGCAATGGCGAGGCACCAAAGCAACTCAGTGAGACCCTGTCTCTAATAAAATACAGAAAAGGGCTGGGGATGTGGCCCAGTGGTCAGTGCCCCACAGTTCAGTCCCCGGTACCAAAAAAAAAAAAAAGAATCTCTACATTTGAGTATATAAATGTTCACTATGTATATTGAACCCTGGGTTTAATCCTCAGTACACCTTTGGGAAAAAAAAAAAAAAAAAAAAGCCAGGGAATCGTGGTAGTGGCAAAAAAAAAGGCTTCCTTACCTTGGCATCACGGCCCCGTGCAGCCCTCTGATTTCCCACTTCCCTGATTGTGGGAGAGGCTGCAGCTCCCCTAGGGGCCGTAGTCCCGTTTTGTTCTAGGTGCATTTGGGGGGCAGGTACCAGGGATTGATCCCAGGGGTGCTTACCCACTGAGCTCCATCCCCAGTTCTTTTTACGTTTTATTTAAAGACAGGGTCTCTCTGAGTTGCTTAAGGCCTCGCTATGGTGCTGAGGCTGGCCTCCACCTTGCGATCCTCCTGCCTCAGCCTCCCAAGCCGCTGGGATTGCAGGTGTGGGCCAAGGTGCCTGGCTCTCTTTTCTTAAAGGCCCACTATGCCAATTCTTCCAGACCCCAGCAGGATTTATAAGGATCTGATCACTTGCACGAGGCCCTCTGACTCAAGTGGCTACGTGGCTCCTATTTTCTGTAAACGAGTCTTGGCTCGGGCAGAGGCGTTGCGGTTTGAGTGACTGCCAGCCCCTCCACCTGACTGTGGCCGTCACCCAGGCTCGGCTCAGGTTCTGGGGCCCCTCTGTCATGCTCCTGAGGTCACACGGATCCCCCTGGAAAGCTCTCCAGGCCTGGCCGGGCCTGCTGCAGACGGAATTGGTCATCTCTGAAGGCAAGTCAGGGCCAGCGCCAACACAGCTTTCTCTGCGGGGACCTGCTTCTGTGACACATTGGTCCTCCCTTCTGCACCTGAAGGTGAGGGCCTGCACGACCTGGCCAGGACGCATGTCAGTGGAGTGTCTGTGACGACATACTGACTGAGTGACTAGAATTCTGATCGTCACACAGATTCGGGACCTTTTTTTCTTTCTTTCTTTGGTGCCTGGGATTGAACTAGGGGCACCTGACCACTGAGCCACATCCCCAGCCCTATTTTGTGTTTCATTTAGAGACAAGGTCATGCCGAGTTGTTTAGCACCTTGCTAAGTTACTGAGGCTGGCCTCCACTTGCGATCCTCCTGCCTCAGCCTCCCAAGCTGCTGGGATTACAGGTGTGTGCCACTGTGCCCGGCTGCTAGGGACTTTTTAAATTTCCCTACATACAAAGCCATTTAGGGTCATTTAGAGACTGTGGGGTGGAAAATGAATAGTGATGGGGTTACAAAAGCAGTGAGGAGCGAGTGATCACTAAAATCCATTCCATTAGTCCAATATGGGACACTGATACTTTCTACCCCCCTCTCCCTCCCTCCCTCCCTCTCTCTGTCTCTGGGTACTTGGGATTGAAACCAAGAGTGATCTGCCCTGAGGCAGGATCATGAGTTCAAAGCCAGCTTCAGCAGTGGCGAGGCACTTAGCAACTGAGACCCTGTCTCTAATACAGAAAAGGGCTGGGGATGGGGCCCAGTGGTCGAGTGCCCCTGAGTTCAATCCCCGGTGGGGTACCAAAAAAAAAGAGTGATCTGCCACTAGGCTACCTGCCAGGCCTCTCCATTTGTTATTTTGAGACAGGGTCTCTCTAAGTTGCTGAGGCTGGTCTCAAATTTGTGATCCTTCTTCCTCAGCCTCCTGAGTCACTAAAATAGGCGAATGCCACTGCGCCCGGCACATTTTTTTTACTTGCTGGGGATCAAACACGGGGCTTAATGTGCGCTAGGCAGGCTCGCTGCCACTTAGCCACAGCTCGGGCTTGATGGACATCTTGAATTTTAATTATCGCCTGTGTTGTTGAAGGAAGAGTAGGAACTATAACCCAGCATGCGTGAGAAGTGCGGCTTCAGGAGGTAGGTTCATTTAACAACAAGCAAACTAGAGGAAATATCTGATAATTAATAGTTGGACTGGAAAAAAGATATGGCCCGAGTCGTGCAGGTGGCATGCGTGCCTGACACTCGGCAAGCCCAGTGCAGGTTCACACTCAGTCCTCATGGAAACTGTGGGAGCCACTTACTTCGCCCCACTTTATGTTGGGAGCTGGGGTTACAAGTTTGAAATGACCTGCTGGGGGTCACATGAACATTAATGGTCTGTGACAACACTGGGATTCAATTCTGGCCTGTCTGGCTGGGTGCGGTGGCGCACACCTGTCATCCCAGCACTTGGGAGGCTGAGGCAGGAGGATCGCGAGTTGGAGGCCAGCCTCAGCAATGGCGAGGCACTTAGCAACTCGGTGAGACCCTGTCTCTAATAAAATACAAAAAAGGGCTGGGGATGTGGCCCAGTGGTCGAGTGCCCCTGAGTTCAATCCCCCGGTACCAAAAAAAAAAAAAAAAAAAATAATAATAATAAAATGAAACAATGGCCTAGTATTTGCCTCTAACCTACACACATTCTCCTATACACCTTAAAACACCTCTACACTACTTAAGCTACCTAATACAGCCAGGCGTGATGGCGCACCCAGTAATCCCAGTGGCTCAGGAGGCTGAGGCAGGAGGATCGCAAGTTGGAGGCCAGCCTCAGCAAATTAGCAAGACCCTGTCTCTAAATAAACATTAAAAAAAAAAAAAGGCTGGGGATGTGTCTCAGTGGTTAAGCAGCCTGGGTTCAGTCCCCAGTACCAAAAAAGAAGAAAAAAAAAAAAAAAGAAAAGAAAAGAAAGAAAGATATAACCTATGTTGCCATTAAGGGATTTAGGAGAATATTAACTTTGAAAGGTCACAACATGCCCCGCGCTGCCCTGCACGCTCACTCCCATGGACTTGAGAGCCTGAGGAAGAAGCACTTCAAGTTCAGAAGCAAAGCACCTTGACCTGCTGAAGGGCATCCATGACAAGCCAACAGCCGACTTCATGCTGACCGGTCGAACGTTTTCAAAGATCTAGAACAAAACAAGGAAGCCCACTCTCCCCACTTTTATTCAATGCTGTACTGGAAATTGAGCCTGACGCAAGAAAAGTGGCAAAACAGGCGTCACAGCAGTGCTGTGGCGCATGCCTGCAATAACAGCAGCCTGGGAGGCTGAGGCAGGAGGACCACAAGTTGGAGGCCAGCCTCAGCCACTTAGCGAGGTGCTAAGCAACTCAGTCTCTAAATAAAAAATAAAAAGGGCTGGGGACGTGGCTCAGTTGTTAAGCGCCCTGGGTTCAATCCCTGGTATGTAAAAAAAAAAAAAAAGGACATCATCTTTGAAGAGGTGACAGACCTCCAGCGCACTTCCTCCTGGGGTCGGGCTGTCCACTAGACCCTGGCTCCCCTTTTTTTTTTTTTTTTTTTTTTTTTTTTGGTACTGGGGATTTGAACTCAGGGGCACTCGACCACTGGGCCACATCCCCAGCCCTTTTTTTTTTGTATTTTATTAGAGACAGGGTCTCATTGAGTTGCTAAGTGCCTCGCCACTGCTGAGGCTGGCTTTGAAACTCACGATCCTCCTGCCTCAGCCTCCCAAGTGCTAGGATTACAGGCGTGCGCCACCATGCCCGGCTCTGGTTCCCCTTTGATGGGGCTGGTCTTGTGCGGCGAGAACTCAGATCTTCTGGGGTCTTGGCACGGGCGTGGGGCCTGGCTGCCTGCTCTGGGGTGTGGGCAGAGGACAGATGGGCCTGGCTGCGTCTGTGGCTCTCCTTGCCTGTGTCCGCAGTGAATCCAGGAAGACGGGGCGCGCTGTCAGGATGGCTGGGGCAGCCCCACGCTCCGTCTCGAAAGCCAGGGCTGGGGCTGGGGCTCAGTGGTGGGGCCCTTGCCTAGCATGTGGGGGGCCCTGGGTTTGATTCTCAGTAGCACATATAAATGAAGAAAGGTCCATCGACAACTAAAAAAACATTAAAGGGCTGGGGTTGTGGCTCAGTGGTAGAGCACTCGCCTAGCACGTGCGCGGCCGGGTTCAATCCTCAGCACCACGTACGAATAAACACATCATGTACAACTAAAGCAAATAAATAAATATTTTTTTTAAAAAATTAAAAAAAAAAACAAAAACATATTAAAAAATAAAATAAAGCCGGGTGTGGTGGCGCACGCCTGTAATCCCAGCACTTGGGAGGCTGAGGCAGGAGGATCGCGAGTTCAAAGCCAGCCTCAGCCATAGCGAGGCCCTGAGCAAATCAGTGAGACCCTGTCTCTAAATAAAACACAAAACAGGGCTGGGGATGCGGCCCAGTGGTCGAGTGCTCCTGAGTTCAATCCCCGGTACCAAAAAAAAGTTCTTATTTTGAAACAGGGTCTTGCCAAGACTAGCCTCAAGGGCTGGGGCTCTGTAGCGCGCTCGCCTCACACATGCGCGGGCTGGGTTCGACCCTCAGCACCACGCACAAATGAATAAATAGATAAATAAAAACAAAGATATTGTGTCCATCTATAACTAAAAAACTATTTTAGAAAAGACTAGGCTCGAACTCATAGTTCTCCTGCCTCAGTGTCCCAAGCAGCCAAATACCCAATGCCCAAACCAGCTAAAAACAGAAAGTTGATCCCATACTAAATCCGTGCTCGTTAATATAAATCCCCTTCCCACCCTCCCCTCCCTGGTAACCACTGGAGTCACATGATAGATGTCCTTTTACCCTATTTCACTTGTCCCTTCAGGACATCATGTTAATGTCAGAATTCTTCCTTTTGGTTTCACGTAGCATGTCTGAAGTGCTTCCTTGTTGCACCACGTGGTACTTTGCCTTCTTCTTTTTTTTTTTTTTTTGGTACTGGGCATTGAACCCAGGGGCACTCGACCCCTGAGCCCCCATCCCCAGCCCTATTTTGTATTTGATTTAGAGACAGGGTCTCACTGAGTTGCTTAGGGCCTCACTTTTGTTGAGGCTGGCTTTGAACTCGATCCTCTGGCCTCAGCCTCCTGAGCCACTGGGATGCCAGGCGAGCGGCACCGCGCCGGGCTCCACTCACACACCTCTGGGCGGTCTAGTCCAGGGCTGCTTTCATTGTCCCCTAACCTGGCCAGGTTCTTGGGACTGGAAAGGCGCCTTTTGGGAACATCATTTTTCTTTTTCCCAAGGATGACACACTGTGAGGTCTGATGCCATCTCTAGGAAGATAAGGACCAGGACTGAATCCAGTTAGCTGGGTGCGGTGGCGCACGCCTGTCATCCCAGCAGCTCCGGAGGCTGAAACAGGAGGATTGCAAGTTGGAGGCCAGCCTCAGCAAACTTAGTGAGACCCTGTCTCCAAATAATAGTTAAAAGAGGACAGAGATGTAGCTGAGTGATAAAGTGCCCAGGGTCAATCCCCCAGTACCAGAGAGAGGAGAGAGAGAGAATATGAAGGGGGAGGGAGAGGACTGAAATGAGTTAGAAGACACCTGCTAGAGAATGTGCCGAACTGATTGGTGTGCAGGGAAATGACCCCCTCATCTCTGTTCAAAGTGACTGCTTTTTCATTCTATCTCACAAGGCATCAAGTCTACTTAGATTGCTGTGCAACTCTTGCCCATTTTAATTAGATTTTGGTGTTGTTGGATCTTAGGAGCTCTTTACATATTCTGATATGAATCTCTTGATAGTTATGTGATTTGCAAGATTTTTTCCCTTTCTGTGGGCTGGATCAAAGGAGAGTTGGGCGTGGTGGTACACATACTTAATCTCAGTCACTGGGAGGCTGAGGTAGGAGGATCGCAAGTTGGAGGCCAGCCTCAGCAATTTAGCAAGACCCTAAGCAATTTAGTGAGACCCTGTCTCAAAATAAAATATAAAAAGGATGTGGCTCAGTGGTTAAGTGCCCTGGGTTCAATCCCTGGTACAAAAAAAGAAAAGGTAAAGAAAATTTCAATGAATGGAGTTTTAGAGACCTAACTGGCTTGTTTTAACTGACCAGCATCAAGTCTACAAATCATACAGGAGTTCTGCTGCGCACAGCACCACAGTAAGGTGGCCTCAGCAGGAACAAGAAAACAGCACAGTACAAGAAGCAGGCAGGAACGCCAGGCACGCTGGTGCACACCTGTCATCCCAGCAACTCAGGAGGCCAAGGGAGGAGGATTGCAAGTTGGAGTCCAGCCTCAGCAATGTAGTGAGACCCTTCCTCAAAATGAAAACAAAAGCAAAGGACAGGGCTGGAGATGTGGCTCAGAGACAGAGCACCCCCGGGTTAAATGCCCAGTGCCACAAGAAAAGCAGACTGGCCAACTTTGGGTCATTGCCGCTACTTTCCTCGTGTGGGTTACGGCAGAGGGAGCTCCCTGGCTCTGCCAGCGGGGGTTGGCTGCACCCTATTAGGCAGGTGTCAAGTTAGTTGTTCCGAAAGCTGGGCTGCTGGGGACTCAGCTGTCAACTCTCTTCTGAGTTCTTGGAATGTCAGGCTGCAAGTGAACAGTTTGGGTTTTAGTTCAGTGACAGAAACGGCACGAGTGATGCCATTTGGGTCGGTCCAGTGGGGGCTCTCTGCACGAGCTCGAGCCAGATCCACAGCCTCCTATGAACGCCAACCAAACAGCTGCCCTGTTAGTCTCTCCATCGTTTCCTTTGATGCGAAAGTCTTTATTATTATTATTTTTTCTATACTGGGGATTGGACTCAGGGGCACTCAACCTCTGGGCCACATCCCCAGCCCTTTTTTGTATTTTACTAGAGGCAGGGTCTCACTGAGTTGCTAAGTGCCTCGCCATGGCTGAGGCCGGCTTTGAACTCGAGATCCTCCTGCCTCAGCCTCCTGAGCTGCTGGGATGACAGGCGTGCGCCACCGCGCCTGGCACTGTGCTGATTTTGAGAGAGGGGGTCTAAGGTGCCTGTGTTGTCCTTGAACTTAAGACTTTTGTGGCTGCTGTTGTTGCAGTACTGGGGATGGAACCAAGGGCCCGACACACCTAGATAAGTGCTCTACCACCGAGCTACATCCCCAGCCCTTGACCTTGAACTCGGGGTCCCCCTGCCTCAGGCTCCCGTGGCGGGGGTGTCAGGTGTGCGCTGCTGCACCCGCCCGCCACACACCTTCAGTTTCTGAGGAAGTCCAATTTGTCTGTTTTTCTCTTGTTGCCTGTGGGATTATATTCACAAATCCATTGTCAAATCCAAGGTCAAGAAGCTTTCCCCTATGTTTTCTTGTAATAGTTTTAGTTTGACCATTGATGTCTTGCAGGAGCCCTGTTTGGGGAGATGGCTTAAATTGCGGTTGACTATGGGCCACAAGGATTTGGGCATTGTCGCCCCTTCCGTAGTCTCGCGGGACTTGGCCCGGGATCTCGAGTGACTTGGCCGAGATTGCTGATCGGGTCAGCGCCATTTTGGTGGTGTGTGTGTGGCGCGTGTTAGTCGTTGTTAGAACCAGAGAGAAAAGTTATCAGAATAAAAAGCTGTTTGTCTCCAGTTTGCCTCTGAACTTCTTCCCGCGGCTCCGTTGCTCCAAGCGGCCACCGCTTCAGGCGGCAACAATGTCTAAGATAGCATGTAGGGTTTTTTAAAAATATTTATTTGCTTTTAGTTGTACACAATGCAATGCATTTATGTTTACGTGGTGCTGAGGATCGAACCCGGGCCGCGCACGTGTGCTAGGCGAGCGCTCCACCGCTGAGCCACAACTCCAGCCCCAGTATGTAGGCTTCCTAGCTTAGTAAATTAGCATGATTTTTGAAAAACGTAAATCCAAACACGCCACGCTGCTCAGAGGTTTGCAGAGCTTCTCGCTGTCTTAAAAATCACTATCCTGGGGCTGGGGATCTAGCTCAGCTGGTAGAGTGCTTGCCTGGCGTGCACAAGGCCCTGGGTTCAATCCCAGCACCAAATAAATAAATGATCACCATCCTTAGCTGGATGCAAGGGGCACATGCCGGTAATCCCAGCAACTAGGGAGGGGGGCCTGAGGCAGGAGGATCACAAGTTCAAGGCCACTCTCAGCAACTCATCAAGGCCCTATACAAATAAAGCTGTACGTGGTGCTGCATGCCAGTAATCCTAAGCAGCTCTGGAGGCTGAGGCAGGAGGATCAAAAGTTGGAGGCCAGTGTCAGCAACTTAGTGAGGCCCTAAGCAACTCAGTGGGGACCCTGTCTCCAAATAAAACGCAAAAAAGGGCTGGGGATGTGGCTCAGTGGTTAAGTGCCTCTGGGTTCAATCCCTGGTACCAAAAAGTCAACCAATACGTCTCTCTCTCTATCTCTCTCTCTCTCTCTCACACACACACACACACACACACACACACAGACCCCAGTAGCCTCCTCCTAGCCTACTGGGCTCTCCGTGATCTAGTTCACACTCTCTGACATCACCCAGTTCCAGGAACCTGGTCCTGACACGCTGCTCCTCCAACAGGCCAAGACATTCCACCGCAGGGAATTTCCTCTCTGGCCTCCTGACATCTCCACCATCTCAGTGGCATCTCCGCTCACCATCTAATCTGCAAAAGGACCATCTCCGCCTCTCTCCTCCTACTCCGCTTTTGTTTTCTCCTTAGCACTTTATTGTGTCACAATAAACAAAAAATTCCCCAGGCGCAGTAGCGCACGCCTGTCATCCCAGCCGTTCAGGAGGCTGAGGCAGGAGGATCGAGAGTTCAAAGCCAGCCTCAGCCAAAGCGAGGCCCTGTTGCTAAATAAAATGCAACATAGGGCTGGGATGTGGCCCAGTGGCCGAGTGCCCCTGAGTTCAATCCCCGGTAAACTCCTCCAAGGGGAAAAAAAAAAAAAAATACTAAGAAAACAAAGTTCTTCACCTCTTTCATTGTAATAAGAAAACTTCAGGGGCTGGGGTTGTGGCTCAGCGGTTATAGAGCGCTCGCCTAGCACGTCCGCGGCCCGGGTTCGATCCTCAGCACCGCGTGAAAAAAACACATTGTGTACAACTAAAAGTAAATAAATAAATATTAAAAAAAAAGAAACTTCAATTTTCTTCCCATGGTAGTAGGGGACAGAACTCTGGGTTCTCAAACATGCTAAGTATATACTCTTATCCCAGGCCTCAGACCACCAAAAAAATTTTTGTTGTTGTTGTTCTGTTTTTGATACTAGAAATTGAATCCAGGGGTGTTTTACCAGTGAGCCACATCCCCAGGTCTTATTATTATTATTTTTAAAAAATATTTATTTATTTGCTTTAGTTGTACACAATGCATTTATGTTTTACGTGGTGCTGAGGATCGAACCCGGGCCGCGCACGTGCTAGGCGAGCGCTCTACCACTGAGCCACAACCCCAGCCCCTTATTATTTTTTTTAATCACTAAGTTGCTGAGGCTGGCCTCCAACTTGCAATCCTCCTGCCTTAGCCTCCTGAGTTCCTGGAATTACAGGTGTGCACTGGTGCACCCAGCAAGACCCTCAGTTTTTATCTGAACACGTGTGATGCTCAGAATAAAGCCTTATATGCTGACCAGGGGATATTCAACTTCTAGGTCAAACCCTCAAAGATGAGGCGTGTGAGACTGCAGATGGTGCTCAGCGGTAGAATGCCTGCCTGGCACGCGTGCAGCCCTAGGACTGATCTCCTGTACTGCAGAAAGAAGAGGGATGGTCCCTTTTCTACCAACAGCTGGTACTGAGTGTGGTGGCAATCAATTTTAAACTATTTAAACAATGGCTGCTTCTAAGAGGTGAAGCGACAAGAGGGATGATACCTAAGTGTGTGATGATTCTCAAAACAGCCATTAAGCCAGGTGCGGTGGCGCATGCCTGTAATACCAGTGGCTTAGGAGGCTGAGGCAGGAGGATTGCAAGGTGGAAGCCAGCCTCAGCAACTTAGTGAGATCTGTATCCAAAAAAAAAGGAAGAAATGGTGAGTGATTAGGAAAGTTCGGACTTTCATGTTTGAGAGAGACACTTTCACCTGATGAAGTCACCTGTATCTATTTCCTAACTCTGAGTTTTGCAAGCAGCATGCTTGAGCCAACAAGAAAGAATATATTGCTACTTGTAAGGAACGTCAACTGCCATTTCCTACAGCAAAGCCTTCCTTCTTGTGCCAGCCTCAGTGTGTGCCAGGTTCAAGACACAGGAATGGAAACACGCACACACACAAACTGAGCAAGACAGCAAAGTTCTTCACCTCTTTAATTTTAATAAGAACTTCAATTTTCACACACATGCACATACACCTAGGCACAGAAAAGCTACGAGAGGGAAATACTTCAGAATGTTAAGTGCAAGCCGGGCGCGGTGGCGCACGCACGCCTGTAATCCCAGCACTTGGGAGGCTGAGGCAGGAGGATCGCGAGTTCAAAGCCAGCCTCAGCAATGGCGAGGCACTTAGCAACTCTCAGTGAGACCCTGTCTCTAATAAAATACCATAAAAGGGCTGGGGATGTGGCCCAGTGGCCGAGTGCCCCTGAGTTTGATCCCCGGTACCAAAAAAAAAAGTCAAGTGCAGCCAGGCATGGTGACACACACTGTAATCCCAGTAACTTGGGAGGCTGAGGCAGGAGGATTGCAAGTTGAAGGCCAGCCTTAGCAACTCATTGAGGGCCTATCTCAAATACAATATAAAAAAAAGCTGTGGCTACGGCTCAGTGGATAAGCACCTCTGGGTTAAATTCCTGCTACCAAAAAGAAAAAAAGTTAAATGCATAGATTCTGTTGCTAGAGTCCAGGAAGGAAGCCTACACTATGAGAGAAAAATAAATACTGAAAAAATAATCCATAACTTTTTAAAAAATATTTATTTATTTGTTTTAGTTGTACACAATGCCTCCTTTTTTTTTTTTTTTTTTTTGTTCCTTGTTTTGGTAGGTACCGGGGATTGAACTCAGGGGCACTCGACCACTGGGTCACATCCCCAGCCCTTTTTTGTATTTTATTAGAGACAGGGTCTCACTGAGTTGCTAAGTGCCTTGCCATGGCTGAGGCTGGCTTTGAACTTGCGATCCTCCTGCCTCAGCCTCCCGAGTGCTGGGATGACAGGCATGCACCACAGCGCCCGGCTTGCCACCATTTTTATGTGGTGCTGAGGATTGAACCCAGGGTCTTGCACGTGCTAGGCAAGCGCTCTACCGCTGAGCCACAACCCCAGCCCCAACTTTTTATTTTGAATTATTTATTTTGGGTTCTAGGGATTGAACCCAGGGGGCTTAACCACTGAGCCACAGCCCCAGCCCATTTTATATTTTATTTAAAGACAAGGTCTCACTGAGTTGCTCAGGTCCTCACTAGGTTGCTAAGGCTGGCCTCCACCTTGAGGTCCTCCTGCCTCAGCCTCCCAAGCTGCTGGGATTACAGGCATGCACCACCACACCCTGCTGAATGGTGGAATTTTTAAAAACTTTGAGAAACCCAGCAGTTAAAGGACTTGGTTGATGTTACTTTCCTATGACGCTGTTGTTCATTATCTGTTCTGGGACTTGTTCTTCTGACAGGACCCTGATTTGTTCAGGACAACTACATGCCCAGAGCTCCCTGCAGGGAGAAGTGGCCAGGTGACGTGGTCCTAAGCCGACGAGGTCTGAGTGGAAGTTGCCCAGCGCGGCTTCCTGGAAGGGTCATAAATAGAAGACTGACCGAGCCAGGAAGTAGTTTGCCATTTCGACTCGCCCTTGGTCCTCTCGGAAACCTGGATGTGATAGAGGAAGTGCCACATCACCTCGAGGTGACCAGTGTGTGGGTGACAGCCACAGGACTAGGACGCCGCCTCAGCAGAACCAGGAGAGCAGCCCTGGGGGCTGGGGGCGCGCCCAGTGGCAGCGCCTGCCTGGCACACGTGGCCCAGGCTCAGGTCTCAGCGCTGCACGTGAGTAGAGGAAGGTCCCGACAACTAGGAAACGAGGACACGCTGCCCTGGCCGCCGGCAGCTGCAGGGGCTGGGGGCACTTTACCCCTCTGGACCGTCAACCCAAGAGGAAACTGCAACCTACGCCGGGCTCAGGTCAGGGCCGGGGCGTGCAGACCCAGGCACGCAGGCAGCGTGCCCCTGCGGAGCCACGGGCCCAGCCACGCAGCTGCACTGTGATTCTGGGAGGAGGCCCAGGAGGATGTGGCCTGGGTTTCTATTCCTGGTCTTTCAAAATTTTGATCCAGGATTTCATGAAGTTGCTGAGGCTGTCTCGAACTTGGGATCCTCCTGCGTCAGCCTCCCTAGCAGCTGGGATTATAGGTGTGCAGTGTGTGTGATCCCACTTATTTATTTATTTATTTATTTATTGGTACCAGGGATTGAACCTAGGGGCACTCGACCACTGGGCCACATCCCCAGCCCTATTTTGTATTTGATTAGAGACAGGGTCTCACTGAGCTGCTAAGTGCCTCACCTGCCATTGCTGAGGCTGGCTTTTTGAACTCACGATCCTCCTGCCTCAGCCTCCCAGGTGCTGGGATCACAGGTGTGTGCTACTAAGCTGTTTCCTCCCATCCCTCCTCCCCATATCCTCAATGCCCTGATGGGACAATGACTGTTACCACGTCCTTAGTGAGATAATCTATGCTACACAAAGCTCACAGATATCTTTATCTAAGAGGGTCTCTTTTGTTCCGTTGTAGACGAACACAATACCTTTATTCTATTTTTATGTGGTGCTGAGGATCCAACCCAGTGCCTCACAGTGCTCTCTGCCACTGAGCTACATCCCCAGCCCTATGTGGGTCTTATTCTTTAATAACATGAACAACGTGGGCCCGGTGGCGCACCTGCTGGTTAATTCCAGCGACTTGGGAGGGCTGAGGCAGGAGGATCCCAAGTTGGAGGCCAGCCTCACCAATTTTGTCAAGACCCTGTCTCAAAATCAAGAATGAAAAGGGCTGGGGGGGGGGGCTGCTGGGGTTGTGGGCTCAGCGGTTAGAGCGCTCGCCTAGCACGTGCAAAGCCCTGGGTTCGATCCTCAGCACCACATAAAGATAAATAAATAAAATAAAGGTGTTTTGTCCAACTACAACTAAAATGTAATTTTTTTTTAAAAGGGTTAGGCATGTGGCTCAGTGGTCAAGCCCCCTTGGGTTCCTCCTCCAGTAGCAAATAAGTAAATAAATAAACAAAAACCAGGAACAGCAGCATTTCCTATACACATTTTCGTGCGCTTTGCTTTCTCTCACTTCATAAAATTTTTTTTTTTGGTACCGGGGATTGAACTCAGGGGCACTGGACCACTGGGCCACATCCCCAGGCCTTTTCTGTATCTTATTTAGAGACAGGGTCTCACTGAGTGGCTAAGTGCCTCGCCATTGCTGAGGCTGGCCTCCAACTTGCGATCCTCCTGCCTCAGCCTCCCAAAGTGCTGAGATTCACTCGGTTAGCACAAAAAGGACCGGGCTGGACACGGCTTTTACCCAGGAATGCGGAGACGCCTCTGAGGGACCCATTTTCCCGGTGGAGAAGGCGCCACCGGCCAAGGGGGAGGTCAGGCTTGCACAGGTCACGGCGACAGGCGACTTGGTTAAGTGGCAGTGGGCTGGGCTGTCTCTACGGGGCCAGCCGGAGGGCGTGGTCGGTGGTCAGCGCCAGGGCGGGGCTTGCTCAGGGGGACCGAGGCTCTGGCCGCCCGCCAGGTGTGCCTCAGACGCGGCGGCGCCCGTCCCCCGCCCCGGGTCGCCCCGTCCCCGCCTCCCCGAGCTCTGCTGCCCGGGCCGCGCCACTCCCCGCCCAGCCCCGCGCACGTCCCCTGCGGACATCCCGCTGCGACCTCCGGGGGACGCGGCCCCGGGAAGGCGACTCCCCACTCCGGGGGGTCGCGGCCGGCCCCCGCGGGCGGAGCCTCCCGCGCCGCTCGCCCGCCGCCATTTTGCCGCGTGGGCCGCGCGCCCGCGGGCAGCGCCCGGGACCCCGCGGCGGCGCGCCGGGACCCGACTCCGCACGGCGCCCCTTTCACCGCGCTTCCCCGCAACTAAAACCCCTCTGGGTTCCGTACAGCCCGACCTGAGGCAGCCATGATGGACGGCGACCGCCGCCACTTCCGGAGCCCCCGGCTGACGTGCCGGGGAGGGACGAGCCACGCAGCGGCTCCGGCGCCCTCTGGCGGCGGCGCTGCCGCAAGGCTTCTGGCGTTGACCCCGTGGGGCTTCTGCTTCCGGGTCGGCTTGGGCGGCGGTGAACGCCCTTCCAGGTTAGTTGCCTGGGGCGGGATCTGAGCTTGCGCATTGATCAGGGGGCGGGGCCTGGCTTGAGGGCGCGGAGGGGCGGGGCCAGCGGGGCGGGGCCGGCCGGGGCTTGGCGATGCAGAGCTGGGGATCAGAACTTGCGAAGGCGTCTTTCTCCCGACTGTGGTGGAAGAGCGCTTGCCCAGCATGTGCGAGGCACTGGGTTCAATCCTCACCACCACACTAAATATACATAAATAAAATAAAGATACTATTTTCATATACAACCAATATTGTTTTCTTAAAAAGTCTTTCTGCAAAGCCGGGCTTGGTGGCTCACGCCTGTCATCCCAGCACTTGGGAGGCTGAGGCAGGAGGATCGCAAGTTGGAGGCCAGTCTCAGCAGTGGCGAGGCACTCAGCAACTCAGTGAGACCCTGTCTCTAATAAAATACCAAAAAGGGCTGGGGATGGGGCCCAGTGATCCAGTGCCCCTGAGTTCAATTCCCTGGTACCAAAAAAAAAAAAGTCTTTCTGCAAGGGTTGTATTTACAGCTCAGGGGTAGACCACTTGCCTAGCATTCTTTTTTGTGTGTGTGTTGGGGGGTGGTGTACCGGGGATTGAACGCAGGGGCACTCGACCACTGGGCCCCATCCCCAGCCCTTTTTGTATTTTATTAGAGACAGGGTCTCACTGAGTTGCTAAGTGCCTCGCTATTGCTGAGGCTTGGCTTTGAACTCGCGATCCTCCTGCCTCAGCCTCCCAAAGTGCTGGGATTACAGGCGTGCGCCATGGCGCCCGGCTTGCCTACCATTCTTGAGGTGCTGGGTTTTGATCACCAAATACTGGGGGAAAAAAAGCCACACATATACAAGAAAGGCCTTCCGCAATCTTGTTATTTAATCCTAGTTGCCCTCTTTATCCGGGAGACAGCAATATCAATTCTGCAAGAATTGAATAGGTTTTCAGGTTACAGGGCAATGTGGGTTCTGGAGTAGGACAGTTTGGGGCTTAACCGCTACACGTTGTCTCTCTGATCTGGATTCTGGAGGTTGAAAAGAATTGGACCAATCATTATTCTGGCAGCTTGCTTGGGATGTGTGGCGATCCAGGCTTATAGGATAGGCAAGAGAAGAGGGTGGGAAGAAGAAAACTGGGCCTTAGAAAGTGCCGTGGGGAGCCAATATAAGGATCACAAGTTCAAGGCCAGCCTCAGCAACTTAGCGAGGCTCTAAGCAATTCAGAGAGAACCTGTCTCTAAATAAAACATAAAAAAGGGCTCCGGGCCGGGTGCGGTGGCGCACGCCTGTCATCCCAGCACTTTGGGAGGCTGAGGCAGGAGGATCGCGAGTTCAAAGCCAGCCTCAGCAATGGCGAGGCACTTAGCAACTCAGTGAGACCCTGTCTCTAAATAAAATACAAAAAAGGGCTGGGGACGTGGCCCAGTGGTCGAGTGCCCCTGAGTTGAATGCCTGGTACCACCAAAAAAAAAAAAAAAAAAAAAAGAATATGCATTTCGGGTACAAAGTAGTGTTGTGAACATTTTCCTATAGGCCACTGATGGGCTTAGTGTTTGATTTTTGCTTTAGTGCTAGTGAGAGCACTAACTTTCCAAAAGGGGGGAAATGTGGCGTTTCACTGATACACTCACGTGCGGGAGCAGTAGTTACTCGGACTTGAACTAGTAGAAACACTTCTCTACTTTTACTAAGTACTTGGGACACCCCAGACAGCGGGGAGTCATCATGAGAAAGGAAGGAAGACAACAACCCTTCCTGTTCCTCCTTCCCATAAAATATCGGGTGCTCAGGCAACCTAGGAGGAATAACAAATGTAAGAGGGAGTAATTCGTTTTATTTTGTGGACTCTCTCAGTTAAGGCGTATCAGAAGTGATGTGCCTTTCTCTCTCTCCCCTCTGGTAAGGGTCACTTTCCCACTGAGCTACATCCCCCCCCCCCACACCTTTTTGTTTTTGAAGTTTGAAACAGGGCCTCCTTCATGTTGCTGAGGCTGGCCTCAAACTTGGCGATCCTCCCTGCCACAGCCTCTGTAGTTGCCCAGATTACAGGTGTGCACCACCACGCCCGCCTCCAAGTCCTTTTCTGAATGAATCAAATCAGTAGGAACAAAGTGTTACTGTAACTGATGCCTGGGGTGATGTCAACCTCGATCAAGGTTGAAGAAACAAGCCAGCATTCTTCAGGTAAATGTACTATTCCCATTCCCCGTCCCCCTTTGTAGTTACTAAACATTGTGGGGAGATACTTCCAGACAACTTTTTTTTTTTTTTTTTTTTTTTTTTTGGTACCAGGGATTGAACTCAGGGGCACTCGACCACTGGGCCACATCCCCAACCCTTTTTTGTATTTTATTAGATACAGGGTCTCACTGAGTTGCTAAGTGCCTCGCCATTGCTGAGGCTGGCCTCCAACTCGCGATCCTCCTGCCTCAGCCTCCCAAGTGCTGGGATGACAGGCATGCACCACCGAGCCCAGCACTTCCAGACAACTTTTAAGACAGTCCTGTTTCTGCCTAAGTTATTATTTTTTTCCCCCCAAGATGTGCTGGGGATGGAACCCAGGGCTTCCTCTACCAGGTAAGCGCTCTACCGCTGAGTCACGTCCCCAGCCCGGCTGTTGCAGGTTCGTTTCACCAATTTTAGCTTCCACTGGGTGGAGGTTGGGCTACGTAGGACTGAGTTTTACTTAGTCTGAGCTAAATTTTACTGTATCAAGGAGCAGAAATGCCAGAGTTGTTGCGCAGGAGGACGGTCGGAGAGAGTAGGGAGATAAGCAAGGGCTGTTGTTGCAAGAATTAAGAAAGTGACGACTAGGAATAGCTACACTAGGAGTAGTACCAGGAGAAGCACGGACAGAATTCTGAGGTTTGCAGTCAGGCTCCGAGAGGGCAGCCCGGTTGCCGTGGAGACCGGGACAGACCCCTGAGGTATTTCAGTCAGGCGCCGGTAGGACAGCCTGGTTGCCATGGAGACGGGGGGCCTTTCTAGCTGGGCCACGCCCGGTTGCCCGGGAGACGGGGTCCTACCCAGCTGGGCGCCGCCATCTTGTGGCGCCAGCCCGAGTCCAATCAGCAGCTGCGCAGTGGCGGGAGGCTGGAGGCGGGGCGTGGCGGCGGGGCTCGGCTCGGCCTGGCGCTCAGCTCCGTCCGGGTCATGGAGGCGCCCGCCACCGCCTGCTTCTGCTCCTGTTGCTCGGGGCCTGGGCCCCCGCGCCGGGCGGCGCCTCCTCGGAGGCGCAGCCGCTGGTGAACGAGGACGTGGTGCGCACGGTGGACCTGAGCAGCCACCTGGCCAAGGTGACGGCCGAGGTGGTCCTGGCGCACGCGGGCGGCTCCTCGTCGCGAGCCACGTCTTTCCTCCTGGCCCTGGAGCCGGAGCTCGAGGCCCGGCTGGCGCACCTGGGCGTGCAGGTGAGTGCGGCGGCCGCTGCGGCCTCGCGGAGCGCGGGGAGGCCGGGGACTACGGGGACCCGCCGGTCCCCCGCCGGCCCCCCGCCGGCCGCCTCGGACACGTCAGCGCACGCCTCCGGGGCGCGGGCGCGCTCACGTGGGCACTCCCGGGCCCCGCGGCCGCCCCTCGGAGCCTGTCCCCGGGCCCGGCTGCTGCGACCTCCGGCCGAGCCACGCGCTTCCCACCTGCCAACCGCCATCGCACGCCGAGGCCCACGGCCCGGAGCCGGTTCTCCGCACCCCGCGCGGGGGCCCAAGTGGAGCGCGAATGAATGAGTCCCAGCGCAGCGCGCCCTCGGGTCGGGCGCAGATTCTGGCTTTCCAAGTCCTCGGGAAGGAGGAGCAGAAATGCAACAGGCTTCCGGGACTCAAGGTTGCAACCCCTCGGGAGCCCTGCTGACACCATCCCGGGGTTGCCGTTGCACGCTTTGAACTCGTGCAAACGCTTCTAGAAGTTAGTTTTGTTAAAGCTCCTGCAGGTGCCGGGCGCGGTGGCGCACGCCTGTCATCCCAGCCCTGGGGAGGCTGAGGCAGGAGGATCGCGAGTTGGAGGCCAGCCTCAGCAATGGCGAGGCACTGAGCAACTCAGTGAGACCCTGTCTCTAATAAGATACAAAAAAGGGCTGGGGCTGGGGATGTGGCCCAGTGGTCTAGTGCCCTGAGTTTAATCCCCGGTACCAAAAAAAAAAAAAAAAAAAAAAAGCTCCTGCAGGTAACGTGAGCCCAGGGGTGACCCACAGAAGGGTGACGTCCAGCCCTCGCCCTCCCCCTCTCGCTTCTCCTCCTCCACATGTCAGCCATAAATGACGCCCAGGTTTGGCCTTTTGGAACGAACACCTGTGCGGGTCTCAAGGCAGGAAGGTGTGAGAATCCAGGGAGTGTGCCTGGGCAGAGGTTCGCTTTTTATCACCATTTTCATTAAACGGTATTCATTAAGTTATTACCTAATTGTTTGTTGAGAGGAGACTGGTGATTACAGCGACATTTCTTCTAAGCGCACCTCATCCTCTGCCTATATATGGAGCTATAAAGCTAGCTTTATAGAGATGATGTTTCTGAAGTGGGGCCCGTTTTCTTTCATAAATTGTTTCTAATGCAACAGGTTTTTTTTTTTTCTTCTTCTTTTTCCTCCCTTTTTCTTTTGGTACTGGGGGTTGAATTCCGGGCTTTACCACTGAGCTACATCCCTAGCCTTATTTATTTATTTATTTATTTTTAAGATTTTGAGACAGGGTTTTGTTAAGTTGCTTAGGACCTCTCTCAGTTGCTGAGGCTGGCCTCCAACTTTCGATCCTCCTGTCTTAGCCTCCCAAATTGTTGGGATTACAGGTATGCACGGCCGTGCCCAGCACAGCACAGTTTTACTCAAAGGTTTCTGGAAAGATGGCTCAAAACTTCAACATGTGTTCCCAGAAAATAAATAGCACTAAATGAGGTAGTAGATAGAAGTTCCAGTCTTTTTTTTTTACTTTTTTTTTTTTTTTTCTTTTGGCACTGGAGATTGATTCAAATGATGTGAAAGTTAAAATCTCATTCTTTTATTGACTTTTATTATTTTTTTTAAATCCCATTCTCTTATGAAAGCCAGTCATGATTTGATTTAATGATGTCACAGTATAACTGGATCACAGCAGGGACCAGCTATCCTGTTACCCACTTGGAGACTGCTTACAGGCTGGGTTGTTCCACTTAATCTATGTCTTACTTTTAAAAATTTTATTCCCACAAGCTTTGTTTAAATAAACTTGTATATAAAAAGCTGCAGATAGCTAAAGAATGCAGTTTGGTGGCTTTGCACCTATTTCACACTTGTGTTACAATTATTACAATTCAGGACCTCCAAATTTTTTTTTTTTTTGGTGAGAAGATGCTTATTGAGAACCTATTTTGTGTCGGGCATTGCATTAGTTATTTAAAGCACATTCTCATATTAACCTCCGGTGTGGGTGATGAGTCTGTAGTCCAGGACAGTGCTTAACAAGGACAGGAGGTCTCAGGATGAGCAGTAGGTCAGGGCTCTACTTCAGGTTGGTTTCCACACTGTACCTGTGTTACATTTTACTGCCTTGATGGCTGTGAGGTAGACTTGTTTTGGCATATGAGACCTGCAGTTGCCGGGTGCAGTGGTGCACCTGTCATCCCAACAGCTCAGGAGGCTGAGGCAGGAGGATCACAAGTTGGAGGCCAGCCTCAGCAACTTAGCAAGGGACTAAGCAACTCTGTGAGACCCTGTCTCTAAAAAAAAAAAAAACATAAAAAGGGTTGGGGATGTGGCTCCGTGGTTAAGTGCTCCTAGTTCAATCTCCAGTATCAAAAAAAAAAAGGAGCCAGGCGCGGTGGCGCACGCCTGTAATCCCAGCACTTTGGGAGGCTGAGGCAGGAGGATTGCGAGTTCAAAGCCAGCCTCAGCAATGGCGAGGCACTTAGCAACTCAGTGAGACCCTGTCTCTAAATAAAATACAAAAAAGGGCTGGGGATGTGGCCCAGTGGTCGAGTGCCCCTGAGTTCAATCCCCAGTACCACAAAAAAAAAAAAAAAAAAAAGGGACTTCTATCTGCTACCTCATTAAGTGCTGTTTCTTCTCTGCGCCTCTGCATATTTGAATGTCAGGAAGGAAATGTTCTGAAGGAAGCCTTTGAGGGTTTTGGAGAGTGTATTTCATGTGTGTATTTGATCATTTGGGAAAATGGCTATGTGTTTATAGAGCTTCTTGCATGCAATAGTGAAACAATGTTTATATGTTTCAAATTAAAAAAGAGATTGCTGGGCCTGGGGGTGCAGCTCAGTGAGGGCCACTTGCCTGGTGTGTGGGAGGCCCTGGTTTCCACCACTGCCAAAAAAAAAAATAAATAGATAAAATGTCCTGACATGAGACCTCACCCTTTCAAAAGCCTGACTATGTCATGATGGACATTCTGCGGTAGTTGGTTAATTATTGACTGAAAATTTAGAGACCAAAAGACAGAAGAGAATAATTACGTTTTCTGTTCTAGGTAAAGGGAGAAGAGGAGGAAGAGAACAATCTGGAAGTACGGGAGACCAAAATCAAGGGCAAAAGGTGAGCTGACGGAATGTTTGAGAACCATCTCTTTTTTTTTTTTTTTTTTTTGGTGAGGGGTACTGGGGATTGAATCCAGGGGTGCTTCACCACTGAGCCACATCCCCAGCCCTTTTTTATATTTTATTTAGAGACAGGGTCTCGCTGAGTTGGTTTGGACCTGGCTGTTGCTGAGGCTGGCCTCCACCTCGCGACCCTCCTGCCTTGGCCTCCTGAGCCACCCGCCCCCGAGCCACTAGCTTTGTTTCCGCTTCCTTCATCTTCTGGTTTCCTTTCCTCGCAGCGGGAGATTCTTCCTGGTCAAGCTCCCGGTGGCTCTGGATCCGGGGTCCAAGGTCTCCGTCCTGGTGGAGACGGTGTACACGCACGTGCTCCAGCCCTACCCGACCCAGATCACCCAGGCGGAGAAGCAGTTCGTGGTGTTCGAGGGGAACCACTACTTCTACTCCCCCTACCCCACCAAGACCCAGACCATGCGCGTGAAGCTGGCCTCCCGCAACGTGGAGAGCTACACCAAGCTGGGGAACCCCTCGCGCTCCGACGACCTCCTGGACTACGGCCCCTTCAGGAACGTCCCCGCCTACAGTCAGGTGGGTCCCGCCAGCCCCGGCCGCGGCCTGCTGGGGCTGGGCCGCTGTCCCCCGCCGCTCCTGCATTCACAGGGCGATGTCCAGGGGCGAAGCGACCCCAGTCCGAGAGCCGGGCCGCCTCGGGAACGGACGGGCTCAGGGTCGCTGCAGACCCGCGGGGTGCCCTGGAGGGGGGCGTTCCCGCGGCCCCTCTCGCCTCCTGGGGCCTTGCCTGCTGCAGGCCGTCTGGGCACTGAGCCCCGGCCGACCTTCCCTCCCCTGAGCTGTGGGGCTTCTCGTTTTTCTTTGTGCTACTGGAGACTGAACCCCGGGTTGCTTCACCACTGGGCCACTCCCCAGCCCTTTTTGTATTTATTTAGAGACAGGGTCTCACTGAGTTGCCTAAGTCCTCTCTAAGTTGCTGAGGCTGGCCTCCGACTTGCGATCCTCTTGCCCCAGCCTCCTGAGCTGCTGAGGTTACAGGCATGGGCCACCATTCCCAGCTCTTAAGTTGTTCTTTTTCTTTAATATTTTTTTACTTGTTGATGGACTTTTTAAAAAATTTATGAGCCGGGCGCGGTGGCGCACGCCTGTAATCCCAGCACTTTGGGAGGCTGAGTCAGGAGGATCGCGAGTTCAAAGCCAGCCTCAGCAATGGCGAGGCACTCAGCAACTCAGTGAGACCCTGTCTCTAATAAAATACAAAAAAGGGCTGGGGATGTGGCCCAGTGGTCGAGTGCCGCTGAGTTCAATCCCCGGTACCAAAAAGAAAAAAAAAAAAAATTTATGTATTTGTTTTAGTTGTACACGATGCCTTCGTTTGTACGTGGTGCTGAGGATCGAACCCGGGCCGCGCACGGGCTAGGCGCGTGCTCCCCCGCTGAGCCCCCCCCTGAATTTCTTTTAATATTAGCGTTGACTCCTCTGTTGCCAAAGCTTTGGTGGACGGGTTTTCCCTCCTGTCCAGGATGCCTTCAAGGTTCACTACGAGAACAACAGCCCGTTCCTGACCGTGACGAGCATGACCCGGGTCATCGAGGTCTCTCACTGGGGCAACATCGCCGTGGAGGAGAACGTGGACCTGAAGCACACAGGCGCTGTGCTCAAGGGGCCCTTCTCCCGCTACGACTACCAGAGGCAGCCCGACAGCGGCATCTCCTCCATCCGCTCTTTCAAGGTATGGAGGGGTCGGCCCGGACGCGTGGGGACCTGGCTTCCTCCTCTCTGCTTTTCTCTGCTTTGTGAAACTAGTCAGATACAGTTGTTTGAGATTGTGGGTGCAGCAGCCGGGGAGGCTGAGGCAGGAGGATCACAAGGTGGAGGCCAGCCTCAGCACTTAGCAAGGCCCTAAGCAACTCAGTGAGACCCTGTCTCTAAATAAAATATAAAAAGGGCTGGGGACATGGCTCAGTGGTTGAGTGCCCCTGGGTTCAATCCCTGGTTCCAAAAAAAAAAGAGAGAGATAAAGTGACTGTTGTTCAAATAGTTGAGTGACGATGTTAGAGACCCATAGAACCTTCAGAGACCATTCCTCCATTTATATAAATGACTGTTTTCTAACAAAACTATGACATAGGAAGACATGGTGATGGTCCCACTACCTAAACAGTGTTATGCTGACATTTTCACATATCTCCTTGCTCTTTTTCTTTAAAAAAAAAGGGGGGGGGGGCTGGGGCTGGGGCTCAGCGGCAGAGCGCTCGCCTCGCACGTGCGCGGCCCGGGTTCATCCTCAGCACCACGTAGACATAAATGCATTGCATTGTGTACAACTAAAGTAGATAAATAAATATTTTTTAAAAAATATGTACACACACATACATGTCTGTGTGTGTGTATATATTTTTTAGTTGTAGATGGGCACAATACCATTATTTTACTAATTTTTTTTTTCATTTAAAGATCATATTTAATAAGTGCTTCTATGGTAAAAAGTAATTTTTTCAATCAATACCTATGATCAAGATGCACTTTCAAAATCTAATAATAAAGTTTTATGACCCAATGGTATATGTAATCCTACAGCAGAATCAAGAGACCTGGTGGTTAAAAGACAAACGAATTTAAAGGAGGGGGAAAGGCATTCTATTTTTTGAAACAATTAAGTTTCTAGTTTAAGTGAAGTTAAAAATATAAAAGTGTGAGTAGAAAACGTGAAGCAAACTTTTTTGGTAATAGATTTAAGAGCATCATAATTCTAATGAACAATTAAATCAGGGATCTAGAGGTAAGTATTGTATGGATTACTTTGGAATACTAGTGTTAGTATTAGCCCACATCTGTCACTAATGATTCAAATGTTTCCTTCTAATGAATTGACCATTGCATTTCCAAAGTTCTGAAATGGCCAACAGACCATAGAAAGACATTTCTTTAGGCTCCTGCTTGAATTTACTAATTATTTTTATGTGGTGCTGAGACTTGAACCCAATGCCTCACACGTACTAGTCAAGTGCTCTACCACCGAGCCACACCCCCACCTTCTTTTTTCATGCTTTTCTAGAAAACAAACACTCTTAACCATGTTGCATGTGTAGTTTCACATTTTAAGTCGTAAAACCATTTTCATATACTTAGATATTATAGAGGGGCCTACCCTGAGAATAAAGGTATGATGTTCCTTCTCCCCCCATTATTGGATTATACTTGCAGGTTTGCATTATAAAATAAAGAATATTAGGAGAAGAAATCCCTTCCAAAACCCGACACGTAGTAATATGATGTAATTTCTTTTATATCTAATTCCCCTCTTTGCAAAATAACTAGTAAGGTTATTTTTTTTATTTTTTTTTTTTTATTTTCTAAAATATTTATTTATTTACTTTAGTTGTACACAATGCAATGTATTTATATTTACGTGGTGCTGAGGCTCGAACCCGGGCCGCGCATGTGCGAGGCGGGCACTCTGCCGCTGAGCCACAACCCCAGCCCCTAGTAAGGTTATTATTATTATTATTTTTTTAAATATTTATCCATTTATGTTAGTTGTACACAATCAATGCATCCATGTTCACGTGGTGCTGAGGCTCGAATCCGGGCCGCTCACGTGCCAGGCGAGCGCTCCGCCGCTGAGCCACAGCTCCAGCCCCGTTAGTAAGGTTATTATTGTGATTTAAAAAACATTTTTTTTTTTTTTGCTACCGGGTATTGAACCCAGGTGCACTCAATCACTGAGCCACATCCCCAGCCCTTTTTATATTTTATTTAGAGACAGGGTCTCGCCAAGTTGCTGAGGGTCTTGCTGAGTTGCTGAGGCTGGCCTCCTACTTGTGATCCTCCTGCCTCAGCCTCTCAAGCTGCTGGGATTACAGGCAGGGCCACCGTACTCATCTCCAAATCTGCTTTACTTATTGTTTTAGAAGAATTTGTCTACTTAGCATCCATTTTTTTTTTTAATATTTATTTATTTGCTTTAGTTGTACACAATGCAATGCATTTATGTTTACGTGGTGCTGAGGATCGAACCCGGGCCGCGCACGTGCTAGGCGAGCGCTCTGCCGCTGAGCCCCAGCCCCAGCCCTACTTAGCATCCTTGATTGATAAGTAGATGCAATTTCTAGAAATTTTGAAGCCTTGGAGGGAAGTCGGACTCCTTAAGGTGGTCGTGGCTCGGTGACTGTTGGATTAAGTGGTAGTGAAGGTGTCCCTGTGTGTAAGATGGCGTCCTCGGCGGGTTTCTGGGATGGTGAGGAGGGCCGTCTCCCCCTGCAGACCATCCTCCCGGCCGCCGCCCAGGACGTGTACTACCGGGACGAGATCGGCAACGTGTCCACCAGCCACCTCCTTGTCCTGGACGACTCCGTGGAGATGGAGATCCGGCCCCGCTTCCCTCTCTTCGGCGGGTGGAAGACGCACTACATCGTGGGCTACAACCTCCCGAGCTACGAGTACCTCTACAATCTGGGTCAGAGCTCGGGCAGGGAGCGGCAGAGGCGACTGGCTGTTCTTTCTCTTGCAGTTGGTACCGGGGATCGAACTCGGGCACTCGGCCACTGGGCCACGTCCCCAGCCCTTTTTGTCTTTCATTAGAGACGGGATCTCACTGAGTTGCCAAGTGCCTCGCCATTGCTGAGGCTGGCCTCCAACTTGCAATCCTCCTGCCTCAGCCTCCCAAGTGCTGGGATCACAGGCCTGCGCCACCGCGCCCGGCTTTGAGCCAGGATTTTTCCACGCTGCCCAGGCTGCCCTCCCACCATGCCCCTCGGCCTGAGCCCCCGGCGGCTGGACCCTGCCCTGCCTGTCCTGGCGTCCTGTGTGTGCACGGCAGGATGGACAGCCGTCGCGGAGCGTGTTCTGTGCCTGTCACTCCTGGTCTTGGTCCCAGCTCACTTGTGAGCGTCACCCTCGTGGGTGAGGGACATTTCCTTCGCCAGAGGCTCACCTTCTAGGAGGTTCCTCAGGAGGGCTGGCCGCGGGCTCTCACGCCCAAGACAGGTGTGCCCCCGCCTCACGCTCGCCCTGGCTGAATATAGTCGTTTTTGTCGGCCTGTCTGTCTTGCAGTGCTGGGGGTGCCCCGGGGCCCTCGCGCCAGGCGAGCGCGTGTCCCTGAGCCGCCCGTCTCTGGCGGGAGGCCCCCGGCTCCCCGCCATTCCTTGAGCACCTCAGACTCGCGGGGTGCGGGAGGCGGGCGTGTCCCGCCCGGGCCAGCTGGTCGGTCCTCCGGTGCTGAGGGTCTGACTGTGCTGTTTCCTCGTGTGAATGAGATTCCTTTCTGGTGTGTGGCGTTGTCAGTTGTCGGTGGACCTCTATTCTAGCTATTTCCATGTGGTGCTGAGGGCGGGCAGCGCCGCGCCCCTGCCCCAGCCCCCGCTGCTCTTTCTGTCCGCTTTACTGGACCTCGTGGCGGCGCGCCTTCCGCTCTTTCAGCTTCTAGTTCCACATCTCCATTTATTTATTTGTTTTTTGGTGCCAGGGATTGAACCCAGGGATGCTTCACCACTGAGCCACTGTTTAGATTTTATTTAGAGACAGGGTCTCATCAAGTTGCTGAGGCTGGCCTCCAACTTGCGATCCTCCTGCCTCAGCCTCCGGAGCCTCTGGAGTGACAGGCGTGGCCGCCGCGCCTGGCTGCCGTTGTTCCTCCGCAGCTTCCTCTCAGGACGAGGGTGCCCGGCCCTCCCCGCTGCTGCTCCTTGGTGTGAACTCGCACAGGAGGTCTGGCTGGGGTGGCCGCTGCCTCGCCGATGCCCGCTTCAGCCGAGTGGGCCTCTCACCCCTGCGCCCCCTGCTCTGGTTCCGCAGCCCTCTTGTCCCCGTCGTCCTCACACTTGATCCTTACCAAGCCCCCCTCGGGGCTGGCCCGTCCCTGGAGGGCGTTGGGCGGCCTCTGGGCAGACCTGCAGGCGGCCGGTCCCGGTGCCCCCTGCCCCCGGAGCCCTGGTGCCCGGGCTCCGTCGTGCCCCGGCCCCCTGCGCCTCTGCTGCCCCTCGCGGGCGGCTGGCGCGTCCCTCGGGACCGACCTCGTGTGGGCCGGGGCTCAGGCTCTGCCGCGGCTCCCGCCCCCGCGTGCGGAGGACCAGCGTGGCCTGAGCTGTCCCCGCCTGCGTCCGCTGGCCGCTGCCTCCTGCGGAGCCGCCCCGCGGCCACCCCCGTCCCCTCCCGCCGCTGAGCCCCCCGCGCCCCCGCAGGTGACCAGTACGCGCTCCGGATGCGCTTCGTGGACCACGTGTTCGACGAGCAGGTCATCGACGCCCTCACCGTGAAGATCATCCTGCCCGAGGGCGCCAAGTGAGTGGCCGGGCCCTCGCTGTCGGGGCGCGGAGTGGGCGGCGCTGGACGGCGCCCACCGGGACCCTCTGCGCCAGGCAGGCCGCGTCCTGCGGCTCCGAGCCGGGAGGGCCTGGACAGGACAGCACAGCGGCGGCAGCCCCGGGCGGGCGGCGGCCCTGGAGTTCAGACCCGGAAGGCCTTACTGTGGGGCAGTGTCCTCAAGAGGGGCAGGAACGTGGTTGAAGGCGTGGACAGCCCGGCGCAGCGGCCAGCTCGCACCCAGCTGGCGCCTGAGCCCAAGGCTGAGGACCCATGGCCGCCGGGCGCAGCCTGCATGCCAGCAGCTCGGGAGGCCGAGGTAGGAGGATCGCAAGTTGGAGGCCAGCCTCAGCAACTCAGTGAGGCCTGTCTCTAAATGAAAAGCGGGAAGCGCCGGGGCTGGGCTCCGTGGCAGAGCACTTGCCTAGCAGGTGTGGGGCCCTGGGTGGCTCCTCAGCACAGCAGGGAAATAGACGCGGGCCTGGCCACCCACGGCCAGACGGCTCACGGCCAGAAGCTCAGCAGCAGCAGCTGCAGCTCCTGAGACTCCTCAAGTCCCCAGGGGGCTCTCGGGGGTAGGATGTGCTGGAGAGGGGGCGAGTGTGACCCGGGGTGGGGCTGGAACCCCCGAGCCCTGGAGGGGTCCTCTGTGAGCACAGCAGTGTGGCCTGCACTACTCAGGGCTTCTGGTGACAGTCCCCCGTCTCTGGGTGGCGGGTGTTCCCGGCTGTCTTACGGTGGGCAGCGTGGGGGGGGGGGACCAGCGATTTTACTCAGGGGCACCCCACCACTGAGCCACACCCCCAGCCCTGTTTGGTGGTTCATTTAGAGACGGGGTCTCACTGAGCTGCTTAGGGCCTCCCTCAGTTGCTGAGGCTGGCCGCCAACTTGCCATCCTCCTGCCTCAGCCTCCGGAGCCTCTGGGATGACAGGTGTGCGCCGCCGGCTCCACCCGTGATCGAGCGGCTCCCTTGGCTTGGACTTGCCCGCCCCTCCTCAGGGCCCTGGGTGTGAGGCTTGTCTGTCCCCGTGCCCTGCAGGAACATCCAGGTGGACAGCCCCTACGAGATCAGCCGGGCCCCGGACGAGCTGCACCACACCTACCTGGACACCTTCGGCCGCCCCGTGATCGTGGCCCACAAGAGGAACCTGGTGGAGCAGCACATCCAGGACATCGTGGTGAGCCGCCCCAGCCCGCCCGGCCTCCCCCCCGCGCCCCGGCAGGCCTGGCCTCCCCCGCCGGCCTGGCCTCCTCCGCGCCCCGCCCCCTCCCCGCGGCCCGCCCCGCTGATCCCGCCCCCCCGCCCCCCCGCAGGTGCACTACACCTTCAACAAGGTGCTGATGCTGCAGGAGCCGCTGCTCGTGGTGGCCGCCTTCTACGTGCTCTTCTTCACCGTCATCGTCTACGTGCGCCTGGACTTCTCCATCACCAAGGTGCCCGCTCCCCGCGTCCCTGTCCCTTGTTCCTGCCTGGCGCGTCTGCCGTGCTGGTCTCAGCGAGCCTGGGCCAGGTCCTGTTGCCGCAGCCCCCTGCCTGGGCTCGCCTTTTTTTTTTTTTTTTTTTTTTGTGTGCCAGGGATTGAACCCAGGGGTGCTTGACCCTGAGCCCCGTCCCCAGCCCTGTTTACATTTTGTTTAGAGACAGGGTCTCGCTGAGTTGCTTAGGGCTTCGCTGAGTATCTGAGGCTGGCCTCCAACTTGCGATCCTCCTGCCTCAGCCTCCCGAGCCGCTGGGATGACGGGTGTGCCACTGCGCCTGGCTCTGTTTAAAAAATTTTTCCTTAAGGTTGTAGGCGGACGCGACACCTTCATTTTATTCATTTTATTCATCTAATTCATTTATTTTTACGTGGTTGGTGCTGAGAATTGAACCCAGGGCCTCACACGAGCCAGGCCCTCCTCCACCGAGCCCCAGTCCTGTCCTGGTGCGCCGCGGTGTCCCCGTCGCGTGCCGGGCACTGTGGCGCGGACGTCTGGGTCTCCTTCCTCTCCGCGTCCCCGGTGTCGTCAGGACCCGTCCCCTGACTTCCCACCCGCGACTTCCTGCCTGAACGGGGGCCGCGGCCCCGCGTGGGCGCCCCGGGGTGGCTCGGCCGCAGCCCGCGCAGTCACCCCCGTCACCCCGTCTCCGCAGGACCCGGCGGCGGAGGCGCGCATGAAGGTGGCCTGCATCACGGAGCAGGTGCTGAGCCTCGTCAACAAGCGCATCGGCCTCTACCGCCACTTCGACGAGACCATCCACAGGTACAAGCAGTCCCGCGACGCGGCCACCCTGAGCAGCGGCAAGAAGGGCCTGGACGGCGAGCACCGCGCGCTCACGGGCGAGATCGCGCTGCTGCAGGCGCGCCTCAAGGCCGAGGGCTCGGACCTCTGCGACCGCGTGAGTCCTGCGCCTCCGGGGGGCGGGGCGGGGAGTGGTGTCCGTGCGGGAGCCCTGCCACCGCTCCGCCCGCCTGGCCTCGAGGCCGCGGGACAGCGGCTGCTCCGCAGGACAGGAGCCCAGAGTTGAGCCGGGCCCAGAGGCGCAGGAGGCCGAGGCAGGAGGATCGCAAGGTGGAGGCCAGCCTCGGCCACGCAGCGAGAGCCTGTCTCTAAATAAAATACACACAGGGCGGGGACGCGGCCGTGGCCAGTGTCCCCGGTACTGAAAAAAAGCAGAGCGAGCTCCGGCGCCAGCCCTGGGCCTCCTCTGAGGACCGAGTGCAAACGCTGGGGGGCCCTGGCAGGTCCCTGCCACACAGAGGAAGTCCACCAAGTGTCCCCCCGCAGCGAGGCCAGCAGGGCGGGGGGTGCAGTTAGGCCAGGCCAGTGGCTGGGGCGGGGCGGGGCGGCTGCCGAGGGTCAGCGCGAGCCTCCCCGACGGCAGAGCCGCAGGGCCGGGCGGGGCGGGGCCAGGCTCCAGAGGACAGCCAGGACAGGGGACCTTGTCCTCTCGAGGGGACATGGGACAGGCATGCGCGCACCTGTTTCTGAGAGGAGCAGCGCCACGAAGTGACCGAGCCCGGGACTGGGATTCCGGGGGACCTCTCTGCCAGGAAGTCGGGCCCCCCGGGGCGGCCCTGCCCTGCTGGCCTCAGGACCCCAGCCCTGGCACTCTCGGCTCTGAGGGGCTGCGGTCCCCACGTGTGACAGGAAAACCAGGCGCTGCGGGCCGGCGACGGCCCGAGTGGGCAGTGTGAGCCTCCGCCTGGGCCAGCCCCGCTTCTGCGCTCTGGGTTCCTTTTGTTTTGGTGCCGGGGATTGAACCTGGGGGTGCCCGACCACTGAGCCCAGCCCCCAGGCCCCCCCCCCCCTTTTTTTTGTATTTTATCTAGAGACAGGGTCTCGCCGAGTTGCTTAGGGCCTCGCTAAGTGGCTGAGGCTGGCCTCCAACTTAGCGATCCTCCTGCCTCGGCCTCCCGGGCCGCTGGGATGACAGGCGTGGCCCCCGCGCCCGGGCTTGCTCTGTTTGGATGGGGGTGGAGCCAGGCCTGCCCCCCAGCCAGCCCCTCGTCTCTGGGTGCTGGATTCTGCACCTGGTGGCTGCTGCTTCCAGAGCTCCGGAGGCCGAGGGGAGGTGGAGCCCCGCCCTCAGCCCCGCCCCGCCCCGCCCCCAGGTGAGCGAGATGCAGAAGCTGGACGCGCAGGTGAAGGAGCTGGTGCTCAAGTCTGCGGCGGAGGCCGAGCGGCTGGTGGCGGGCAAGCTCAAGAAGGACACCTACGTGGAGAACGAGAAGCTCATCTCGGGGAAGCGCCAGGAGCTGGTCACCAAGATCGACCACATCCTGGACGCCCTGTAGCCGGCCGCGGCCGGGCGGGGGGAGGGGAGGCCGAGGCGGAGGCCAAGGCTGGGGCTGAGGCTGGGTCTCCATGGAGGCCGCCAGGCGTGATGTGCAGAAGGTCCAGGGCAGAGAAGCCAGGCTCTGCCTCAGGCACTGCAGGGAGCTTGTCCTTGTCCCTAAACCTCCTATTTGTTTGGTTTTTGTGTGTGTGTGTGTTTTTTTTTTTTTTTAGACTTTAAAAACAATCTTATTAAAGCCCAGACACGTCTGTTCTGAACACGAGGCCTGCTCCGCGGCTCCGCGGTATGTTTTGTTCTTAGCCCTGGGACACGTGTTCAGCCTGAAAGCTCTGTGTGGTGCCCTTGAGCTCCTGGTGTCTGCTTATTTGCAGAGTGCACGCGTGTGCAGAGTGCACGCGTGTGTGTGCTTCAACAACGAGCGCAGCCGCTGGGAGTGGAGCAGGCTGAGCGCCTGCTTTTGTCTCCAAGCTTCAAGTCTGTCACGACCTCATGCTGAGCCTTGGGGGCATTTTTTTGGTACTGGGGATTGAACTCAGGGGCCCTCGACCCCTGGGCCACATCCCAGCCCTTTTTTGCATTTTATTAGAGACGGGGTCTCACTGAGTTGCTAAGGGCCTCATCATGCTGAGGCTGGCTTTGACCTCGCGATCCTCCTGCCTCAGCCTCCCCCAAGTGCTGGGATGAAAGGCGTGCACCACCGCACCCGGTGGGGATAGTACTTTTTTTAAAAAGATACAATTATCTATTTATTGCTATGCAGTGCTGATAATCAAACCCAGCACCTCACACAGGCTAGGCAGGCACTCTGCCACTGAGCCCCAGCCCTAGGGACAGGACTTTTTAATTCTTTAAATAATAGATTTTTCTCCTCAGATCAAGCTCACAGGCAGGGATTATCTAGAGTTTGCACACTGAAGCACTGCTATATTCTAATCTCAGCACATTGGGAAGTGTGAAGTGGTTTACCTGAGGTCACAGAGGAGTGGTGGCTGAGGCCTCTTGTGTCTTTGAGTGCCTGTTCTGTGTCCCCTGTCCTGTTCAGGATTAAGGAAGCAGTGATAGTTTATTTTATTTTTCTGGTACCAGAAATTGAACCCAGGGTTGCTTAACCACTGAGCCACATCCCAGCCCTTTTTATTTTTATTTATGATGGTCTCACTGAGTTGCTTAGGGCCTTGCCAAGTTGCTGAGGCTGGCTGGCCTCCAACTTGGGATCCTTCTACCTCAGCCTCCAGAGTCACAGGGATTATAGGATTACAGGCTGCACCCAGCCAGAGATGGTTCTTGTAGAGTGTTGTCAGATGATCAAAGTCATAGTCACAAAGTGAGGAACCTGTAACGAAGACACATAGATCCTCTTGCTGTACATACTAGAGACCACTAGACTTATTCTGGGTGGGGGTGGGGAGGTAGGGAAGGTTCCCCAGCGGAGAGACGAGCCTTGTAGGAGTGTAGGTCGTAGGATAGTGTTCAGGCGTGTGCAAAGGCCCTGGGGCCGCTGGGGGCTTTCAGACCTGAAGGGAACCCATAGGCAAGGTGGAGGAGCCAGGATAACCCGCTGTACCTTAAATCAGGGAGGACCAGCACCGCGGGAGGCCTCCTTAGGGTCACATTCTGCCTGACAACAAACTAAAGGACACAGGTTGGTGTGACAGACACCAGGGCCCACTGTGGTCATCCAGGCAAAAGCTGATATTTCTGGCAAGGATGGCGGAGCGGAGGCCTCAGGTAGGGACTGGCAGTGCCGAGTGACCGCCACGCTCGCCTCCTTTCTGGGCTTTCTCCTGTCCTCACCTACTTCCTGCTTCACCTTCAGCTAACCGCACAGGGGGAGACTCGGTTAGATCCTACGAAAGGGAGTCTCCTTTGTCCCTCTCCTCCAGGTCACTTTCCACTGTTGGAATCTGTGTGATCAGTAAGCTCTCATAGAAGGGAGGTTTGGGCCGGGCGCGGTGGCGCACGCCTGTCATCCCAGCAGCTCGAGAGGCTGGGGCAGGAGGATCACAAGTTGGAGGCCAGCCTCAGCGACTTGGTGAGACCATCTCTCATGTGCACACCAAGGGGAAAGTAAAGGGGGGGACGTAGCTCAGTGGCAAAGTGTCCACACGCACACAAGATAAAGGGGAGGGGTGTACCCCAAAGGCAAATCGCCCCTGGGTTCAATTCCTAGTGCAGAAGCAGCAGCAGCGTGCAGTCCCTGCTGCCTAGGCCGACAGTGAGGATGGCATGAAGTATAAACGTGAAGTGACGTCACGCAAGTGCCCACCCAACGGCCACGGGGTCTGCACCCCCAGTCAGTGCTCTGGCCTGAGCTGGGGTCCTGGGGCGTCGGGTCCTGGACCCCAAAACTGCGGAGCTTGCTAATCAGGCTTCACAGCGGTGTTCTTGAGACCTGGCCCTGCGGACCTTAGGTGGGGCTGGGCTGGACTACCCTGTCGCCTGTACTGAGATGGCCCAGGTCCCCACGGGGACCTGGTGCTGCCCAGGTCCTAGGGAATTTGCAGGAGCAGCGGTGAGAGCCACGGGGCGACTCTGGTTTGCTCAGAGTGCGTACCACCTCGGGCCATGGGGCCAGCTTCCTCAGCAGCCGCCTTCCCGCTTATCCTCTGTTAAAACTTGACTCATTGCTGGGCGCGGTGATCTCAGCACTTGGGAGGCTGAGGCAGGAGGATCGTGAGTTGGAGGCCAGCCTCAGCCATGGCGAGGCCCTTAGCAACTCAGACCCTGTCTCTAAATAAAATACAAAAGAGGGCTGGGGATGTGGCCCAGTGGTCGAGGGTCCCTGAGTTCAGTCCCCGGTACAAAAAAAAACAAAAACCCAAAAACAAAAACAAAAACTTGGAACAAAGTCAAGAAACTTGGCAACACCGAAAGTCTCAGCGGCAGCATTGTGAGCTGGGCGGCGGGCGCCCTCTGCTGGACCTGCGGGCGGCTCGCAGGCCTCGGGTGCGAGTTGCGCTTGCGCTCTGGAGTCTCTTTGCAAAGCATCGGCAAGCCGCTTGGGGGCGCCCAGCAGCAAAGCTAAACACGCAGGCGCAGACTGCCGCCCAGCCGAGAAAAGCTGCGCATGCGTGCGCCTGCGCCTACGGCAAGCCGGCCCCATCTTCTCAAAGCCAAGTCTGGCTGTAGCGCCGCCTAGAGGTGCAGGCGTGGGACCGGCCGCGCCCGCTCCAACCAGAACTGGGTCTGGGGTCGCGCGGGGAGCAGGCCTACGAGCTGCGGAGAACTGATAGGACCTTGGGTTGTCAGATGCCTTGTGGGGGCCGCGGGGCCACAGGGCGAGCCGAAGTGGGCGTCCCCCAGCGTCCCGGGCTGGGCGGCGCAGGCGGCGCCCAGCCCTGCCTCCTGCGTTCTTGGCTCTCTGCAGCGTAGGGTCAGGGTCTGAGCCGCGGGGCTGCTGGGTGCTTGGTGGCCTCGCTCTCCCCCTAGTAAATCAGTGAAGGGCAGCACCCCGCTGTGCGCGGCGACACGCCCGGACACCTGACACCCCCCTTTTGCTTTTTGGTCCCGGGATTGAACCCGGGGGGCCTTAACCACTGAGCCCCATCCCCAGCCCTTTTTTATATTTTATTTAGACACAGCGTCTCGCCGAGTTACTTAGGGTCTAAGTTGCTGAGGCTGGCCTCCACCTTTCGATCCTCCTGCCTCAGCCTCCCAAGCTGCTGGGATGATAGCGCAGGCGTGCACCACTGCGTCCCCTCTCCCGTGGCCTTCACATTGAGCGAAGAGGGGTGACCTGGCTCGGATCCCCAGGCTAGCCCCCATCCCTAAGCCCTGGCCAAGGTGTTGGAAGGACCCCAGGGGCCTGGGCCAGGCCTATTCCGCGGCCACAGCTGCAGCCGTAGGTGGTGGGTGGCAGGGCCCGGTCCTGGGCGTCTGCCTGCCTGCAGCCTTGGCCTCTGGCTCAGAGAGCTGAAGAAGGGCTGGGTGACACGTCCCTTCTTCCATTTGTCTTGGAGGTGACACAGGACAAAACCCCAAAGGGTCCCTGGGCTCTCACAGTTTCACCACAAGGATCCTGAGCGGGCCTGCTGCCGGGCTGATAGCGCAGGCCTGGCCGCAGCCCCGCCGGAAACCGCCCTGCCAGCGGTTGGGGGGCCACAGGCTCAGACAGGAAACGCCCCCGGGTGTACCCCATGGCCTCCGCAGAGGCCTGCCGGCTTGGACCAGGCCTGACGCCATCTTGTAGCTGGGCCTGGTGCCTGGGGCTGGATGGCCTGAGGCCTGGAGTCTCGCTCCCCTGCCTGGGCGGGTTGGGGAGATGGTGGGCAGGAATGGACAATAGGAGGACAGCCTCTCCCCGACCTTGGCCAAGACGTCCTCCTCTCCCTCAGCCCAGCCTCTAATCTCAGCCTCCCAAACGCAGGGAGCCAGAAGCCAGCCCCACCGCATAGTCGTGGTCGCTGGGAAAGACAGACCGGAAGTGGATGGTCGTGAGAAGTCAGGGCCTGAAGGATTTGCATGAGGAGAGGCCAAATTCCAGCCTTTTCCTTTTCCTTTTTTTCACTTTCACTCAAAGAATCTAGAAAGATCCATTTTAAGAGGAGTGGCCTGGTCTCCTTGGGCGGCTACAACAAAACACCACAGACTGCGTGGCTTGGAAACAGGAGTTTAGCTAAGGGGCGGTGGTGCACGCCTGTCATCCCAGCAGCTCCAGAGGCTGAGGCAGGAGGATCGAAACGTGGAGGCCAGCCTCAGCAATTTAGTGAGGCCCTAAGCAACTCAGTTTCTAGTAAAATATAAAAAGGGCTGGGGATGTGGCTCAGTGGTTAATCACCTCTGGGTTTAATCTCTGGTACCAAGAAAAAAAAAAAAAAAAAAAAGTCTGGTGTGATGCTTAGAAAGACAAGACACTAAAATAATTTGAATCGCAGGTGTCGATACATGCTGAGAAAGACAGGAAACAGGGCGCTGTGATCCGAGGGTTTCACCTGAGGAGCTGGGGAGGCCCAGCATCTGTCTGTCTCTTGTTTCTTGGCCTCTTCCCCAACCGAGCCCATCCAGACCTGGTCGCTGCGAAACCGCCTTCTTCCAAATCCCATTTCATGGCGTGCCTTCCCCCCGGGGCCCGCGTGGCTCAGTTCCCAGCTCCCTCTGCCCAGACCTGGTGGCAGGGTGGGCCCCGTACTCTCGCGCAGTCCACAACCTGTGCATCCGGGCGTGGCCACACGAGGCTCTGGATTTCTGACTTATCCACTCAAGACTCCGGGCTTGTTTGTTTGTTTGTTTTTGTGTTTTGTTTGTTTGTTTGTTTGTTTTTGTTTTTTCTTTTCTGAGGCTCACTTTGCTCATTTGGAAAATGAGGCTCACAATACTGTAAGCCCCAGAAAGGCTCTGTGACTTGTCTGTGAAAGTCCTTCACGCAGCGCGGGCTCTGAGATCTCTCCCCGGGCGGCGCTGGGGTGAGCCGCACGGACTCTGGTTTGAACTGAGCGATTCTGCCGGGCCTCGTGAGCACGCCTGTCATCCCAGCGGCGGGGGAGGCTGAGGCAGGAGGATCGCGAGGTGGAGGCCAGCCTCAGCAACTCAGCGAGACCCTGTCTCTAAATAAAATGTAAAAACAAAGCACCAGGAAATCCCTGCTGGGTTGTGACGATCGCAACACACCCACTGGGTCGATGGCGGCCCTGGACCCGCTGCTGCTGTGCGGGTGGACGCACTTATCAAGTTGAGGCTCTGTCCCCAAGTCGCGCAGAGAGAACTCGCACAGTGCACGGTCGCCTGTGGTCCCTGGGCCTGTGCGGTGGCCTCTGGGCTCATTTTCTCTCCCACAAACTTTCCCCTTCGTGCCCGCGGGCACAAACCCCGGGAGCCGTGCGGGGACCCAGCGGCCGTGCCAAGTGTCCCCTCGCAAGCCCAAACACCAGGCCCGCCCCTGCGCATGCGTACGCCGGGCTCTCATCCGGGGCTCTCTCGCGGTCGCAGTCCCCCTGCCGCCCCTCTGACCTTCCCCCGTGGGCCTGGGGTTCTGGGGCCACTAACGCAGAGAAAGTTCTAGAAGCAGCCTCGGCTGAAGGAGGGAGGCCCTCAAGCCCGCTCACCTTTCACCCCCAGGCTGGGGACCTGGGGTTTGTGGCCCTTGCAGAGGCCTGGGGTGGAGAAGGCGGGGGCTGGGGGTGCAGCGGATGCCAGGGAGGCCCGGCCTCCACCCGCCAGCACTGCAGCGAGCCCGGGGGGCGTTCCTGGGGGTGTTGCTGGGGGTGAACCCAGAGGCGCCGAAGCACTGAGCCCCCTCCCCAGCCCTGTTTTGTAGAGGGTCTCGCTGAGGTGCTTAGGGCCTCGCTTTTGCTGAGGCTGGCCTCCAACTTGAGATCCTCCTGCCTCAGCCTCCCGAGCCACTGGGATGATAGGCCTGTGTCACTGTGCCCACCCTGGGGGCTCCTTCTGAGTCCTGATACCTGGTGGGTGTTGGGCCGGGAGGGAACAGGGGATAAGGGACGGATAGATAGGCTCCAGCAAGCGTGGAGATGGTGGGATTTGTTGGAGATGAGGCCCCGCAAGGGACACTCCTTTGTTTATTTCATGATTTTTTTTTTTTTTTTTTTTTTTTTTGGTACCAGGGATAGAACCCAGGGGTGCTTCACCACTGAGCCCCATCCCCAGCCCTTTTTATATTTTATTTAGAGACAGGGTCTCACTGAGTTGCTTAGGGCCTTGCTAAGTTGCTGAGGCTGGCCTCCACCTTGCGATTCTCCTGCCCCAGCCTCCTGAGTCATTGGGATGACCGGCGTGTGCCATTGTGTCTGGCGAGGGACACCGCTCTGAACTTGACTCAGCTAGAAAGAAGCAGTCTGAAGACTGCGGTTTGTGCTTCGGGGGAGTGTCTGTGCCCACCTAGGACAGGGAGAGGGAGAGACATTAGCTCCGGGGAAGAGCCATTTTGGGATGTGTCTGTCTATGTGTATGAGAGTGCCCACGTGCCGGGCGCCGTGGCGCACGCCTGTCATCCCAACACTTGGGAGGCTGAGGCAGGAGGATTGCGAAGTGGAGGCCAGCCTCAGCAATGGCGAGGCACTTAGCAACTCAGTGAGACCCTGTCTCTAATAAACTACAAAAAAGGGCTGGGGGTGTGGCCAGTGGTCGGATGCCCCGGAGTTCAATCCCCGGTACCAAAAAAAAAAAAAAAAAAAAAAAAAAAAAGTGCCCAAGTGTGACAGCGTGTGTGTGTGTGCGCGTGTGTGCACACACACATACTAGGAGACAGCCTGGGGCAGCTGGAAGAGGTCGGGTTGATGGGTCCTGTCTAGAATGGAACCCTGGTCCTGCCCACCGGGTCACTTTGAGACAACGTCTTCCTGCTTGTTTCCCCATTCCAAAAATAGGCCAAATAACCTCCACATTGTGAGGATGACAATACATATGGAAACATCCTGGCATCCGAGTGGCACACCCTGGTGTGACCGCCCTGTGACTGTAGGGATGGTGCCCATCTGAGCACACAGAGCTCCCAGTCCGTGGCCTGGCCCAGAACCAACCCAGCAGGCTGCCCCGTGGCCCTCTCTTCTCTGTTGCTATAACAAAATACCTGAGGTCGGCGACTTTATCAAGTAAAAAGGTTTTTTTTTTTTTTTTTTTTTTTTTTTTTGTTTTTGTTTTTTTTTTAGCTGGACGGGTGTGAAGAACATGCCACCACATCCTGGGAAGGGGCCCCGGCTGTGTCAGATGGGTGGTCTGTTTGATAACAATCTGGTGTCATAGGGAGACCCTAGGCAACTTGGTGAGACCCTGTCACAAAATAAAAAGGGCTGGGGATGTGGCTCAGTGGTTCAGCGCCCCTGGGTTCAATTCCCAGTACCAAAGCCCAAACCCCACACAAAATAGAAAGAAAAAAAAAACCAAAAATCTGGTCTGGAAAGACCCCACCCATGAGACCCCTCCCATTTCACAAGATCAGCACTGACGCATTCCTGAGGGTGGAGCCCATGACGCAATCACCTCCACTAGGCCCCGCCTCTTAAAGGGCCCATCACCTCAATTCTGCCACGGGGGGGGGGGGGGGGGGTGGCAAATTTCCACCGCATGAGCCTGTGGGCACACGCTCCCACCCCACAGAGCCCCACACGACAGACAGAGGCACCGACGACACAGCTGTCTCGGCAAACTCCACACTTCGGAGGAGAAGACCTGGGGTTTGAATAAACCAGGAGCGCTGGTGGACGTTTTATTTAAAAAGAAAAAAAATTTTAAATTTGTTCTTTAGCTCTCCACGACAGTAGCGTGCATTTTGACACATCGCACATACATGGAGTGTCACTTCCCATTCCTGTGGGTGGACGTGCTGTGGCGTGTCCCTGGTCGCGTGGTCACGTGTGAACATGGAAAGTGACGTCCCCTCACCCCACCGTCTTTCCCACTCCCTCCCCTCCTTCCTTCACTCCCCTTCGTCTCATCCAGGGAACCTCTAGTCCTCCCCCCTCCTTATTGTGGGTCAGCGTCCGCATATCAGAGAGGACATTTGGCCTTTGGTTTTTTGGGACTGGCTGATGTCGCTTAGCATGACAGTCTCCAGCTCCATCCATTTACCTGCAAATGCCATCACTTCATTCTTCTTTATGGCTGAGTAATATTCCATTGTGTATATGTAGTACTGGAGACTTTATTATTAATTTTTCGTACTTTAATCTTTTTTCTTCACACCGGGGCACAGTGCCCTCTGTCCTTCCTCCATTTTTGTTTTCTCTGAGCCTGACCCCACACGCCCAGGCCCACTGATAATCCCTTCTTACGTGGGACGTATGTCAACAGCCCTGGAAGATTCGTGGTGTATTTTCGTCCGTGTGGGTCGTCTTAACTTTGTAGCAGACTCTCTTCTTTCTCTTTCTCTTTATTCCAATGCTGGAAATGGAACCCAGGGCCCCACACAAGCTAGGCAAGTGCTCTACCACTGAGCCATACCCCAGCCCTCTTTTTTTCTGGTTGTCTTAGTCACTTCGGGTTTAAACAACAAAGTACCAACGTTTACTGGGGATTGATTGAACCCCGGGGTGCTTAACCACTGAGCCCCATCCCAGCCATTTTTATATCTTATTTAGAGACAGGGTCTCCCTGAGTTGCTTAGGGTCTCTCTTTTGCTGAGGCTGGCCTCCAATTTGCGATCCTCCTGCCTCAACTTCCGGAGCTGCTGGGATGACAGGCGAGCCCGGGTCATGGGAAACTTTTGCATGTAGAGCATACAGTAGGCACTCGATAAAGGCTGGTGTCCCTCCTCGCTTTCCACAGGCTGGCTAGCTCCTCAGCACCGAATCTGGCTGTACCTTCAGTTGTCCCATGTACGTGTTCCGTGGCCCTGAAGAAAGTGATGGCTTCCTTTTGGGAGGCCTGTTTTCTCCTTTGCAAAATGGGGTTCCTGGCCCGTGGCTGGTGAGGGGCTTCAGGGAAGAGCTCCGTAATTTCTACCTTCCAGAGACCTCAGGAGGCCGGCAGGGGCCGCACAGTCCGTGGCCACTAGAGGGCGCGCGAGCCTCGCCCGTCGGCGCCTCCCAGGCGGCAGGTGCCCTGGCCTCAGCCCGGGGCGGGTGACCCTGCCCGCCTCCCCGTGCGCATCTGTAACACGGGGTCGCCCAGGACCATCTCCCAGGGCTCTTGTGGAGGACTGACTAAGTCGTGGACGGGAGACCCCTTAGCGTATCGGCCGGGCGCAGGCGCGCGCCTGGTATCCCGGAGGCTGGGGAGGCTGAGGCAGGAGGATCACAGTTGGAGGCCAGCCTCAGCACCTCAGCGAGGCCCTAAGCAACTCAGCGAGGGCCTGTCTCGAAATAAAATGCAAAAAGGGCTGGAGATGGGGCTCAGTGGTTAGGCGCCCCTGAGTTCAATCCCTGATCTCAAAAAATTATTTATTTATTTATTTACTTATTTATTTATTTTGGTACTGGGGATTGAACTCAGGGGCACTCGACCACTGGGCCACCTCCCCAGCCCTTTTTTGTATTTGATTAGAGACAGGGTCTCAATGAGTTGCTCAGGGCCTCGCCATGGCTGAGGCTGGCTTTGAAGTCTCAATCCTCCTGCCTCAGCCTCCCAAGTGCTGGGATGACAGGCGTGCGCCACTGCGCCCGGCTTCAAAAATTTTTAAAAAAGGCAGACAGAGACTGACTCCCGGGGACAGGAGGTGGTGGCCCTGTTTAAGGGCAGCCCCTGCTTCTCTCCTTCAGGTAAAGGACTTTGAGTGCCAGTGAAACTCGAGGTCCAGGGTCTGGGGATATAGCTCCCCCTTCAACACAAAGTTCATAACCATAGAGAGAGCAGAGCAGGCCTTTTAGTTAATGCATTTTTGCTTTATTAAAAAAATAAAAAGCTAAGCATGGTGGTGCACACCTGTCATCCCAGCAAGTTGGAGGCTGAGGCAGGAGGATTGCAAGTTGGAGGCCAGCCTCAGCAACTTAGCTCCGGGGTGACCCGGAGGCTGCTAGATGGAGCCCGGGGGTCTCTGCCCTGTTTCAGGAACAGAGGGACGCGGTGGGCGCAGCCCTGTGAAGGGACCCGTGCCAAGGAGCAACCCACAATCCCTTGCAGGGCAGAGGCCCAGGGAGCTGCAGGGCCGGGCCTGGAGGCCAGGGGGGTCCGGAGTCCACGCCAGCTTGCGGGCCTCACACGGAGGCCTGCGTACGGCCAGGGCCTGCCTCAAGCCTCGGCCTCTTCCTGTCCCGGTGGCCAGCGCTGGGCCCAGCCTGGCCGTCCTCTGCCTCTGTGGCCGGGCCTCTTCAGAGCCCCCTGCCCGCGGTGTCCCGCCCCTGGAGGGGACGGCTGTTGATCTGCGCCCTCATCTCCCAGCCTGGGCCTCCCGGTCAGGTGGCCCTTATCAGGGCCCCGGTCCTGTCAGATGGGCCCTTCCGGAGCCCGTGGGCAGGGAGGGCGCAGGCCCTGGAGGCCGCCCCAGCCTCCCCGCCTCCCCCGCCCGCGGCCTCACCACATCAGGATACAGGCCCTGCCCGGATTCCGGTCGCAGGGGAGGGTCTCGGGCTCGGGCAACCGCAAGCTCGGGGTTTCTCAAACATCCATCACTGCGCCGCCTGGGCAGGGCAGGCAGGGCCCAACGGATGCAGGCCACGGCCACCGCCACCGCCTGCCACCGCCTGCCACCTGGCTCTGCAGGGCTGCTGTCCCCTCCCGGCTGCAGGCCGCGGAGTCAAGGCCAGGCCTCGGTGGGAAGGGGACAGGGCCTGGGGCCAGCCTGGCTCTGGCCTCAGGGTCCGGGGAAGGCCTAGGGGCCGCACAATGGGCTGGCGATGTCCCCCCAAGCCACCTGCCTGCCCTGGGCTCTCCGCAAAGGCCTGGCTCAGGGACACAGCGCCGCAGCTGCCCCCGTACCAGGAGGGGTGACGACACCGATCAGGGAAGGCCTCGCCTTTCTTCTTGATGTGTTCTGTTTAGCTGTCGCGGAGACTCGAACCCCGGGCCTCACACCCTATTAGGGTCATTATGCTACCATGGTTTTGTTTTATGATTTTTTTGGGGGGGTACTGGGGATTGAACTCAGGGGCGCTCGACCACTGGGCCACCTCCCCAGCCCTTTTCTGTATCTTAGTAGAGGCAGGGTCTCACTGAGTGGTTAAGTGCCTCGCCATGGCTGAGGCTGGCCTCCAACTCGCGATCCTCCTGCCTCAGCCTCCCAAGTGCTGGGATCACAGGCGTGCGCCACCGCGCCCCGCTCAGCGCCAGGCAGCAGCGAGAGGCGGACCCGTTGGCGCTGACCAGAGTCGCGAGTGCGACGTGGCTTCCCTGTTCTTCTGCCCCGATGGAGGAGGTGGTGTCCACCACTCTGCTTCCCGCCTCCTAAAATCCCCGAAATCTCCAGGCCCCGTGTCCGGATCCTGAGCGCCAACCACCAGACAGGGCTGGGAAGGCCCCCGGGCTTCCCTCTGCAGCTTCCGCTGACCTGTGACCAGCGACTAGGCCGTGGGACTGGACAGATGTGATGGACGGGTTGAGGCTGACATCGGCCTCCGCCTCCACCGGCCTCCAGCTTAGCAAGAAGGCACTCCTAGGGGGCACTGCCAAGGTGTGGCCGGGGGACCTGGGGCTGCTACAAAGGCCCTGCCAATCCTGGTGCCAGCCAGGGAGGAAATGGGTCCCAGGGTCCAACCTGGGACAGCAGGGAGGGAGGACAGGCCTGAGACTCCCAGCTGGCCTCCTCAGAGGGCATCAACAGGGAGAGGGAGGGAATTTGTGTGTGTGTGTGTGAGCACCAGGGGGGGAACCCAGGGGCGCTCAACCCCTGAGCCGCCTCCCAGCCCTTTTTAGATTTTATTTAGACACAGAGTCTCACTGAGTTGCTTAGGCTCTTGCTAACGTGCTGAGGCTGGCCTCCAACTTTCCATCCTCCTGCCTCGGCCTCCCAGGTTTCCGGGAAGACAGGCGTGCGTCACTATGCCTGGAAAAAATGACAGATCTTTAAATATGGCCTCTGAATTCAGTGGAATTAATGAACTCTGGTTTTGTTAGCAATGATAATGCGTTTTGACAACACAGAAAGAACTTTATCGTTTTTTTCCACACCTACGCTGGGGTGCGTACAGACGCCTGCGGGTGTGATCTTTGTGATTCACTTTGAAATATACCAGCATTAAAAAAAAAAAAAGAAACGGAATTTTTTCGTCTGCTATTTAACTTGAGATTAAGGTTTCACCATGCCAGGCCCTGGTCCTTTTTAAATAAAAAGGATTATTCTGAGACGGGGCTTTGCTAAGCTGTGGAGGCTGGCCTCAAAATTGTGATCCTCCTGCCTCAGCCTCCTGAGCTGCTGGGATTACAGCTATAAGCCACTCTGCCCACCTTAAATACGTCTTTGTGACATCTATGTGGTAGATGCATCTATATTTTAATGGTTCTTGACAGCTATAGAGTGAGGCCCAAGGTTTAGAGAAATTTTGTGTTTGGAGTGATCTTAAACAAGCCAGTTCCCACTTGTGGGGCGGAAGGAGGGTGGGGGTGCCGCAGATCACGAGCCGTATCTTAGATCACGTTTGAGAAGCTCATGGGAAACTGCAGTTGTCCCGGCGTCATCACGGCCATTATCACTGACGGTCATCTGGTCATCTCCGTTGCATTATCTGAGACACTTTGAGGAAGTATGGGGGACTTGGGAGAGGGGCTGACAAGGCCCCGACTCAGCCCTCCTGGGGACGTCCTCACGAGGGACGGAGGCGCCACACTACGCAGGCCCTCGCGTGCGTGCCTTGGGGACTGGGGTCCAGGGTCCTAGATTTTTATTTCTCTTTTGGTACAGGATTGAACCCAGGGGTGCTCAACCACTGAGCCTCGTCCCCAGCCCTTTTTATATTTTATTTAGAGACAGGGCCTCGCTGAGTTGCTGAGGGCCTCACTAAGTTGCTGAGGCTGGCCTCCAACTTGCGATCCTCCCGCCTCAGCCTCCTGAACCTCTGGGAAGATAGGTGCGTGCCACCGCGCCCAGCTTGTGCCTGGCTAAGTATCCCCATGACCACTTCATCTTCAAGTTAACGGAATGTCCCTCCCAGTGACAGCGTGACAGTGAACAGAGAGAGCTACATCTCTAGCTTAAATAGAGCAATAATATAGCAAGAGCAAATAACATTGTTCGTTGTTTGCAAGGGCCTTTGGTCTCGGTGAGCTCGTTGAATCTCGTCCTCAGAATTATCCTGAGGTCTCTTAACCACAGGTTTCAGAACAGGAAACGGAGACACAGACAGATCAAGCGTCCGGCCTGGGATCACACAGGACGGAGGCTGGAGAATGCAGACACCAACATAGTGTATCCCCAGCTGGGTGCTGGGCCTGTGCTGATCGGGCTAGAGAGAGAGAGAGAGAGTGTGTGTGTGTGTGTGTGTGTGTGTGTGTGTGTGTGTTGTGGTCCTGGACATTGAGCCACACTCCCAGATCCTGGGAAATGTTACTTAGAAGTAAAATCATCGCTACCAGGTACAGGTAGAGTACCTGAAATCCCATCCCAGTGACCTGGGAGGCTGAGGCAGGAGGATCGCCGGTTGGAGGCCAGCCTCAGCCATGGCGAGGCACTTAGCAAATCAGTGAGACCCTGTCTCTAATAAAATACAAAAAAAAAAAAAAAAAAAAGGGCTGGGGATGTGGCCCAGGGGTCGAGGGCCCCTGAGTTCATTCCCCGGCACTACAAAAAAAAAAAAAAAAAAAAAAAAAAAATTCCCCTGCAGTACCGGAGATTGAACACAGGGGTGCTCTACCGCTGAGCCACACCCCAGCCCTTTTTAGATATTATTTAGAGACAGGGCCTCACTAAATTGCTGAGGCTGGCCTCCAACTTGCCATCCTCCGGCCTCGGCCTCCCGGGCTGCTGGGATGACAGGCGTGGGCCACCGCGCCCGGCCAGAACTCCACTGTTAATGCACGCACCTTAGTTCAGCTGGCGCGCCCGCGTTCCTGGAGATTGATTGCAATTTTTTTTCTACTGTGGGCACGGGAGGAGATAGAATCTTCAATGGCAGAATTCTGGGCACGGGAAGCAGAGCAAGGAGAGAGGCTCTTAGCTGCTCTTAGGACGGTGCCCGTGTCCTCCAAGAGGCAGGGTCCTTGCGGCCCAGGAGTCTCAGCCCTGTCCTCACGGGGCACAGCCCGAGGCCGCGTGGGACAGCTGGCCTGCTTCCTCCCACAGTTTCACAAGCACACCTGTGACATTTGCAGGTCGGTGACTCAGAAGCCTCTTCAACATTTATCTTCTTTACCCAGCCTCTTCTTTATTTTATTTTTTTTATTTTTGGTACTCGGATTAACCAGGGGTGCTTAACCACTGAGCCCCATCCCCAGCCCTATTTTTTTGTATTTTACTTAGGGTCTTGCTGAGTTGCTTACAGTCTAAGTTGCCGAGGCTGGCCTCCACCTTGCGATCCTCCTGCCTCAGCCTCCCGAGCCACTGGGACCCCGGCCTCTTCTTTAAACTCTCCTGCACAATGCATGGTATCTTTCTTTAATTTTATTTTAGTTTTCGATGCTGGGGATGGAACTCAGGGCTTTGCAAACGCCCCAGCCCTGAGCTGCACCCCCAGCCTGTGGTTAAGATTTTCGATGTGAGATCTTTATGATCTGGGTCCAGGAACAACTTCTCTTCATCTTGGGCCGGCGCAGATAAAGCCGTACTTCTGCTCTGACAGTGCCCATGGGTTTTTGTGCACTTGGCAACGGCTCAGGCGCAGAGAGCGAGCAGGGCTTCCGTCCGGATTCCTGTTGGCCTCCCGGCCTCTTTTGTTGCTCGCGGTGTGGGTTTGCAAAAAGGAAAATCAAATGCAAACAGTCTCGTGGCTGACTCCTTCAGAATGGCCTGTTCTGTCAAGTCAGGACATATTTAGGTGAAGGTGGCCCCTGGAATGTGGCGGCCCCCACGCCCCGCCCAAGGAACGCGTTACATTTGGACTGTGGGTTTTGAAAGGCCTCAGTCTTCCAGAATGCGCCGCAGAGGTGACCATAGCCAGCCCGACTTTTTAATCTTTATTTATATATTCATTTTAGTTCCAGGGATTGAACTCAGGGCTGCGGAACCCCTGAGCCCCATCCCCAGCCCTATCTTGTATTTTATTTAGAGGCAGGGTCTCGCCGAGTTGCTCACGGCCTCGCTTTTGGTGGAGGCTGGCTTCCAACTCATGATCCTCCTGCCTCAGCCTCCCGAGCCGCTGGGATGACAGGCGCGCGCCACCGCGCCCGGCGATCGTTGGTCCTTATAGGGTCTGCCTGCTGGGAGGGCCAGGGACCATGGCAGGTCCCTTGGTGTTCCTTTGGGGAAGGGGACGGGGACCGGCCCCAGGAAAAGGCTGCAGGAGTAGCTCAGGCGCGCCCCCTGGCGGCCGCAGGGAGAGGTGTCGCCTGCGCTACCCCGGGCTGGGCGGGCTTCCGAGGACCCCCGCCCCGGCCAAGGATCCAACCCCCAGGACTTATCAGCAGTGTCACCCTCACCCTGGGGACAGCGACCCCATATGGCCTCCTCTTTGGGATGGCCTTCCCGGCTCTCTCTGTCTTGATTTCTGCTGCCACCCCCGTCTCCCCTTCCTGAGGTGACTTTCTCTTTAGTGCGTTCCCCCCCCCCCCCGTGATTTCTCCCACCCGCCTGCAGGAGGGGCCTCCTTGCAGTCTGTCCCGGGGCTCCCCGGCCCGTCCTGGCGAGGTCTGGCTCCTCCTTCCTCGACTCGCCTCTGCCTCCGGCCCCCGTGGTCGTGGAACCCAATTTGTCTCAGAATCAGAGCTTGAGCCGCGTCTGGTGGCGCCCGCCTCGATCCCAGAGGCTCGGGAGGCTGAGGCAGGAGGATCGCAGGGTGGAGGCCAGCCTCAGCAAAAGACCTCAAGGGGCCCTCCCATCCTGGTGGGCAGCACCCAGACCCCCCACAGAGGGTTCCGGGTCTCCAGGAACTTCCTCTGCACCCCGTTAGTGGCAGGCTCCCTCCACGTGGACACCCAGGGAAAACACAGCCCGGCCTCCCCCTTGCCCTCCGGGGGGCAGCCATCGCTCAGGAAAAAGAGGCCGGCCCAGCTGCTGGGCCCTGCCGGTGCTGGGTCCCCCTTCCACACCAGGGCTGGCCTCTTGGCCTCTGAGGGCCGGCGGCGGCGGGAATGCAGTTCCCTGAAGAAAGAATTCAACCTGACCTCACTTCCGCCTGAAAGAGTGTCCCCTAAGGCTCTGTGACCTCTGTCCCACGGCTCCTGTCTTGGAGCTGGACATTAAGCAATGAGGTCAGGACCAGCGGCCAGCAGGGCGGTCTTGCAAGTGTTTTCCCCAGATTAACAACTTTTAAGGAAAAAAAAAAAAAAAATGCCTGTAGGGGGCCGTGTGGCTCAGTGGTGGGGCGCCTGCTGAACATGCAGGGGCGCAGGTTCCCCCTCAGTTCCCCCCAAACAACAGCCACAACAAAAAGGAAGCAGCCGGGCGCGGTGGTCCTCCCAGCGGCTCGGGAGGCTGAGGCAGGAGGATCGCAGGGTGGAGGCCAGCCTCAGCCACTTAGCAAGCCCTGAGCAGCTCAGCAGGACCCTGTCTCTAAAGAAAAAACAAAAAAAAAAGGGGCTGGGGCTGGGGCTCCGGGGTCGCGCGCCCTGGCACTACTAACACCAAGGGCGACAAGCGGGTCCTGGCGCCGGCGCAGCCGAGACCCTGCAGCTCCGATGAGCGCCTGCGCGGTTCGCGGCCTCGCCACGGCCCGCACTTTGAGTAGCCAGGGCTGTGGGAGCGCAGGCCGTGATCTGGGTACCCGGATGGAGGTCCCGTTCCGCGGTCTCAGAGTGGCCCGTCGTGATCTGTTCAGGTCTTCCTCTCCCGAGGGCCACCGAGGGTGATCTTTTCTCCAGAATAGCAGAGTCTGGTCTTAGCGCTTCGTCTGCCAGGCCCAGGAAGGAGCCGCCACTGCGCTCCCTCCCGGCGGGAGGGACAGACAGGCCCTGCCCAGGGGCCTCACCCGGAGGCCGAGTAAATAGATGAAGAGAGGAGTACCTAGGAGAAAGCAGCTGAGCTGATCGTGGAAGCTTCCAGAGCAGAGGATGCAGAGGGTCCCCAGGTCGAGAGAATCAGGGTGGCCAGAAATGCAGAGGCAGGGCCGGGCAGGGCTGGTGGCTCATGCCAGTGGTCCTTTTGGCTGGGGAGGCTGAGGCAGGAGGATCGCAAGGTGGAGGCCAGCCTCTGCAACTTAGCAAAGCCCTAAGCAACTCAGCGAGACCCTGTCTCTAAATAAAAAAAAATAATAATAATAATAAATAAAAAGGGCTGTGGCTGGCGCCCCGTGGTCAAGCGCCCCTGGGCTCAATCCCTGGGACCAAAAAAGAAAGGACAAAAAAAGCAAAACACCAGCCTCCCTCCTGCAGGTGCCTCCCTCCAGGAAGCAACTCTCTGTCCGTCTCGCAGGGGGACTCGTCCCTCCTCGGCCTCTGACAGGCTCCGAGGCTCCTGCTGGCTTTTGTGGCGGGATTTTTCTGTCCCCCCCTCTCTCTCTCTCTCTCTCTCTCTCTCTCCCCTCATTTTTTTTTTTTTTTTAATGAAAATAACGAGGAAAGGTTCCAGACGCCTTTTCTTTGAGGACATCTCAGCCCTCAGGAACCCGCAGCGCCACGGTGGCAAAGAATGTCCCCTGTCACCGCGGCCGCTCGCCTTTGTCGTGAGGTGTCCGCGGAGCCATCTCCCGGTGACAAGCGCCTTTCAGCGAGGCTCGCTCCGCTGCCGGCCTCGGCCCGGTCCCCGCGCCCCACAGGTGTGAGGACAGGCCGGGCTTTGTGTGCCAGCCGCGGTCCCCCGCCCGCGAGTCCCCGCTGGACCCCGTCCAGGCCTGTCAAGGCTCCCCCGCCCGGGGTCCTGCGGAGCGCCAGGGTGACATCTCCTGTCATCCGCGAGGCCCGCGGCCTCCAGTCCGCCTCTAATCTCCCCCTCCACAAAGGGCAGTTCCGTCACTCAGGGGGACAGCGGCGGACCTGGAGAGGGGGCCGGGGAGATAAAATGCGTCCCCCTGCCTGGGGGGCGGAGGGCTGCTGGGGCAGGTGGGCCGGGGCCTGGGAAGAAGGAGCCAGAGCGAAGCCATCTTGAACCGAGCTTCTGTGGAGGCACCGCGAGCGACATGAAATAGCAGCGCTAGCCAATGAGTAACGGGCGGGGGGGACCTGGGTGACAGTCCCTTAGGAAAACAAGGGAGGCCCCGCACGGTGGGGCACGCCTGCCATCCCAGCGGCTGGGGAGGCTGAGGCAGGAGGATCGCAAGGTGGAGGCCAGCCTCAGTAACTGAACGACCCTGTCTCTAAAATATAAAAAGGGCTGGGGATGGGGCTCAGTGGTTAAGCACCCCTGGGTTCAATCCCCAGCACCCAAAACAGACAAGAAAGGACTAGAAATAGAGTCAGCACCCCCCCCATCCTGTCCCAGCCTCCAAAATTCTTTCTCTGCCTCTTCTTCTGCATCAACATTTTAAAAATTATTATTATTATTATTATTATTAATATTATTATTATTAGTGGTGCTATGGATTGATTGACCTCAGGGGCGCTACATCCCCAGCTCTTCCTATTTCTGTTTTGAGATAACGTCCCAGAGGCTGGCCTCGAACTTGCAAACCTCCTTCTTCAGCCTCCGGAGTGTCTGGGATTACAGCCACCATGCCCAGCTGTCGTTGTTCATTCCTGAGGCGCGTGGGACAGGGCAAAAAGCTTCCCTGGTCCAGAGCCTGTGGTGTTCACTGAGGCAAGCGGGAGTGGGTTCCCAGAGGCCGAGCTGGGGTCCACTCAGAGCTCAGGGTCCGCAGAGAGATGCGCAGAGGCACCGGCCCAGGGCGTCTGGGGAGGCCGTGTCCCTGCACGGGGACTGCTCCTGCAAGCCCTTCCAGACCTGGAGGCTGGCCTCTGGGAGAGAAAAAGCAGGTGCTCTCGCCAACTTTGAACTCCTGGCTGTAAATTAATCCACCCGAGCAATTGGGAACAAAAAGTGCTTCCTGCCCGCCGGGGACAATGGACAATGAACGAAGCCAGCCTGCTGGGCTCCCGCCCCGCCCTGGGAGGCTGCCGGAAAAGGTCCCTTGTGCACACCTGCCAGAGTGGAGCCGCTTGGCACCGGCCTCCGTCTGCAGTTGGACGGGGCCTCTTTCTCCCAGGAGCCTGGAGCTCACTCTAGAACTGAGCCCCAGGGGTCTGCATCGCTCCTCACGCAGGCACTTCCTGGGGAAGGAGACCCCATGCCAGGGGCTGAGCCAGTTTCCTTTAGTTCGCGTTTATGGGACGCATATTCTACCATGCACAGCACCTGCACACTAAGTAGCATCTCATTAAAAGTTTTTTTTTTTTTTTTTTTTTTGGTACCGGGGATTGAACTCAGGGGCCCTGGACCACTGGGCCACATCCCCAGCCCTTTTTATGTATTTTACCAGAGACAGGGTCTCACTGAGTTGCTAAGTGCCTTGCCATGGCTGAGGCTGGCCTCCAACTCGCGATCCTCCTGCCTCAGCCTCCCAAGTGCTGGGATGACAGGCGTGTGCGCCACCGCGCCTGGCAGGCAAGTCACTATTATTATTATTATTATTTTTAAATATTTATTTATTTGCTTTAGTTGTACACAATGTGTTTTTATTTGTACGTGGTGCTGAGGATTGAACCGGGGGCGCGCACGTGCTAGGCGAGCGCAATACCGCTGAGCCACAATCCCAGCCCAGGCAAGTCATTATTAATAATATCATCTGACTGCAAAGATGGTGATTTTGTGAGCAAGACTTCTGCCGGATGGTTTCCTTGGATAGATGTGGGACCCTGAAAAGGCTGCTCCTTGCAGTGAACAGAGAGGCCGTGAGGCTGTCTGTCGGAGGCTGCTGAATGCAAAAGGTTCCTTTCAGTTCCTGAGGCTGGTTACTGTGGCTTTGGCCCTACACAGTTAACTTTAGGAATGTCTATGTGCACGTGAAATAGCCATGAAGTTAACAATTATAATCCTTGTTCCTTTAGGACATGACCATATTTGATCTTTTAAAGACTCATAGACTTCCTGGGTGCGGTGGTGTAGGCCTATCGTCCCAGCAGCTTGGGAGGCTGAGGCAGGAGGATCGCAAGGTGGAGGCCAGCCTCAGCAACTCAGTGAGGCCCTAAGCAACTCAGTGAGACCCTGTCTCAAAATAAAAAATAAAAAGGCCTGCGGATATGGCCCAGTGGGTGAGCACCTCTGGTTTCAATTCCTGATACAAAATCATAATCGTAATCATAGAACTTTTTTTTTTGTACTGCTGGGGACGGAGCCCAGGTCTTGTGCATGCTAGGCCAGGCCTCTACCACTGGGCCACATCCCCAGCCCTTTTCATATTTTATGTGGACACAGAGTCTCGCCAAGTTCCTCAGCACCTGGCTACATTGTGGAGGCCGGCCTCTAACTTGCGATCCTCCTGCCTCAGCCTCCTGAGCACCTAGGATCACAGGCAACTTTCTCAGTGGCAGCCCACGTGGCCCAGGGAGCAGGGCTCCTGAGCCTGAGCTGTGCTGCGGGGGTGGGACCGAGGAAGTCTCTGTTTCTGTCCTCTGGGGACGTCCATGTGAGGGGCCAGTCCTGCCTGCCCTCTCTCTGCCATCATTAATGAATCTCTCTCTCTCTCTCTCTCTCTCTCTCTCTCTCTCTCTCTCCTCCCCAACCCTGGGGCTGTCGGAATCAAAGAGGCCCTCCAGTGACTCAGGCATTTCCCATTGCCTTATTTCAGCATCCTCTAGTCCCGGCGCGGAGGCGGCCCCGCCCCATCTGGAGCCCATCGGAAGCCCTTGCGTTGCCGGCTACACGGATCTTAGCGCCCGAGAAGGAAGCGGGGCATCAGATAATCGGAGGCCGCCCGTGACCCCGGCCCAGCTGCACCGCCTGCCGCTGACCTCCGAGCCTCCACCGCGGGGCAGCCTCCGCAGGAGGCGCAGAGAGTTGCTGCAGCCCAGAGTCACAGGGGTCTGGGGCACTGGGTCTGGCCCCTGTGCTGCCACCCCCACCCCATCTGAAATGCAGGGTGTGTGTGTGTGAGAGAGAGAGAGAGAGAGAGAGAGAGAGGAACAGGGCTGAGCCGGGCGCAGTGGCGCACACCTGTCATCCCGGCACTTGGGAGGCTGAGGCAGGAGGATCGCGAGTTGGAGGCCAGCCTCAGCAATGGCGAGGCACTTAGCAACTCAGTGAGACCCTGCCTCTAATAAAATACAAAAAAGGGCTGGGGATGTGGCCCAGTGGTCGAGTGCCCCCGAGTTCAATCCCCAATGCCAAAAAAAAAAAAAAAAAAAAAAAAAAAAAGCAGGGCTGGAACCTTCTTTCCCGCGCACCCTAGATGTGCTTGGCCTCCTGCTCCTGGGAGCCCTGGGGGGGGGGTGCTCAGTCGCTGAGCTGCGTCCCCCAGCCCTTTTATTTTTTATTTATTTATTTTTTGAAATATTTATTGATTGGCTTTAGTTGTACACAATGCAATGCATTTCTGTTCACGTGGTGCTGAGGCTCGAACCCGGGCCGCGCACGTGCGAGGCGAGCGCTCTGCCGCTGAGCCCCAGCCCCAGCCCCCCCAGCCCTTTTATTTATATTATTTTTTATGTGTTAGAGCTTTATAGTTATACATAGTAGTTGGGCTTATCCCGACCAACTCATACTCCTCAGTCCTTTGGGGTTTTTTTTTTATTTTTAGTTTTTATTTAGAGACAGGGTCGCGCTGAGTTGCTGAGCCTGGCCTCTGACTTTCGATCCTCCTGCCTCAGCCTCCAGAGCTTCTGGGATGACAGGCGTGCACTATATTATTATTATTTGGGAGTGGGGTGCCCATGCCTGGCTCATATTATTATTATTTGGGAGTGGGGTGCAGGGGACTGAACCCAGGGGTGCCTAACCACTGAGCCACAACCCCAGCCCTACTTTTAAAAAGAGTTTTTAGTTCTAGATGAACACATACCTTCATTTTACTTATTTATTTTTATATGGTGCTGAGGATGGAACCCAGTGCCTCACACATGCCAGGCAAGCACTCTGCTACTGAGCCCCAGCCCTTTTTTGTATTTTATTAGAGACAGGGTCTCACTGAGTTGCTAAGTGCCTCGCCATTGCTGAGGCTGGCTTTGAACTGGCGATCCTCCTGCCTCAGCCTCCCAAAGTGCTGGGATTACAGGCCTGCGCCACTGCGCCCGGCCATGGTGCTAATTATTTTGAGTTCTTTAATAATATAATTTGGCCAATGCCATGTCCCAGTGTTTCTGCTTTCTTTCCCTCCCCCCTCCCTCCTGGTCCCCTTTTTTGCTACTCATCTCCCACTGCCTTAAGGAGAACCTTTCTTTCTTGATTAATAGGGACGTGGACTCGGCATGCTCAATTCTTTCCTCCCCCTGTATGCATGGAATGGGAGTCTCACGGCTGGAGCTACAGCAGCCACGCTGTGACCATGAAGTCAGAGACTCCTGGATCCCGGCCAGGCGCTCCCCAGCCCTTAGGGAACACTGTGGAGTTCTTAGTGTGTGTGTGTGGGGGGGGGGGAAGCAAAAAAATAAACCAAACCAAAACAGAAATAAAACTGAATTCCAGTCACCGAAGTAGTGTGTTTACTGGGAGGGACACGATCCTCCTGCTCCCCAGCCCCCGTGGTCACCACGATGACCTTCGACCTTCCTAAGCGCGGCCCCCCTTCTGCTTAGACTCTTTCCCCTCAGAGACACCCCACTGGGGCTCAGGGTGTCGGGGTCCCAGTCCCCAGACGGCGGCTCCACTCCTGGGCCGAGGGGAGGCAGGACGTCATGGAGGACGAGTGTGGGGAGGCCCAGCTCCCGTGGGGACCAGGAGGCAGAGACGCCACTCTCCAGACAGAGAGACCAGAGCCACCCCAGCGCCACCTCCTCCCACAGCCACCTGCCTCCAGGGCCACCAGGTGACCCCAGGGAGCCCCTCCCTGCCTGGGTGGAGGCCCCCACAGCCTCCCTCCTCCTCTGGCCTCCCTGCACGGCCTCCCACGGGGCTCTGGGGACACCCATGTCCCACCACGACCATTGGCAATGGCTTTGCAGGTCCGAGCTCCTCGCCCTGCTCCCACAGACGGCAGCAGCCGAGTCGCGGGCCGGCCCAGCTGGGCCCTGCTGGCCGTCGCCAGGAACACGGTGACCTCGGTGACCTTGCCCGGTGGCTGCAGCCCCGTGGCAGGAAACGGTCCTGCGGCACCTGTTTCCTGAGGACCTGTCGGGCCCCGGCACCCTGGACCTGCCCTGCAGGCTGCGGGCTCCAGGACGCGGCCAGCCACATCCCAGGCCTCCCCGCGGGGGCCTCCACAGACACCGCCCATGCACCTGTACCCCCCAGCCCTGGGCCAGCTTTTTCTTTCATGCTGGGGACTGACCCCAAGGGCGCTTAACCACCGAGCCCCGTCCCCAGCCCTTTTTATATTTTATTTAGAGACAGGGTCTCGCTGAGTTGCTGAGGCTGGCCTCCAACTTGTGATCCTCCCGCCTCAGCCTCCCGAGCTTCCGGACATCATTTACTCTTCTTAAAAGCGAGGCCCTTAGTCCTCGGGCGCCCCCAGGGGAGGCTTAGCTTATGGTGTTGATGGTGAGGCCCAAGAACTTGGGTGCGAGACGCAGCGTCTGTTAAAATGAGCACCAGTTACTCTACAAATGTCCCGGCGCTGAGCCATTTGTCCCCTTCTCTGCCTTATTAAAGAACGAGAGTGCTTTCACCGGCATCTCCCCACAGGTGAATGCTAGGTCAGTGTCCAGCGCAGAGGGACAGAGATGTGGTTTCTTCAGAAATTCCAGCCAGCTGGGTGCGGTGACACTGGAGGCTGAGGCGGGAGGATCGCAAGTTGGAGGCCAGCCTCAGCAACTTACCAAGGCCCTGAGCAATTTAGTGAGACCCCGTCTCTACACAAACATCAGAAGGGCTGGGGATGGGGCTCGGCAGTTGGGTGCCCTGGGTTCAATCCCCAGTGCCACTGCTCCCCGCCAAATCCTAACCCAAGTAACGCCAAAGACCAGGATCCCCACGTCCCCTCCGGGTGTCTCCGGCTGCCTGATTCCGGGTCAGTTCGGTGAGATTCAACATGTCGCCCGTCCTGTGGGCGCTCTTTTTGATGCGCCGAGGCGGGAGCCCCGGGCCTCCCCGGGGCGGAGGAGGCTGAGGCCAGAGAGGTTGTGCTACCTGGCCGGCGTCACACAGCCCCTGCAGACTGGAGGAGTCTCTGTGGAGGACGAGGCGCCCCCGCGGGGGTGCCCAGCCCGGGGGACGCGTGGCCTGGGGAGAAAGGACCCAGGTGAGTCCCGCCACGGGGCCTCTGTGGCCCACAGAGGGCACGGCCACCAGAAGCGAGGTGGCCTCGGACGGGAGTCGACGTGGCTGGGCCGCGGCCGGGCCCGGTGCCAGGCGTCTCCCGGGCGGCCAGCCCAGGACGGGCAGTGGCGCCGGTGGGAGGGGTGCGCCGAGGAGGCCGTGCCCGGCCCGTGGCCACCGCGCTCTGCCCTGTCACCCAGGCCTTCGGTGCCAACCAAGAACAAAGTGTCCCACAGGAATCCCGGCCGGGCATGTGGCCCAGCTGTCCCTCCCGGCCGGGCCTGCTCACGCCGAGGGCCTCGGGAGCCACCCGAGGGCCAGGAGGGCCAGGAGCCCCCGACTCAACCCGCTCCTGAACCCCACGGCGCCCTCGCCCGCTCCCTCTCCCCTTCCCGGCCTCAGAAGCTCCCGCCGTGACCCCCAGCGGGGTGGCCAGGGCGGCTTCCTGGCCGCTCAGCTGAGCCGCTCTGGCTGTCACAGGAGCGGAGGTTCCTTCCTGAGAGCCAGGCCAGCCTCTGTCGGCTGCTCCCCTCCAGAGAGGCCCGGAGGCCGGAGCTGCAGGCTGCACTTGGAGTCCAAGATGGAGGGACCAGGCTAAGGGGACGCCTCCAGCCTCGGCAGGCCCAGGTCCGGGATCCTGTGTGCACAAGAACCAGGCAGTGGAGAAAGGCAGAGCTTTCCCCTCGTCCAAGACCGGGCTCCCTGGATTATCGGTCAGCTCGCCGTTACTGTAACACGTACCCGGAGGCAACCAACTTAAAAAGAAGAAAGGTTGACGTTGGCTCATGGTTTCTGAGGCCTCAGTTCATGACCGATTGGCCCCTCTGCATTGGGCCTGTGTTCAAAGGTTCCACCACCTCCCCAGAGAGCCAAGACGAGGAGCAAACCCTAACACATCTTTGCCCTTTGGGGCACACTCCAGAGACAAACTCCAGAATTTTATGGAGTTTGTCTCTGGACAAATTCCAGTGCAGTGACACTGGAGGCTGAGGCAGGAGGATTGCAAGTTGGAGGCCAGAAGTTACTCGAGGTGGGTTTTTTTTTTTTTTTTTTGAGGGGGGTTACCAAGGATCGAACTCAGGGGTGCTTAACCACTGAGCCATATTCTCAGCCCTTTTTATTTTTTTTTTTAGAGACAGGGTCTCACTGAGTTCCTGAGGGCCTCGCTAAGTTGCTGAGGCTGGCCTCCAACTTGTGATCCTCCTGCCTCAGCCTCCTGAGCTGCTGCGATGACAGGCGTGAGTCACCGTGCCCCGCGCGTTCATGGACACTCCTGTAGTGTCCTGTGACGTTTCTGAGGCGTGCACACCAGGTGACGATGTTTGTGTGATCGCTGGTGTGGCCTCGGGGCCCCTGAAGCTTCCCTGAACTCCCCAGGGCCCGGCCCAGGGAAGGGGCTCCACTTCTCTCCGCCCCTGAGGCCTCTCCAGCTTGGATTCCCTTTCCAACAGCCCCACGTGCTGTTTTGAGCTGCTCCTGCCTCTGGGACCCCTGCCCTTACTCGCTGAGGATTTTGCAGGCACGTTCTGCTTTTACCTTTGGGTTCCGCAAGCCTGCTGGATCGCACTGATTTCATTCTTGCGGTTTTGAACATTTTTAAGGAAGAAGTGTTAAAAAATGTATCTCTGGCCAGGTGCGTTGGTACACGCCTGTCATCCCAGCAGCTTGGGAGGCTGAGGCAGGAGGATCGCAAAGCGGAGGCCAGCCTCAGCAACTTAGCAAGGCCCTAAGCAACTCAGCCAGACCCTGTCTCTAAATAAAAAATAAAAAGTCCTGGGGGTGGGGCTCAGTGGTAAAGCACCCCTGGGTTCAATTCCTAGTGCCCCCCAAAATGTATCTCTGGATGACTGGGGGTGTAACTCATTGGTAGAGCACTTATGTAGCATGTGGGAGGCCCTGGGTTCCATCCCCCCAACTGCAGGAAAAAAAAAAAGGAAAAAAAAAGTCTTCCTACCAGAGCCGGGCGCGGTGGCACACGCCTGTAATCCCAGCACTTTGGGAGGCTGAGGCAGGAGGATCGCGAGTTCAAAGCCAGCCTCAGCAATGGCGAGGCACTTAGCCACTCAGTGAGACCCTGTCTCTAATAAAATACAAAAAAGGGCTGGGGATGAGGCCCGGTGGTCGAGTGCCCCTGAGTTCAATCCCTGGTACAAAAAAAAAAAAAAAAAAAACCTTCTTTCTTGAGGCTGGGAAGGAGGAAGTCCCCTGGAGAGAACAGCCCAGCTTTGATTCTCCTGGCGTAGTAGGAGGCAGCCATGTCAGGGGGTAGGAAGCCCATAGCAATGTTCTAGTCAGTTGTTACTATAACAAAATGCCAGAGACAAGATATTTATGAAGCTGGAAGGAAGGAGGTTTTTTTGTGTTTTTTTTTTTTAAATATTTTTTTTAGTTGTTGGTGGACTCAATACCTTTATTTTTTTATGTGGTGCTGAGGATCGAACCCAGGTCTCACCCATGCGGGAGGAGCGCTCTACCGCTGAGCCACAGTCCCAGCCCCAGGAAGGAGGTTTCTTACGTCACCAGAGCCAGTAGCCCGGCAGTGGCTGGCGTGGCAGGGTCCTGACTGGTGTCCTGTGCTGGGCCTGTTGACCCCCGGCTTGGATGGCGCAGCGAAGCCAAGGCGCAAGGTTATCTGGTTAACGTTCAGAGGAGTCCGGGACTGAAGGACCGCCCCCGAGGCCCGGCCTCCTGCGGCCTCTCCGGCCCACCCTGGCCGCCCAGTGGCTCTGACAGGCGGGACCTCTTGGCTCCAGGTAGAGAAGTTCCTGTTTCTCTCTGGAGATTGCGCTGCTGTGATGTGAGCACGCGGGGCCCCCCGGGGGAGGCAGGAGCTGAGGCCAGCACCCTCCCCCTGCCCCAGAGCTCTTCCAGACTCCTCTCCTTGCCCCCACCCTGGCCACCTCACTCACCCCAGCCAGCGTGCTCGGGTTGTAGGTCATAAAAAACAAACAAACAAAACCTTCAATTTCCAGATAAGTGGGAATTCTTTGCTAGGTGTAGGGCTTGCTTCAGGTATGGTTGGATCCAGGTGCTCAGATAGCACCCAGGAGCCAGTCTTTCCCATCTCAGAGGCGACTTTCTCCTTATACCGTGAACCAATCACTTCGTGGGGTGGTGCGCTGGATTTGAGGGAGGCAGGGCAGGACCCCTGAGTGCACACTAGTGGCCTGGGGCCTAGGAGGTGCTCAATAAATGCTTGAATGTATGAATGGACAGATGGATGGATAATAACTAAATTAAGGAGCCTCTCAGCCTCAGTGGCTAAGAGGAGACAGAATATGAAAATCTATACTGAGGGATCCTTGTCCTTGGGTCTAGCATCAGAGGGAGCCATGCCAGGGACAAGAAGCTCAAAGCAATGTATTATCAGTTTTTGTTACTGTAACAAAATACCCGATGCAAGATGCTTATGAAGAAAAAAGGTTAATTTAACTCACAGATCTGGGGGTTCCAGGTCCAAGGGATATAGTCTGGGCTGTGTGGCAAGGGCACCCTTTGGCTGTGTCACCTCATGGCGCGTGGCGACAGTGAGAGCGTGTGCGGGGAGCAAGAAGTTAACATTTCAAGCCAGGAAGCAGAGGGCGTTGGGTGGGGTCGTGATTGCTCCTTTTTTTTGGGGGGGGGGTGGCTGTGCCAGAGACTGAACCTAGGGGTGCTGAACCACTGAGCCACGTCCCCAGCCCTATTTTGTATTTTATTTAGAGACAGGGTCTCCCTGAGTGGCTTAGAGGCTCACTAAGTTGCTGAGTCTGGCCTCGACCTTGAGATCCTCCTGCCTCAGCCTCCCGAGCCTTGATTTACACAGCTGATTTGGGATTTCTGTTCTACACATTAGCTAATCGAGGGAGGAGGCACCTCCTGGGACAGATGCCAAAGGGACAAAGTCCCAGGCAGTCAGGATGTCACGCCTCCACCCCACCCACCCGTGGGAGTCTCTGCCCATTGATCCTTGCAGCCTGTCACCAACCCCCAGACCAGTTAAAGCCACTCGGGTCCCTCTTCTTTATCCCACGCCTGCTCCGACAACCTTCCCGGTTGCAAGTGCAGATGACGGCACAGGGCAGCCTCAGCAGCCCACAGCACCTGCTGCAGGTGGGCCCGGCCAGGCTCCAGGTATGACCCGGATGCTGGATTTGCCTCCCAGTGGATGGGGGCCAGGCTCCAAGTAAGACCCGGATCCTGGATTTGCCTCCCAGTGGATGGGGGCCAGGCTCCAAGTAAGACCCGGATCCTGGATTTGCCTCCCAGTGGATGGGGGCCAGGCTCCGGGTATGACCCGGATCCTGTATTTGCCTCCCAGTGGATGGGGGCCAGGCTCCGGGTATGACCCGGATGCTGGATTTGCCTCCCAGTGGATGGGGTCCAGGCTCCAAGTAAGACCCGGATCCTGGATTTAGCTCCCGGTGGATGGGGGCCAGGCTCCAAGTAAGACCCGGATCCTGGATTTAGCTCCCGGTGGATGGGGGCCAGGCTCCAAGTAAGACCCGGATCCTGGATTTGCCTCCCAGTGGATGGGGGCCAGGCATCAGGTAAGACCCGGATCCTGGATTACCCCCTGGACCCGCCCACCTGTCCTTGCCCCTGGAGGCGAGCCTCTGACTTATTCGTGTCCAACAGGATCATTTGATTACATGTGACAAAGGCACAAGAGAAATGTCCCCTTCCCCCAGGCTCTGGCATGTGCCAGGAAGGGCCAAGGATTCCCCAAGTCAGAGAGGGGAGGCCAGCGCCCCGCTGGCCAGGCCTCACCAGCCTGCCCTTCCAGAAACTCCCCGGCCCCTTCCTGCCTGGCTCCCTGCCCAAGCCCTTCCTGGAAACTGGGCCCACCCTGCCCCGGTCCAGGGGCCAGTGTTCCCATGGTGATGCGCGCGCAGCCCTCACCCAGGCACCACCCCTCCTGTCACTCAGGGCAACAAAAATCTGGAAAACAACTGGGGTGTGGGGGGGGAGGGGCGTGAGAGCCCGGCCCCTCCCCCACCGGGCAGACCCTGTCCCTCAGGGGTGAGGCTCGCCCAGCTCCGGCGCAGCAAAACAAAAAATAGAATTTCTTTTTTTTTCTTCTTCCCATTTGTTCCATTTCCATACACATGAATTTCTATTCAAATGTCCTTTAACAAGAAATTGAAACTTTGTTAATGTTAAAAGAGAGAAATTGAGCCCGGCGAGGTGGCGCACATCTGTCATCCCAGCAGCTGGGGAGGCTGAGGAAGGAGGATTGCAAGTTGGAGGCCAGCCTCAGCAACTGAGGTTCTGAGCAACTCAGCGAGACCCTGTGTCTAAATAAAAAAATAAAAGGGGCTGGGGATATGGCTTGGTGGTGAAGCACCCCTGGGTTCAACCCCTGGTAGTGAAGGGGAGGAACTTGAAGCTTTGCTGATATCTTGCAAACAGTGTCCCAAGGCATGACATTTATAAATATTTGGCTATTGGAGTGCTTGCCGGAAAGCTTTTTTCCTGCTAAGGTGCAGGACCTGGTGACCTCCACCTAAAGTCTTTTGGTTCCCTTTTCTTAAGCTTCTGTCTCTCTAGGGGGAGCTGGGGTCCCAGAGGGGTGACCAGAGGGCCACCCTGCAGGTGTCAAGGAAGGAGGGAGGGACTTGTGAGGGGCTTCTCAGGTGAGGAGGGGGTTTGGGTAGATCTGAGTGGCAGACGAAATGACTGAGGTGAGGGGTGGGGGCAGCACATAGGACTTTGTTTCCAGTGTGGCAAAAACAAACGCGACACTCTGACTTGGTTTTTTCACGACTTGTTTGTGTCCAACAGGATCATTCCATTACATGTGACCGAGAGAGAGGATTGGTTTCTGTCATTGAAAACGCGACCAGCTTCAGGAAGGGCCGGCTCCAGGAGCCCTGCGTTGACTGTTTTCTCTGGAAGATTTCTCACGCTAACAACATAGTTCTTAAAGTCTCATAATGAACCTGGTCAGCAATTCCAGCGGAAGAGATCTCCCTTTCTTATCAGTTACAGGGGGAAAAAATGATCAAGCTAGATAACCACTGGCTTAGATTGTATCTTGTGCCCTTCCCCAAACTATCACAGTGATTCTGATTGGCCAGGCGTGGACCGCAGGACGTACTCAGTGCCCGTGTGTGTGAACCCTCCCAAAATATCCTAAGGAATTCCCTTAAAGGGAGGACGTTCTGCTGGGCGTGGTGGCGCACACCTGTCATCCCAGCAGCTCTGGAGGCTGAGGCGGGAGGATTGCGAGTTCAAAGCCAGCCTCCACGAACTGAGGCTTAGGGCCTCACTAAGTTACTGAGGCTGGCCTCCAACTTGCAATCCTCCTGCCTCAGCCTCCTGAGCTGCTGGGATGACAGGCGTGCACCACTATTCCTTGGCTTTCAGCCAATTTTACGTCACCTTTTTTTAAGGTACTGGGGATTGAACCCAGGGGAGCTACACACACAGCCCTTTTAGTATTGTTTTTTGAGATAGGGACTCACCAAGTTGCCCAGGCTGGCCTCAGATTCACAGTCCTGCCTGGAATTACATATGTGTACCATCGCACCCAGCACTTCTTAAAAAAAGTTATCATTATATATACATATTATATATTGTATACATATATTATATAGACATATATACACACACATGCCCTATATATGTTCACATGCAGCATATTGGCATTATTTTACTGCCCACCCCCCGCATCTATAGCTCTTATATCACAAGTAGGTTGCTCAGGGCCTTGCTAAATTGCTGAGGTTGGCCTCCAACTTGCCATCCTCCTGCCTCAGCCTCCCGAGCCGCTGGGATGACAGGCGTGTGCCACTGTGCCCAGCAAGCTCTGTCTTCTTAATCCAGGGACCACAGGACCCTGTCCGAGCTCCCCTCCCAGCACTACAGCCTGGGGATTCTCTCCAGGGACAGAGACAACACAGTAGTCAGGTTCGAGTCCGCGTGTTTCCCTCTCTCACAGATCATAATCCTCCACTGTCTAGTGTCCAAACTTTGGAGACCATTGTTCGATGTTTTGTTTTGTTTTGTTTTTTTTGTGGTACCGGGGATTGAACTCAGGGGCATTCGACCCTGGGTCACATCCCCAGCCCTTGTTTGTATTTTATTAGAGACAGGGTCTCACTGAGTTGCTAAGTGCCTCGCCATGGCTGAGGCTGGCTTTGAACTCACGATCCTCCTGCCTCAGCCTCCCAAAGTGCTGGGATGACAGGCGTGCGCCACCGCGCCCGGCTTGTTCGATGTTTTTTGTCTGGTTTCTTTTTAGTTGTTGAAGGTGGGTGGGTGAACCTAGTTCGGGGTATGTCGTCATGTCAGAAGCAGAAGTCATTGTCTCACCTGATCTCTATAAATAGCACCACCAACAAGACCCTTTGGTCAGGGGACCAAAGTCCTAAATTGAGTCACCCCAATAGAGTCAGAGCCCCTCATCCAGTTCTCATGCTGGAGCTGGTTTATGAACTGGGCGTCCCTCGAATAAAGGGGAGTCTCCAATCCAGGCCAAGAGACTCAGGTATGACACTCTTGTTGGAAATGTGGGGAAATGCTGTTCCCTTTTTCTGGCTGGGTTCCTAAACTGGGGAGCAGTAAGACAGGAGATGCTGGTGGCTCTCACGGAGCAGGCCAAGACTCGGAGAGGGAAGAAGAAACAAGAAGCTGCGACACACTGATTCTGAAACCATCTTTCTTTGTTTTGTGGTGCTATAACAAAACACCCGAGGCAAGGTAACTTATAAAGAAAAGAGGTTGATGTTGGCTCACGGTTCTGTCTGTCTGGTGGCCACCGATGGACATCTTCCGGTGATGTTCTCATGCTGCGTCATGTCGCGGTGCAGAAGTATGACAGATGGGCAGGAACCAATAGGCTTAAAGGTTGCCAAGAGTTCACCCTGTTCCGCAGGCAGAGGGCCAAAAGGTTGCTCTGTTCTCTGGGCAGGATGTTTCATCTTCCCCAGGCAGGAGCCAATAGGCTTGAAGCCCGCCCTCACCCCATGAGCAGGAGCCAATAGGCTTGAAGCCCGCCCTCACCCCATGAGCAGGAGCCAATAGGCTTAAAGGTCGCCCTCACCCCACAGGCAAAGAGCCAATAACGTTAAAGTTCGCTCTGGTACAGCCCCACCAGTAATCCCTATATAAGCTCCCGTTTGTTCAGAGTTTGGAAGAAGGAGACGGTGAGAAGGGAGAGACGATGCAGACTCCCACCTTCCGTTCAGAGCTTGCACACTTCCCTCTCCCCGTTCCTTTTCTACCCTTAACCAGCCATAAAGGCTGGTGAATAAATCCCTTGGCTGCACGGCCGTCCCCGGGGTGATTTTTGCCCTTCAAAGTAGAAAGCAGAAGCAGATGTACGTGGGAGAGGAGCAAGTGCGTGAGGGAGACGAAGAGGAAGGGCTTAGGTTTGCTTTATAGCAACTTGTTTTTACAGTAGCTGATCCGGTCCTGTGAGACCTAACTCGCTCCTGAGTCCAGTCTCAAGAGCTGACCCAGCCTCCCAAGGGAAACCTGAGTCCATTCTGGAGGGTGGGACCCCGTGACCTAATCACCTCCAAAGCCCCCCACCCCCGACACAATTCCATATCGAAGAGGTCCGTCTCCTCGTGAGTTTTGGTGAAAACAATCCACAGTGAAGCGACCGCACCATCACCCGAGCCTTGGAGCCATCTTGTCGGTCGAGGTCTTTTCAATCACGTGAGCTCGTTATCTCCCTGCCTTTATTTGCCCTCTCTTCTTTAAATGGTCGGATGCCACTAGACAATTCTGTAAAAAAAAAAATAAAAAAAATCTTAGCTTTTTTGTAACAAAATATAAGGACAACTGGATATGCATTTGCAAAAGAACGTATTTGATCCCTACCTCACACTGTTACACAAAAGATTCCAAACTGGATCAAAGACCTAAATGTAAGACCTAACATTATAAAAACTCTCAGAGCCGAGTGCGGTGGTGCACGTCTGTCATCCCAGCACTTGGGAGGCTGAGGCAGGAGGATCGCGAGTTGGAGGCCAGCCTCAGCCATGGCGAGGCACTTAGCAACTCAGTGAGACCCTGTCTCTAATAAAATACAGAAAAAGGCTGGGGATGTGGCCCAGGGGTCGAGTGCCCCTGAGTTCAATCCCTGGTACCAAAAATAAAAAAAAATTTAAAAATAATAAACAAATAAAATAATAAAAAGTAAAAACTCTCAGAAAACATAGGCATCAATCCCTCTGACATGAGATGGGCAAGGATTCTTTTTTTTCTTTTTTTTTTTTTAAATATTTACTTATTTACCTTAGTTGTACACAATGCAATGCATTTATGTTTACGTGGTGCTGAGGATCGAACCCGGGCCGCGCACGTGCGAGGCGCGCGCTCTGCCACTGAGCCACAATCCCAGCCCCGGCAAGGATTCTTAACACCAAAATCATCAGCAAACAAAGGAAAAAAAATAGATTGGTCTTTGCTAAAATAAAAAACCCTGGTGTTTCAAAGACGCTACCAATGAGGTGAAAATCCAGCCCACAGAACGAGGAAAATATTTGCAAACCATATTTCTGATGAGAATCTAGTATCCATAATATAGAAAGAGTTACGATGACTCAACAATGACAAGAAAGATCCAACCTCTTGAAGTGGTCCAGAGACTTACATGGGCATTTCTCCAAAAAAAGATATGCACTGGCAATGGATACTCGGAACAGATTCGTCATCGGGGAGATGCACATTGAAACCTGGACGAGGGCTGGGGCGGTGGCTCGGTGGCAGAGCACTCGCCTAGCATGTGTGAGGCACTGGGTTCGATTCTCAGCGCTGCATATGAATAAAATAAAGAACCATTGACAACTGAAAAGAAAATTTTTTCGAAAAAACTTCGATGAGACCCACCTCCCATCCTCCGGGATGACTATCATAGGAATGACGGGTGATCGCAGTTGGAGAGGAGGTTGAAGACATGGAACCCTCATATATTGTTGGGAATGTGCGATGGTGCCGCCATCTTGGAACAATGACCCATCTTCTCAAAAAGTCAAACACAAAACTACCCTAGGACCCACCTCCCACTCCAAGAGAATTAGGAACACATTTACACACACACACACACACACACACACACACATGTACATATACTATTCAGGAAGGCGTTATTCATTATAGTCGAGTAGCATAAACAACCCAGCTGATGAATGAATAGACAAATGGATATATTTATTAACTGCAATATTGTTCTTTCATAAACTGAGTGGGAAAGTGATTGTAATGGTTATTATTATTATTATTATTCTTTGGCACCAGGGATTGAACTCAGAGACACTTTACCCCTGGGCCACATCCCCAGCCCTTGTTTATGTTTATTTTATTTTATTAGAGACAGGGTCTCACTGAGTTGCCAAGTGCCTCACCATTGCTGAGGCTGGCTTTGAACTTGCGATCCTCCTGCCTCAGCCTCCCAAGTGCTGGGATTACAGGTGTGCGCCACCGCGCCCGGCATAATGGTTAATTTTTTTTTTTTTTTTTTTTTGGTACCAGGGATTGAACTCAGGGGCAATTGACCACTGGGCCACATCCCCAGCCCTTTTTTGTATTTTATTTAGAGACAGGGTCTCACTGAGTTGCTAAGTGCCTCGCCATTGCTGAGGCTGGCTTTGAACTCGCGATCCTCCTGCCTCAGCCTCCCAAGTGCTGGGATTACAGGTGTGCGCCACCGCGCCCGGCATAATGGTTAATTTTTTTAAAAAAATACATTTTAGTTGTAGACAGACAACCTGCTGTTTTAACAAAACACCTTAGACTGAATAATTTATAATGAACAGAAATTCATTTCTTACAGTTCTGGAGGCTGAGAAGGCCACAATTTTGGACTCTGTGTCAAGATGGCACCTCTTGCTGTGACCTCACACAGCAGGACAAAAAGGTGTGACTCACTTCCTCAATGGGACATAATCCCACCATTAACCCCAAAGGCTGCACCTGTCAGTACCACCACCTTGGGGTCTAAGTTCTAAGATGTGGATGTTGGAGAAACAGATAGACACCCTCAAAGGTAGGAGTTGCCCAGCTAAGGACTACATTTCCCAGCCTTCCTTGTGGTCAGGCATGGGTCATGTGACAAAGCTCAGCCCAATGGGATGCTGGGAGAAGGTATGACTGCCAATCCTCTTTCTCCTTCCTGTGGGCTGGAGTGCAAACCTGGAAGTGCTGAGCTTGTCATCCTGGTGGCTTGGGAAGCTGAGGCAGGAGGATCTCAAGTTGGAGGCCAGCCTCAATAACTTAGGCAATAAGCAACTCAGCGAGACCCTGTCTCTTATAATTAAATACAAAATAGGGCTGGGGATGTGGCTCAGTGGTCGAGTGCCCCTGAGTTCAGTCTCTGCTACCATAACAATAATAATAATAATAACAATAATAATAAATTTAAAAATAAATGAAGGAGGGAAGGTGCTATGAATTAGCCAGGACTCTTGATTGCAAGTGACAGAATTACAACTTTTTTAATTGTGATTTTTTTTATTTATTTAATTTAATTGTAATTGTAATTACAAATTACAAATGCATTTACAAAACTTGAGGTGGTCGTAGCTGATGTGACTGGGCAGTGAAAACTTCATAAAAATCAGTCTCTCTCTGTCACTCATTCTGTTCTCCTCTACGTGGGCTTCCTACAAGGTCGCACAGAAGACCCCCCCACACATATACCCTCCTACCAGGCATGCATCCTACCAGCTGAGCAATCTGTGGGAAGAGGACTTCAAATTTTCTCACTGGTTCCGGCAAAAGTCCCAGAATTCACTCTGATTGGTTGGGAGCATGTCATGTGATCACCCGTGAGCCAATCCCTGAGACCCAAGGCATGTCTCACTGCCTTATATTGGAGCAGGTTTGAGCTCACTCTCTAGATTCGGGATAGAGGAGATTTCATGAAAGTGGAGATCAGGAGAGGGGACTGTCCAGGTAATGTTTGGGGAAGGCCACAGAATGTGTGACCAGGCAGTGGCACAGAAAAAAAAAAAAAAAAAAAGCCTGTATCAGGGGCCTGAAGTTCATGAGAAAGTCTTAACAAGAATCCAGGATAGCCGGGGCGCGGTGGCGCACGCCTGTAATCCCAGCACTTGGGAGGCTGAGGCAGGAGGATCGCGAGTTCAAAGCCAGCCTCAAATGGCGAGGCACTTAAGCAACTCAGTGAGACCCTGTCTCTTATAATAAAATACAAAATAGGGCTGGGGATGTGACCCAGAGGACGAGTGCCCCTGAGTTCAATCTCCTGCTACCATAACAATAATAATAATAATAACAATAATAATAAATTTAAAAATAAATGAAGGAGGGAAGGTGCTATGAATTAGCCAGGACTCTTGATTGCAAGTGACAGAATTACAACTTTTTTAATTGTGATTTTTTTTATTTATTTAATTTAATTGTAATTGTAATTACAAATTACAAATGCATTTACAAAACTTGAGGTGGTCGTAGCTGATGTGACTGGGCAGTGAAAACTTCATAAAAATCAGTCTCTCTCTGTCACTCATTCTGTTTGCTCCTCTACGTGGGCTTCCTACAAGGTCGCACAGAAGACCCCCCCCCGACACATATACCCTCCTACCAGGCATGCATCCTACCAGCTGAGCAATCTGTGGGAAGAGGACTTCAAATTTTCTCACTGGTTCCGGCAAAAGTCCCAGAATTCACTCTGATTGGTTGGGAGCATGTCATGTGATCACCCGTGAGCCAATCCCTGAGACCCAAGGCATGTCTCACTGCCTTATATTGGAGCAGGTTTGAGCTCACTCTCTAGATTCGGGATAGAGGAGATTTCATGAAAGTGGAGATCAGGAGAGGGGACTGTCCAGGTAATGTTTGGGGAAGGCCACAGAATGTGTGACCAGGCAGTGGCACAGAAAAAAAAAAAAAAAAAAAAGCCTGTATCAGGGGCCTGAAGTTCATGAGAAAGTCTTAACAAGAATCCAGGATAGCCGGGCGCGGTGGCGCACGCCTGTAATCCAGCACTTGGGAGGCTGAGGCAGGAGGATCGCGAGTTCAAAGCCAGCCTCAGCAATGGCGAGGCACTTAGCAACTCAGTGAGACCCTGTCTCTAAATAAAATACAAAATAGGGCTGGGGATGTGACCCAGAGGACGAGTGCCCCTGAGTTCAATCCCTGGTACCACAAAAAAAAAAAAAAAGAATCCAGGATATGGTATCGACAGGCCTGGGTGAAGAAAGCGGAGGTCACTTCCTAGCTGGGGGATTTTGGTTGAGTCATGGTTTCACCTAGGCTTACAAAATGGGAATTGAGTGGCTCGCACCTGTGATCCCAGTGGCTTGGGAGGCTGAGGTAGGAGGATTGCAGGTTGGAGGCCAGCCTCAGCAATGTAGCGAGACTGGAAGCAATCTAGTGAGACTCTGCCTCAAAATAAAAAAAATAATAATAAAAAAAGGGCTGGGGATGTGGCCGTGTTTTAAGAGCCCTGGGGTTCAATCCCTGGTACCAACAAATAAGTACAATGGGTTTTAAAAACATTAATGGAGTTTTGTGAGGATTTCATGAGACCAGGAAGGTATGCGGAAGAGAAGGAGGAGCCAGAAAATCAGGAGGAATTTCAAAGAGACCAAAGGAGAGAAGAAATCAAAGAAGGAGGCTGGACCAAATTCCAGATGCTTCAGGTGGCCCACACAAGAGACAGTCTGTGGCCGTGGGTGGCAGAGTCCAGATCTTAAGGAGTCGATGGCTCTTCTCAGAGGTTCCCGGGAGGGGTCCAGAGGATTTCCTTATCTAGTGGGCCCACCTGTTTTGTTTTTTTTTGTTTTTTGTTTTTTTTGGTGCCAGGGATTGAACTCAGGGGCACTGGACCACTGGGCCACATCCCCAGCCCTTTTTCGTATTTTATTAGAGACAGGGTCTCACTGAGTTGCTAAGTGCCTCACCATGGCTGAGGCTGGCTTTGAACTCACGATCCTCCTGCCTCAGCCTCCCAAAGTGCTGGGATGACAGGCGTGCGCCTCCGCGCCTGGCCGGGCCCACCTCTTTTAGATAGTAAGTGCAACGTTCTTGCAGCCTACATTGGACATCTTAGTTTTCCCACCTCCCGTAGACCACTGAGACGCTTGGGAGGTTCCAATGGGGGTGGTTTAATGCTTGAATCCAATAATTTCTCTCTTTGTCTCAATCTGTCTGTCCATTCAGCATCATCTATACCATTAACCACCCCCCTCCCTACCTCTGGTCCAAGAAAATGTGTGGTGGGAGTTTTTGTTATACCTGTGTTTAAATTTCATCTGTTTTCACGGGGCTGGGGTTTTGAAGACAGGGCCTTTTGTGTGCTAGGTAAGCACTTTGTCACTGAGTTGTCCTCCAAGCTCCTTGTGGTGGTGTTAAAAACGTGGGTACTGCCGGGCGCGGTGGCGCACGCCTGTCATCCCAGCACTTGGGAGGCCGAGGCAGGAGGATCGCGAGTTCAAAGCCAGCCTCAGCCATGGCGAGGCACTTAGCAACTCAGTGAGACCCTGTCTCTAATAAAATACAAAAAAGGTCTGGGGATGTGGCCCAGTGGTCGAGTGCCCCTGAGTTCAATCCCTGGTACCACAAAAAAAAAAAAAAAAAAAAAAAAAAAAAAAAAGCTGGGGGCTGCAAGGTTTCCCAGAGAGAAACAGGGAGCATGACAGATGGGCGGAGCCCTGTGACGTCTGTGGCGAGTACAAAGTCAGGGGCCAGAGTCCCTGCAAGACTGGCCTCACTTGCGACACCCGTTGTGAGTTCAGAGAGCCCGTGTTCTGATGATTCACCAGGAAGACTCACAGAATTCACGGAAAGCTGATAAGCTCAGAGTTGTGGGTTGTTGCAAGAAAAAAGCATGCAGATTAAGATCACTCAGAGGAAGAAGCTGCGGGTGCCCGCATCTGCCTGTCCTCCCAGAGACTCGGAGGCTGAGGCTAGAGGATCGCAAGTTGGAGGCCAGCCTCAGCAACTTAGTGAGGCCCTAAGCAACTCAGTGTCTTTAATAAAATACAAAAAAGGGCTGGGGAGGTGGCCCAGTGGCCGAGGGCCCCTGAGTTCAATCCCCCATGCCATGACCAGGTGCCCAGATGACATAACACGACTCTCATGGCTGACGGACGTTCCCAGAGCTTCGAGGTGACTTCCCAGACACTGCGGGGAAAAGGCTCGAGCAACTCGGGGGCAACGTTTTCCCCCTAGAGTGTCTCTTCAGAGGAGCCTGAATTTGATTGGATCAGTTTGTGGGACAATTCAGGCCCCAGAGGATTCTTGGAAATAGTAGTTCAATTAACCTCGATCGTCCCACCTACGTAGCTGGGTGTGGTCAGACAGACGGACAGCCAAAGAACGTCGTGTCGTGTTTTCATTCCCGAGGGACAGTGGGCCTACCCGAGCCTCCAGCCTTTGAGGAGCAACAGCCTCGGCCTCATCCTGCAGGCTGTCGGTGACAGACGGCTTTGCTAATGTAATCCGTGGGGTCACTGAGTAAGGACACAAGGAAAGACCTATACCAAGACTGGGAGAGTGAGGGAGACCAGTGCCCAGAGCTGCTGCGATATATTGCCTGAAACGGGCAGTCTCAAACGACAGAGGTGAGCCGCGAAAAGAAGGGGGAGAACTTTCTGCACATCAGGAAAACAAACAAAAAAAAAAAAAAAAAAAAAGGAAGAAAAAATGATGGTAACAGAAAGTGCCTCGTGAAGCCAGAACCTGAAATTTAGCAAAGACTTCGTGTAACTGTTATAAACACACAAAGAACTACAGAGCTGGGCTCAGTGAACCATGCCTTTTGTGATTCCAGCTACTTGGGAGGCCGAGGCAGGAGGATCAAAAGTTGGAGGCCAGCCTCAGCAACTTAGTGAGGCCCTAAGCAATTCAGCGAGACCCTGTCTCAAAATGAAAAAACATAAAAGTTGGCTGGGGATTGGCTCGGTGGTTAAGTGCCCTGGGGTTCAATCCACACTATGAATACACACACACAGACCATGGAAGCAATGGCCATTAGAAGGCTGATTGGCCTTACGAGGGTCAGACAAAGCAGACTTTTAGCTAAGAGTGAATAAGAAAAAAGAGAAGACTCAAATAGCTAGACTCAGAAATGACTGAGAAGGCATTACTACTGATCTAACAGAAACAAAGATTGTGGAGGAATGCTGTGATTGATTCTGTGCTGATAACTTAGATCATTTAGATGAAATTCCTTGAAAGACACAAAAACTACCAAAACTGACTCAGGAAGAAGTAGAAAATCTTAATAGACCTATGTCAAGTAAAGGGATTAATAATAAACAATAGGGGCTGGGATTGTGGCTCAGCGGTAGAGCGCTCACCTAGCACGTGGGCGACCCGGGTTCAATCCTCAGCACCACGTACAAATAAAGTGCACTGAATAAAACACATTGTGTACAACTAAAAGCAAATAAATAAAAATATTTAAAAAATAATAATAATAATAAACAATAAAACTACTTCCCACCCCCTAAATCCAGGACCAGATGAATCAAATGAATTCTCAAAATGAATCAAAGACATACATATAGATCTAACACTAGAAAATTATTAGAAGAAACATAGGTATAATTTTTCAGCACCTTAGATTTAGTGATGGATTCTTAGATGTGATATCAAAACCATGAGCAATGGCCAGGCGCGGTGGTGCATTCATCCCAGCCCTTGGGAGGCTAAGGTAGGAGGGTTGCGAGTTCAAAGCCAGCCTCAGCCATGGCGAGGCACTTAGCAACTCAGTGAGACCCTGTCTCTAATAAAATACAAAAAAAGGACTGGGGATGTGGCCCAGTGGTCCAGTGCCCTTGAGTTCAATCCTCGATACCAATAATAATAATAATAATAATAATAATAATAATAATAATTTTTGAAAAGTAAATCAATGTAGTCCCATCATCAACTTTTAGATGAAATCAATAGTCCATGAAAGAAAGACAAAATACACGTGATTAGGCTGAGGGTATATTTCAGTGCATTGCCTGGTACACAGGGGGCCTGATGTTTGATTTCCAGTGCACACGCGCACACACTACATGCCAAAAAAAAAAACATATGACAAAAAATCCAGTAAAAATTCAACATATTTGAAATAGAAGAAAAATTTATCCACCTTACCAAAGGCCTCTGCAAAAAATCCATTGCTAACACCATACTTAACAGTTAAAGACTGAAAGTTCTGCCTGTAAGATCAGGAATAAGACAAGGAAGTCCATTCTTGATATTTGCAGTATTCTAGAGATGCCAGCCAGGCAATCGGGCAACTAAAAGAAATATGATTCAGCCAGGTGCAGTGGCGCACACCTGAAATTCCAGTGGCTCAGGAGGCTAAGGCTGGAGGATCACGAGTTCAAAGCCAGCCTCAGCAAAAGTGAGGTCCTAAGCAATTCAGTGAGACCCTGTCTCTAAATAAAATACAAAATAGGGCTGGGGATGTGGCTCAGAGGTCGAGTGCCCCTGAGTTCAATCCCTGGTACCAAAAAAAAAAAAAAAAATTAACTCAAAATAAATAAAAGACATACATATAGATCTAACACTAGAAAATCATTAGAAGAAATGTAGGCATAAATATTCAACACCTTGGATTTAGCAATGGATTCTTAGATGTGATACTAAAAGCATGAGTAATGAAGGAAAGAAATAGATAAATTAGAGTTGATCAAAAATTTGAAACTTTTGTGCTTCAAAGGATACCATCATGAAAGGGATGTCTTGTATGTAGAATATACAATTCTGGACATAATTCTGTAACATAATATAATTCTAGATGTGAGGGACTTGTACTTAGAATATATAAAGAAATATTATAATTCACTAATAAAAACACAGCACAATTTTCAAAATGACCAGAAGATTTGAATAGGTAGTTCTTTTTTTTTTTTTTTTTGTTTTTTTTTTTTTTTTTGTTTGTTTTTTTTTTTTTTTTTTTTGGTACCAGGGATTGAACTCAGGGGCACTTGACCACTGGGTCGCATCCCCAGCCCTTTTTTTTTTGTATTTTATTAGAGACAGGGTCTCACTGAGTTGCTAAGTGCGTCGCCATTGCTGAGGCTGGCTTTGAACTCGCGATCCTCCTGCCTCAGCCTCCCAAAGTGCTGGGATTACAGGCGTGCGCCACCGCGCCCGGCAGTTCTTTTTTTTTTTAATATTTATTTTTTAGTTGTAGTTGGACACAATACCTCTATTTTATTTATTTTTATGTGGTGCTAAGGATCGAACCCAGGGTCTCAAATGTGCTAGGCAAGTGCTCTACCGCTGAGCCACAACACCAGCCCACTGAATAGGTATTTCTTGAAAGAAAAGCTACCAATATCCAATAACCATGGGAAAAGGTGTTCAGCATCATCAGTTACCATGGAAATGCAAACTCAAACCACAAGATACCATTTCATAGCCACTAAGAGCGCTAAAATAAGAGTCATATACTAATCATTGATGAGACTATGAAGAAATCGGAGCACTCATATGCTGTAGATGGCAATGTTCAATGGTGCCGCCATATTGGAAAATCATCCGGTAGATCTTTAAATGGGTAAATCTAGAATCATCCTATGATTCAGCAATTCCACTCTTAGAAGAACAAAAACGCCTATTCAAACAAAAACGTGTACATAGATGATTCTAGAAGCTCTAATCATCATAACCAAAAAGGTAGGAAGAACTCAAATGCCCATCGACTCATGAAGGGCTAACTAAAATGTGGTATATCCATTCAGGGGAATATAATTTAGTCATAAAGAGGAAAGAAGGTTGACAAATGCTATAACTTGGATGAAACTTGAAAACATTAAGTGAACCAAGAAGCCAGTAACAAAAAGTCCACAAATAATAGGAGCCCCTTTATGTAAAATTTTCAGAACAGGCAAATCTACAGAAAGAGAAAATAGATTAGTGGTTTGTTATGGTTTAGATATGAGGTGTCCCCGCAAAGGCTCATGTGTGAAACAATGCAAGAATGCCCAGAGGTGAAATGATTAGATTTTTCATGTGTCACCTAATCAGTGGATTAATCTCTACATAGTTCCTGTCAGGTATATTGGTCACAGTGACACCCAAACCGACTAAACATGGTTGTTTAGGCATAAAGAGGATGGAAACAATATGAGTGGTAGATGAAGAATATGGAGTTTCCTTTTAAGCTATGAAAATATTCTGTCAGCTTGGGGAGGCTGAGGCAGGAGGATCTCGAGTTCAAAGCCAGCCTCAGCAACTTTGTGAGGCCCTAAGCAACTTAGCAAGACCCTGTCTCAAAAGAAAATATATAAAGGGTTGGTGACGTGGCTCAGTGTTTAAGCACCCCTGGGTTCAAGAAAAAGTAAAAAGAAAATATTCCAAAATTGGGCTGAGGTTGTAGCTCAGTGTCAGAGGACTCTCCTCGCCTGTGTGAGGCCTCAGGTTCAATCCCAAGCATCACACACACACACACACAATTCTAGAATTGACTGTAGTGATGGTTATAGATCTGGGAATACACTAAATACCACTGAGTTTTATACTTAGAATGGGTGAATTATATAGTATTTAAATTAAATCTCAATAGAATTATTATGAAAAGCCAAAGATAGCTGGGCGTGGAGGCATGAGCCTGTAGTCCCAGCTACTCAGGAGGCGGAGGCAGGAGGCTCCCTTGAGCCCAGGAGTTCTAGATCAGCCTGCACAACACAGTGAAGCCCTGTCTAAATAAACAAACAAACAAGCAAACCAGAGTGAATCAGAAGTAGGCCATCCCTCAAAGGGACTGATACCTAGCTTTGAATCATCTCCATGGCTGGATTAAGATAATCTAGAACTGATAGTGTCTCTAGCCTAGCTGTTCTCTGGGAGCAAATTTAGATCCTTACTGAAGAAAGATAATAACACAGAGAATTCACATTATCTTTTTTTTTTTAATATTTATTTATTTGCTTTTAGTTGTACACAATGCAATGCATTTATGTTTACGTGGTGCTGAGGATCAAACCGGGGCCACACACGTGCGAGGCGAGTGCTCTACCGCTGAGCCATGACCCCAGCCCCAAATTCACATTATCTGTATACTTTGTCGGACAATGTCCAGCACGCAATCAAAAATCACCAGGCAGCCAGGCGTGGTGGCGCACGCCTGTAATCCCAGCACTTTGGGAGGCTGAGGCAGGAGGATCGCGAGTTCAAAGCCAGCCTCAGCAATGGCGAGGCACTTAGCAACTCAGTGAGACCCTGTCTCTAAATAAAATACAAAAAGGGCTGGGGATGTGGCCCAGTGGTCGAGTGCCTCTGAGTTCAATCCCCGGTACCAAAAAAAAAAAAAAAAAAAAAAAAAAAAAAAATCACCAGGCAAACAAGAATACACGATATGACTGAAAACCCAAGAAAAAGAACAGTGGATATCCTTTATCCTTTATCCGTTATCCTTCCTGTTTCAGCCTAAACATCACTTCCTTACAAAATTTGTCTCCACGCCCCCACACTTATTAAACTCCTGGGTAAACTTACTCCTGTCCTGGGAAAATTATTTAACTGTGCTTGGTCTATACGTTTTGCAAAAACTGGAATTCAACTTGTTACGGAAACTGAGTCACAACTCACCTATTCTAAGAAAGAGTGCCTGTGTCTGTATCTCTATGTAGATCTCTCTATTGACATCGATGTGGGCATATAGAGAGGTCTGTCATTTTTCTTACCAACATTTCTGTTATTTTAAACTTTGTTCTTTTTAGCTTTCCGTGACGGTAGAGTGCGTCCTGACACGTCACACATACATGGGGCGTCACTTCCTATTCCTGTGGGTGACATGCTGTGGCGTGTCCCTGGTCGTGTGTTCATACATGAACACGGGAAAGTGACGTCCCATTCATTCATTCCACTGTCTTTCCCATTCCCTCCTCCTCCTTATTGGGGGTCAGCATCCACATATCAGAGAGAACATTCAGCCTTTGGTTTTCTGGGATTGACTTATTTCACTTAGCATGACAGGCCTCAGCTCCATCCATTCACCAGCAAATGCCATAATTTCATTCTTCTTTATGGCTGAGTAATATTCCAGTGTCTCGCCTACATTTTAAAGTAAAATTTGAAGCTGTAGTACACAGTACAGAAAAATGCACAGCTTTTTTTTTTTTTTAAATGTGTGACACTGGGGATGGAGCCCGGAATCTCATGCACGCGAGGCAAGTGTTCTACCACTAGCCACGTCCCCAGCCCACAAATGTGATCCTGATGACTTTTCCTAGTCTGAACACTCCTGTGTAACTAGCCTCCTGGTTGGGAAACTGTAACACTCTTAGCACCCCAGAGACCCACCTCGTGCCTTTCCTCACCAACATTTCCCCCAGGGTAATCAGCTCCCCGTCTTCCAAAACCTGTCTTTCAACACTTCTAGAACCATCTTTTTTATTTTCGCTCAGTGCATTTCCCAAGCATTCAGAGATGCACGTAGAAGAATATTGACTGGGGCTAATTTTTTTTGGGGGGGGGTACAGGGGGCACTTTATCCCTGAGCCACATCCTCAGTTGTTTTTGTTTTTTCATTTAAAGACGGGGTATCATTAAGTTGCTTAGGGCCTCAATAAATTGCTGAGGCTGGCCTCCAACCCTTGATCCTCCTGCCTCAGCCTCCTAAGCCACTGGGATTACAGGTGGATGCCATTGTACTGGGTGGAAAGAGAGTTTTATGTCTGTCTAGCTATATCTGAGTTGTATTAGAAAAAAGTCTGCCTTTCTTTCTGTGTTTGTAATTGCAAAACAAATGGTTTACAAGAATGGGGTTCACACTTGAAAGAAGGGAGTAATGAGACAGGTAGGGAAGGTTTGGCACCTGAAACAATAATCTCTGAGAAAAAAGAAACAAACCATAACCTACACATGGATAGTTTCTGATTGTCTCAATTTGGCCAAGAACATGTTCTCCTTTTGCAATTTTGAAGGCAATTTATTTATTTATTTAGGTACTGGGGATTGAACTCAGGGGCACTTGACCACTGGGCCACATTCCCAGCCCTTTTTTGTATTTTATTAGAGACAGGGTCTCACTGAGTTGCTAAGGGCCTCGCCATGGCTGAGGCTGGCTTTGACTCGCGATCCTCCTGCCTCAGCCTCCCAAGTGCTGGGATGACAGGCATGTGCCACGGCGCCCGGCTTTGAAGGCAATTTAAACATTAAAAAATAAAATCACAATGTCTGAAACAGGCCTGTGGTGTTAGGGCAACTGAGTTTAAAGTTGTACCTGTTTGTTTATTTATTTTTTGTAGTACTGGGGATTGAACCCAGGGGTGCTTAACCACTGAGCCCCACCCCCAGCCCTTTTTATTTTTTATTTAGAGACAGGGTCTTGCTGAGTTGCTTAGCGCCTTGCTATGTTGCTGAGGCCGGCCTCCAACTTGCGATCCTCCTGCCTCAGCCTCCTGAGTTGCTGGGATCCCAGGCGAGCACCACCGCACCTGGCTGACTTTTCTTTTCTCAAGCACTGACACTGAGCCAGGGGCTCGCTGGTCCTTCATCTCACGTCATCCTCAGCGGAGAACCCAGAGCTCCGCGGAGGTAAACGCGGGGCCACCCAGCGGCCTAGGGCAGAGCTGGGATCCAGCCCGATCCATCTCTTCTTCAAAGAGGAAGCTGGGACAGGCGCTCACAGAAACAGGAGGGCCTTGGGTGGGTGGATGGGGCTACCCTCGCCTCGCTCCCAGTTAGAGTTGCAAAATTCCTCCCGGCAGGCAGGGACGTAGAAGTTGCACCCATTATTGCCGGGCATGGCGGCACATATCCCAGCGGCTCGGGAGGCTGAGGCAGGAGGATTGCAAATGGAGGCCAGCCTCAGCAACTTAGCGAGACCCTGTCTCTAAATAAAGTACAAAAAAGGGCTGGGGAGGGGGCTCAGGGGTTAAACACCCCTGGGTTCAATTCCTGGTACCAAAAAAAGAAAAAAGAAAAAGTCGCATGCATCATCCTGAGGCCCCCAGCCAGGGTGACCTCCGGGCGTCCCTCCCGTCTGTGGGGTGCAACGCCAGGACCTGAGTCTCTGTGACAGTGACTTCCCCACAAGCCCGTCTCTGCGGCCTCTTCCACCTGGTCAGCTCTTCAGGGGCTTCAAGGCCACACCAGCTGCCCCTCCCCAGGTCCTGGTAGGGAGGCCACCAAGGCCACCTCTGCTGCAGGAACGAGGGCGTGTGACTCGTCCCTGGTCACTGAGACTGTCCTCCAGGGCTTCACAGGGAGGAGATGCCAGCCAGGCTGGGAGCCTGCGGGTCCCCTGCGTCCCAGGGTGGCCGGGCCCCGCCGCCCCTCGTGCCTGTGGCCAGGGCGCCCAGGCCAGCGCCTCTCCCCCGGGACACCCCACGGTGGTTTCCGTAAGTTGGTGGCGATTGCATAACCCGCACCAACTGCCACGCCGGGTGTGTTTTGCAACCCAGCCGCGTGCCACACGGGGCGATGGCACTGCCAGGCCGGGCAGAGGCTGCAGGAAGTCTGAGGGACACGGAACTGACGCCTGTCGCCGCGGGACGCGCCTCCCGCTCCGGGTCAAGGGCAGGGTCCCCCCGCGGGGCGCAGGAGGGGTGCCCCCCTCTGGGGGTCCAAGTGGAGAGGAAACCACCCGTCAGCCCATGGCCCAAGTCCCATGTGGGACACGAGCCCGGAGAAGACCCACAGGCACCCGTGGTGACAGCTGGCTTTATCTCAAGAAGGAGTAGGAGCCAGGCGGGTGGTGCACTCCGTGATTCCAGCGGCTCTGGAGGCTGAGGCAGGAGGATGGCAAGGTGGAGGCCAGCCTCAGCAACTCAGCAAGGCCCTGTCTCTAAATAAGATATAAACAGGGCTGGGGAGGGGCTCAGTGGTTAAGCACCCCTGGGTTCAATCCCGGGTACCAAAAAAGAAAAAAAAAAAAAAAATAGGCTCCGTGTTGGATGGCTTCAATTGTTCTTGTTATTTGTGTCACCTTTTTGTGGGGTTTGTTTTGTTTTGTTTTTGTTTGCAAATCTGCTAGATGAAAAATGGCATGCGTTGTTTTCAGTTTTTATTTGTTTGATTACGGATGAGGGCATGCTTTCTTTTCATAACTTTATTGATTTCTTCATGAGTGAATCGTGTATTTTCTTATTGGGTTATTTGTCTTTTTTTCTTATTGATTTTTAGGAACACTTTACATGTGATAGATAATGGCGGTTACTTCATTATATGCATGGCGGACACTCCTGATCCATTGTGCGTCTTTTAAATTTGTTTATAGCGTCTTTTGCTAAGCAGAAGTTGTAGCATTTTGTGAAGTCCAGCAAATTCATCTTTTCCTTTATAGCTTTTGTCTTCCGGGCAACGCTTAGGAAATTCCTTCCTACTTCAAAGTCGGGGTTTCAGAAGTTCAGTTCTTGGTCAGCTGGGATGTACCTAGTGGCTAGAGGACGGGGGGACTGGGGAGAAGAAAAGCCCCTCCAGGACACACCCCCAGTGACCCCCTTCCTCCCTTCAATCACCAATGGATTAACAACCCATTGCTAGGTAATGTTTAGGCAATGAGCCAATCACTGCCTAAAGTCCCTACCTCTGAACCTTGTTGCATTGGGGACCAACCTCATGCGTGAATCCTCAGGGGACACTCCGACACTCCATATCCACAGGTAACACACACACACGTGTTCTTCCATGACTCACCTCCCCTCTCAATACCGTGAGTGAGCTTCAACCACACTGAAGCCAGACACTGTGGTTATTTTCACTGCTGTCTAGTATTCCACTGTGTGAATACAAAACCATTCATTTATCCTCTGTCCTGGGTACAGACCCTTGGGCTGCTGCGGGTATCTGTCATCACTGCACTTGTGACGATTTCAATGTGAAACTGAACTGAGACTCTGTGAGTTTTGCCAAATTCTTTCCCCAACTGCCTTTACCGCTGTAGACTCTCACCAGCAGCGTGCCCAAATTCTTGTCATTCTATCTCCCTGCCCATATGTGAAACTGGGTTTTTTGTTTTGTTTTAGGTACCAGGGATTGAACCCAGGGGTGCTTAACCACTGAGCCACCTCCCCAGCTCCTTTATAGATTTTATTTAGAGACAGGGTCTTGCCTCAGCAAGAGCTGATTAGGGCCCCGCTAAGTTGCTGAGGTGGACCTCCAACTTGTGATCCTCCTGCCTCAGCCTCTTGAGCTGCTGGGATGACAGGCGTGGGCCTGCCCCTTCCTCTCTGTCTCAAATGCTGGTAGCTTCGGGATCAAAGCCCCAATGTATCGAAAGTTTGATTCCCAGCTTGGTGCCATTGAGAACTGGTGGAGCCTTTAAGGGGCGGGGCCTAGTGGGAGGGTTTAAGTCATTGGGGGCGTGTCCTCCAAGGGGACTGTGGGAGGCCAGTCTCTTCCTCTCTCTCTTTCTCCTCGGCACCCAGCCATGAGGTGAGCAGCTTTGCTCCACCATGACGTGTTGCCAAAGCAACAGGGCCAGTGGGTCTTTGATTGGCACCTCCAAAACTATGAGCCAAAATAAACCTTTCTTTCTTTCTTTCTTTTTTTTTTTTTGGTACCAGGGATTGAACTCAGGGGCACTCGACCACTGAGCCACATCCCCAGCCCTTTTTATTTTTTATTTGGACACAGGGCTGAGTTGCTTAGGGCCTTGCTAAGTTGCTGAGGCTGGCCTCCACTTTGTGATCCTCCTGCCTCAGCCTCCCGAGCCCCTGGGATGACAGGCATGCACCACCATGCCCGGCATCTGCCACATTTTTGACAGACCATCTTTCGTAATTATTATCTTTATGGGAGCTGGCACAAGAGGTATTCGGAACAAAAGCTCTTCAAAATAATAATAGTCCCCACAAGATCTGTGGAGGTAGATCTCTGTGGCAGAGACCAGTGAGTGTCTTGCAAAATCCACTCTTTTCCTTCTCACATAAAACGTTAGCTGAGCACGTGGCTTCCCAAGGAAGACTACATTGCCCAGCCTCCTTTGCAGCTAGACATGGTCATGTGACATGACCTAGCCAATGGGGTGTAAGTGGATGAGTCAGCTCTCAGAATTTTCCTTAGGAGAAGCTGATGTGCACCGTTGCCCTTTCCATTCATGTCTTCTTTCCTGCTTCCTGGGATGGAGACGCAATGGTGAGACTGTAGCTGCCATCCTGGGTTGTGAGGTGGTTTCACCAGGAGCCGTCAGATAGAAAAAGTCAGCCGGGTGCAGTGGTGCATGCCTGTAATCCCAGCACTTGGGAGACTGAGGCAGGAGGATTGCGAGTTGGAGGCCAGCCTCAGCAATGGCGAGGCACTTAGCAACTCAGTGAGACCCTGACTTTAATAAAATACAAAAAAGGGCTGGGGATGTGGCCCAGTGGTCGAGTGGCCCTGAGTTCAATCCCTGGTACCAAAAAAAAAAAAAAAAAAAAAAAAAAAAAAAGAAGAAGAAAGAAAAAAGAAAAGAAAAGAAAAAGAAGAAGTATTTATCTCTGACATCAAAGAGTGACTCGGCAGCCCTGGGCCTCTTACCTCTGAATTTTCACAGGACAGAAAGACACGCATAAGAATTTCCAAGGAAGGGAGTCCTGCCTGTCTCACTTCTCAATCCAATAGGTCTATAATAACTTTGTTAATAACTCTTGTTCCATTTCCTCTAATGCCACATTAAAAATCACTCCCCAAGCCAGGCATGGTGGCACACACCTGTCATCCCAGCCACTCGAGAGGCTGAGGCAGGAGGATCACAAGTTGGAGGCCAGCCTCAGCAAAAGTGAGGCACTAAGCAAAAAATCACCCCCCAAAATTTAGTGGTTTAAAAGAATAATTATTCACAAAATCACAGGTCAGAGATTGAGAAAGGATGCACAGAGACAGCTCGCATTGGCTCAGTGCTGTCTGTGTCCTCAGCTGGGAGGGCTGTGACAGGCAGGGTTGGGACAGCTAGGGTCTGGTCGGGCACCTCGTCCTGTACACGTGTCTTCTTCTGCCTGCTCAGTTCAGATTTCCCGCCACACTGTGGTGGCCTGGGTAGCGGCACTTTCCACAGCTGCTCGGGAGTCCTGCATCAGCCAGCTCCTGTCACCTGAGCTGCAGCCCAGGGGTGGACAGTGAGGGCAAAAATCACCCCGGAGACCACCGTGCAGCCAAGAGATTCATTCACCAGCCTTTATGGCTGGTGGGAGGTAGAAGAAGTACGGGGAGAGAGGAGTCAGGGAGAGGGGGAGCGTGCGGGCTCTGGACGGAGGGTGGGGGCCTGGACGTGCCGGCTGTGGTCTCTGGAGCTGTCGGCTGGGGCAGCTGCCGTGGGCTGGAGCTGGTGGGGCTGGAGCTGGGGCAGCGGCTGCCTCCTCTCAGCAGGGAGGAGCTGCTGTGTCTGAGCTCCGGGCAGGCAGGAGCTTCAGTAGGGATTGCTGGGGGGGGGGTGCCAGAGCGACCTTTAACGCTATTGGCTCTTTGCCCAGGGAATGGAGCCACCTTTAAGCTGATTGGCTCCTGCCTGGGGAACAGAGCGACCTTTAAGCTGATTGGCTCCTGCCTGGGGAACAGAGCAACCTTTAAGCTGATTGGTTCCTGCCTGGGGAACAGAGCCACCTTTAAGCTGATTGGCTCCTGCCTGGGGAACAGAGCGACCTTTAAGCTGATTGGCTCCTGCCTGGGGAACAGAGCTTTAAGCTACCTGATTGGCTCCTGCCTGGGGAACAGAGCACCTTTAAGCTGATTGGCTCCTGCCTGGGGAACAGAGCCACCTTTAAGCTGATTGGCTCCTGCCTGGGGAACAGAGCGACCTTTAAGCTGATTGGCTCCTGCCCAGGCTGAAAACAGAGCAAAAGCTTGGTTGCTCCTGGTTGGAAATTCCCATGGGGAGGTGGCCCCGGGGCCCAAGCGTGAGGGGCCCACGGTGCAGGGATTCAGAGGCTCAGGCCAGGGTGGGCACATCGTGTCCCAGAGAGGAAGAGGGGGAGAGAGGGAGGGAGGGAGGGAGGAGAGAGGCAGGCGGTGGCAGCAAGCCGGCAGAGCCACCAGAGGCGAGGACCAGGCCAGGCCCCAGTCCCCAGCCGTGCCGCTTGTCCCCTGAGCGGAGCCCCCCCTCAGACGGCTGCCCCACGAGTGGGGGGGCTGGGGGGACCGTGACCCTCAGGGCTGCCCCTGGCCCTGGGGATCCCCCTCCCGCTCATGAGCTTTGGGGACATTCTGGAGTCCCACCCTGGCCACTCCACAAAGCAGGTTCCAGACACAGAGAGCGGGAGCTGCGACCTCCCCAGGCCCAGGGACCGCGCGGGTGTCACACTTGGCCACACCGCCTAGGCCCTGAGTCCCTCCACGTTCCAGGACAGGGGACGGTCCCCAGAATGCGAGGCCATCCGTGATGGCCCACAGAGGACGCGCAGGCCTCCCTCCACTTCCTCCTCGGAGTGACCCAAGAGAAGAAACCGGGGACTTGTCCCCTCGCTCCATGTCGCTGGCAAGGCCCGGGACCTCCTGGGCCTCGCGACACCATCAGGAGGCCTCTGTGGCTCATCTCTGCTCCGTGTGGCCTGACTTTCTGGAAACTTCTCCCACGTGGTCCACAGAGGGCCACCAGCAGCTCCGAGCTCCATGCGACCAGGGGGGGACGCCAGCAGAGGCCCAGGGACCAAGGAGCCGGAGAGTCACGTGTTCACCCCTGGCCCGTCCATCATCTTCCAGGGAGGCTCTGATTGGCTGGGCCAGCGAGGGGGCGGTTCCACATGATGCGGAGGCGGAGCCTGCAAGGAAGTTCTGGGCGGAGCCTCCCGATGAGGTCCGGAAATGCACGTTGCCATGGTGACCCACCAGTTCTGGACCCCCTGGTGGCGCCCGCAGGTTGTGTGGCCCTAGGGCTGAGCTCCTTGACTCTGACCCTTTGAAATTGTCCCTGAAACCAGCCTCCGACCTCAGCCCTGCTTGCCTGGGCCCTGGGGAGTCTTAGTCCTCACATAGGCACCAGGGTCACCTGTCTGACCAGATGTCCCCTCTAGGTCCCATAGCTGACCAGGAGGTAGTCCCAGAAGGTGACATTGGGGCAAAGAACTAAAGTATGTGAGGGAGCCACGTGAAATAGGGCATAAAGGGAACAGCCAGTGCAAATGTCCTGGGGTAGACACATGCAAGGTATGTCCCAGAAACAGGAAGTCCGGCTGGTGAGGAGGCCAAGGAGACCAGGTTGCATGGGCTCCTCTGAAGGAGGCCAGGGCTGCAGGAGGACAGGGAAGGGAGGAGGCCCGGGGCTAATTATGTACTGTCCTGGTGGCTGTGAGTGTCCCCAGATCCCCCGTGGGAGGCCGTGCAGGGAGGCCAGAGGAGGAGGGAGGGTGTGGGAGCCTCCACCCAGGCAGTGAAGGGCTCCCTGGGGTCACCTGGTGGCCCTGGAGGCAGGTGGCTGTGGGAGGAGGTGGCGCTGGGGTGGCTCTGGTCTCTCTGTGTCTGGAGAGTGGCGTCTCTGCCTCCTGGTCCCCACGGGAGCTGGGCCTCCCCACACTCGTCCTCCATGACGTCCTGCCTCCCCTCGGCCCAGGAGTGGAGCCGCCGTCTGGGGACTGGGCACTCCGACACCCTGAGCCCAGGTCCCCCTGTCCCCTCTGCGGTTGTGCTGGTCACATCTTGTAGTCACAGCAGGGAATAAAGAAAAAAAAAAAGGACTAAAATGCACACTTTTGTAAAAACAATAAATAAATAAATAAATAACACCGCCTCGCTGCTGGCCTTCGAGACTTCAGGAGGGACGTTTCCCCAGTCACCTGGGGGAGACGACTAGGACCAGGGTGGCGGCTGTCCTGAGGGCTGGATTTTGGAACGGCCGCGGACGAGTGTGAGGAGGAGAGGGGGGGGGGGGGGGCGGGGGGGCAGGACCAGGGCCCGGCTGGCACCGCCCCGCCTTCCAGGACCTGACCACCTGGGGGCTCCTGCACACCCCAGCCCTGCTCACCCCAGCAGGCCCTCCGCCTGCAGCGGGCCCAGGCAGCTTCCAGAGTGCGATCAAAGCCACCACACCAAGGCCGTTGATCCCAGCTCATATTTTTTTTTTTAAATATTTATTTTTTTAGTTGTAGTTGGACACAATACATTTATTTATTTATTTTTTTTGTGGTGCTGAGGATCGAACCCAGGGCCGTGCATGTGCTAAGCGAGTGCTCTACTGCTGAGCCCCAGCCCCAGCCCTTAATATTTTTTCTCCTTCTTAATGGCCAATGCATTTATTTCCATGCGACTCAGAAAATATAAAACTAGCCTCACAAACCCTTGAGTTGCACAGTAATGTGCCTTGGCCTGTGGGAAGCAGTTTGCACACACACACACACACACACACACACGCACACGCAACTCAAAAAACAGGTTGACAAAGAAATAAAGATGGGCCAGGTATAGTGGCACACGCCTGTCATCCCAGTGGCTCTGGAGGCTGAGGCAGGAGGATCGTAAATTGGAGGCCAGCCTCAGCAAAAGCAAGGTGCTAAGCAACTCAGTGAGACCCTGTCTCTAAGTAAAATACAAAAAAGGGCTGGGGATGTGGCTCAGTGGTTAAGCTCCCCTGGGTTCAATCTGGTACCAAAAAAAAAAAACACAAACAAATCCAGAAAAACAACATATTGCCTCATGTGCTTCACTTCCATAAAGAATATGCAACACTTTGGGGTTAGAATTTTGTAGGTTCGACATTGTGTGCCGTGTCCCTTCTTTCCACTTTGGGAATGTCCCACCTCTTGTTTATCAAAGTTTACTTTGTATTTTTCTCTTTGCTGCTGCTCCTCCTCCCTCCCTCCATTCAGCGCCCCCTTAATGGTCTTGGGCAAATCTCTGGCCCATGTGATGGCTTCTCTTATGTGTGGGAGAGGAGTCGCAGGCCCTGTTTCTGTGTCTTGTTACACTAGAATCAGCCAAGTGACTTCACCAAGTTCTTGTACCAGTCCCCATTTCTGTCAACAGGACAGGAGAATTCTTGTCTCTTTGTTTTAGCAGTGACTGGAATCTTCCCCCTGACTCTTCCTGATAAATTTCTTCTCTTCCCCATTCTTATTTTTTGGTACTGAGGATTGAACCCAGGAGTCCTTAACCACTTAGCCACATCGCCAGCCTTTTTAATATTTTATTTGAGACGGTCTCACTGAGTTGCTGAGGCTGGCCTCAAACTTGCAATCCTCCTGCCTCAGCCTCCCCAGCCGCTGGGATTACAGGTGCCACCATACCAGGCTCAATGGGTTTTAAATTGCCACATCTCTGAGTGCAATTGAGCACATTTTTGTTCACTTAAGAGCTGTTTCTATTTTCTTCTCAAAAAGTTTTCTATCCATAGCCTTTACCATTTTTTTCTACTCTTTTTTTCTTATTGATTTGTAGGCACTTTTTACATATCGTGTTCCCAGATGAGTGTGTGCACCTCTTCTTTAACAAGCATCTTTTTAGTTCCAGTTATTATAGGTTGGAATTAACAGATTCTGTGTGTGTGACTGTTCCTCGACCACAGCCAGTGACTCTGTCCGGGTTTATTATACGTTCATGCATAGGTGTGCTAAGCCGTGTCCGATTCTTTTCTTTCTTTCTTTTTTTTTTAACTTTTTAAAAGTATTTATTTAGTTTGCTTTTTTAGTTGTATACATCACGTTTATTTTTTACGTGGTTCTGGGGATCGAACCCGGGCTGCGCACGTGCTAGGCGAGCGCTCTACCGCTGAGCCACAACCCCAGCCCCCCACTTTTCTACTGGACTGATTCAGTTCCTGAGCTCAGTCCCCAGAGCTATTTTGTTCAATATTGCATGCCCAGGGCACCCTGCGTTACCGTGCTATCTAGGACTTCACTTAAAAGTGCTGATTAGCTAGGCACAGAGGCACACGCCTGCGACCCCAGCAACTTGGGAGGCTGAGGCAGGAGGCTCACAAGTTCAAGGCCAGCCTCAGCACCTCAACAAGACCCTCAGCAACTTAGCAAGCCCATCTCAAAAACAAACAAAAAAAAAAAAAACAGAGCTGGGGTTTGGCTCAGTGGTCGAGTGCCATTGGGTTCAATCCCCAGGAATAAAAGTAAAAATAAAAATAAAAATAAAATAAAAGTGCTGACTGGATTAATTCATTAACTAATTAATTTCTAAATGGTTTGCAGTACTTGGAGAGAGGGAGATATTGGACGTCCCAATATTGGGAGGAAAGCCACAGTGCTTACCACCTCTATCAGGGCCACCTCCTCAAGACCCAGAGAAGCAGGAAATTAGGCTTTTTTTTTTTTTTTTTTTTGTACCAGAGATTGAATCCAGGGGGGCTCAATCACTGAGCCACGTCCCCAGCCCTTTTTACATTTTATTTAGAGACAGGGTCTCGCTGAGTTGCCAGGGCCTCATCATGGCTGAGGCTGGCTTTGAACTCGCGATCCTCCTGCCTCGGCCTCCCAAGTGCTGGGATTACAGGCGTGCGCCACCGCGCCCGGCTCAGAAATGAATCTCTTCATGTGAAATCTCCCACTTCAAAATGTTGGCAAACATCTGTCCCTGCATAGACCCCCGAGACTTTGGGCTGCCAGTCTGCCAAGCCCGGATTTGGAAGCTCTTCAAACACATGCTCCTACATGACAGGCCGGTCACCACAGTCCTGGAGGGAGGCGTGCGGAGGCCGAAGCTGAGGTTCAGAGTGGGAAAGTGGCTTGCCTAAGGCCCTCGGCCGGGAGGGGCACGTGTGTGCGGCGGGGAGGGTGGACACCTGGACCCCGGGCTCTTCTTCAGAAAGAAATTTGGGCATTTCTGAGGACCTGTGGAGCCAATGCTCAGAGCTCTGGGCCCAAGTCCTCTTTCAGGGTTGGTCCTGAGCAGGATGAAGCTTGGCCTGGGGCCCACCGAGCCCCTTCCAGTGCAGGGACGGCAGGTTGAGCCCCTCCTGAAGCCGCTGGGCGGGTCTCCGCTGCTCCCGACCTCACGGAGCTCCACGCGCTGCAATTCATCACCGCGGCCTCCGCTGCAATGATCTTATATTAGGAGGGAAGCCTCACCCCGCGGCGCGGGCCTCTCCAGGGAGGCCGAGGCTCCCGGAGACCCAGGCAGGACGCGGTTTCCACGCCCCCTCCCTGCTCCGGGGGCCCTTGTGCCTCGGCCTCCCTCAGTCCCACCGCCTTCTGGGCTGGGGGGTCGCAGCAGATGGGTGGGCCCGGCCCTCCCGCGTGGAGGGTGGAGCTCGCTGAGTTACTCCTGCCAATCAAGAACGGAGAACCAATAATGATAAAGAAAAACGACCGCGATAGCGGAGCCCACAGAGCCCCCTCCAGCCTCCATCTGATGGATTCCTGGCTAGAGGCCCGGAACAAAACAGACCCCCCACACACACACCAGGAGGGCAGCGTTGAAACAAGGACTGCTGGACAACACGCAACACATTATTTTAGAGTGGACTAAGAATTGTAAAATGGTCGCCAGGGCCGGGCGCGGTGGCCACGCCTGTCATCCCAGCACTTGGGAGGCCGAGGCAGGAGGATCGCGAGTTCAAAGCCAGCCTCAGCCATGGCGAGGCACTTAGCAACTCAGTGAGACCCTGTCTCTAATAAAATACAAAAAAGGGCTGGGGATGTGGCCCAGTGGTCGAGTGCCCCTGAGTTCAATCCCCGGGTACCAAAAAAAAAAAAAAAAAAAAAAAAGGTCGCCAGGCAAGAGAGGTGCCCCGTGCCTGTCATCCCAGCAGCTGGGGAGGCTGAGGCCGGAGGATCGCAAGTTGGAGGCCAGCCTCAGCAACTCAGGGAGGCCCTGTCTCTAAATAAAATATAAAAAGGCCTGGGATTGGGTCAGTGGTTGAGCACCCCTGGGTTCAATCCTTGGTACCACAATTAATTAATAGAATGGATGGTGGGGCTGGGGCTGTGGCTCAGCGGCAGAGCGCTCGCCTCCCACGTGCGCGGCCGGGGTTCGATCCTCCGCACCACGTAAACATAAATGCATTGCATTGTGTACAACTAAAGTAAATGAATAAATATTTTAAAAAATAGAATGGATGGTAAAAGAAAAGTAGGGGAAAGGGAAACAATTTGCTTATTGGGAGGTGACCTTGGCACAGAGGCAGAATTCTCAGGGTGGAGGGACCAGAAGACACAAAGACCAGGGGAGGTGGAGTGGGGTGTGTGTGTGTGGTGTCCCGGCCTGTTCTAAGCACAGAAGGAAAGCCACGGTCCCTGGAAGAAGGAGAGAAGGAAATGGGACCTGGGAGGTCACAAAGTTCTTCTGTAGGTTCCAAGGAGTTTGGCTTTCATTCTAAAAGGTTTTTATTTTCTCTCTCTCTCTCTCTTTTTTTTTTTTTTTTTTTTTTTTTTTTGGTACCGGGGATTGAACTCAGGGGCACTCGACCACTGGGCCCCATCCCCAGCCCTTTTTTGTATTTGATTAGAGGCAGGGTCTCACTGAGTTGCTAAGTGCCTCGCCATGGCTGAGGCTGGCCTCCAACTCGCGATCCTCCTGCCTCGACCTCCCCAGTGCTGGGATGACAGGCGTGGGCCACCGAGCGCCGGGCAGTCAGCTCCTGTCGAGAATTTCCGGCCCTTCCATCCATCCTTTCAACAAGCACTTATGGAGCACCTACTGTATGCCTGGGGCCAAAAAAAAAAAAAAAAGCTCGTGCTTCTGGGGACCCCACCGCCTGGAGCAGGTGGGGTCCTGGGACAGGACCCCCTGTCCCACCTGCCCTTCCTGGGCCACTCTGGGACGCCCGCGGCCGCCAGGTGGCGCTGCGCGCTCGCTCTTGGGCCGCGGCCGGGGGTCCCGAGGCCCGCGGGAGCCGGGAGGGGGCGGGGCGGGCGGGGTCGCTCGGCAGGTTGCGTGACTTTGGGTTTGACCTGCCTGGAGATGAGCTAATCCCGCCGTATAATAGGCTCGGGGGAGATAGGGAAACGGCTGCGGCGCTATCTGCGTCGCCATGGGGACCATCGCGCGCGGGCGGGGCGCGAGCCTGGAAAAATACAGCCTTTGTCGGCGGCGCGTGTCACTCACGGCGCGGGGACCTCGGGCGGCCGGGCTCGGGCTCGCTGGGCCCAGCTGCAGGGTTTCAGCGGAGAGGCTCTGGGGGCCGGGACCCCTGGGTGTCCCCAAACTCCTCGCTCCACGTCCAGTTTCTGCTACAAACAGGGCCCGTGCCTCTGTCACCAGCGCCCCCGTCTCTGTCCCCTCCCCGAGCGGCAGGGTCCAGGTGGCCGGCTACACTCGCGAGCACACGGCCAGGCCCTCCCTCCCGCCCTCTGGCTGTGCATGCACCTGGGCACATCTGGGCTCCAAAGAGGCACAAGGACACAGCTGCCCGCAGACCCTTGCGCACTCCCAAACACACACCCGCGTGCGGACGCTGACAACCGCATTCACCTGCGACAGAGGCACAGCCCTCCGGCTCGCACGCCCCCCCAAACGCACCAAGCGCACGCACGCCTGTCATCCCAGCGGCTGGGGAGGCTGAGGCCGGAGGATCGCGAGTTGGAGGCCAGCCTCAGCAACTCAGCGAGGCCCTGTCTCTAAATATAAAATGAAAAGGGCGTGGAGGGGGCTCCGGGGCTGGGCGGCCCTGGGTGCAGTCCCTGCCTGCGCCCACGCTGGTGCCCCGCGCGTCTTCCCGTGCGCGCCCTCCGAGGCCACGTCCGGGCGCTCAGCTCACTTTTTGGCGGTCCGCGTGTTTGCCACACTCGCACGCACACCCACCTCCCCGCTTGCCGGGCGTCCACTACTCGCTGGCCCTCCAAACACGCCCGGCCGCAGCCCCCCGGGGGCGCACACTCGGGTGGCCCCGGCGGGCAGGCTGGAGGCGCGGGGCGCGGGGCGCGCGACGGGCCCCCGCGGGTGGCTATCGGGCTGCCCATCAGCGCGCGGATCTGCGGCGGTAAATGCTGCAGTCGATGGCGGGCGCATTTGTTGTGCGCGCTCTGAAAGGCTCCGATAATCTGGGAGGCAGAGATAAGGAACACCATTTATTCCGCAGCACTTTGGAAACAATTCCCAACCCTGTACAACCCCATACTCGGGCAGCCTCCGGGAGCCGGGCAGATAACGATTGGCTATTCATTATCTTCTCCGGGAACAAAGATTAGCCGGCCGAGATGAAAAATTACCCGGGACAGCGGCACAACCCCGCCCGGCCCGCGGGTCCTGCGCTCACGCCCTGCCCTGCCTCCTCCCGAGGCTCAGCCTCCTGCGCTCTCCTGGGCGTCCCGGCCGGGGTCCATCTCATCCTGTCCATCCTCGGAGACCATCATCCTTCCTTTGTGTCCCCACCCCTCTCTCTCTCCTCTCTGGGCCTTTTTTGCTTCTTCCTCTCCCCAAGACCCTGAACAGCCTCTCCAAGAGTTCTCTCTTCTTCTCGGTCTGTATCTTTTTCTTTTTGGAGACTAGGGATGGGACCCAGGGACGCTCAACCACTGAGCCACATCCCCAGCCGTTTTAATGTTTTCTTTAAAGACAGGGTCTCTCGCTGAGCTGCTTAGGGCTTTCCTTAAATTGCTGAGGAGACTGGCCTCCAACTTGCAATCCTCCTGCCTCAGCCTCCCTAGCTGCTGGGATTACAAGCAGGTACCACTGGGGCAGGCTGTATCTTGTTCTTGTTTATGTCTTTCTCTGGTTAACACTTTCTCTGCCTTTATTGCCATCTCTCTGATCCTTTCCGCCACTTGTTATTTTTTTCTGAAGGTCCCCAACCTCTAACCTACATTCCCAACAGTGTTTCTGTCCCTCTCTGTTGATTTTTTTTTTTTTTTTTTTTTTTTTTTTTTTTTTTTGTGGTACCTGGGATTGAACTCAGGGGCACTCGTCCACTGGGTCACATCCCCAGCCCGTTTTTGTATTTTATTTATTTAGAGACAGGGTCTCACTGAGTTGCTAAGTGCCTCGCCATTGCTGAGGCTGGCTTTGAACTCGCGATCCTCCTGCCTCAGCCTCCCAAAGTGCTGGGATTACAGGCGTGCGCCACCGCGCCCGGCTTCTCTGTTGATTTTTTTTTTTTTTTTAATTTCCCCTTGGGGCTGCTTTTCTTTTGCTCCTTCTTGAGTCTCAATTTCTCTCCGTCTGGCCCGCCCTGGACTGACTTCTCCAGGCCCCCTTCCCCCGGGGCGCTGGAGGCCACTGCCAAGCTCAAATCCACACGCGGGAGGCTCGGCCCAGTGGGCAGACAGCGGTTGGAACCGGGGGTGCTGGACCTTGACCGTCCCCCCTGCGAGGGGACAAGACTGAACTGGAGACAGGTCCTGCCGACACCTGGGGCCCCAGAGTGATTTGCACCAGGACCAAGCCCCTCCCCGACGACGAGGGGGGTTGGAGGCCGGTGGTCCCCACGAGGCCACCTCATTAGAGCGGTTATTCAGCATGGGCTGGCGACGGCAGATAAGCGCTTATCAGCTCATCTCCCCTCCCACAGACAGACAGCAAGTGCCCGAGCAAATGGCACCCCGGAGCTCCCTGGCTGCGTGCCCTGCTGCTCAGGACAGGGGTGGGGAGCCCAGGCGCCTGAAGGATGCGCCAGCTGTGTTGACCAGCGACGTCCCTGTCCCAGACACGGGGTAGCCCTGGGCAGAGGCACACACCCAGCCTCAAGATCGACGTCTCGACTGGGGACGCTCGATACAGAGACAGGCCACCCCGTCCCCGTCGATTCCCTACCGAGACGCACACTGCTGTGGCGACGCGTGTGCCTGGACCCGCCCCTCCCCACCGCCAGCTCGGTGTCACACGGTGACACTCACGCTGTTAAGGGCAGGACTCGCAGACAGACAGACAGACGCAGGAGAAAGCACACCCAGATTCCCAGAAACATCCGTCAATAGGCAGAATCACATATGCAGACCCACAGTGGGGCGATCGCACGAGGTCGCCCACACGCACGTGGGGACACTCGCGGATTTGCGAACACTTGGAAAGACCGGCTCCCTGTGTCACATGCTTCTTGGAGAGGATGATCCCAGAGTCACACACAGGGACACACACCCAGTTTCTCGGACAGACTCTCCTGGGTAGGTGACAATAAGAACCATGCTCTGAAAAAGTCACTCGGTGACCCCTACTGTCCAGTCCACAAACTCTCAGTGCTCCACAGGAAGAAATGGATGTGTGGATCCAGTTTGCTTCGCAGATATCTCTGGGTGCCGGTCCATGCAGGCAGACTCAAGCAGGACACAGGGAGTCGCCTGCTTCGAGCAACGGAGTTACTGCAAGATTTGGAGACAGACCCGTGCCTGTCATCCCAGCGGCTCGGGAGGCTGAGGCAGGAGGATCGCAAGGTGGAGGCCAGCCTCTGCAACTTAGCGAGGCCCTAAGCAACTCAGTGAGACTCTGTCTCTAAATAAACTACCAAAAAAAAAAAAAAAAAAAAAGGCTGGGGATGGGGCTCAGTGATGGAGTGCCCCTGAGTTCAATCCTGGGTACCCCCTTCTAAAAAAACAAAATGACAAGAGAGGATGGCAGGTGCTACAAAGATGAGTGGACAGACCCACCCCTCTCTGGGGCATGCCTGGGACGGTGACCATGGGCTTCCCCAGTCCTTCCAGGGCAAAGCCCTTTCTCTCTGAGCCTAAGGCCACTGTGTCCCTAAGTAACCGAAATGGGAGGGGTACGCAGAGGACACGGGATCGTTTAATTCCTTGACAGGGCCCTCGGTAGGACTAGGACCAGATCTCGGTCTGTGACAAACGCAGAAGCCATCTGGGGAGGGGACTCCCATACCCAACCTTCTAAGGACAAGCCTCTGCCTCCATTTTTCCACTTTCTGGAGCCGGAGACGGCCCGGAGGCCCCAGAAACTCCCCTCCCAAAATGTTCATGTCCCGCTCCCGAGTGGGGACCTGGGGGGGGGGAGGAGAGCAGGCTGGCGGCTGGGCCTCGCCAAGGCAGCCTGGGAGCCGTGCAGAGCCGTGCCCGGGCGAGCGGCGGGCCTGTGAGTGCACCACTCACATTTGTGCCGTCTTGGCGTGACCCAGATCGCCGGTTTGGGGACAGCCACCTAGCCACGTTGGCAGCCACTCACGTGTGGGTGTCCGTGTGGGCCCTGGTGGCGGTGGGCTGGGGAAGGAAGAGGAGCGCAGCGCGTGTGCCCAGGGCTCCCGACGGTCCCCGGGGAGCCACCGCAGGCCGAGCGCGTCCCTGGGACCAAGAGCGGGGCGCGCGTGTGCGCCCGGGAGAGGCGGGGCGGCCCGGGGTGCTCGGACGGGGGTGTCTGGTGGCCCTCGGCCGGCCAGGCCGGCGACCGGACGGCGACCGGGGCGCAGAGCCGAGGGCGCTCCCTGCCCCCCGCCATGTCGAAATAAAACCCGGCGGCGCTGCGGCCGGAGCCGGAGGAGCGCAGGGAGGCGACAGGGGTGGCGGGCCACGCGCGGGGCTCACCGCTCACCCTAGCCGGCGACCCCTCCCCAGGTGGCCCACACGGCGGACAAAAGGGCCGGCTGCGCTCCACGCGGTGGCTGTGCGCGCCGCCCGGCCTTCGCGACCCGGTGCGCCCGGGGCGCCGCCCCCTGCCACCCGCTGGGTAAGTCCCCTCCGCTGCCGCCCGCCCGCCCGCCCCGGGGTGGCACCCACGATCCTGTCTCGGGGGCTCTCCCTGGCTCTCCCGGCGGCTCCAACTCGACCTCGGGAGGCCTGACCCGGGCGTCCCCGGGGCGTCTGGGGACCTGGGCCCCGCAGGCCCGCCGGCCCCGCTCCCCGTCGCTCAGATCCCAGCATCCCCGGAGCCGCGCCAAGGCTCCCCCTCCCGGTGCCCGAGCTGCCGCCTTTGTCTCGCGGGTCCTCAGCCCGGGCCGCCGCAGCCCCTGCGCCAGAGCCGGGGCGGCCGCTGCACCTGCCGCCGGTCCCGTGCGCCGGCTTTGCGCGGCTTAACCCGGCTCGCTCCTGCTCGCGCCCCCGCGGGCCGCACCCCGCGGGCTTTTATCCTGTGTGGCTGGGGTGCAGGTGGGGGGCAGTGCCCGGTCTGCACGTCTCCCCCTGCCCCGAGCCGGGAGTCAGAATCCGTTTAGGGGATTTCAATAAGAACCGGGGGTCGCCGCGCTCGGGCATCTGCAGGCGGGGGGCGGCTGCGGCTGGACCGGGGCGTGCGGCCGAGTGGCTTGGATCGGGGCTTGACCCAGCTGCGAGGGGAAAGGCCCCGCCTTCAGGATCCGCGGGTTTGGTGGCCGCTGCTTTCCCAGCAAGCAAGGAAAGAAATTCGTTTGTTTTGAAAAAAAAAAAAAAAATATATATATATATATAGCCACATCTGCCGGGGTCGGGAACATCTGGTGGGGAGCTCCGGGTCTACGCGGCGTCCCCGCGCCGGGATTCGTTTAGGAGCAAGCAGGATTCGGGGAGCAGGTAGGGTCAAAGCGGCTGCCCAGGCGTCTGGAGAGCGTCTCCCAGGCGAGTTGACAAATTGCAAACAAATTGCGTCTAACGAAAGGGATTTCGCAGTTGTCACGTCGCCATTCAGTTCTGCCAGGGCCTCTGGCCGCCACCGAGCTGTGAGGCGGAGGAGGGAGAAACGCGGTGGGATTGTCCGAGGTCGCAGGCGCCGCATCCCCAGGGCGCTGGCCTGAGGTGGGGGTTCCAACCTGCGGAGGAGACGCAGAACCTCCCCGGTGCCTGGGGGCCAGGCTGTCAGGACGCCTACGACGCTGCGCCCGGTCTCTAGTCTCCCAAAGAACCAGCCCGAGCCGGCTCGATGAGGAGGCCGGGAAGAGGAGAGTGAGGCTGGGCTGGGGGCAGTGGGGTGCAAGAGAAGGCCGGGGTCTCAGAGGAGAGCGAGCTTCTGATTTGTGAAAAGTGAGCCCCAGTCCCCAGTTGGGGGGGACCTCTGGAGGGCTGAGGGCAGCCTGGGCAGATCTGGGTACCCTAATCACAGGGACTTCCAAATCTTAGGCGCCCTGGGTGTCCCCACTTCCTCCCTACGGTCTTTCAAGGTTTATTGACAGCGTTGCCAAGTAAAACTCCCCATGGGAAGGAAGGCATTTACCAAGCTTACGGGTTCTTTGAACCACCCCCCACCACCACCTTTCCTGCCGGCCAATTAGCTGCCCACTGGGAAAGGCTAGAAGAGCTAGAAGGCAAACTTATGATCCGCCTCGGATGAGTGAAGTTGAAACAAAGGGCTCAGAGTGGAGGGCTGGACCCAGACCTGGGCTGCGGTGACTTGGCCTGGTGTCTGGCAGCCTTTTTGCAGAAGCGGGGTGGTGCTCTGAGGCGCCCGGAGTAGTTGGACTCCCGGTGTGGAGACATCCCGGGCAGATCGGTGGCATGCTTCGTGGGGAATTCTGGGATCACTTGAAAAGGGCCGTTGTTCAGTTCTGTTTTTTCTCAGCCAACCTTCCTGAGTCGTCGGGAGAAAAATCTGGTTCCGGTGTAAGGAAAGCGACAGCTCCTTAGTGCGATCAAAGCAGCGTTTGCAGCTGCGCTCAGGAACACAACAACAACAACAAAAAATTGACCAGGGGGGAACTTATCCCTCCGGTGATGTTCTGAGGTCGCCATAATCCGAGGCTAAAACTGGAATGAATGTGCTCTGGTCGGGGTGGGCTGGAGCCCCGGCTGAGCCTGGGGACTGACCTGGCTGGCCATCCCCGGAGTTTGCTGGGGACTAGAAGTGGCAGGACTGTCTGGCAGGCCTAGCGGGTGAGGCTTTAGGCCGTCCTTGTCCGTCGATCTGTCTGGCTCAGGCACGCACTGAGAGCGCAGGCCCCCCGTTCATTGGCCCCCTCGGCGTATTTGCTACCGGGCGTGGCAATCGGCTGTCCCAAGCGGGTTCATTTCTGGCTGGAAAACTGCGATCCCGCGTCCGACGCACGAGTCCTAACCCCGGCGGAGGCTCGGCCGAGCCAGCTGGCTGCCTGCAGTTTCCAGGAAGGCATCTCCGAGGGTCTCCCGGGACCTGGCAGAAGCCCCCCTTTTCCTTTTTTTTGTCCTCTACGCCCAGATCGCGGGCAGGCAGGCTGGTGGGGGTCTCGGGAGGCCCCTACTCAAGCGTCGCCTAACCGCCCGGCTAAGCCTCTCTGCGCGGCGATTTTCTGAGCTGCCGAGCGGGGTAATTAAATCCCCGCCGCGCTCCGTTCCCGGCCGGCCGGCGGCAGGGCGAGGGCTCCGGTTTGGACAGGGGACCCTCCGCCCGCGCGGGCTCGGGGTGCTGCCGGGGAGGGACACAGGCCCGATTCCTGGAGCTGAAATCGCAGCCCCCTGGCCCAGGACGGGAGGATCATTTCAACCAAACTTTGGGGCAGAAAAAGGCGGATTACCTGCGTTCCCGGCCGCTCCGCGCTGCCCACCTCCGCGCGAGCCGAGGCGCCGATCGCGGCCGGCGAGAAGCTTCCGCTCGGCCCGGCCTTCACCGCCTGCGGCGGGTCCAGCTTCCCGCGCTCCGCCCTGCCCGGTTCCAGCTCAGTGGCCTGGCCGGACACGGGGGTCCCGAGGCCGCGGCGTCCCGGAGCGGCTCCCGTGGAGGCCGGAACGAGCTCGCGGCGCCGAGGAAGGGTCGCGGCCTGAGCGAGGGAGGGAGAGAGCGGAGGCGCCGGGCCGGGCGCGCGGGGAGCGCACACCTGGAGGCGCCGCGGCGCTCACCTGCCACGCTGGGGCCGCAGGCCCGGAGCCCCCGGCCTCGCGCCCCGGCTCCCGGCCCGGCCCGGCGCGCCTCCCCGGGCGGACGCCGGCCTGCCCTCCCGAGGAGCGGGTTCCGAGCAGCCCAGGCCCTGCTCTCGCCCGGACGGAAAGGCTCGGGAGGGCAGCGGGCGGCCCGGCGCCGGGGTCCCGCGCAGCCGAGCTCCGCGCCCCCGGCCCACGCCTGTACCTGCGCCGGGGCCTGGACGAGCGGACGCCGGCGCAGAGGCGGGCGGAGGCCCGGCCGGAGCCCGCGCCCCCTCGGCGCTGCCTCGAGCTGGCCGGGGAGGGGGTGGCCGGGGCGCGCCGAGGAGCGGAGCCCGGCCGGGCGCCCCCCGAGCCGAGGGGACCGAGGGCGTCCCTCCCTCCTCGGATTATTAAAAAGTTCATTTCCTGGCGAATCGGGTGACGTCAGGGCCCGGCGTCGCGGTGGCGGGGCCGCCGGCCGGAGAAGCCGCCTCCAGTTACCCAATTACCGACTGTCAATCCCGCCGCCCCTCCCCCGCCTCGGTGTGAGGGGCGGCGGGACCCCAGCCCTCCTCCGCCCGGTGCCCCCTGGGGTCCTGCGGGATCTGCACCCCGATCGTGGGCCCAGCAAGGGCAGAGGAGCCGGAGGACGCCCACGACGCCCCCATCCCCGCACCTGTTTAGGTCCCCCCAAATGTCTGGGGCGGCCCCTCTCCGGCCACAGCCTCCTTCGGAGCCCGGTCCCGGGTCTGCAGGGGCGGCAGCTGGGCTTGCGCGCCGGCCCACTGAAGCCGCAGAGCCGGATCCCCGGGGCGGAGGTGTGTGGATCGCCGTTCCAGGTGACCTGGGGGACCAAGTGCCGGGAGACCACCGCCGGTACCCTCCCCAGGGACCGCCTCGGGGAGTCACAAAAAAAAAAAAAATAAATAAAAAATAAAAAATAAAATAAAATGCCTTCTTTCTGCCCCGGGGCATCTTGCTTGGGCCACCGCTGGCGCCAGTCCGGGTGTCCTCGGCCTCGCCCCAGGCTGTTCAGCCCGGTGGTCTGCGAAGGCCACGCCTGGGGAGGGGATGACCCTCCCCCGTTGGGAGCCGCCGGCCAGGCCACCTCCACGGGGTCAAGCGCAGCCCGGAGCGGCCCAGGAGCCTCCGGGCCGAGAGTTCCTGCTGCTCTCCGCTCGGGCCGTCCGGGCAGCTGCGCGGGGAGCCCTCCCCGCCCCCGCCCAGGCAGCCCCCGAGCGGGGGGAGGGAACGGTCTGGGAAGGTGGCCGGGCTCCGAGTGACCACGTTCCGTGGCAAAGGAGGTGGGGCTTCCTCCGAGAGAGTGGAGGGCTGGGGTCCCCAGGAGAGGGCACCCAGGGCGGGCGCAAGGGCCCGGCTTCTGGCAAGAAAGGGGCCCAGTTAATGGTTAGTTGCTGGGAGAGGGGCCCCGAGCTTGGAGGGACCCGACAGTGTCCCCAAGAAGGGGTGCAGGGTTCGTCCCGCGGGTGAGGGTCCCTCGAGGGGGGCGTTGGCAGCAGGGGCTGCCGGGAGGGAGGGCGCTGGGAGGGGGCCCGCCAACCGAGGGGGCCCGCCCGCGGGTCAGTCCGGGAGTCCAGCGGACCGGGAGTTGCGCGCTCAGCCAATGGGGGGCGGAGGCTGGGCGGCGCGCGGCGCTGATTGGCTGGCGCCGGCTTCTTAGGCGTGCGCGGCCCCCGCTTCATGTCTGTGCAGGAGTCGGCAGCTGGCGCCAGGGCGGCCGGAGGATGCCGAGGGGCCGGAGCCGGGCGGGCCCGAGGCCGAGGCGCGCGCTGTCCCCCGCCCCTACCCCGTGAGCCCCGCAGCCGCCGACGCTCTGCAGCTGGGCCCGCCGCCCCCGGGGCTCTCGTGGGCGCTCCCGCACTTTGGACCGCCGTGTCCCTTCCCTGCCTGCGGCGCTGCGTGTGTAAGTTTGGGGTGCGGAGCGGACTGGGGGCTTGGGGTGGCTCCTAGTTTTGGAGGGGTCCCCGCTGGGGCCCAGGCTGCCGCCTGATCGCTCGGCCGTGCCTTGCTGAGGGGGGTCCGGATTGTGCCACTTGGGAGTGCGCTCGGGGGCTTGGCTCTCGGCCCGTGGGGCTGCGGGTGCGTGTTCGGGGGGGAGGGGGTCGCGATCCGTCTGTGCACCCGCCGCCAAGTGTAGGTGTGTACGTGTCGCCGGGATCCTGTGCCCCAGCGGGGGTCCCGGGCTCGCGTCTCCAACTTTTCGCCTGAGTTCGGGTGTTGGCGCACCAGGAGGGCGGGGGGTGCAGTGCCTTCCGTGAGCGTTCGTTAGGGTCACCGGGTGTCAGGGCTCGCCCCCCCCCCCCGTGTGTGACCCCGCGTGCACGGGCGTGTGGCTTCGGGATCGCGGGTCACCATGTGAGCGTGCGTGGCCGAGCCCCCTCCCCCGCCTTCCTTTCGTTTTGAGCCTGGCGCTTTCCTCCCACCCGGGGCCGGTCCTCCGCGGGGCTCGGTGACGCGCGTGACGCCGCGCGGTGGGACTTTGAGGGGGTCTGAGATCGGCGGCCACCCTCACCGCCCCCCCGCTGTCGCCCAGGGCCGCCGCCCCCTCCTCCCAGATCGCGAGCCGCTGCCCGCGCCGCCGGCCATGGAGGTGGCGCCGGAGCAGCCGCGCTGGATGGCGCACCCCGCGGTGCTGAACGCCCAGCACCCCGACTCGCACCACCCGGGCCTGGCGCACAACTACATGGAGCCGGCGCAGCTGCTGCCCCCGGACGAAGTGGACGTCTTCTTTAACCACCTCGACTCGCAGGGCAACCCCTACTACGCCAACCCGGCCCACGCGCGGGCGCGCGTCTCCTACAGCCCGGCGCACGGTGAGCCTCGGGCCGGGCTGCCGGTGGCCGCCGCGCCAGGCCGGCCGCGGGAGGGGTGCGGGCCGCGCCGGCGGCTTCCCGGATGTGGGATCCGCAGGACTCGCCGCCGCGAAGGACGGGGCTGGGAGAGACGGGGCTCTGCCCGCTGGGCAGGAGGGTTCCCTGGATCTAGGTCGGTCCCCAGCCCCCGGGGAGGGGTCCTCTGGGTGCCACCGGTCCTTCCGCTCTGGACTGGCCTTCCCGAGTTCCCGAGGCTTTCCGGGTGCGGTCGTTAGTTTCTGGTGTTCTTGGGGGCTGGCGGGTGGTGCATGGGCATTGCGAGTGTCGGGGGCCACCCTGATGCCCTGTCCCTCTGCACGCAGCTCGCCTGGCCGGGGGGCAGATGTGCCGGCCCCACCTGCTGCACAGCCCCGGGTTGCCCTGGCTGGACGGGGGGAAGGCAGCGCTGTCCGCCGCGGCCGCGCACCACCACAATCCCTGGACCGTGAGCCCCTTTTCCAAGACCCCGCTGCACCCCTCCGCCGCTGGCGGCCCCGGAGGCCCGCTCTCCGTCTACCCGGGGGCGGCTGGTGGCAGCGGGGGCGGCAGCGGGAGCTCGGTGGCCTCCCTCACCCCCACGGCGGCGCACTCCGGCTCCCACCTCTTCGGCTTCCCACCGACGCCACCCAAAGAAGTGTCTCCCGACCCCAGCACCACGGGGGCCGCCTCCCCGGCCTCCTCCTCTGCAGGGGGCAGCGCAGCCCGGGGGGAGGACAAGGACGGTGTCAAGTACCAGGTGTCACTGACCGAAAGCATGAAATTGGAAGGCGGCAGCCCTCTGCGCCCAGGCCTCGCCACCATGGGCACCCAGCCTGCTACCCACCACCCCATCCCCACCTACCCCTCCTACGTGCCCGCGGCCGGGCACGAATACGGCAGCGGGCTGTTCCACCCGGGGGCTTCCTGGGCGGCCCGGCCTCCAGCTTCACCCCCAAGCAGCGCAGCAAGGCGCGATCCTGCTCAGGTAAGCCCTGGTGCCCGGGGGCCGGTGAGGGCGGTGCGCTCTGGGCCTTTGCGCAGGGGACTGGGAGTTGGCAGAGCGGACCCTGGCACCCTCCCTCCCAGCAGTTCACAGAATGGGATCAAAGGGAGCCTGAAACTTTTTGCTCTGAGTAGCCCCCACATCGCAGGCCCTCCCCCCCCCTCCGCCATCCCCTCTCCAAAAGTGACCAGAGCGCAGAAGGAGATTGCCCCCTCCTCTCCCTGGGTCCTCTGACGATCCAAGCACCCTCGTGGCCGGAGCTGTGGGTGAGGTTGGCAAGTCCCAGCACAAGTGCCTACGTGTGTCGCGGGAGTGTTTCAGAGTTTCCAGACCCTTGAGGAATCTGGTTCTCCAACTCGGTCCCATCTCGGAATCTGACGGCTCCTGATCTTCTTGGGAGATTTTTTTTTTCCCCCAAAGCAAAATTCCCAGGACTTGTTTCTCCCTCCTGCCCCCCCCCCCCCCCCGCATGCCCTTCACTCCCCCTCCCTGAGGGCTGGAGCCAGGGGACAAGGGGACTGAGCCACGGGTACCCGCACTGCTGCAGCAGTGGCCAGATCGAGCTGGGTTTGTCCAGGAATCTGGCTTTGGGGCAGTGACCTGTGGCTACCACAGCTGTCGCCATCTCCTTCCCAATTCCTCCGAGCCAGGGAGGGGGGAAAGATCCTTATAAGTTTTTTTTTTTTTTTTTTAGTCCAGTAACCAAGCGTCCCTTTCTAGGACACACTGACAATTTAGTTTTTGAACTAAATCAGGAAGAATTTCCCAGGGGTTGGGACAGCGAGGGGAGTCCCCTGCTTGATTCCAAATCCAGAGCGACAGCCCGACTCAGGGTCCCAAGTCTGCTTGCTCCCCCCCCCACCCCCAGTTTGCTTTGCATTTGATTTGAATTCCAGATGGCCTTTAAAACAAAACAAAAAACAACAAACAGAAACACCCTAGAAAACCAAAAAGAAGAAGAAGAAGAAGAAAAAAAAAAAAAAAAAAAACCCAGGCCACTGAAGTCTAACACGAAAAGAGCTTTTTATTTATTTTATTTCAAACCCCTGAATTCTAGTTTGTTTGTTTGTTTTTTTCCCCATGGAAGGGGAGAGAAAAGTTGGGGAGAAAGAAGTTTTTTCCCTCCTGATCTAGAACTGAAGGCAGAAAAGAAGTTGGGAGCCAAGGGCGCAGAACCTGGGAGAAGGTCCGGAGAGGGCAGACCAGGGGGGAGAAGGCAGAGGGGACCGGAGCTCAGGGTCCCCTCTTGGGGGTAGGAAGGGTCCTGGGCCAGCCAGGTGGAGCTGAGGGGCTGCTGGACCGTCCTCCCCCTGGTGGCTTCTTGGCAGTCCCCTAGGGCTCTGGCCTCCCTCCGTCACTTCCCAGCCCCCTGGCTAGGATATCAAGTGGGGGGATCTGGCTTGAAAAGGCTCAGGAGGCTCCTCAGAGGAGACCTCATGGGTCCCCCTGCCTGCCAGGGGCCTGGGGCTAAAAGTCACCCACCCGCTGGGACAGCAGAGCCGTCTCGGCTCCCTCCCCGAGGCGACCTTGTCAGTAAAGCAAGCCCCGCACCTCTCCCGGTCGTCCTTCTAGAAGGCCGGGAGTGCGTCAACTGTGGAGCGACGGCCACCCCTCTGTGGCGGCGAGATGGGACCGGTCACTACCTATGCAATGCCTGCGGGCTGTACCACAAGATGAACGGACAGAACCGGCCACTCATCAAGCCCAAGAGGAGACTGGTAGGAATGGGGGCCCTGGGGTGGGTTGGAGGAGGGTGTCCTCCTGAATTGGAGCCGGAAGACAAGAAACAAAACCAAAAAACAAACAAACAAAAACAACAACAACAAAAAACCTTCAAATACTGATTTGCCAATTGAACTTTTTTCTATCATTAAAACCATTTGGGGGAAGCTAGGCACGTGTCAGTCATCCCGGCAGCTCTGGAGGCCGAGGCAGGAGGATTGCAAAGTGGAGGCCAGCCTCAGCAAAAGCAAGGTCTAAGCAACTCAGCGAGACCCTGTCTCTAAATAAAATACCAAATAAATAGGGCTGGGGATGGGGCTCGGTGGTCCTGAGTTCAATCCCTCATACCAAAAAAAAAAAAAAAAAAAAAAAATTCTAATCATTTGGAGGTCCCTCTGGTCTGATCATCTTACTTTCTGGCCAGATTTTTTTTTTTTTTTTTTTTTTTTCCTATCCAAATATCCTTCCTTGCCTCTCACCGCCAGGTACCCTCATGCTACTCAGCTTGGAGGAGGGCAGGGATCCCCCAAATCAAGTGTCTAAAGGTCTCCACCCCGTCCTCTGGCCTCCGCCTCTCTCTCTCTCTCTCTTTTTTTTTTTTTTTTTTTTTTTAAATGGGGCCATGAAGTCCTTTTCCCCCCGTGGCCAGCCGGTTCCCAACACAGGCTCCTGGTGCTTATTTAAATAAAACACACCAGCCACCCCCCCCAAAAAAACCTGCCCTTTATTATTTTTCCATGGAGTCACCTATACTGTGTATTTTCATTTGAGTGATTTTGAAAAAAAGTGGCCTTTCGGATCTCCTGCCCGAGTTTCCTATCCGGACATCTGCGGAGTAGAGATAAGGAAACTCCGTGTATCTGTTTCCGGACTCTGCAAAGTTTTTAGAGGCTCCTCGGGCTGGGTCCTGCCTCTCGCTGGGCTGTTTTGAAATTTCTAATACCCTCCACGGTGCAAATAATGCGTAAAATGCTAAGAATAATAAATATATTTTTTTTTCAGGGCGAAGTGATTTATGAGGCTTAAATCGTTTGCTCGCTTTGGGGTCCCCCGACTTCTCCCCCTGGAGGGAGGGCGCGGCGAAGGCCCGGTGGGGGCGGGGGCGGTGGCCCCTGAGTCAGAATTCAGCTTCAGGGACTTACTCAGGAGCTCCTCCCGGTCCCCTCTGTGACCTCAGCCTCCCCTGCCCCCACGCTGGCTGCCTGGTGACTCCAGCCTGGGGCGCTCTGGGAAGCTTTGGGGGTGCTGGAGCTGGGAGAGTTGGGAAAGAGGGCGTGCGGACAAGACCCTCCTCCCCAGACCTTGGGGACAGGGACTCCGGCCTGGGGAGGGCTGCGGGTTAGAACTAGGACTCCGGGATGGGGGAGCGGGGAGATCAGCTGGAGCAGTTCTTGGGGAGACGGAACTGTCTCCCCACACTCTCCAGGGCCCTGGCCTTGGGCCACAGGGAGCGAGGAATGTCCCCATTAAAAAAAAAAAAAAAAATGCATTCTAAAATTGTATTAAGTGGCAGTAAACTTTCGTTTCAGTCGCCCAGCGGGGCTAGTCGGTGACTGTGAGGGACAGAGCCCCCTCGCTCCCCCCTGGCCTGGCATATTTCACGGCCGCCCCCTCCTGGGCAGCTGGCTACGGGGTCTCCCTGCCCTGGTCTCAGGGACACCGATGACTCACCCAGGAATTTTTTTTTTTTTTTTTTTTTTTTTTTTTAGTTGTAGATGGACACAATACCTTTACTGAATTAATTTATGTCCATGTGGTGCTGAGGATCGAACCCGGTGCCTCCCACGTGCCAGGCCAGGGCCTGCCACTGAGCCCCAGCCCCAGTCTCTCGCCCAGGATTTTTTTTTTTGGGGGGGGGTACCGGGGATTGAACCTAGGGGCACTCGACCCCCTGAGCCACATCCCCAGAGCCCTGCTTTGTATTTTATGTAGAGACAGGGTCTCGCGGAGGTGCTGAGGGCCACGCTTTTTGCTGAGGCTGGCTTTGAACCCTCGATCCTCCTGCCTCAGCCTCCCGAGCCGCTGGGATGACAGGCGTCTCACCCAGGATTTTAAGGGGAGTCGCGGAGGAGGCGGAGGAGGAGAGAGAAGCAGCTTCAGACCCAGGGGCACCAAAAGGGCAGGTCGAGGTCATGGGTGCCTGCTGTAGCTCACGGCCTCTTCCGAGGCCTCGGTTTTCCCATTCTGTTTTTTTTAAACAATCCTGTTGGTTCTAAGATCGGGCTTCTGAAAGGTTATTATTATTATTATTATTATTATTTTTGTACCAGGGATTGAACCCAGGGGCACTTGACCCTTGAGCCCCATCCCCAGACCCTTTTTATATTTTATTAGAGACAGGATCTCACTGAGTTGCTCAGGGCCTCACTAAGTGTCTGAGGCTGGCCTCCAACTTGCCGTCCTCCTGCCTCAGCCTCCGGAGCCGCTGGGATTCCAGGCGTGCACCCCCACGCACGCCGGGGTCCTGAAAGCTCTTCGGCTCTGTGACCCCCCCTCCGCTTGGTGCTCAGCTTCGAAAACGCCCGGGTTTTGAGTCGCCTGATCCCCACCCTGAGACGGCCGGGGTCTGGGACGACGGCGTGGCGGGGGGCTGGGGACGCCCGTGGCGCGGAGGGAGGTGGCGCGGGCGCGGGGGCGCCCCGCTGACCCGCCCTCCGCCCGCAGTCGGCCGCCAGGAGGGCCGGCACCTGCTGCGCCAACTGCCAGACGACCACCACCACCTTGTGGCGCCGCAACGCCAACGGGGACCCGGTGTGCAACGCCTGCGGCCTCTACTACAAGCTGCACAACGTGAGTCCCGCCTCCGGACCGCCCCGGCCCCTGAGCCCGGTCTGGCTTGGCCTGGGAGGCCACCAGAGGGGCTGCGCCTAAGCAGGGGTCGCGCAGAGCGTAAATAGGGGCGGGGGAGGGCCTGGGGGCGGGGCAGCCTGGGCATTCAGGGCGCAGGGCGAGGGGCGTGGCCATCGAGGTGGGCGTGTGCGGGGCGGGACCAAAGCGCAAGCCCCGCCCCTAGTCCTGGAGGCCCCGCCCCTGGAGGGCCCTAGTCCTGGAGACCCCCTACTCCAGGAGGTGCCCCCACATGGGGTCCCCTTTGTCCCTTGAGAAGCAGCAGGGAAGGGGTCTGGCTCCAGGCGGGGACTGTCCCCATCCCCCACTCCCCCCCAAACCCCGCCCCTAGTCCTGGAGACCCCGCCCCCTGGAGACCCCCTGGTCCAGGAGGTGCCCCCACATGGGGTCCCCTTTGTCCCCTGAGAAGCAGGGGGGGGGTCTGGCTCCAGGCGGGGGACTGTCCCCATCCCCTCCCCCAAACCCCGCCCCTAGTCCTGGAGACCTCGCCCCCTGGAGACCCCCTGGTCCAGGAGGTGCCCCCACATGGGGTCCCCTTTGTCCCCTGAGAAGCGGCGGGGGGGTCTGGCTCCTGGCGGGCCGTCCCGCCCCTCCCCCTCACGGGTCTTGGTGGCCCCAGGTCAACCGGCCGCTGACCATGAAGAAGGAGGGCATCCAGACCCGGAACCGGAAGATGTCCAACAAGTCCAAGAAGACCAAGAAGGGGGCCGAGTGCTTCGAGGAGCTGACCAAGTGCATGCAGGAGAAGTCGTCGCCCTTCAGCGCCGCGGCCCTGGCCGGACACATGGCCCCCGTGGGCCACCTCCCGCCCTTCAGCCACTCGGGACACATCCTGCCCACGCCCACGCCCATCCACCCTTCCTCCAGCCTCGCCTTCGGCCACCCCCACCCCTCCAGCATGGTGACCGCCATGGGCTAGGGGACGGCCAGCCGCCCGCTGGACAGACGGACGGACCGCAGGCGGTGGCCCTAGAGCGCGCCCAGGATGGGGGACCAGACCCTTCCCGCCCCTCCCAGCTGGAGCCCGAAGCCACCTCCCTCTCCTGGAAGGCCACCCGCCCCCGCAGCCTGTCTGCAGATTACTGTGAACACTGTCACCTGGGCTGGGGGTGGCCCTGCCAGGTGGCGGTCCTTCATGGACGATTGTTCAGAGAGAAAAAAAAAAGAAAGAGGCCGCTTTATGGCGACAAGGAGGGGGCGGGGATCAGAGAAAAGAAACCATTTTTCTTTTTTTAAGGAAAAAGACATAAGCAAAAATAATTTATCTTGCTTTGAACAAGGAGGAGGGGACAGGGAGGTCTCCTGGGGGCCGGGCGCTGGGGGGCAGGTCTGTGCGACTCTCAGCCTGCACCCCCTTCTCCTGCCGGGCCCAGCCAAGGCCGCCAGGGCAGGGCCAGCGTCGCACCCTGAGGCCTGGCTGGTCCCTGAGGCAGAGACAATCGCAGGCGGTCCTGCAAGATTCCCAGGCCAGGGCTGGGTCACAGGAAGGAAACAACATTTTTCTTGAAAGGGGAAACGTCTCCCAGGTCGCTCCCTTGGCTTTAAGGCCAAAGCTTGAATGGCCCGTGGGCCCTTCATGGGCCAAAAAAAAAAAAAAAAAAAAAAAAAAAAGCCTCCACTCTGTGCCAGGTAGACCTCTGTAAATACATCCATTTTCTGATCACTTGCCCCCTCCCATTCTGAGACAAAGAAGAAAATATTAAAAATGGAAAAAAAAAAAAAAACTGCATACGTCAAACTCACTGATGAGTTAATCGTCTGATTTTGGAAACTCGTTTTTGGGGTCCAGTCAATGATACGTGACCACAGGAGACCTGCTATGGGGGGAAAAAAAAAAAAAAAGGTGGACAGCCAAGGGGGATCTTTGGGGTTACTTCTAGAAAAGTTCTTGGATCCCACAAGTCCTAGCAGGAGAGCTGGGGACCAGCGGGGGGGGGGGGGGGGGCTGCTCTTGGTTTCTGGGGCGCTGGCGGCTGCTTGGTGGCATCTGAGCTCTCAGGAACACGTGGGTGGCCGTGTCCCCTGGCGGTCTGGACCCTTCCAAGGTACCGCTGTACATAGATACATCCTAAGCTTAGCGTCTGTATGTGGTGGTGGTCTTGGGGCCCCGCGGCGGGCGAGGGGACCGCCCTGTCCCCAGCCCCAGAAGCCGCTGTCACCCAGTGCGGGTCCTCGGCTGGGGCAGCACCGCGACCGGAAGTAACTTATTTTGTACTAGTACCCGCCTAAGACAAAGAATCGGCAGTATTTTCTGTTTTCTTTGGCTTGTTTTATTTTGGGTTAGTGAACTAAGTTATTGTTAATTATGTACAACATTTATATATTGTCTGTAAAGATTGTATGCTATCCGCCTATCCTCAAAGTGAAGACTGTTAAGAATAATAAAATACTTTTTGTGAATTGCTCGGGCCTGTTTTGTGGGGCTCCCCAGGGGCCGCCTGGAGGGGGGCTGATGCTTCCCCAGGGTCCTAGGTAGTGGCTTTCGGACAGCGATGGGACACCATGTCGTTTCTCTAGACGTTCATTTGATTTTTTTTTTTCTCCCTGACAACTCAAAAGTTTTGCGCTGGGGTTCTTGCAAAATCCGAGGTCGAACCTGACCCTCTACCCCCATTCACTCCTCTCCCGGGACAGACACCTTCTGACCTCTGAGATACCTGGTCACCCATGTTCGCTGACAAACCTCATCGCCAGCCTCTGATCACCGATGTCATCAGTGACTGTCATCTTTGATCCACGATGATGATCGTCAGTGGTAGCTGCCGGGCGCCGAGGCGGGCACCTGTCATCCCAGCGGCTTGGGAGGCTGAGGCAGGAGGATCGCAAGGTGGAGGCCAGCCTCAGCAACCGAGCGAGGCCCTAAGCAACTCAGCGAGACCCTGTCTCTAAATCAAATACATAGAAAGGGCTGGGGGGATGGGGCTCAGTGGTTAAGCGACCCTGGGTTCAGTTTTCAGTACCCAATAAATAAATGAATAAATAAATAAATCAAGCCGGGCGCAGTGGCGCACGCCTGTAATCCCAGCACTTTGGGAGGCTGAGGCAGGAGGATCGCGAGTTCAAAGCCAGCCTCAGCAATGGCGAGGCACTTAGCAACTCAGTGAGACCCTGTCTCTAATAAAATACAAAAAAGGGCTGGGGATGTGGCCCAGGGGCCCAGTGGTCGAGTGCCCTGAGTTCAATCTCTGGTACCACCAAAAAAATAAAATAAAAATAAAATAATAACTAAATAAATCAGTGCTAGCCATCATGACTGATAGTCCCAATCAATGACATCCCTGATCACCAGAGACTGCCACCAGACTTCTGCTTACTAACAACTGATCACTAACACCGAATCACCAATAATCACCAATAGTTCATCAATGCCTCTGATCGATGATGTGCCTGACCACCAAAATCTACAAAATGTGGTCACCAGTATCTCCAGGGGCTGTCTGCCCTCACCAGGGTCTTCGGCTGATTGTGAACACCGCCTCCTCTCAGTGTTTCTGATCGCCAAAGTCTTGGTCACCAAGACACCATCACTGATGCCACCAATGTCCTCGATTCGTCTTTTTCTTTTGTGAGACAGTCTCATGAAGTTGTCCGGGCTGCCCTCAAACTCCTGGGTTCTAGTGACCCTCCTGCCTCAGTCCCCCAGTAACTGGGAGTCCAGGTGCATGCCACCATGATCAGTGTTTTCTTTTTTTCCTGATGATCTGATCATTCATGTGTGATCTCCGACATCTCCAGTCTCATCACCAATCATCCCAGTGGCTTGGGAGGCTGAGGCAGGAGGATCGCAAGGTGGAGGCCAGCCTCAGCAACTTAGTGAGGCCTAAGCAACTCAGTGAGACCCTGACTGTAAATAAAATATATTTTATTTTATAGATATATTTTATATATAAAAAATGTCTTTGGACTCATGATCCTCCTGCCTCAGCCTCCCAAGTGCTGGGATTACAGGCGTGCGCCACCGCGCCACCGTGCCCGGCTTCCACCATCAAATATCTGCCAATGCTGATTACCGATATACCCATCACCAATGCCTCTTTTTTGGGGGGGTGGGTACCAGGGATTGAACTCAGGGACACTTGACCACTGAGCCACATCCCCAGCCCTATTTTGTATTTTATTTAGAGACAGGGTCTTGCTGAGTTGCTTAGCGCCTTGCTTTTGCTGAGGCTGGCCTCGAACTCATGATCCTCCTGCCTCAGCCTCTGGAACCACTGGGATCACAGGTGTGCGCCACCATGCCTGGCTCCAATGTCTCTTAAACAATGTTCTCAGTCACTTGTCTCTGACCATCAATATCTCTAACCAACAATTCACCTGATGTCCAATGACCCTGATCATAGACTCCTCTCACCAACAAATTTTCTTTTTTTGGTACCGGGGATTGAACTCAGGGGCACTCGACCCCTGGGCCACATCCCCAGCCCTTTTTTGGATTTATTAGAGACAGGGTCTCACTGAGTTGCTAAGGGCCTCGCCATGGCTGAGGCTGGCCTCCAAATGGCGATCCTCCTGCCTCGGCCTCCCAAGTGCTGGGATCACAGGCGTGGCCACCGCGCTGGCTTCCACCGTCACATATCTGCCGATACACCCAGTCACCTGCCTTTGGTAACCAAGGTCTCTTATCTTCAATATCTCTGGTGTCCAATATCAGTGATTGATCGGTGCCTTTTCTTCAGGGTCCCCAATGGTTAATGTTCCTGTCCCCCAAAGCCACTTGTGCCCCTTATCATCAACCTCCCCGCCACCACCTGTCCCTAGTCATTGGTGTCACCAGTCACTGACATCTCTGATTACCAAAGTCTGTGATCAATCCCTGTCTCTGGTCACCAAGGCCTTTGATCCACAACCGATCACCTACGGCCCTCTGGACGCCACGTCGGCAGTCACTGAATCTGGTCACCAGTGTCGCCCACGCCCTGGGTCACTAAGGACCTGAGTGCCACGTGTTTCCTGTTAATGCTCCTCTGACCCACGCCCATGATCCCCGTGTCCTTGATCAATGCTTGATGAAGCACTCGGCCCATCCGTGACAGTTCTGATCAGCGAGACCTCTGAGTGCGGCCTCCTCGTTGGTGCCTGACCGTGACCGTCAAGGTTTTCTGGATCCGGGGCCTGGCGCCAGGGTGGCCGGGTGGTGGCCGGGTGGTGGCCGGGCGGGGCTGGTCTTTGTACCATTCGTTTGCACCCAGGTGGGGGCCGCCTGGCCCGGCCTCCTCTCCTCCTGCTGGGCCACGTCCAAGCCCGGCTCCGGCTCCATAGGAAGAAGCCGCGCCCCGCGTCGGTCCTGGGCAGAGGCTGGGCCTCCCCCCTCGGCCTCCTGGAGGCCTGCTGTGGGGACAGGGAAGGAAGAGTGTTCCCAGGGTCCCCAGGGCCACCAGACAGGGGACAAATCACCTGGGGCAGGACGGAAGATTAACAGTGGATTCCCCGAGCGGGCGGGTCCTAAGTGAGTTTATGACACAAGACAATTCCCTTCAAATTCCACTGAGTCATTCTTTCTTTTTTTTGGTACCAGGGATTGAACCCAGGGGTGCTTAACCACTGAGCCCCGACCCTGGCCCTTTTTATTTTATTTATTTATTTATTTTTTCATTTAGAGATGGGGGTCTTGCTACGTTGCTGAGACTGGCCTCCACCTTTCGATCCTCCTGCCCCAGCCTCCAGAGCGGCTGGGGTGACAGGCATGCAACACAGCGCCTATCTTTTTTTTTTTTTTTTAATTTTGAGGTAAAATGATTCCAAACTTTATCTTGAAAAACCAACAAGCAAGCCCAGCAGAATTAAAAAAAAAAAAAAAAAAAAAAAAAAAAACTAGAGAAAATAGAGAGAGCACATTCGTGTGTATGTGTGAGTGTGTGTGCGAGAGAGCAATGCTTTCCAATATAAAACCAGATTCTATTGTCACAATAGTTCAAACCTTTGGCTTCATCTCTGTAACAATAAACAGATCAGCCAGGCGTGGTGGCACACGCCTGTCATCCCAGCAGCTCGGGAGGCTGAGGCAGGAGGATCGAAAGTTGGAGGCCAGCCTCAGTAACTTAGTGAGGCCCTCAGCAACTCAGCGAGACCCTGTCTCTAAATAAAAATAAAAAGGGCTGGGGAGGGGCTCAGTGGTTAAGTGCCCCTGGTACAAAAAAAAAAAAAAAAAAAAAAGTGGGTGCAAATGGTTTCAAGTTTGGAGAGCCCCATAGGCAGAGTGAAAGGCTGGGTGATTTTGGTGTCTGTTCCCCCAGGTGAAAGGGCGTCCTTTTCTCAGTGAACCTGCCTCCTCTCTCCACCAGACCTCTCAATCTTGGGGACACTGGGTTGGAACACTGACAACCCGCACACCCCGTCCTGGAGGCGGAATCCTTGGCGAATGCTCTGCCACTGAGCCGCGCGCGTCCCCAGCCCTGGAGATTCAATCTGGAAACCCATCCCCTCGTCGCCCGCCGGCTGGGCCACCGCGTCTGGTCAGCGTCACTGGAAGCCGCAGCGGCTGTGTGCAGCCTTGCTAGGAAGCAGAGCGGGAAACGGAGAATCTGAACCAAAAGATGGAAAGGTATTTTTGCAGGAAGGAAGGGCGGCCGGTTGATTTGGGGTGGTGCTTTTGAAATGAGCTGAGATGATCTCGATTCCAAGATTTAAAATGTGCATGATTACCCAGGAGCCTTTGCAAGAAGTTCTGGAACCTGAGATTTTCAGGGCACTCCAATTTCTTTATTTTTTCTGCACCCCCCCATCTTTCCTTTCTCTTCTCTCTCTCTCTCTCTCTCTCTCTCTTTCTTGATACTAGGGATTGAACCCAGGGGCTCTTGACCACTGAGCCCCAGCCCTTTTAATTTAATTTAATTTTTATTTAGAGACAGGATCTCGCTGAGTTGCTTAGGGCCTCGCTCAGTTGCTGAGGCTGGCCTCCAACTTGCGATCCTCCTGCCTCAGCCTCCCAAGCCATTGGAAGTACAGGTATGTGCGCCACATCTGGCTAGGTCACCACTCTTTCTAGAACTGAGAGATCACATACCATCTAAATACTCGGCAAAAGGGGATGGTGAGAATAAATCTATACAAGAAACGAAAGCACCGTATATCCACAGAGGCATCATTCCAATAGCCAAAAGGTGGAAATGACCCAGGTGTCCAACGACAGATGAGTGACCAACCAAATGTGGTTCACACAAACAGTGTAATATCGTTCAGTCTTAAAGAGGAAGGAAATTCTGACACATGAATTAAACTTGAGGACATGATTCTTGAAAAACGAAGGCAAACACAGTCAAGTGCTGGGTGATTCCCCCTTACCTGAAATCCCGAGAGCAATCAAGTGCAGAGAGAGGGAGGCTGAGGCAGGAGGATCGCAAGTTGGAGGCCAGCCTCAGCAACTTGGTGAAGCCCTGTCTCTAAATAAAAAAATAAAAAGGGCTGAGGATGTGGCTCAGTGGTTAAGTGGTTACCCTTAACCAATCCCAAGTATTAAAAAAAAAAAGAGAGAGAGAGAAAAGGGGGGTGCTAGGGCTGAGGTGGGGAGGGGAATGGAAAGTTAGTGTTTGAAGGAGACAGAGCTTCAGTTTGATGAGATGGAAAGTTCTGGGGTGGACAGTGGTGAAGGTCATACAACACTGCCAACACAGTGAATGCCGCTGACCTGACCAGTGACTAGGACAGTCGCTGCGACAGCTAAGAGGAAAGAATTTTCACTGAATGTTAACAACGGATGACATCTATGTGATCGATGATTTTCCCATTTTTCTCTCTTTTCCAAATGTTCTGTGATGTCGTTTAATAACTTTAATTATAAAATTCATATTTTATCCTGGGCACGGTGGCACACGCTGGTAATCCCAGTGGCCTGGAGGCTGAGGCAGGAGGATTGCAAGGTTGAGGCCAGCCTCAGCAATTCACTGAGACCCTGCGTCCAAATAAAAAGTAAAATGAGCTGGGGATGTGGCTCCGTGGTTAAGAGCCCCTGGGTTCAGTCCCTGGCACCAAAAACTTTAATATTTTAAAATAATCATCACAGGGTTATGACTCAGAACACAAAAATGCAATTGATAATAAAGATGCTCACCTTCAAAAGGAGAAAAAGAAACAAAAGGATATGTACAAAGAGGCCATCCCTCTTCCCCAATTCAAATAAACAACTAGAAAACTTTTTGACAGGCATTCAACCTTAGAAATAACCAAACTAAACAAGTGGGAATCAATTTCTCCTCTCATCTTAGTAATGATTGGAAAGGTCGGGCAGATGGGTAGAAACAGACCCTGTGTGTGGAAACGACCAGGAATCTGAATGCTCTCTGCACCAGCAAGTCCTGACAGAAACTCTGAAAAGCCAGGTGTGGTGGTGCACACCTGTCACCCAGTGACCTGGGAGGCTGAGGCAGGAGGACTGCAAGTTGGAGGCCAGCCTCAGCAACTGAGCAAGACCTTGTCTCAAAGTAAAATATAGGGGCTGGGGAAGTGGCTCAGTGGTAGAGCGCCCTTGGGTTCAATTCCCAGTACAAAAAAAAAAAAAAAAAAAAAAGGAAAAAAAAACTACCACTACCACAAGTTGCAGACCAATGTATAAGACATGATTCTGGTTTTGTTCTTTAAGTATAATTATAATGCTTTGATAAGAACCATAATAATGTTAAAGAGAATAAAATTTTTTTTAAAAAATCTGCCTAATTAAAAATGTATCTCTACCCCATTAATAGGTACAGTTTTTAAGTACCAGTTAAAAATTAATAAATAAAAACGAATAAAATGTTCTTGTTGGACAATGGGTGTAGCTCCGTGGTAGGGCACTTGCTTGGTATTTGCCAGATCCTGGGTTCCATCCTCAGCACAAGAAAAAACTTCGCAGGTGGAGAGAAACATCTGGGAAGATACAGAGCTAGGTGATGACAGTCTTTAGTTCTGAGAAGTGTCATGCACACCAGGCGTCTAGGAAGGTGCGTATTGTTTGTTTTTTTGGTACAGGGGATTGAACCCAGGGGCACTCGGCCACTGGGCCCCATCCCCAGCCCTATTTTGTATTTTATTTAGAGACAGGGTCTCACTGAGTTGCTCAGGGCCTCGCTGTTGCCGAGGCTGGCTTTGAGCTCACAATCCTCCTGCCTCAGTCTCCCGAACTGCTGGGATTACAAGTGTACGACACTGCCATGGGCTACTTATTGCTTTCTGAATGTGTGTTCTGCCACTTTTATTATTAAGAAAATAGACAATTGTAAGCAACAAGCAAAATACAAAACAAACAAACAAACAAAAAACCCAACACTTTTCCCTCTATTCTACCTTATCTGGTATGTTCTTTCTTTCAAATCCTCTTAAGGAACTTCATTGAGCCAGCCTCCTCCATCCTCCCAGCCTCCTGCACCCTTCCAGCCTCTTCCAGCCTCCTCCAATCTCCTCTCAACCTCCCAACCTCCTCTCCAGCCTCCTCCAGCCCCCCAGCCTCCTCCCACCTCCTGTAGCCTCCAAACCTCCCAGCCTCCTCCACCCTCCTCCAGCTCCCAGCCGCCTTCTCCTCCACTGAGGCTCATTGGTGAGCCTTATCTGAGTTCTCCTTTCCCTGGTCCCTGAAGACCTTCCTGGTACCCTAACCAGTGTCACTCAGGGTCAAGACCTGGCTATGGGACAGATGGACCTGCGGCTCCCTGGCTATTTAACAAGTCTTAAGAAAAAAAGAAAGAAAGAGAGAGAGAGAAAAAAAGAAAGCAAGAGAGAGAGAGAGAGAGAGAGAGAGAGAGAGAGAGAGAGAGAGAGAGAGAAAAGTAAAAAGCGAGTTCAGAGCCTGGTGTGGTGGTGCCGCCTGTAATCCCAGCCGCTCGAGAGGCTGAGACAGGAGGATGGAAAGTTGGAGGCCAGCCTCAGCAACTCAGCGAGGCCCTGTCTTTAAACAAAATGTCACAGCGGGGCTCGGGGTGGCTCCGCGGCTAAGTGCCCCGGGCCCCAGGCTCCTTCCAGTCCCGAGGCTTCGCGCAGCTGCTTCTGCGCACGCGCCGTCCGCCCTCCCAGGCTCCGCCCCCAGCCCCGCCTCCTGCTTCTCCTGCGGGCACCCGGTGCTGCCGGCCCCGCCATTCCTTCGCTCCGAATGAGGGACCCAGGGGACTTTTCTACGCACCGCCATCGCCCCAGCCATGCGCTCGCCTCGATCCCCCTCCCACCTCTCCTGTGCACCCCCGGCCCGGCGTGCCTGCTTCATTGAGCCAGCCTCCTCCAGCCTCCCAGCCTCCTCCACCCTTCCAGCCTCTTCCAACCTTCTCCAGCCTCCCAGCCTCCTCCAGCCTCCTCTAACCTCCAAACCTCACAGTCTCCTCCAACCTCCCAGCCTTCTCCAGCCTCCTCTCTAGCCTCCCCACCTCCCAGCCTCCTCCAACCTCCTCCAGCCTCCCAGCCTCCCAGCCTCCCGACTCTGCTCTCTCCTTTCTATAGATGAGCTCATCAACGGGACCTTTCTTAATCTTTTCCTTTAGGACCTATTTCAGACGCCCGATAATATAGCACGGTGTCCCCTGGCTTTTGGCGTCTGTGCCGCCCAGCCTCACCCCACGCCCGCGCTTGGAACCAGGCACGTGTGTGGCCATCTCGGGGCCTCTGCGGGCCAGGCGCCTGGGCACGCTCAGCAGGGCGCTGACCGGGCCGTGTTCTCATCAGCCGCTCGACCGGGGAGGCCCGGCCTCCGGCCTCTCCCATCAGCAGCAGCGCCCATTTCTATGCAGAGGAAGAGTTCTTGGCACTGCGCCTTCCAAGCCAGCAGCACACACGCCCCAGTCACCCAACACGACAGTCTTACGTGACCTACCGTAGCCATGGCAACCACGGCCCTCACCCGCGCGCTGGGTTCTCTGGGTTATTAGGGAGTCACCATCCCCAGAGGTAGCCGGGGCACGGACTTGGCCATTCTTCAGCCTCAGATCCTGTAATCGTGCATGCTTTTACTTTTTTTGGGGGGGGGGGTTACCAGGGGTTGAACTCAGGGGCACTCGACCACTGGGCCCCATCCCCAGCCCTTTTTTGTATTTTATTAGAGACAGGGTCTCACTGAGTTGCTAAGGGCCTCGCCATGGCTGAGGCTGGCTTTGGACTCGAGATCCTCCTGCCTCGGCCTCCCAAGTGCTGGGATCACAGGCGTGTGCCACCGCGCCCGGCTGTTGTTTTTTTTTTTTTTTTTTTTTTTTACACAAATATAATAGTCCTCTCTTATGGCAGAGGAAATGTGTCCCCAGGTTCCCAGGGGGTGCCTGAAGTCACAGACATCTAACTCCATCTTATGCTTCTTCCTCTTAATTGACAGAAGCACCTCACAAGAGCAACTCAGAGGAGGACAAGTTTATCTGGGCTCGCGGGTTCAGTGGTTCAGTCCATGGTCGGCTGACTATTGGTCTGGACCCAAGGGAGGCCGGGTGTCATGGCGGAAAACGCTACAAAGAGGCAGAGAATGAGCGGTCAGGAACTAAATATAAACCCCAGGGTGCACATCCAGTACCTACTTCCTCCAGCCTCACCCTACCTGCCTCTGGTCACACCCAGTCCTTTCAAATTATTAATCCATCCACTGACTGGGTCACAACTCTCACGATCTACTTGTTCACCTTGAATTATTGCTCAGCGGTCTCATGAGATTTTCCTTCCTTTCTTCTTCTTTCTTCTTCTTCTTCTTCTTCTTGTTTTTAGCACCCAGGGGCACTTAACCACTGAGCCACACCCCCAACCCTTTCTTGTATTTTATTTAGAGACAGGGTCTCGCTGAGTTGCGTAGGCTTTGTAAATTGCTGAGGCTGGCTTCCAACTTGTGGTCCTCCTGCCTCAGCCTCCTGAGCCGCTGGGATTATACTATCACTGGCATCTCATGAGCTTTGGGGAGGTGTCTCACACTCAAACCATATCACATACCTGTGATAAGTTTCAGTTTATACATCAGGCTCATTAAAAGATTAACAACAATAATAAAATAGAACAATTATAACACTATGCCGTAATAAAATTGCCTGCATCACTATTGCTTTTGGGGGCTATTATTAAATTAAACATGGATTATCTGAATATAAGCACTATAATGCTACAGCAGTAGATCTAAGAACAGAGCCAGTTGGTGACTAATGGGAGGGTAGCATATACAGCATGGATACACCAGACAAAGGGAGATCAATGTCCTGGGTAGGACAGAAGGCAATAGTGATTTCATCAAGCTACTCAGTATGATCCATGATATAAAATTTGTGTTTTAAATTATTCACATTGGAAATATTGGTGACTTTAGTGCATCAGAAAAGCTATGCGAATAATAACTTCAGGATATGAAACAAAATTCCCAACCTCAGAGCTGTTGACCTTTGGGGCCAGACCATTTTGGGGGGATGTCATAGGTACTGTAGGACATCTGGCCACATCTCTGGTCTCTATCCAGGCTATCAGTGTGTGTTCCATGTGTCAGGGGACAGGGTGACACAGCTGATTTCAATTCTGGTTCCACTCCCCTCCCCAAGCAGCACAAGGAAGTTTTGTGGATCAGAACCGTCAGGTGCAGAGACGCTCTCCTGGCCTCCTTCCTCCGACCCAGCAAAACCCAGATGCATGCTGGGCTCTGGGCGAGCTGGGTCTTGGGGGGCCTGGGCAGGGAGGGGTGTGAGGAGCCACCCTGGCCATGACTTTGAAGGCCCCATGTTCGGACCTGCAGACCCAGCAGGGACGCTGCCCTGTGGGGGCGCCTGAGCCTGTCACGCAGCTCGGCGGCCCGGCTGAGAGGGAGCCCAACTCGCGATCCTCCTGCCTCAGCCTCCCGAGCCGCTGGGCTGACAGGCGTGCCCCGCGGCAGGGCCTGGCGAACCCTCGCACTGCCCACCCGGGCACCGGCCTGCACCTTTCCATCCATTGTACCGAGGACCCGTCCACACGCCGTGCCTCCCAGTTACTTGTCACCCATCTGTCCCCTGTTTTGTCTGTCCTGCCACCCCGACCAATCCCGTCCCTGCGCTAGCGAGCCCGCTCACACAGCCCTCCCGCACCAACCCGGCCGGCAGAGTTGGTGGCTCCTCTACTGGGACATCAGGAAGCCGAGGGCAGCGAGGTCGAGTCCCTCCCCAGGCGCGGCTGGGATTTGGACCCCCGCGGTCCCCTGTGGCAGACCGAGCCCTTGACTGCTGCGTGATCTGCTCGTCTGTCCGTCCGTCCGTCCGTCCGTCCACCCACCCACCGATGGCTCTCCGTCACCCACCTGCCACCTGGCAGCTCGTCCGTCCTGGGGTAATGCAGTTAGAGGGCCTGAGAGAAGCCCCAGCTGTCCACCCCCCGGGCAGGGCCGACTGGGACCGGGGTGGGCGGCGCAGCAGGGCAGGGCTGCCCGGCCTGGGGGGAGTTCGCTGGGCGGTGGCTGCTCATCTAATTAGGGGCGCCGGTGATAAGCAGATCGGATCGGGGTGATTAGAATCCTTTTAAGAAGCCACTCCATTAATTACGGAGACAGAGAGGGGCCTCTGGCTGCCCAGAGTCCCCATCAGGGACCTGCCAGGCTCCATCCGCCTGCCCTGGGGCTGCTGTGTGGCCTCGGCGTCCCTGGCCCTCTCTGAGCCTGCCTGGGCGTGGCGTCATCCCTCCCGGGCTCGCGGGGCCACCTGAGGTCCTTTCTTCTTCCAAAGCGTGGCCCTGGGGTGGCCCTGGGGTGGCCCTGGGACCAGGAGCTCGGGACACTGGAGGCCGAGGCCAGGGAGGCTGGGCGGGGCCTCCAGAGCGGAGGGACTCCGCGAGAGGCCGGGGGGCTCCCCCAGGGGATGTGCCCGGGCAGACCCCGCGTCCCCAGCCCCCGCACGCCTCAGTCTTCAGGGTCCCACAGTCGGAGTCCTGCCACCAGGTGCCGCCACCCCCTCCGACCCTCCGTCTCCAAGGACCCCTGACCGCGGGGACCGAGTCCTGGGTCCACGCCGTGGGCCCCGGCGAGCGTCCCAGAGGCGGCTCTGACCTAGCAGGGACAGCGTGTGGCCCCCGGGCGTGTGGCCCCCGGGCGTGTGGCCCCCGGCGTGTGGCCCAAGGAGGGCTCATGGGGGCCGCAGGACGGGCAGCCACCGCGGACGGTCCCTCCTGGGACACGCGGGGGAGCCCCGAGGGTCACGAGACGGGGCGAGAGGTCCCGGGTCGGGGGGACGGGGACGCCGTATCATTCTGGTCCCTCGTCTCTTAACATTGTGGCCCCAACACCGTCCCGATGCCACCGTCACCTGTGCCAGTCCCCTTCCAATGCCACCGTCACCATAAACGCCCCGCCACGCCCGTCTCCTCCGTCCTTCCCACTGTCGTGGCCGTCACTGATAAGACTGTCACCACGCCCCCTCCCCTGCCAGTTGTCACCAGTGAGTCGCCACCACACTGTCACCGACACACCGTGGCCGTCCCCGACTCCATCCAGCATCACCGAGACCACGAGGCCACCGTCCCCAAGGTCGTCAGTATGGCCACCCCACGACGACCCCACAGTGACGGTGACGGTGTGACCACGTCCCCACCATCCCCACCGTCCCCACCTGCACTGCACCAGGGCCACCATCGCAGGACGGCACGGTGTCACCGGGCGTCACGACCAGGAGGACGCGGGCGACCAGCTGAGGGCAGTTGACAATCTGGGGACCCGCACTCGGGAAGGCAGGGGACGCTGGGTGTCCCCCGCTCCGGCTCCGGGGACAGGCTCCCACGGGCTCGCCTGGAGCCGCGGAGGCTCCCAGAACCTTCCGGAAGGCCCCGGAGCTCGGCCGCGGCGGAGCTGGCTCGTGACCTCCGGGTGACTCGCCCTCCTGGTCACCGTCCCCCGCCTGGGCAGACCCCGGGGAGGGGGTTCTGGAAAGATCTTCCGGGCTCCTGCAAGAAGGCCACGGGGGTGCAGCCGACACCCAGAGTCCCACGTCCCCAACACCGTCACCGTCACCGCCGCCGCCACATCCTCCAGCTCCTGTCCCTTTCCCGTCCTCCACCATCCTCGCCACCGTCCTCCATCAGTGTCACGGTTCCTGCCGCTGCCCCAGCACCCACACGGTGACCGCCACCAGCGCCGTGGCCCTTCTGCCGGGCTTGTCACCACAACCTGGGACGCCGCCCCCACCATGGTGACCTGTGGGACGCTGTAGACTGCCCCCCCAGCTGGAGCCCTGACCCTTCAGAAGCTTCCGGAAGGAGTCCCGCGGCCCCTGCTCGGCCGTGAACCAGGCCAGGCCGCGCGTCCCCAGCGCTGCTGTCCCCCGCGTCCGTGAACGCGGTGCGCCTCGCGGGAGACGCGGGGACTGCCCCAGGGCCGGTGGCACGCACCGAGTGACAGGTGGAGGGCGCGTCCCCGATGCCGCCATCCGTCTGTCACTACCAGGCCCCCCGCGGCCATGGCCACCGTCCCCACGTCCCCACCGACTCTCACACGCTGCTGGGACCACGTGTCCCCGCTCCTGCTTGAACAGGCTTCTCCCCACCGAGGGCGGCCTGGGTGACACCACCATTGTCACCGACGGCTGGGCTCTGGCCACGTCCCTGGCCTTTCCCCAGTTCCGCGGTGGGCCCCGCGGGGGGGGAACGTGGCCACCGAGGCTGCGACAGACGTGCCACCTTCCTTGGCCGCCGCTGGCCGCGGGCTCTTCTGCTGCTGGTTTCCTCTGCCAGGTGACCCGGGTTAGCACAGGCCCGAGGCTGGACGTGGGCACGGCCGGGCGTGTGGGTGACGGCACTGACCACGCGCATTTGCTGTCCCCCCAGACCCTGGGACTTGGGACTGGAGAAAAGATGGTGTCCCGTGCGAGGGGCCTGGAACTAAGCCCTCAGGAGCATTTGACAAGAGGGCGAGCAGGAGGCTGATGGGCAGGGACAGATGGGCAGACCCAGAAAGATGGCCAGGCACAGCGGTGCACGCCTGTCAATCATCCCAGCGCCTCGGGAGGCTGAGGCAGGAGGATCGCAAGGAGGAGGCCAGCCTCAGCAGCTCAGGGAGACCCTGTCTCTCAACCAACTCTCAGAAGGGCTGGGACGGGCTCCGTGGTTGAGCACCCCTGGGTTCAATCCCTGGTACCAAAAAAGCAACCGCAAAGGCTCCCGCCCACCACGGTTGGCCGGCCACGGCCCAGGAGGCTCTCGCCCTCCCGGAGCACCGCCCCGACCTCCGCAGCCAACGCAGAGCCCGGCCCCCAGCTCCGTCCCAGGGCCACCGCCACGGCCAGCCTCCCTGGCAGGCCGGATGGACGTGCCAGGCCTGGTGTGGCCCCGGGCGGGGGCTGGGGATGTGCCACACCCCAGGAACTGATGTCACAAAGGGCCCCGGCCGAGCCCTGGAGGGGACCCGGCGGCCAGGCCCCACTGCGGCAGTGCCCCTCCCCTCCCCCCACCCCTCACCCGAGGCCCCAGCTGTCCCCCGGGACCGGGGACTATGAAAAGCTAAACCCGCGGGCAGAGTCCAGCCCGGAGCCTGCGAGACCCCGCACAGGCCCTGCGGACGGGCCCCGCCAGCCTCTCCGCGCCCAGCCGTGCCCACCCGCGGCCTCCGCCAGCCTCCACCCTCGCCTGCCTCCCGGCCGCCATGGCCAACTACTACGAAGTGCTGGGCGTGCAGTCGGGCGCCTCCCCGGAGGCCATCAAGAAGGCCTACCGCAAGCTGGCCCTGCGGTGGCACCCGGACAAGAACCCCGACAACAAGGAGGAGGCCGAGAAGAGGTTCAAGCAGGTGTCGGAGGCCTACGAGGTGCTGGCCGACGCCAAGCGGCGCGCCCTGTATGACCGCGCGGGCTGCGACAGCTGGCGGGCGGGCGCCGGGGCCACCGCGGGCAGCGGCCCCTTCGGCAGCGGCTACACCTTCCGCAACCCCGAGGACATCTTCCGCGAGTTCTTCGGCGGCCTCGACCCCTTCTCCTTCGACTTCTGGGACGCCCCGCTGGGCAGCGACAGGCCGGGCCGGGGCCGCGGCCTCCGCGGGGCCTTCTCGGCGGGCTTCGGCGAGTTCCCGGCCTTCGCGGAGGCCGTGTCCACCTTCGAGGCCCTGAGCCGCGGCGGGGGCAGCCGCGCCACCTTCTCGTCCACGTCCTTCGGGGGCCCCGGCGGCGCGGGCTTCAAGTCGGTGACCTCGTCCACCGAGATGGTCAACGGGCGCAGGGTGACCACCAAGAGGGTCGTGGAGAACGGGCAGGAGCGCGTGGAGGTGGAGGAGGACGGCCAGCTCAAGTCGGTGACCGTCAACGGCAAGGAGCAGCTCAAGAGGGTGGACAGCAAGTGACCGGCCACCGAGGCCCTGCCCTCCCGCCCCCGCCCTGTCCCCGGGGCCGGCCAGCAATAAACGTGCCAAGCGAGTTCACCAGAGCCTGCCCGGCCGTGTCTGTGCGGGTGACAGGCGCCATCGTCCCGCAGACCCGTGTGACACCGGTTCCCACAGTGTGACCAGCTGTGCTTCTTGGGGAGCCCCGTCCCCAGCCCTCTCCAGATCTGACTGGGAGACGGGGCCTCGCTAAGTAAGCTGCTGAGGCTGGCCTCCACCTTGCGATCCTCCTGCCTCAGCCTCCCGAGCCGCTGGGACGACAGGCCAGGCCGAGCTCCCCCGGCCCCGCGGGCAGAGTCGGATCTCTCGGCATCACCTGGGTTCCCAAGGACCAGGACGGCCACCCTCAGGTCCTCAGGTGCCAGTCCCACCCACCGCCCGTTGCCCCCAGGTCACTGTCACTCTCACCGGGCCTCCCTGCCCCGGCCTGCGGCGTCCACGGGCCGAGCCCAGTCCCCAGCCTGTGCCTGCCTCCGGCCTTCTGCGGCCTCCTCGGCTCCAGGTGTGGACACGGCCCCCCTCGTGGGCATCTGGGCATGCCGATGGCCTGGCCTTGCCCCCGCCTGGCTCCCGCCACCCCACGAGCTCTCTCCGTCCCGGCCCTGCTCCTCTGTCTCCACGGAACCCTTGGTCTGGTAGCCGCAGGGCCTTTGCACATGCGTTTGCCAGTCCTGAGACCCATGGGGTTGGACAGTGGGTCACAAAGGGCGGTCCCGGCCACACACAGCCAGAGTTTCCTCCAACTAGTGTAGGTCAGACTCCCTTGGTGGGGAGGGACGCCCCTGTCACGGATGGCGCTGGTGATAAGGAAACAAAGGGACCGTGTTCTGAGGACCCGACCGCTCTCTTGGGCTACTCTTTTAGAAACATGGTTATTCGGGCCAGGGGCGGTGACACACGCCAGTCATCCCAGCGGCCCGGGAGGCCGAGGCAGGAGGATATGAGTTGGAGGCCAGCCTCAGCCACTTAGCAAGGCCCTAAGCAACTCAGGGAGACCCTGTCTCTAAATCAAATATACCAATAGGGCTGGGGACGGGGCTCAGGGTCGAGCACCCCTGGGGTCAATCCCTGGTGCCAAGACAGAAGTGACCAGATCAAAATCAGCTTAAAAAGGGTCCCAGGGAAGGGTCCATCCCGGAGGCTGAGGGGGGAGTCCGGCGCTTCTCCTCCAAGGGCGGCCTGTTGAAGCCTCTTCCAGGAGGCCGGGGTAGTCACCCCGGCAGGTCCAGGGTTTGCAAAGGCCCCTTGGGTGCTGCAGACGCTGTGACCGAGAGGCCACGTCTGGGGACGCGGCCCCTGGGACAGCCAGCAGCTGAGGGGCCCCTAACCACGTTACAGAGGGCAGGGCGGGGCGGCCCGCGGCGCGCACAGAAGGTGGGGACTAACTTCATCAAAGCCGTCCCTACAGCATCAACCACCTGACCTCTGTCCCCGCGACCTGCTAATGTCACTAATTAGGGACGCAGCCTGGCTGTGTCGAGTGTCTATTTAGTACAGACAGCTGCCGGGGCAAATTCAATTACTGCCCACCCAGCAGCCCGGGTGGCCACACAGGGCAGGCCGCTGGGCGTCGCCAAGGAACCCACGTCCTTCCGCACCCCAAGGACCCCAGTACCGGGGACTCAGCGACTCTGCGTCCTTTGTTTCTTTTGGTGCCAGGGATTGAACCCAGGGGCACTCAACCCCTGAGCCCCCTCCCCAGCCCTTTTTGTATGTGATTTAGAGACAGGGTCTCGCTGAGTTGCTGAGCCTCTCACTATATTGCTGAGGCTGGCCTCCACGTTTCGATCCTCCTTCCTCAGCCTCCCGAGCCGCTGGGATGACAGGTGTGGGCCACCGCGTGCGGCTTCTCCTGTCTTTCTGGAGCCCCACGGCTGCATACAGGCCCAGCTCCCTCAGACACGGAGGAAGACGGGGCTCCTGTCCTCGACACCCCTGAATCCTTGCATGGACGCTTTGCCCATTTTACGGGCGGAGAAACTGACGCCGTTGGGCCTGCTCAGAAGCTCACGGAGTCCGACCGTGGCCGCGCCTGGCCCAGACCCTTCGGGGCTGCCGCGATGCTCTTCCTCCCTGGGCCAGGGCCACCCTCGCCACCTCCTCTTAGCCCCGGGGTCTCCACTCTGCCGTCACCTGCTTGGGGAGGGCTCACCCGACTTCACCAGGGCAGGAGATTCTGGCTCAGGGAACGTCACCTGGGCCCCCTCCGGTCCTGGCTGGGTGTCCAGTGCAGGGACTGTGCCAGTAAGGACGGCTGAGTGTCACTCTCAAAGTCCCCAGGCCCCAGCCTGCGTGAGCCCCCTGGTGACACAGGGGCCCCCTGAGGGTAGGGCCGGGGTGAAGCCCAGACGGGGGTCCCGGGGGCTCCTCCTGTGGTCTCTGCGCTCAAGGGCAGCGCCCCGCCTCAGACCTCGGACATGAACCCCAGCCTCCCTCCTGGCCTCCCTGCCTCCTCTCCTGCCCTCGGTTTGCCCTATGTTTACCCCAGAGGATCCCGTGAAAGCCCGTTTCGTGAGACGCTCAGATCTGTAAAGGCCACCGTCACCACAGTGGCCCCAGTCCTGCGTCCTCCAGCCCCACGGGCCTCACCGTCCTGCAGACACACCTGGCAAGCGCCGCCTCAGGACCTTTGCACGGGCGGCGCCCTCTGCCTGCGACGCCCCCCCCCCCCCCCAGGGAGCCCCGCCCCAGCTCCAAGCCGCGCCCACCTTCCTCGCCTGCACCTGTGGAGCCCCAGCCCCACCCCCAGCTTCCCGGGGGCCCCGGCTCAGGCCGTTTCCTTGGACAGCCTCCGACCTGGTGAGCCTCCTCCTCCGCCCTCCACTCCTGGGCCCTGGGAAGGGAACCAGGTCCCACTGGGGACGGCAGGACAGAGGACCTCCAGGGGGGTCCTTGGGCTCCCATGACCCTGGGGGGGTCGGGCCTGCCCTCTGACACGGCGTCCCTTCAGCCCCGGAGGAGCTGGGCTCGCGGGCCGGGACCCGGCGCCGGCATCTGCTCCCATTTTACAGACGGGGAAACTGAGGCTGCGGGGCGAGAGGCCCAGCGGGGATGGCTCAGCCCCGCTGAGAGCTGGCCCAGGTCCCCTGCCCGGGGCGGGGAGGGTGGGGCGCAGCGGCCTCCCGGCCCGGCCTCCCCCTCCCGCCGCCCGATGTTATCACAGCTGATTTAATTTCAAAGACGGATTGAGCCGGGCGGGCGGGGACGGCTAATCTCAGCCTCCATCTGCCCCGTTGCCATGGGGACGGCGGCCAGGCAATTGTGCAGAGTGGACTGATAGGAGCGGGCAGGGGACCAGGGGGACGGGGGACCAGGGGGACGGGGGACCAGGGGGACGGGGGACCGGGGGCCCGAGAGCCAGGAGCAAGGGAGGGGGACACCCAGAGACCCCAGGAGGAGGACCCCGCACGGCCACGCCTGCAGACTCCCCTGCTTGGCCCCTGGGTGGGCAGCTCAGGCCTCCCCACGCGGCCTCCCCGGCCACAACAGGGCCACAGCCGCGGGCCTGAACCTGCGGCACAGAGGCCTGGTTTTCTCGTGACACCAGGGACTGAGCCCAGGGGCGCTCGACCACAGAGCCCCGTCCCCAGCCCTTTTCATATTTGATTGAGAGACAGGGTCTCCCTGAGTTGCTGAGGCTGGCCTCCACCTGCGATCCTCCTGCCTCAGCCTCCCGAGCTGCTGGGATGACAGGCCTGGGCCACCGCGCCCGGCTGAGCTGGTTCTTAGGACAAACCTATCGGCAAAACTTGCCCAGACCTCACTTTCCCGACAGCAGGGGCGGTGCTGAGCGCCTACTGTATGCTCCACCAATGTCATCATCGGCACCTCAAGAGAGTCCTACTCAGTGGGCCCGGGCCTGGCCCCACCAGAACAGGTCCTGGGAAGGAGGCCGCGCCCCCCCGAGCTCCGCAGCAGGCATCTGACCAGGACTTGGGCAGGTACCAGGAGACGGCAGGGACAGAAGAGATGTCGGGTCCCTGCTCCGCCCAGCGTCCCCAGACTTGTTTTTTTGTTTTTGAACCCGGGATTGAACCCAGGGACACAACCACCGAGCCCCGTCCCCAGCCCTTTTTATATTTTTATTTCGAGACAGGGCCTTGCTAAGTGGCTGAGGCTGGCCTCCACCTTGCGATCCTCCTGCCTCAGCCTCCAGAGCCGCTGGGATGACAGGCGTGGGCCACGGCCCCCAGCAGATTTCTAGAGCGTGCCATCTCTGCCGGCGTTTCTCCTCGGCTTGGGGAAATGCCAGCTCAGCGATTTCAGGCGTGTCCCTCGTGCCTTCTGTGACGTCCCCCGATCCCCCAACCCTGTGTGGACCCCACCCCGCCACGGCCACCTGGCCAGCAGCGTCTGGCCTGCAGGGAGCAGGTGGCTGCGAGGTCGGCGCGGCTTACAGGGGCACGGGGCTTGGGCCTCGAAACCTCCACCTCTGACTGGTGACCTTGGGGACAGGCAGACCCGGGCTTCAGACCTGCCGCCGTGTGTGGCGGTGTCTTCCCCGTGGACACGGGGCACCCCAGGACAAGGCCGCGGAGCTCGCGTGGTGCACTCGGACATCCGGCAGCCGGGCTCTGCGGTGGCCTGGGTGGCCCTCGGCGACACCATCCTGTCAGGGTTCAGAGAGAACCGGCACTCGTTGCTGCTGTGCCCTGAAGCCATTCTTTGTTAGCTGTGTAGAGTCCAAACTCACCCGGCCTGGGAGGCTGAGGCAGGAGGATCGCAAGGTGGAGGCCAGCCTCAGCAACTTTTTATTTTTAATATTTTTTTTTAGTTGTTGATTGACCTTTCTTGTATTTACTTATATGTGGTGCTGAGGATCAGACCCAGTGCCTCACACATACTAGGCAAGTGCTCTGCCACTGAGCCCCAGCCCCAGCCCCAAGCCTCAGCAACTCAGTGAGACCCTGTCTCTAAATAAACTATAAAAAGGGCTGGGGATGGGGCTCAGGTTTAGCACCCCTGGGTTCACTCCCCAGTACAAAAAAAAAAAATATATATATATATATATATATATATAAAATAACCATCCCAAACACTCCGGAGTCTCTCCCAGGGGTTTTGCTGGTATCTGCTGAATATCTCAGCCAACCTTCTGGAGAATTCTAGCATGCACACGCCTAGCCTTCTTTTCTCTAAGTTTTTATCTATTGGTTGTTTTAAAAAATTGTTATTTTGGGGGCTGGGGTTGAGGCTCAGCGGCAGAGCGCTCGCCTAGCACGTGCGCGGCCCGGGTTCGATCCTCAGCCCCACGTAAACATAAATGCAGTGCAGTGTGTACAGCTAAAGCAAATGAATAGATATTTTTCAAAAAATTGGTTTTTGAGACAGTCTCACTCTGTCGCCCAGCTGGCCTCAACCCCTGGGCTCAGGGATCCTCCTGCCTCGGCCTCCCGAGTGGCTGGGATAGGGGGCACCGCGGCACCCAGCCCCCTCTTTCCTTTTAAACCAAAGCAGGCGTGCGCGTGTTTTGCGCGTGTGCTGGGGACTGGGGTGGCCCCTCCACGTCATGAAGACGTGTCCCTCTTGGGGGAGGGGCCGCCCAAGCTCACCAGACAGGACGCTGGGGTTGACGACAGTCGTGTCCCCGTGTCCCCGACGCTGGCTGCCCCGGGTTCTGCAGCTGGGCATCTGGAGGCTGAGGCAGGAGGATTGCAAAGAGGACCTCAGACCCTGCCAGTCCGGTCACCAGGCCTGGGGCGACCGTGAAGGGACACCCCCTTGGATTCGGATTTGCAAGATGGAAAAAGACCCCGGGGTGGGTCCACAGGAAAGTGGGGGCTGGCCCCGCAGCCCCAGGCGAGCCGTGCGGCAGGTCCCGGCAGGAGGGGGACCCTGGGGACAGGCGGGGTCCGTCCCCGGGCAAGCCACGCCCACCTGGACAGGCACCTGAGCGGTCACCAGCCACCGCGGCTGCCCTGCGCCAGTGTTGGGGTGCGTGGAGCAGGAGCCTGGGGGAGTCCCCGCCGCGGCCCTGGGTGCCCAGAGGGCTGGGGGCGCCGCCAGCTTGCTTCTGCCGAGGCCTCAGGCCTCGGCTGCTGTGGCTGGTTTGTTTGTTTTTTTGGTACCAGGAGTTGAGCCCAGGGGCGCTCAACCTCTGAGCCACGTCCCCAGCCCTTCTTAGTTTTTATCTAGAGACAGGGTCTCGCTGGATCGCTTAGGTCCTTGCTAAGTCACTGAGGCTGGCCTCCACCTTGCCATCCTCCTGCCTCAGCCTCCTGAGTCGCTGGGATGACAGGCGTGAGCCACCGCGCCCGGCCTCCCTTTCCATCTTCTAGAAGCTGCCTGCATGGCTCGGTTGGTGGTCCCCGCCTCCGGCGCCAGCGCCGGCAGCCTCCTATTTCTTTTTGACTGTGAGCCTCCTGCCTCTCTCTTATAAGGTGACCTACACCCAAGTCCTAAGGATTGTGGCGTGGACCTCTTTATGGGGTGGTGGGAGAGGCTTGTGTCCACCAAAGAGCCGCGGAAAGGACAGGACCTCATTCCCTCCCTCCCCACAGGGGGGCCGGCTTGGCCTCGTCTGTTTGGTCCCCTGCCTGGCTTCAGGATTCATTTTCCAGGTGGCTTCAGAAGGGGCAGAGCCTGGCCCCCAGCGCCCACCCCCCGGTGAGGGGGGTCCACGAGGAGGGGAGATGGTGTCTGGGACGCAGATCAAAGGAGGAGAGCCAGTGTGATCCCAGCGGCCGTGGGGAGGCTGAGGCAGGAGGATCGCAAGGTGGAGGCCAGCCCGTCAGCAACTCAGCAAGGCCCTGTCTCTAAATAATCAGTCCAGGTAAAGGCAAAGATGTCTTGTGATTCCTGAGCTAAAAGGGACAGTGAAGAAGGCATCCTTAAGGTCAATGACCGAGAAATGAGTTAGATAAGGAAGGACTATTAGGGAGAGAATGGTATAAGGATTTGGGACCAGAGGGTGTATGGGGCCTAACAGCCTCATTGATGAGACGAAGATCTTGGACTAGCTGGTATGACCCATTGGACTTCTTGACTGCCAATATGGGAGTATTATATGGGGAATGGGTGGGTCGGAGAAAGCGTTTCCGCCAGAAGGTCTGAGATAATAGGTTGGAGACCTCTGAGGCTAGTGGCTGGGAGTGGGTACTGGGCTCTATTAGGGAAATACTGGGGATCTTTAAGGTGTATTCGCTATAGGGTCACAGTGAGCAAGGGATGGAGTCTGGGTGTCCCAAATTTTGGGGTCTACCAGATGAGAGGGGGCAGGGTAACAGGAGGTTTCCGCATCAGGCTCTAAAATGCTTAAGAAGGAAGACAGAGGAGATGGAGTGAGATGAGTCGGGGAGTGCAGAAAACTGAGCAAGGCGGGTCAGAGAGCACAAGCTGAGGCCTGAAATTTGACCAGTATATCTCGGCCCAATAAAGGCACAGGACATTGAGAGATCTACTAGAGAACTGTGTGGGCAAATGAATGGACCGGTGGAGGCTGCAAGACAGCATGGGAGTCTTGTGTGGGGGTGAATGGTGTGTCCCTCTAATAGAAAACAGGGCTGGGAGGTGGCCCAGTGGCCGAGCGCCCCTGGTTTCCATCCCTGGTGCCAACTAGAGGCACCAGAGCCTCCATCAGCTGTCAGCCCCCTTCGGCTGGAGGCGATCAGAGGCCGGGAGTGGCCCTCCTCTCTGCAGCGACCCTTCCTCCTCTCAGCCCGCGGTGGAGCGACCCCCGTTCCCTGTCCCTGGCCTCTGACATCCCCCCTGCCCGGCCTCGGCAGGGCTCGGTCCAGGGGCCTGGGCAGTGCGGGACCCCGGCCACCTGGCCACCACACTCGGCTGTCAGCCCAGAGCAGGAACCTGGCGCCACCAGCCACTCGAGCCCCAGGCGCCGTGGTTACGCCTGCGGTCACCCAGCAGCCGGTCAGGAAACCCCTGGGGTCGCGAGGCCCTGGGTGGTGGTGAGGCTGAAGCCACCGCCTCCAGAGGCCGGGCTGCGGCTGCTCTGTTCCGGCCTCCCCCGGCCACACCTCAGTCCTCTGGGCTGCCGCTCCGGGTTGCTATGGAAACAAGAGCATCTTCTCGGCTCTTCTCCAGTAAGACCACCTGGAGCCAACCGTCCGTCCATCTGTCTGTCCGGCAGGGTGCAGTGGTGCACACCTGCGATCTCAGCGGCTGGGGAGGCTGAGGCCAGAGGACCGCAAGGTGGAGGCCAGCCTCAGCACAAAGCGAGGCCTTGTCCCTAAAGCCTAGAAATGGCTGGGGCGTGGCTCGGGGTTAAGCGCCCTGGGCTCAATACCTGGTACCAAGAAAAAAAGAATCCGTCTGTCCGTCCTCCGTGGTCACCCTCCTTCTCCCCCCTTTGGGACCACAGGGACCGGCCAGTCCCCCCTTGCGGATCCTCTACCTGACACTGGAACGGCCTGGGTCCGAGCCCAGCTCCTTGCGGGACAGGGACGATTGGGGTCTGTCCCCACCGTGTCCCTCACGGGGCAGAGCCCGGAGGAGTCAGGGAGGCTCAGATGTGGCTGCAGGAGGTGAGGCTGGTGTCCCCGCAATTCCGTGGCCACCAAGAGGAAGGAAAAGGCCCTGTCACCGCGCTCTGTCCTCCGTGCCCGCCCCCAGGCCGGGAGCGCGGGAGGACAAGGGCATTGATTGCAGGGGACGGATCCCGCACTGGTTGTAAATGGATATTTAATTAAAAGTTAATCATCAATCAGGCACGTCGGTGGGCGTGGGCCGCAGAGGCTGGTCCTCGGAGGACGCGGGCTTGGCGGCTGGTGGGGGAGACCTGGGGTTCAGCTGGCGCCCAGCTGTCCCAGCTGTCCCGCGGGGCCGTCGCCCGCCACATTCTGTCTCCCACCTGGTCTCTGCTTGGGTCACGAGTGTGTCCTGCGTGCCTTGTCGGAGCCTTCAAGAGCCCTAATGTGAAAAAGGAGAGGCCGGATCCGGGGGAGACCATTCCCCGCAGAGGGCGCGGCACGTGCAAAGGTCCTGAGGCAGGAGCACGATCTGAAAAGCCAAGGAGGCCCTGGGCTGGACGGAGGGAGGCGGAGGGGGAGAAGGGGTGGGGCCCGACCCTCCAGGATCTGTGGGTCCGTCTGAGGCCGTGCTCCTTGTGGAGTAGACAGGAAGCCATTGGAAGGTTCTAGAAGTGTGGAAGAGGGCCAGACCTCACCAAAAGGCCCGCGGGCCCCCAGGTGGCGCTCTGTGTCGAGCGGCTGGGAGCCACCGGGCGTCTGCGGCCGCGGAGAGACTGGCGGTGGCTCTCACTGGGGGGTGCGGGGAGCCCAGGGCCCCCGTGCAGGCAGCGCCCCGCCCCGGAGCCCCTGCCCAGCCCCCAGGAACCAGGGCCAGGCGTGGAACAGGAAGCCAAGGAAGAGGTGCCCAGGGGCCAACCGGAGACCCCCGGCCTCGGGGGAAGAGGGGAACGGCTGGGGCACCCCAGGGTCATCAGCGTGTGTGGCAGTTTTTAAACACAAGAGCAGTGTGGTGCGGGGGTGGGGAAGTCCAAGGACACTTAGAGGTCAGGGAGGAGAAGAACTCAAGGAAGCTCATCTCAGCTTCCTCTGGGTCCCTGTCCCCTCCCTGGGTCAGTTGCAGTCTCCTGACCCCAAGGGACGGAAATCAACCGGCCCACACCTGTAATCTCAGTAGCTCAGGAGGCTGAGGCAGGAGGATCACAAGTTGGAGGCCAGCCTCAACAACTTAGCGAGGCCCTGAGCAACTCAGCAAGATCCTGTCTCTAACTAAGAAGTAAAAAGGGCTGGGGTGTGGCTCAGTGGCTAAGCACCCCTGGGCTCCGTGCCCAGCAGTGCGCGCACACACACACACACACACACACACACACACACACGCGCGCACAACCCCCCTGAGACCTACGACAAGCAGGAGTGAATCAGGCTGCGATATGGCACGTGCAAAGTCCCTGTGGCACGATGGACTGTGGGAGCCAGGGGTGGAGAGGAGGCCGATGCGGCTGCGAGGCCAACGGCAGGAAGGACAGGGCTCTCAGGGCCAGCTGTGCAGCGTCTGGTTGAACGTTGTCACCTTGGTCCTCTGAAGCAGGGTGACACATTCAGAGTCACACTGTGATGGTCTGGGAGAGTGATCTCCGGGTGGCCCGCTGGAGGGGTCACCGGGACAGCAGGGGGCTTGACCGAGGGTCCCTGTGGTGGCTGGGCAGGGGGACGGCCATTGGCCAGACGTCCCAGGGCGGGAGGGGCAGCCAAGGAAGGTTCCAGAGTTTCAGCCTAAACGTCAGAACAAACGGGGGGGTCACTAAGGGGGGCCCAGGAGGGGACGGAGCAGGAGCCACCAGAGGGACGGACAGAGAAGACAAGAGAGGGGGCTCACGGAGCCGGGGAGTCTCTGGAGGGCATCAGGCAGGACTGAGGGGGTCTGAGGAATGGCCACTGGGGGCCTGGGGTGCAGCTCGAGGGGGCTGGGGTCCCTCCTGGCACTGCAAAGAAGGAGAAGGAGGAGGAGGAGGAGGGGGAGGAGGGGGGGGGAGGGGGGGAGGAGGGGGAGGAGGGGGGGAGGAGAGGGAGGAGGGGGAGAGGGAGGAGGGAGAGGAGGAGGGGAAGGAGGGGGGGAGGAGGAGGGGGAGGAGAGAGAGAGAGGAGGGGGAGGGGGAGGGAGGAGGGGAGAGGGAGGAGGGAGAGGAGGAGAGGAAGGAGGGGGAGAGGGAGGAGGGGGAGGGGGAGGAGGAAGAGGAGGAGAGGAAGGAGAGGGAGGAGGGGGAGGAGGAGGGAAGGAGGGGGAGAGGGGAGGAGGGGGAGGAGGAGGGGGAGGAGGAGGAGAGGAGGAGGGGGAGGAGGGGGGGAGGAGGAGGGGGGAGGAGGGAGGACAGGGAGGAGGGGGGGAGGAGGACGGGGGAGGAGGGGGAGGAGAGAGAGGAGGAGGGGGGGGCGGAGGAGGGGGAGGAGAGAGAGGGAGGGGGGGAGGAGGGGAAAGAGGAGGGGGAGGAGAGGGAGGAGGGGGAGAGGGAGGAGGGGAGAGGAGCGAGATAGAAGGAGAGGGAGGAGGGGGAGGAGGAGGAGAGGGAGGAGGGGGAGGAGGAGGGGGAGGAGGAGGAGAGGGAGGAGGGGGAGAGGGAGAGAGGAGGAGGAGGAGAAGGAGAGGGAGGGAGGGAGAGGAGGAGGAGGGAAGGAGGGGGGAGGGAGGAGAGGGAGGAGGGAGAGGGAGGATGGGGAAGGAGGAGGAGAAGGGAGGGGAGGAGGAGGGAGGAGGAGAGGGAGGAGGGGGAGAGGAAGAGAAGGGAGGGGGGGAGTAGAGGCGAGGAGAGGGAGGAGGGGAGGAGGGGGAGGAGGAAGAGAGGAGGGGGGGAGAGGGAGGAGGGGGAGGAGGAGAGGGGAGGAGGGGGGAGGAGGAAGAGGATGAGGAGGAGAGGGAGGAGGGGGAGGAGGGGGGGAGGAGGAGAGAAGGAGGGGGAGAGGGAGGAGGGGGAGGAGGAGAGGGAGGAGGGGGAGGAGGAGAGGGAGGAGGGGGAGGAGGAGATGGGGGAGGGGGAGGGGAGGGGGGAGGAGGGGGAGGAGGAAGAGAAGGAGGGGGAGGGGAGGAAGAGGAGGAGGAGGAGAGGGAGGAGGGGGAGGAGAGGGAGGAGGGGGAGGAGGAGAGGGAGGAGGGGGAGGGGAGGGGGAGGAGGGGGAGGAGAGGGGAGGACAGGGAGTAGGAGGAGGAGGAGGAGGAGGAGGAGGAGGAGGAGGGGGAGGATGGGGAGGAGAGGGAGGAGGAGGAGGGGGAGGGGAACTCTCAGGCGCTGGACCATGGAAGCTGCTCTAGGCCGTAGTGGCGGTCATTCTGATTGGGGTGACGGCACCAGTGAAACTGGGGGGGGGTTGGGGAAGGACGGGGCGTGCAGACAGCACCCCAAGGCCAGGACAGGGAGGCGCCCCCGTGACGGGTGGGCGCGGCTCTGCTGGCTGGACCTGGTGCTGGTCAGGAGGGACCCGCTGTGGTGCAGGGACCACCTCGCTGCTGCTTGGCGTCGTGCATGTCTTGGTGCGTGTGTTGAGGTCCTCCTAAGCGGCCCACGGGAGCCCTGGGAGCTGGATAAACTTCCTTGCTCTATAAAGTAGACTTCCTCGGGTATTTTGTTACGGTATCAAAACACTGACTGATACAGACCACGTCCACGTAAGGGGTCTCTGAAGAAGTCAGTTAAAAGGGTCGCCATCAAACAAGCATTTGAAGACACAGTTCAAGAAAGTGTTGCAGAAAAAGGGAGAGACCCAGAAAAATTGGAATATGACAGAACATACTCTTATTAAAAAAAAAAAAAAAGGGATCTGGATAGGAAATGGCACGTGCCTCCCGGGATGGCCCCTTCAGGGTCCCCTAATGTCTCCTTTTGGTGAGATGAAGGCTGAGATGGCTTCAGGGATTCTCACCAGGCTTATCTGTGAAAGGGACCCAGGAGGTTCTCAGCAATGACCTTTGGCAGTCATCGCCAATCAGGCCTAGTTCCATTAATCGGTGTTTTTGGTTTGTGTGGGGGATGCTGGGATGGAACCACTCACCCACTAGGACCCCTGAGCCCACCCCCAGCCCTGTTTTGTAGTTTATTTAGAGACAGGGTCTTACTGAGTTGCTTAGGGCCTCACTTTTGCTGAGGCTGGCCTCCAACTCGCAATCCTCCTGCCTCGGCCTCCTGAGCCGCTGGGCAATCTAGAATGTTCTCAAGGATAATCCCCTCATCAACTCGTTACTCCAGGAGATAGTTCCAACAGGAGATCCGGGGGTGGGGTGGTGCTGTCCCCTGCTTTTATGTACACAATATCAGACATAACACAGCAGTGTCTAGAGCAGCTCAGGTCACAGCAGCCGAGCTGTGGAGCCAGCCCAGGGGCCCTTCCACAGATGCATGGATGAAAAAACATGGTGCATACACACAGTGGAATATTACTCGGCCATAAAGAAGAATGAAATGATGGCATTTGCTGGTAAATGGGTGGAGCTGGAGACTGTCATGCTAAGTGACATAAGCCAGTCCCAAAAATCCAAAGGCCAAATGTCCTCTCTGATATGCAGATACTGACCCACAATAAGGAGGAGGGAGGAATAGAGGTTCCCTGGATGAGACGAAGGGGAGTGCAGGGAAGGAGGGGAGGGAGTGGGAAAGACGGTGGGGTGAGGGGACGTCACTTTCCATGTCCACATACGGACACACGACCCAGGGACACTCCACAGCACGTCCACCCACAGGAATGGAAGTGACACTCCATGTATGTGTGACATGCCTGAAGGCACGCTGCTGTCACGGAGAGCCACAAAGAGCAAATAAAATATTAAAAAAAATAAAATATAAAAGGGGTGGGGAGGGGGGCTCAGGGGTTAAGCTCCCTGGGTTCAATCCCTGGTACAAAAAAAAAAAAAAAAAAAGATTGGAAAGATAAAAGAGAAAGAGGAAGATTTGAAGTCTCCTCTCTGTTCCACAAAAGGCACAGGAGGGAGGTTGAAGAGTAACAGGGACCAAGGGGAGGACACAAAGAGACTGGCACAGATAGTTTGCACAAGTGTGTGTGTGCTGTGAGTGTGAGTGTGAGTGTGTGTGTGTGTAGGCGGTGGAGGAGGAGGAGGGAGGAAGGGAGGATGGGAGGAGGAGGAGGTAGGAAGAGGGGGAGGAGGGAGGGAGGAGGAGGGGGAGGGAGGAGGGAGGAGGAGGATGGAGGGGAGAGGGGGAGGAGGGAGGAGGTGAGGAGGAGGAGGAGGGAGGAGGAGGAGGAGGAGGGAGGCAGGAGGAGGGAAGGGGGAGGAGGAGGGAGGGAGGAGGGAGGAGGGAGGGGTAGGAGGAGGAGGAGAGGAGGAGGGGGAGGGAGGAGGGAGGAGGAGGAGGGAGGAGGAGGGGAGGAGGAGAGGAGGGAGGGAGGAGGAGGAGGAGGGAGGAGGTGGCGGAGGTGTGAGGAGGGGAGTGAGGAGGGGGAGGAGGAGGGGGGAGGGGGAGGAGGAGGGAGGAGGGAGGAGGAGGAGGGAGGAGGGAAGAGGGGGAGGGAGGAGGGGAGGGAGGAGGAGGAGGAGGGGGAGGAGGAGGAGGAGGAGGAGGAGGGAAAAAGGGGGGAGGAGGAGGGAGGAGGAGGAGGAGAGGAGGAGGGAAGAGGAGGGAGGAGGAGGAGGGAGGCGGAGGAGGAGGAGGGAGGAGGAGGAGGAGGAGGAGGGGGGGAGTGAGAGGAGGAGCGGAGGAGGAGGAGGAGGAGGAGGAGGAGGAGGAGGGAGGAGGAAGGAGGAGGAGGAGGGGAGGAGGAGGAGGAGGAGGAGGAGGAGGAGGAGGGTAGGAGGAGGAGGAGGAAGGAGGACGGGGCGAGGAGGAGGGAGGAGGGGAGGAAGGAGGAGGGGGGAGATGGAGGAGGAGGAAGGGAGGAGAGAGGAGGGGGGGATAGGAGGAGGGTGGCGAGGAGGAGGCGAAAGAGGGGGCGGGAGAGGGAAGCGGGGAGGAGGAGGAGGAGGAGGAGGAGGGAGGATGGAGGAGGAGAAGTGAGGGAGAGGGGAGGATGGAGGGAGGAGGAGGGAGGATGGGAGAGGAGAGTGGACGGAGGAGGAGGGAGGGGGAGGAGGAGGAGGAGGGAGGAGGAGGGGGAGGAGGAGAGGAGGTGGGAGGAGGAAGGGGGAGGAGGAGGGAGGAGGAGGAGGAGGAGGGAGGAAGAGGAGGAGGAGGAGGAGGAGGGCAGGAGGAGGAGGAGGGAGGAGGGGCGGACGGGAGGATCGGAGGAGGGAGGAGGAGGAGGGTGAGGAGGAGGAGGAGGAGGAGGAGGAGGAGGAGGAGGAGGGAGGCCTGGTCCTTTGGAGGCCAGAGGCGTTGGGTTCAGGCACAGGCTAAGGTCGACCTTGGTCAAAGCAACAATTAATTCCTCCATTGTGACACCAGGAGGGACCAGAGATGCCCCTTGGTCACAGGAAGATGAGGGGCTTCCTGATGCTTCTTCTTTTTTTTTTTTTCTGTGACATTGGAGGTTAGGTCACTTTCTTTTTTTTTTTTTTTTTTTTTTTTCTCTTTGGAACAAGGGATGGAACCCAGGGTGTGCTCGACCACTGAGCCCCACCCCAGCCCCTGTTATGTTTTATTTAGAGGCAGGGTCTCGCTGAGTTGCTCAGGGCCTTGCTAAGTTGCCGAGGCTGGCCTCCACCTTGCGATCCTCCTGCCTCAGCCTCCTGAGCTGCTGGATTGCAGGCCTGCGCCACGGCACCTGGCTGGTAAGGTCACTTGAGAGGGGTTGGAAGTTTTTCGGGGACAGACAAGTCTGAAATGCTGGAGAAGAGGTTGGCCCAGGAGGCACGGCTCTGGGGCTGGTGGTCACAGATCCACGCCGACAGCCATCTGTCCCCATGGGTGGCTTTTTCTTTCTGGTGCAGGCAGGATGAAGGTCGCCACCTCCAGGAGGGCCTCCTGGCCTTCACTCCCCGGTGCAGACCCCGCCCACTCTGCAGGGCTGATGGACTCACCAACAGGAACTGGCAGAAGGTGACTTCTGGGGTCAGGCCACAGGGGACACCGTGGCGTCCGCCTTCTGCCCACTCAGGTCACCTGGTCTGGGGCTGGGTCTCGGGAACACTCGGACAGGCCCAGAGACCGTCCAGGCGACCAGCTTGGCACTATTGAGAAGTGGTGGGCACCTTTAAGAGGCGGGGCCTCGCGGGAGGCTTTAGGTGGTTGGGGACGCCCCTGGAGGTAACGGTGGGGCGCGACTGTGAGGTCGCAGCCTCCTCTCCCGTGAGCTCCTGCCACGGCCCAAGAGCAATGGGTTCCACAGACGGTGAACTAAGACCTCCCAAACCCTGAGCCCAAACAACCCTTTCGTCTCTTGCAGTTGGCAGTGTCGGGCGTTTTGTTACAGCAGCGAAGCGTTAACTCGAACTTCATGAGGAACCTTGGGTGAGAGCCACCCAGCCACACGGGGCCTGGATTCCTCACCCAGGGACACAGTGGGCGTCACACATGGCCGCCTCTGGCTGACTCTGGGGTGACCTGCCACTAGTGTGTTCCTGATTGTGACCACAGAAAGGCAGGAGGAACAGTAAGGCACCAGCAACGAGCTTCTGTGACAGTCGCCCTGGGCCCTGATCCAGGCGGGGCCGCTGCTGGAGCGAGAGAAGGCCGAGGGGCCAAAAAGAACGTTCTAGCCAGGCGTGGTCGGGAAAAAGCAGGCTGGTGGAGAGGGACAGCGGTCGGGGGCGTTTGGCTTAGTGACCCTGGAGAAAAGTGTCTCGGGGCCCCTGAGGAGAGGGTCACTGATACGGCAGATCAATAACGTAGCCCAGGAACTAAAAGGCCAGGATGGGACAGATTGTCAGGTGGTCATTGAAACCCTCCAGGACGCCAGGCCTGGTGGAGCATGCCTATGATGTATCGGGAGGCTGAGGCAGGAGGATCGCAAGGTGGAGGCCAGCCTCAGCCAAAGTGAGGCCCTAAGCCACTCAGTGAGACGCTGTCTCTAAATAAGACACAACTGGGGCTGGGCTGGGGCTCAGTGGTTAAGCACCCCTGGGTTTAAACTCCCCCTGGTACCTCCCCCCAAAAAAACGAATACCAGCCTGGGTGCTCCCAATGCCGCCCGCCCCTCACAGGAGGCTGGTGGAAGAGAACGCACCAGTGGAGGCCGAGCTCAGTGGCCAGAGTCTCGTCCTGAAGGCCGCCATGCATGCTCTGAGCTCTGGTTGGCTCCGGAACTTGGGGTCCTTGTCAGCATCATCTGCTAGATTTGGAGGCCCCCAGTTTGGGGGGCCCGGGGGCATGTGACGGGTGTTCCGATGACCTCGACGCTGCCCACGGGGGCCCTCTTGGGTCACCCAAGCAGAACCGCCACCTCAGGGCCCAGGAGGGGCTCTCCCAGGACGGGCCTCTGGGACTCCTGCTGTTCTCTGTGCCTGTCCGGCAGCTGCAGAGGGACAGCAGCGACCAAGTGACGCCTCAGGGCCACTGAGGGACACCCCCGTCACCTCGCGGTGTCACCTCGCGGAGCAGCCGGCGAGGGGAGAGAGTCCAGAGGAGGGTGGCAGCAGAGGGGGACGTCACGTGACTCGTTGCTGGTCGCCGATTAGGATCTCGCCCGCCACGGCTGGCTGCCACCTCGGAAACTCGGCACACGCGGCCCGGGGGCAGCGGGGCTGGGCAGGGAAGGGCTGGGCTGTCGCGGCCACCGCCTGTTGGTTTGGGGGGACACTAGGGATTGAACCCAGGGGTGCTCAACCCCTGAGCCACGTCCCCAGCCCTTTTATATTTATTTAGAGACAAGGCCTCGCTGAGTTGCTGAGGCTGGCCTCCACCTTGCGATCCTCCTGCCTCAGCCTCCCCAGCCACTGGGATGACAGGCGGGGGCCACCGTGCCTGGCCAGTTTTCTTTGTCAGGGCTGGTGGGACCGTCCTGAGGATCAAGCAGCCACTCTGGCCGGGGTCCCCTCGAGTGTGAGCGTCGGGGCGCTGCTCCCTGGCTCCGACCTGTGACTCCGTCTCCAAGTCCCAAGCACAGAAATGAACAGGAACCTCCTCAGGGCACAGGGACAGCAGGAGAGAGGAGCAGTCGGTGCTAGGGACATCGCGCAGAGCCACCTCCCTGCAGAGGACAGAGGGGCTGCTTCCCTGGACGGAGGCCGGCACTGGGGGCGGGGGGTTTCTTGGGGGGGCGTCCTGATGTCCCTGAGCCCAGGAGGGGGGCTTACCCTCCAGCAGCCCCCGGGGTGGCCTCGGGACCCAGGCTTCTGGGGACGTGGGTGGATCAGGGCAGGCAAGTCCCATGAAAGGAGACCCCAGAGAAGCCGACCTCCCGGGCCGGCCTCCCTGACTCCATCTGTGAACTGGGGCGAGGCTGAGGCCTGGCCCTCCCTGGAGTCCGGCAGGGCAGAGGCGCCTCGAGCCCGGGGGGCTGGGCCGGGACACCACGGAGAGACCCGTGTCCGGTCCCCAGCCGGAGGCCGAGGGCAGCCCCGGGCAGAGGGTGGCCCCGGAGGGACAGAGAGGGACAGAGAGGGGACAGAGAGGTGGCACCTGCCCGACTGACAAGTGCCCTTGGGACGGGTCTACACATGCCCTGGGCCAATGGAACGGAGCCAGGCAGGCCCCGGAAGATTCTAGAAGGTCGGATGGAGGCACAGACACCCCCTGTCCCCAACAAAGATGGCCTCTGACCGGGACCCTCGAGCCCTCCCGGCTCCCAGTCTGGGCTCCCTGGAAGGCCACCTCGTCACCTGTGGACAGAAACACTGCCCTGTGACATGTCCCCGCGCCTGGGCAGCCACGGCCTGTCCCCGGGGGACACCTCTCCCTGTAGGCAGGGGACACGTTGAGAAAGAAAGGCCATCTATGTGCCCCCCAAAAAGAACGAGTTAGTGAGAGCAGCTGGGGACGCGAGGCTGGGGGACTCTCGGTGGCCCCTGCGCAGGCTTATCTGGGCCGTTCATCAAGGGCTGCCCAGACTAACAGTCCTGCCGGAAACTGGAGCAGGCCGTCAGGCCCTCCCTGCAGGGAGTGCAGAGACCACCCCCCGTCTTGGGCTGGCCTTTCCTGGTGGCTTGAGCCACAGGCTCAGGGCCCACAGCTAGGTCCCAGGTTTGATTCACGGCAACACCGAAAGAAGAGGAAGAAGAAGAAACCGAGGTTCAGAGAGGTTAGGTCACTTGCCCAAAGGTCAACACAACTTGCACCCAACCGAGTTGGGGTTGGGGAACTCCCATCAGCCTGCAAAAAAAACCCGAGGCTTTTGGGGAAAATTTTCAGGTGTCACCACGACAAACGTGCCTGGCCTCCTGGCCTCTGCCCACGCATCCTATCTTGCCTTTTTAAAGAGAAATTCTTCAAGGCTGATCGCTGGACCAGAGCTTCACAGGCTCTGAGTGTGACTAATAGCCCCAGTGACACAGCGGAAGCAGCGCCCAGGGGTATGCGCCACTTGTGTGTCCCCGGCCACCCCAGGGGTAGGAAGCGGCGCCCCGTGACTGCGTGTGCAGGAGGCAGCCTCCGCACCCCAACGGGGATTGAATCCAGGGCCCCGCTCAACCCCTGAGCCCCGTCCCAGCCCTTTCCGTGTTTTATTTGGAGACGGGTCTCGCTGAGTTGCTCAGGGCCTAGCTAAGTGGCTGAGGCTGGCCTCCAACTTGCGGTCCTCCTGCCTCAGCCTCCCGAGTCGCTGGGAGGCCGGCCCCGCCCTCCATCCTCTGCAGGCAAAGACGAGACCTGGGAGTCCCGCGGGGTCCCACCGCTTTCCGCAAAGGGAGCGGGAGACGGGGTGCTCCTGGGAAGGACCCTGGAGGCCACGTGGCAGGGGCCACCCCTGTCTCCAGCCTGATCTCAGAGGTACGGAATGTCCCCTCCTGGCGTGGCCCCGGGCGCCTGCTGCCTTCCCAGGGGCTCACCTGGGCGTGGGAGAAGGCTCTGGGGGCGTTGTCCCAGCGAAGCCACGCCCACCAACGGGCGGAGCCAGGGCTTAGGGGCGGAGCCAGGGCTTAGGGGCGGAGCCTGCAGGCAGCGCCGGGCGGGCGACCCTGGCTTCCTGAGCCCGGGTGGCTTTTCCCAGCGAGCGCCCCGAGTTCCAGGCCACCAAGCCGGTGTGACAAAGGTGGCCCTTCTTCCCCCCACCACCCACCTCCTCCCCTGACCCCAGGAACGTCCCCAGGCCTAAAAGAGGGGACGCTGAGCCCAGCAGGGCAGGACGAGGGACCTGGCGGCCCGGCCCGCGCAGAGCCGAGGTCCCAGCGCCGGGGCCAGCAGAGGGCTGGGGACAGTCCCCAGGTCTGCCCTCCGGCCTCCGCAGCGACGCGCCTCACCCTGGGCTCAGGCGACAGGGACTTGACACGACAGGGTCACCGGGCGCCCGGGGCGGGGGGCGGGTGGCGGGGCCACCCTGCAGGGGACGTCGCCGGGGCTCCCACCCCAGCCCCGTCAGCTGCGGGTGGACGGGCCAGCGGGCCATCTGCATGACAAAGGAGTGTCGCCGGCGACGCGGGCGGGGCCGCAGCTGCCCCTAAGCCTCCGCCCCGCGGCCCGAGATTTGGGGGGGCGGCACGCGAGCCCCGGCGCTCAGCTGTGTTTGCTCGGGGGCGACACGCGGGACAAAGGCCCGGATGTGACGACCCGCAGGTGGCGAGGGGGAGGGGAGCAGGCGCCCGGGAGGGAGCCAGGGGGAGGGGCGGGCCCCATCCCAGACCCCTGGGCAGCAGCCCCCAACCTGGCCTGGAGGTCGCCAGGTGTCCCCTCCCCCTGCTTTGGGGGGACACGTCTATTTCCATCTGCATTTGCGCTCCCGTCACGGCTGGGTGCCCAAGGTGATGTCCCCCACCGCCACCACACCCAGGGTCCCCCTCCAGCTGCTGGCCAGGGACCGGCCTGCCTCCCCATCCCGGGCAAAGGCAAAACCGTGGACCTTCCGCGGGCTGGTGGACTTGACCTTCCAAGTCTGCCCAGCGCCCCGCCAGCGTCCCCGGCCCTGCTGCCCCCTGCGCCAGCGTCCCGGCTCCTGCCCGCACTGGCGCAGCAGCCTGCTTCCTGGCCCCCTGTTTGCTAGGCCCCCGGGCAGCCCCTTCTCCAGCAGCCGCCAGAGGACCCTGTTGAAGTCAGTCAGATCCCGCGCCACCTCTGCTCCCTCCAAGGAAGGCCAAAGCCCCTTATGGTGGGCACAAAACCCACCCCGTCTGCTCCCAGCTTAGACTTCTCCACCTCTCACTTCATCCTCTCTGTTCCACCGTCTCCTTGCTGTTCCTTGCACAGCCTCAGAGCCTTTGCACGGCATTGGCTGCTCCCTTTTCTGGGAACGTGGTTCTCCTTGATGTCTGTGGGCTTTGCTCTTTCATTTCTTTTTCCGTCATGCTTTTTTTTGGGGGGGGGGGGGTGGTAGGTATAGGAGATTGAACCCAGGGACGCTCTACCACTGAGCCACATCCCCAGACCTTTTTATTTGTTGTATTTTGAGACAGGGTCTTGCTAAATTGCTGAGGCTGGCCTCTAAACTTACAATCCTCTTGTCTCAGCCTCCTGAGTTGCTAGGATTACAAGTATGTGTCACTGCACCTGGTTTGTGCGTGTGTGTGTGTGTGTCTTCCACTGACTGTTAGATGCACCAGGGCAGAGACTGTCTCTTGTTGGCCTAGCACAGTCCCTAGGACGCAGTGGGTGTTCAATGAATATTTGCAGAATTAGCCAGGTATGGTGGCCCACGCCTGTGGTTCCTCAGGAGGCTGAGGCTGGAGGATCGCAAGTTGGAGGCCAGCCTCAGCAACTTAGCAAAGCCCTACGCAACTCAGAGAGACAGTCTGTCTCTAAATAAAATATAAAATAGGGCTGGGGATGTTACTCAGTGGTTAAGCACCCCTGGGTTCAATCCCTGGTACCAAAAGAAAAAGAAATAAATAAATAAATAAATCAGTTGTGGCCATTTAAAAATCAGGAGGTTTTGGCAAAAACTCCAGGCTTCCAGATTTTTTTCTTTTTCTTTTTTTCCGTTTTCTATTTTCAAAAATAGGAACCTCTGGGCCCGGGCGCTACGGGGTGGTGGCACATGCCTGTCATCCCAGCACTTGGGAGGCTGAGGCAGGAGGATCGTGAGTTGGAGGCCAGCCTCAGCCATGGCGAGGCACTTAGCAGCTCAGTGAGACCCTGCCTCTCATAAAATACAGAAAAGGGGCTGGGGTGTGGCCCAGTGGTCGAGTGCCCCTGAGTTCAATCCTTGGTACCCCCCCCCCCAAAAAAAAGGAGCCTCTGGCCCCCTGCGTCCTTACCCCCAGGCCCACCGCCCAGGGGAGCATCTGCGCCTGCGCCGGCCGCAGGCCCAGCGAGCAGATGAACGAATGGGGCACTTCCGGGCGGCAGGCCCTGTCCCGGGCACTTCCGGTGCGTGGGTCCTCCCGTGTGGCCAGCGGGGCCAGGTCTGCAGAAGTCCCTTGCTGGGGACAGACTGCACGGTCCCTTGCCCACCTCGGAGGCCCCTCGCCGAGCGCGGCCGTCCTTTGGCCCCGGGCCCCTGGACTGTCCCTCCTGCTCTGCACAGGCCTCCCGGTGGCCTCCCGGGAGGACGGGGCAGCCACGCGGGGCCGGCCGGTTCCTGCTGTGTGTCCCTGAGGGACTGGACAGCCCTCTCTGGCGGACCCGCGGCCCTCCTCGAGCCGCGAGGGCTCCTGGCGCGCCCACGGGGTCCCTGAGTGGCCGGAGCTGGGGACAAGGCCCGGCTCCGCCCGTCCCCATGGGCGGCGGCTCATGCCGGTGGAGGGTCATTTGTGCCCCGGGCCCGTGTGCCCGGGTGCTCGTTCGGATGCCTGCCTGTGTCCCCGCGAGTGTGGCCGGTTCGGACCGTGGCCGGTGTGCCCACGGTGACCAGCGCGGCGCGGCGACCGCGGTCAGGGTGGCCGGCCCGCTTGCTGGCACCGGCGGGCCCGTGTGGGACGAGGCGCCCGGAGCGGCCCAGCCGGCCCGCACCGGCCAGGGGTGGGGAGAGCGGTCGTGTCGGCCCCGCCAGGCAGCCCCGGGGGCGGCGGAGGCTCCGCGCCCAGCGGACCGGGGCTGGCCGGTCGCGGGAACCAGAGGAGCTGGTTGAGGCCGGCTGGGGGTGAGCCCCGCACCCCAGAGCCATCACCCCAGGACCTGGCCCTGCTGGTCACGCTCCGGGTCCGGGAGGCTGGAGGCTGGCCTCCCTAGGACAGCCTCGGGAACCTCGCCCATGACCTCCCTGCGACGCGGCCCCGCCCCTCCTCCTCCTCAGGTGTCCCCTTGGAGGCCAGCGTCCTGGCCATGCTGCGACCCATTTTGGACGTCTCAGAGTGGGCAAGGACATCTCGGGTCACCGTCCTGTGGCCCCAGGGCTTAATTCATTGAATGCTTGTCCAATCCCTGGATGTTTGTTGACTGACTAAGTGATGGGTGGGGTCTGGAGGTTGCTGCTTCCGCTTCCGGCCAGGCTGCCCCGCCCCCGCGGGGGAGGGAAGGGCTGGGGTGACCCGGCCCCGCCCTGCCCTCGAGCCTCCCCTCCTGAGACTCCTGACCTTCCAGCTCAGGCAGGGGGTGTCTGCGTCTCCGCCAAGGACCCCGGCTTGCGGGTGGGGGTCCGCCCTGCCCCGCGCCCACATAGCTCCCAAGGGCCTCGGGTGTCCCCGCCGCCGACGCTCCACCTAGTCTGAGCTGGGTGGAGGAGGTTAGGTGTCCTTGGAGACGCGGTTTCCCTGTCAGGTGTCCCTCAGCCTGGCTGCCACCTAGAGAAGGGGACTTGCTCTCCAGGCCTGGGGACGTGCGACCTGTCCTCCCTTGCCTGCTCCTGAGGAGCCCCAAGGAGTCCTTCGGGAGGGCCCTGTCCCCGGGGCACAGAGCAGGACGAGCAGAGGAGTAGGCCCAGCCCCAGGAAGCTTAGTATTCTGTCTGAGTAACTAGTACTTTGTGAGGATTAAATGGGATCTCAGTACTTGATCCTCAGTACTCCACCCGAGTGTTTAGTACTCAGTACTTCAGGAGGTTTAAATGGGATCTCAGTACTTGGTCCTCAGTACTCTGCCAGAGTGTTTAGTACTTAGTGCTTCATGAGGACGAAATGGGATCTCAGTACTTAATGCTTAGTATTCTGTCTGTTTCCTGGCTGTTTCTAGAACCCTGGGATTGGAGACGGGCAGATGGGGAGAGACAGACGCGCCGGAGAGACGAGGAAGAGACGGCGCGAGGAGGCAGGCAGCGGCCCTCAGGGCTCAGGTGCCCATCCCAGTGGTTCCAGCCCCCAAGCCAGGACCATGTGGGCGCAGGCGGCCTGTGGGCCTGGCGGGCCCCCGTGCGGGGACACGGAGAGGCTGCCACTGTGTCCCTGTGTGGCCACGCCACGCCCCTCGGTGGCACGGCCGGACACCTGGGAGCCCCAGGAGCGCGGCCGGCCTGGCCTCCCCCGGACCCCAGGCCTGGCCTGGCCGCCCACTCGGGAGGGGTCTGTCCCTCTCAGAAGTGACAAGACGCGCACAAAAGGGCCTTTAATTAAATCAAAGGAGGGGAAGCGGGCCAGCCGCCGCTATTATGTTACCCAACGTGAAAATGAAAACTTATTTTTAAAGCTCTGGTATTAATTTGAGATTATTCAGATAGTTAATTAAAAGTGCGCCATGTGTTAAATATTATTTCAGCAAAGATTATCATCGGGCTCCGCGTAACGCGATCCGCGGGCTTGGGGACCTTATGCAAATGCTCAGCCGCAGGGGCCCGTGGAGGCTGGCGGCCTGGTGGCCCCCGGTGGCGGGCGGGTGGCCCCCGAGGAACGGTGCCCAGGCCCCGTCTCCAAGCCCTGGAGGACGAGGGACCCTTGGGGACCCGTGTGCCCCAGCAGCAGGCCTTCGGGGACGTGGGCGACAGGGCCGTGGCTCTCAGGGACCATCTGCACCCGCGTGGTCGATGGACGCGCTCCCAGAGCGGTCACCAGCCTGGACGCAACAGGTGAATGGGCGGGGGCTCAGCTGCTGTCCTCTCGCACGCAGGGAGCACGCCCCAGGCGCCTGCCCTCGAGGCGAGTATCCACAGGTAGAAAGAAAACAAAAATTTTGTCAACACGCATGGGCTTGTCATCTCGTCATGTTACCTGGGACCACCTCAGTTTCTCCACCCCTGAAACAGGGATAGCACAGGTCTCAAGGGGAGGGAGAGCCAGCGCGGTGGCGCACTGTCATCCCAGCACTTGGGAGGCTGAGGCAGGAGGATCGCGAGTCAAAGCCAGCCTCAGCAATGGCGAGGCCCTTAGCAACTCAGTGAGACCCTGTCTCTAATAAAATACAAAAAAGGGCTGGGGATGGGGCCCAGTGGTCGAGTGCCCCTGAGTTCAATCCCCAGGACCAAAAAAACAAAAACAAAAACAAAAACAAAAACAAAAACAAAGAAAAAAAAGGGGACGGAGGATCAGATGAGGATTCTTTGGGAGCTCAGTACTTAGTATTCACCTGAGCATTTAGTATTTTGTGAGGATCAAATGGGATTGCAGTACTTAATACTTAGTATTCCATGAGCATTCAGTACTTAGTACTTTGTGAGGATTAAATGGGATGCTAACACTTAGCATTCCACCTGAGTATTTGGTACTTAGTATTCCATGAGGATCAAACAGGAGCTCAGTTCGTAGTACTTGATATTCCATCTGAGTGTTTAGTATTTAGTAGTTTGTGAGGATTAAATGGGATTGCAGTACTTAATACTTAGTTTTCCACAGCACTTAGTACTTAGTACTTTGTGAGGATTGAATGGGGTCTCAGTACTTAATAGTATTCCATCTGAGTACTTGGTACTTGGTACTACACGAGGATCAAATGGGATCTCAGTACTTAACAGTATCCATCTGAATATCTAGTATCTAGTACTTTGAAAGGATGAAATGGGATCTCAGTACTTAGTATTCCATCTGAGTAATATTTAGTACTTCGTGAGGATTAAATGGGATCTCGGTACTCGACACTACTTAGCATTCCACGAGTATTTAGTACTTATTACTTTGTGAGGATTAAAACGGATTCTCAGTACTCCATCTGAGTATTTAGTACTTAATGCTTCATAAGAAGTAAATGGGATCTCAGTACTTAACCCTTAGTATCCATCTGAATATCTAGTACCTAGTACTTCACAAGGATTAAATAGGATCTCAGCACTTAGTACTTAGACAAGCACTGATATGAGCCAGGGATGTCCTTTTTTTTCATTTCAAAAAGTCACGTGTTTAAAAAAGAAAAAGAGAATTGAAATCAATGTTCATACTTTTTTTTTTTTTTTTTTGGTACCGGGGAGTGAACTCAGGGCCACTCGACCGCTGGGCCACGTCCCCAGCCCCTTTTTGTATTTTATTAGAGGCAGGGTCTCACTGAGTTGCTCAGGGCCTCGCCATGGCTGAGGCTGGCCTCCAACTCGCAATCCTCCTGCCTCAGCCTCCCAATGTTCATACTTTATTTAACTCAGGATGTCCAGCACAGTTCTGCGGGACACGCTGTCTGTGACAGTGACCACTGAGGTCGCAGCTTCTCTTCAGACTTGACCTGGTCTCCCGGCACAGCTCAGTGCGGACAGGTCGCGCGCGGCAAGGGCTCAGGAGCGGCCTGGGGACTGCGACCTCTGCAACCCTGGCGACTCCTGCTGGAGGTGCAGTCCCCGGGGAGGTGGCCCAGGCCAGCCGGGTGTGGCCCTGCACACGGGGCGTGCTCCCTTCCTGCCCCTCCTGCCACGCCCCGGCCTGGTCCGTTGCTGGATCCTGCGTGCCAGGCACGGGCTCTGCCGGGCGCCCCCTCCGCCCGCCGCCGCCGCCCGCTGCGCCCGAGGCTGGTCCCGGCTGGTCCCGCGCGGGCCGCTCCTGCCCTCTGTCGGCGCCCGGCGGCGGCGCAGCCCAGGCCTCGGCCGCGGGGGAAGCGACCCGTGCCGGCCACCCCTCCGCCGCCCTGCAGCGGGGCTTCTTGATTTTACAGCTAGGTGGGGACAGAAGCTCAGAGAGGGCCAGGAACTTGCCCAGGGTCACACAGCACGGCTGCACAGAAGCTAGAGCTAGGGCTGAAACCCGAGCTTCGGAGAGCCCCGGGTTCAATCCCACCTCGGCTTCCCCGGTCCTGTGCCCGGGACAGGCGACAGCGTCACAGTTATCAGTCATAAGCGGGGGATGGCGCGGCCATCCTGCCGAGGGCTGCTTGGGGGATTAAAGAGGAAACTAGCCCCCGGTTTGAACTCGGCCCCGCCACTCAGCAAACGTGGAACGCCGTGTCCCTGAGTCACAGCGCAGTGACGTGACTGCCGGCCTCAGGGCCTTTGCATCACCGGTCCCAGCTTGAAACGCTTCCCCCTGGGCCTTGCACTAAATGGATCCTGGATTAGTTTAATCCAGACTCACCGGGTCAGGGACAATTGACCCGGGGCGATTTTTACTGTATTTACGTAACTTTTGAAAAAGTCATAGAGTCGCAAGTTCTCAGGGTCAGAGGGTGACCAGGTCCTACCTGCTTGGGGCCAGGGCCAGGGGCAACTGGCGTAAGGTCCTGACCGGAGTCCCCTGCTTCCACAAGCAGGGCCACTGGTGCGATGCTCCCCATGTCGGAGACTGCACGATCTCTAGGAGGTTGGGGAGGAGTCGGGGGACAAGAGGGGACCCCTGTAGCTTGAGCCACTCAGGCAGAAACAAAAACTGGTTTTTAGATGAGGATTGAACCCAGAGACATTCCGGCTCGGAGCCCCAGCCCCAGCCTTTTAAAAAACATTTTATTTTGAGATAGGGCCTTGCTACGTTGCTGAGGCTGCCTCCACCTCGTGATCCTCCGGCCCCAGCCTCCCGAGTTGCTGGGATGAAGGGCGCGCCCGCCACACTTGGTGGTTTCAAGGTTCATGCGTGTCGTGGTGTAGACCAGTGCTTTATTTTCACTTTTATTCTTTTGGTACCGGGGATCGAACCCAGGAGCACTCGCTTAGCCACCGAGCCCCATCCCCAGCCCTTTTGATATCTTATTTAGAGGCAGGGCCTTGCTTTTGCTGAGGCTGGCCTCCACCTTGCGATCCTCCTGCCTCAGCCTCCTGAGCCGCTGGGTGACCGGCGTGTGCCCCCGCGCCTGGCAACACGGTTCTCACGCCTGGAGCCCCACACACGCCCGTCGTGCCCGTCCACCCTGTGCTTTCCTCACGCCGCTGCTGGTGACTGGCACTCACCGTTTGGGGAGGCCGAATCCGCTGATGCGCTGGTCAGCTGGCGGACACCCCGATGGACGGTGCATCTGCTTTGTGGCATTTTTAGGAGACACCCAAACTGTTAGCCCAGATGGCAGCATTTAGTGAGCACCTGCTGTATGCCCCTTCTGGTCTCACGGCGAGGCAGGTCCTGACATTGATCTCACTTTGCCAAGGCACAGAGAGGGCGAGACACCTGGTCCTGGCCTCGTTGGACCCCAGACCCGTCCGTGTTGTCCAGGGCGAGGCTGCTGGGTGACGAGGGGCGCGGTCTCGGTCCCCGGGACCGCGGGTGGGTCTGAGGGGCGGGGGGGGGGGGGGGGTCTTCAGGAGGGTTCTGGGCGCCGCCACCTGAGGCGGGGGACTCTCCCGGCCTCCCTGGTGACCCTTGCCAGGGGACAGCTGTTTCTCGCTGTCCCCGGGCCTGGAGTGGACGCAGCCCCGGACTCGTCACTGCCCAAAGGGATCAGTGACCAGGCCAGGCCAGGAGAGCCAGGCGGGGCTGAGGTGGCGGCCCCGGCCACAGGGACCCCGAGGTTGGTGTCCCAGGACCTTGGGGACCACCAGACCGGCAGGCCCAGCGGCAGCAGAACCAGGCCCGGCCTGCCCTGGCCTCCCGGTGTCTGGGGTCCCCTGAGGCGTCTGGCATTTTCACGGGGTGGGGTGGGGAGGGGACTCTAGTGTCACCCACCACGGGGCAGCGTGGGAGGGAGCTCCGGGACCTGCAGGGAGGAGCTGGTGAGGGCCGGCGCTGGGCAGCCGTGCTGGGGCGGGAGGCCCTGCCCGGCACCAGCGGCCTCGAGCCTCCCCCGAGATCTGGGCACCCCCGCCGGGCCTCCCGCCACCTCCGGCCACCGGGAGATGCTTGTCTGCTCTGTCACGCTGCCGGGACTCTCACAAACTGTCTCCTGTCATGGGCAGCCCACAGCTGGCCCTCCGTGGGGGCGGACGGCCCTCGTGGCCTCTGGCAGCCTGTCCTTGGGCTACCCGGGGCCAGCAGGAGTGGGGACCCCCCAGGGAAGGTGGCAGCTGGGCAGGACCTCGAGGGGGGTACCTGAGGAGAGGCCAGCCCCCGTCCCCCACGCCCAGGACACGCAGTCCTGCCGGGCCGGGCGCGTCGCGGCCACCCCCGTCCAATGGCATCCCTGTGCCCAGCTCCGGGCCCTCTGCGGTCCCCAAGCCTTGCCTGTGGCCCCTCCGCACGCCCCGTCCCAGCCCAGGCCTCTCTCCTGGGCTCCAGGCCGGAGACGGCTGCCCCGGGAGACGCCTGTGATCCGGCGACTCGGGAGGCTGAGGCAGGAGGATTGCAAGGTGGAGGCCAGCCTTGGCAACTCAGCGAGGCCCTGACTCTAAATAAAATAGAAAATAGGGCTGGGGACGGGGCTCAGGGGTCAAAAAACACACCTCTGGGCTTAACCCTGCCTGGCTGTGGGGTCCCCGGCAGATCTGGGGGGTCTCCTGGGACAATGGGGGTGATGCTGTCAGGGTGGTGGTGACCGTGGAGTGGACCTTAGTGGCGGAGGCAGGTGGCAGTGACAGTGTGGGAGAGCCTTGCCTGGGTGACGGCCGGGCAGGGGACAAGGTGGGGCCGGGCGCCTGGCCCCTGCAGCCTGGTCTCAGCCCCAGCGAGGAGCCCTGGGAAACCCGGGCTCTGGAGGCCTCTCCCTGGGCCAAGGGCGCCTGGCTTCCCGGCCACACCTGGCTCGTCCCCTCCTGCCTCTGGGATGTTTTTTGGTACCAGGGATGGAACCCAGGGGTGCTTGACCGCTGAGCCACGTCCCAGCACTTTGAATATTTTATTTAGAGACAGGGTCTCGCCGAGTGGCTGAGGCTGGCCTCCAACTTGCCATCCTCCTGCCTCAGCCTCCCAAATCACAAATCACAGGATTACAGGTGTGCGCCACGGCACCTGGCCCCCCGCCTTTCTATACGTCCAGCCAGGAGTCCCTCTTGGTCACTCCTAGACGGAGCTTCAGAGACAGGAGTGGGAGGAGCCCTGCAGGGAGGGGGAGTGGTGGGAGCTAATGAGGCCCCTGAGGACATTCCCGGCCTCCCGCTCTGGCCTCCGGCTTGCCACCACTTCAAGGGCTGGGACCACAGGCCGCAGGGAGGAGGTGGCCAGTGCCGTGCTCTGGCCGGGGCCTAGGTGTGAAGGAGAGGCAGAGCGACAGGGAGCTGGGAGTGGAGAGGGTGAGGCCGACCAGGGGTGGAGGGGCGCCCGGGCCTCCGTCTGGGACCCAGGAGGCCTCTCGGGGCCTCTTTGCTCCTTCTTTGGCACTAGGGATCAACCACGCAGCCACACCCCAGCCCTTGTTATGCACTTTATTTAGAGACAGGGTCTCGCTGAGTGGCTGAGGCTGGCCTCCAGCTTTTGATCCTCCTGCCTCAGCCTCCGGAGCTGCTGGGGTGACAGGCGTGGGCCACTGCGCCTGGCTCCCGGAGCCTCTGCTGCGACACCCTCACCTGTGAGGCTCAGCAGGGCCGCTGGGACGCAGCCTCTGCCCCAGGGCGGGGTCCCGTGGGGTCGTGCCGGGCCAGGCCGGGCCCGGGTGGGTCCCGGAGGCTGCGGTGTCCGGGGGTGGGGCGTGTCTCCGGGCCTGGCCTCGTGCCCAGCCCAGGTCAGCCTGGGCTGCCCGCGGCCTTTTATCGGGGGCCCCAGCTGTGGCTGTGGGAAGTGACCGTTTCTCCTGGGCGCGACACCGTGGGCAGCGTGGCGGGTTGAGCAACAGCCCTGTGGGCACCGGCCGCGGCCCTGCCCCGCTGGCCGGAGGGGGGTGGGCAGACGCGAGGTCCAGAAGCTTCTGGCTGCGTCTCCCAGGAGCCTCCGTCAGTGTGGAAGGTCACCCCGACCCCCAGGCCAGCCTCCACGTGAGCCCCGGCCTCCCCCCGGCTTCTCCCTCCTCCCCGGACTACCGGCTGGGCTCCCCTGCTCTGGGGGCCGGGGCGGGGCGGGGCGCGTCCCCCGATCTCCAGGCCTTGCATCGACGGTTCTCTTGAGCTCACATCCTCGCTGGGCGCGGTGGTGCACCCTGTCATCCCCCGCGGCTCGGGAGGCTGAGGCAGGAGGATCGCAAGTGGAGGCCAGCCTCAGCCACTCGGCGAGGCCCCGTCTCTAAATAACACAAAACAGGGCTGGGGTGGGGCGCGGTGGTCGAGGGCCCCTGGGTTCAATCCCTGGCACCCCCGAAAAGCTTCCTGTTGGGCCTTCCTGGCCTCTGCCCTTTGTGGGCTCACGGCCCCGCCCCGGGGACCCTCCTCCCTGCGGCTGGTCAGGGGAGCGGCCCCCCACCCGCGGCGTCCCGGCAGCCACCCGGAGTGGCTAAGCGACGCCTCCCTGTTCGCAGCCACGCCTGGCGACGCCCCTGATCAGAAGCTCGAGGTGCGGCGGGGCGGGGGGACTCAGGCAGCCGCTGTCCCCGCCAGCGCTCCTGGGCTAGGGCCGCTTCTCTGCCAGGAAGCCGCGAACTCCTGCTCACTCTTCAAAACCCTACCCAGATGGCCCGTTGGCCGGAGGCCTCCCCTCGCCCTGAGCCAGGGCCGCAGAGGACAGCAGGGCTGAGGCAGGGGCCAGGGGACTGTGACCAGGGCTCTGCAGGGGACCTGGGAGCACCGTGGTGCACTGTGCAGGCTGCCTGGGCAGAGGAGGCAGGGAGGCCAGAGGCCTGGGTCGACCTAGGGTCTTATTATTGTTAATTTTGGTACCAGGGATTGAACCCGGGGGCGCTGACCCGCTGAGCCCCCCCCCAGCCCCTTTTCTATTTTCTTTAGAGTCAGGGCCTCGCTGAGTTGCTGAGGCTGGCCTCCACCTTGCGATCCTCCTGCCTCAGCCTCCCAAGTGATGGGATGACAGGCGTGGGCCGTGGCACCCGGCCACCCTGAGGGCCTCAGACCACCCGGCTGGGACCTGCATGTCCCCTGCACCCTGGCCTGGAGGCCCTGGGTCCCCACCTGCTCCTCCACCCGTCCTCACGCAGACAGGCCAGCAACACCGGCCCTGCGGGCCACAGCGCGGCTGGGCAGGAGCCGGAGACAGGAGCCGCCCCCGGGCTTCCCGTCTCTGCGACGATATCTATCAGAAATGTCTTAGCCAGCGCTGCCACCAGCGCCTCTGGGGACAGTCCAGATAAGCCTTATCTCTGCTGGCGCATTAGCCGGCTGCGGCCCTGCCAGCCGCGGCCCCATGACCTCATTCCCGGCGGCACCAGGGCAACCGTGGGGGGCCTGGACCCCAAGCCCGAGTCCCCTCTTGCTTGGTTTTGTTGGCACCAGGGACTGCACCCAGGGTGCCCGGCCACGGAGCCCTCCCCAGCCCCTTTTTATACTTTATTTAGAGGCAGGGTCTCGCTGAGTTGCTGAGGCTGGCCTCCACCTGTGATCCTCCTGCCTCAGCCTCCCAGCCGCGGGGTGACAGGCTGCACCACCGCGCCCGGCTTTTCCTGGGGTTGGAGGCCGAGTCGGGTATGTCGTGGGGACGTGGAAAAAACGGCTGGGTGGGGCGGTGCCAGGCTCGGGTGGGCCGCGCCTCCTCCAGGGGGTTCCCGGCCCCTCTGCGATACTGGAGGCCGAGGCAGGGCCAGGGGGCACGCCCGCGGTGGGGGGTCCGCCCAACGGGGGACGAGGGGCTCCAGGCTGAGCCGTCTGCATCATGGACGCGTCACCGAAGAGGGGGTCCCAGGAGCGGTCCCGCCCCTCACCAGCAGTTCCCGTGGCCCGGGAGCACCTGGGTGTGGCTGGTCTCCTGGATCAGCCCCGACCTGAGCTCCTCACTGAGCCTCGCCTGCCGTCCCCGGGCAGAGCGGCCTCGTGGGCGGCCGGAGCTTCCTGGTGGAGCAGCAGATGCCACTGTGACCCCGGAGGCACCCCCAGGTGGCCGCAGTGGGGTCCTAGGAGTCGGGCCAGCTCCCCAGCGCAGAGCGGTGGCCACACAGGGAGCTGCGGTGGCCCGGGACAGGCCTCCCCGTCTGGCTCTGGCCGTCCCGGGTGGGCTGCAGGCCACGCCCCGCAGCTCCGGGCCTGGCCGCCCGCTGGGCCGGGCCTCCGCGCCCCTCCCTGGCCCCGCGGCCCGGCCGCTCCCGCCACCTGATCCCAGCCGCCCTGGTAATATTTTTAATGTCATTTTTGCAAATTAAACCATAATGCACCGATTACCGGGATGAAGGGAGGCGGCTGCGTCCGTCTGTGGCCACCGAGAAGGACCCGGGGACATCTGTTCCTCCCGGACGTCTCGGGAGGCTGCGATCCCGGGTCAGCCCTTGCCAAGTCTGCGGGCGGGGGCTGGGCCTGCCCAGGAGGGGCCACCCCGCTGCCACCGTCCTCGCGTCGTCACTGTTTTATTTTCCTGGTACCAGGGGCCGAGCCCAGGGGTCCCCGTCCTTTTAGACACTTTGTTTAGAGGCAGGGTCTCCTTGAGTCGCCAAGGGCTGAGGCTGGCCTCCAACTTGCGATCCTCCTGCCTCAGCCTCCTGAGCCACCGTGCCTGGCCTCCCAGAGATTCGTGATGTTCCCCTGGAGCAGAGCCGGGGAGGGCGGGGGGGTCACGCGGTGGGAGCACGCGGAGACAGACAGACAGACAGACAGACCAGCAGGGCGGGCTGGGGCCATGCAAGGTTTATTCACAGCTTCCAGGTGCCCGTCCCCTGACCCCCGGGGCTGGGCAGAGCTGCGGCCCGCGGGGTCCCTGGTCACTCGGGGTCCTGGACCATGCGTTTCTGGGGGTCTAAGACGTAGCGCTTGAAGGTCAGGCTCAGCGTCACGGGCTGCGGGGACGGCGGGGGCTCCGCGGCCTCCTCGGGCCTGGCCTCCTCGGGCCTGGCCTCCCCACGGCCCGCCCGGCCTCGCTTCTTGACGGCCGGAGCCAGCAGCTTCTTGGACTCGGGGCTCAGGCCACCTGCAAGGCACAGAGGAGGCCGTCACCGCCGCCGCCCGCCACCACCCGGCCACCCCGGGCCACAGGCCCCGACCAGCGGGGCCGAGGCCCGCTGGGCTCCAGAGGCCGCTCCTCAGCCCTGGCCCCGCAGCCCGGTGCCCAGCGCTGGTGCCCTGCTGCGGAGCTCGCGCCGCGCCCCGCGGGCCACCGAGGCCCCCAGGGCCCTGCCACGTTGCTGAGGCTGGCCTCCAGCTCGCAATCCTCCTGCCTCAGCCTCCCCAGTGCTGGGATGACGGGCGTGGCCCGCGGGGTTCGGCTCGCTTCTACTTTTGTGCATTTCTCAGGGTTTCAGGGCGCGACTCTGGGGCTCAGGGGACGGCGTGGCGTCCTGCGCTCGGTCCTGAGCCCAGAGAGGGCGCAGCCTCTGGCAGGTGGGGTCTGGCTGCGGTGGCCGGACCCCGGACCCGGGGACGGGGCGGGAGTGGGCCAGTCCCCAGGGCCCGGTGGGGCTCTCGGCTGCCCGGGGCGGGGGGGCTGCGGACGTCTCTAGGCCACGGCTCTGTCCCTGCCGCCCTGGTTCTGAGGGGGGGGCGCCATGGGGGGCTCCTCCGGGTCACGGGGTCACGGGGTCACGGGGTCTGACCTCGGCACTCGGGGACTCGCGGCTGCCGCACCAGAGTGGCAACTGCAGAGCAAGTGCTGGCCAGGACGTGGGGACGGCGCTGGTGCCACCACTCTGAGAGCAGGCGAGGGTCCTCGGGACACTGGGAAGGAGCCGCCGTCCGACCCAGCTCTCCCGCTGCTCGGTCCACACCCAGAGGACTCAGAGCCAGCACCCCGCAGTGACGCGGCCACGTCAGCGTTGACAGCGGCTGAACTCACAGCCGAGCTGCGGGGGCCGGCCCGGTGCCCTTCCCCGGATGCGTGGAAAAGAAACTGGTGCACACACAGTGGAATATTACTCAGCCATAAAGAAGGATGAGATGGTGGCACTTGCTGGTAAATGGATGAAGCTGGAGACCGTCACGCTAAGTGACACAAGCCAGTCCCCAAAACCAAAGGCCCAGTGTCCTCTCGGATGCTGACCCACAGTCCCGGGAGGGGACAGCAGCTCACTGGAGGAGACGAAGGGCCAGTGCGGGGGGGGAGGACGGTGGGGCGAGGGGGACGTCACTTCCCAGGTCCACGTGTGAGCACGCGACAGGGACACTCCACGGCACGTCCACCCACAGGCGCGGGAGTGACACCGCGTGACGTGCCAGGACGCACCTGCCGTCCCGGGAGCCGAGACGCGGACGGGCGAGAGCGCGAGGCGGGGACGAGAGCGCGGGGCCAGGCCCGGCCACCACCTGCGACCCCGCGGGCACCTGCTCTCGGGCTCGGTCATGCCGCAGGAGAGAGGCCACCTCCCCGTCCCCTCCCTGCCCCAGGCCACGCCGACCCTGGCGCTGCCGTCGCGGGGGCAGGACCCGGCTCGGGGTCCCCGAGAGCGCGGAGACGCGGACGGGCCGGGGCCGGTGGCGGGGGACAGGGAGAGCCCGTGCTCGGTGGCCGGCCAGGCGGCCTGTCCCCAGACCTCGTGACCAGGCCCAGGTGCAGGGCGGGCACGTGGCCCGGTGACAGGCCCCCCGTGGCCGTCCTGGGGACACCCTCCCAGGGCCAGCGGCACAAAGGCCCTCAGGGCTAAGGCCGCGGGGTCCCGGCCTCGTGCTGCCCGCCGCGGCCAGGTGGCCGTCGCCGGGCCCAGCTTGGTGGCAGTGGCACCTCCCAGCAGGAACTGGACCCTCACGGTGGCCCTTAGGGCCGGGGTGCACTTCCTGTGTTGTCACAGCTGTGTGACAGGGACGGGGGTGGGGGACAGAATGGGGCCAGAGCGGGGCAGGGGGACCTTGGGGACAGGCAGCCAGGCACAAGTGGCCCTCACGTCCAACACCCCGAGGCTGCTGGGGGCATCCTGGCCTTGCAGGTGACCAGCAGAGGCTCATCCTGGGGCGAGGCTGGGCAGTGGAGGACAGGAGGACGGGGAGGCTCGGTGACGCCCACTGGCCCCGACCCAGCCGGGGTTTCTCGCGCTTTTTTTTTTTTTTTTGGTACCAGGGACTGAACCCAGGGGCCCCCGACCACGGGGCCACATCCCCAGCCCTTTTTAATATTTTACTTAGAGGCAGGGTCTCGCTGAGTTGCTGAGGCTGGCCTCCACCTTGCGATCCTCCTGCCTCAGCCTCCCGAGCCACTGGGACGACAGGTGTGTGTCCCCTCCATGGGCTCAGCAGGCCCCCAGAGCCGGCCAGGTGGGTGGAACGTCACCGGTGTCCTTCTGGGCCCGTCAACTCCTCTAGGAGGCAAAACGGCAGCTCTGGAAAGTTCCCAGCCCAAGTTCCCCTGAACCCACCGCCGGGAGCTGCCGACTTGCAGGTCCTCGCCTCGCGGCTGGGCGTGGGCGGCCCCCACGTCCTCTCCCTCCTGTCCCCCACGTCCTCTCCCTCCTGTCCCCCACGGATCCCGCCCGTACACGAGGATGCAATTTGCTTTAAAAAGATAAGGCTGGTGGCGTCCCCTATCAGCCCGGCCCCGCCGTCCCCGAAACAAAAGGAACCGGGGACGCGGCGGCTCGAGCGCGGCGGCTCACGCGCCCCTTTGATTGGGAGGCGCGGGCTGTGGGCGCCGCACCCCAGTTTGATGTCTTCATGTGGCTTAATTCCTCCTTTAATTCCTATTAAGCCTCTCAGGCACAACGACGGAGTCTTCAAGAACAAAAAGGCCCCTTTGCTGGAGCCCCCCGGAAATCGGGATTACAATGCGGGGCCTCGAGATCGGGGTGCGGGAGGGAGGGACTGTCACTTTTTTAAGGCGGAAACAAAAGCTCTCTGGGCCGGGCAGGGGGTGCTGGGTCAGGGGAGCCCCGCCTGGGCCCCACCTGCAGAGGGGCGGCCTCCAGGGCGGACGCCTGTGGCCCTCAGTGTTTCTTTTTGGGGGGCGCCGGGGACTGAACCCAGGGGCCCTCGACCACGGGGCCACGTCCCCAGCCCTATTCTGTCCTTTGTTTAGAGACAGGGGCTCACTCAGTTGCTCAGACTTGGCTTTTGCTGAGGCTGGCCTCCAACTCGCCATCCTCCTGCCTCAGCCTCCCGAGCCACTGGGATGACGTGCGGCACTGAGCCCGGCTGTGTGGCCCTGAATTTTGAGTCCTCCTGTGACTAGCCTCTGGGAGGGACAGCTGGTGGCAGCTGGGCAGGGCTTTGAGTGACTGAACTCAGTGGAACGTCAGCTTCACGCTGTCACCACCTGGACCGGGGTCACACCGCCCAGGGCCCCTGGGCCTGCTGGGCACCTGGAAAGGCCAGCAAGGGGTCACCTGTGGGGTCCCCCCGCCAGCCTGGATGTGGGTGTCCATGCTGTCACCTGCCGGGCGCCTCCGCCCCCGGACGCCCTGCCCTGCGCTGCGCTGGGTCACCTGGGCATGTGTCACCTCCTCGTCTTGCAGAGGCTGGCCTCCACCTTGCGATCCTCCTGCCTCAGCCTCTGGAGCCCCTGGGTGACAGGCCTGCGCGCGGCGCAGGCTGCCGTGGGCTCCTCGCCTGGCCAGGGCCGTCCCCAGCAGACCTGCCGCTGCGCCACACGGCGGTGGAGGAGGGGACGGCGGCTCTCCTGGCCCTCCGGCGCCACCTGCCCGCCCGCAGGACGGTGAGCTCCAACGTGCCAGGGCTCAGGGGACAGACAGACAGACGCACGCCTCTGGAATGCAGGACCCCTCTGAGGTCACCGCGCCAGTCTTGGGCGATTGTGACAGGGACGTGACCAGCCCGGGGACCCTGCTGCAGATAGCGCCGGCCGCGCAGGTCGGGGCGGGCGGTGCTGGCCGAGCGGCCGGGGCCAGCTGCGGAGGGGACACCGGCCCAAGGTCAGTCGCGCAGCCTGGCTCTGCGCCCCAGGAGCACGCGGAGGACGCCGCCGCAGGTCTGCTGGGGACGCCCGGCCAGGCGAGCCGCCGCCGCGCGCAGGTCCTCAAATGCCCACGGCGGCCTGGGCCGCGCACGCCGGTCACCCAGCAGCTCTGGAGGCTGAGGCAGGAGGATCGCAAGGTGGAGGCCAGCCTCAGCGGCTCAGCGAGGCCTGAGCAGCTCAGCTGGGGATGTGGCTCTGCGGGCGCGTGCCCCGGGCTCAGTGTCCGGTGCCCCCAAAACGGAAACTGCCCACACCCCCAGGAGCCCCAGGCCCAGGGAGAACAGGGCCTAGCAGGGAAGTGGGGACTGTCCCCAGGTCCCCCGTGGCCCCATCCTGTTTGCACAGTGGAGGCCGCCCCGCCCGGCGCTGCCCGGGGCTCACAGGCCCCCGTCCCCGCGTTGAGAACCCGAGCTGTGACCAGAGGCAGCCCCGGGAGCCGGCGGTGGCCGCTCTTGGTGGCTCTCAGAGCACCGTCCCAGCACGGGGGGCGAGTCTCAGTGTCCCGGCGCCCTCCCCAGCGCCCCCAGCTCATCTCCAGTCAGAACGCCAGAGCAGAGGCCAGGCAGCGGCCAGCGGCCCCTCGGCGGGGACGCCTCCCCGCGCCGCTTCTCTCAAAAAATAAAAATACAAAGATCCCACATATTAAAATTGTCATTTTTATGAGTTGGGAAAAAAAGAAAATGCCCATCCAGAACAAAGGCTCGGAGCTGCCGCTTCCCGGGCCCGGGGCGGCCTCCTGGTTACCGCGTCGGCCCCTCCGCGGCGTGGCCAGCGGGCTGCGGAGGCCGGTGGCGCAGGGCTGGCCGTCCTCGTGCCTGAAAGCTGAAGGTTTGTTGTTGTTTTCTTGGTGCCAGGGGTTGAGCCGGGGGCCCTCGGCCACGGACGCACGCCCAGCCCTGTTCTGTGATTTATTAGAGGCAGGGTCTCACTGCGTCGCTCAGGGCCTCGCTTTGTGCTGAGGCTGGCCTCCACCTTGCGATCCTCCTGCCTCAGCCTCCCCAGCTGCCGGGAGGACAGGCGTGCGCCACCGCCTGGCTATAAAGCAGCAGACTCCGAGAGCCTGTCCCTCCCCGTGTCGGTGCTGATGGCTGTGGACACGCACAACGTCCCTCAGAGACAGGTCCCAGGTGTGGCCTGTGACTCCAGGGCTCGGGGAGGCCCACCCACGGGGAGCCCAGCAGGCTGGTCACGGCTGCGCCCCGTCCTGTGTGCCTGCTGGCTGTCCCCAGCCCAGGGCCAGGCGGGTCTCCAATGCCCAGCGTGGAGCTGGGCGGTGAGGTGGCCCTGTCCTGGCCTCTGTCCCCAACCCTCGGCACCTGCTCCCCCTGCCACCAGCCCCGGGCTCGCTGCGGCACCAGGGACACAGCCCCCGCCGCGGCCAGGACCTCCGCACACTGCCCCCCCCCCCCCCCCCCCCCCCCCCCCCCCCCCCCCCGTGCTGGCTGTGGTCCTGGGCTGGGCCTCGGCCGGCCCACGTGGCCACGGGCCCTGAGGGCTCGTCACCGCTGAGTGGGGTGCTGCGTTTTTCTTTTGGGACCAGGGACTGAACTGGGGGGCGTTTAGCCACTGGGCCTCGTCCCAGCCCTTCTCTTGTTTTATTCAGAGGCAGGGTCTCGCCGAGTTGCTGAGGCTGGCCTCCACCTTGTGATCCTCCTGCCTCGGCCTCCCGAGCTGCTGGGACGACAGGCGTGGCCACCGTGCGGGCTCCAAGCACAGAGTTTCTAAGAGCGCCGAGGGTGGGCGGGAAGGTGTGAGCAAGAGGCGCAGAACAGCCCGTGGCCGGGAGGGCCTGGGGAAGGAGGCTCAGGACCAGAGGACGGCGGGACGGGCGGGAGCTGCGGCTTCACTCAGGACCTCTGGGGACCTGCGGAGCCCAGGGCCTTGTGCAGAGCCCCCTGGCCCGGCAGCAGTGGGTGACGGTCCCCAGGCAGCCCCTGCTTCTCCTCCTGACCCTGCGGGATCAAGTTTCTCTGGGAGGAGGAGGCCGGCGGAGGCCGGGGGAGGCCCTGCTTGCTCGCGGCTCTCCCCGCCCAGGTCGTCCTGGGGCTGGGGCCGGGGGAGGCCGGGCCGGGGGAGGCTGGGCAGGGGGAGCGGCGGGGGCTCCTCTGGCCAAAACCATATTTAATATTTCTTTCAAGGCATCTACAAAGCCAGGACGGAGCTCAGGGCCCTAAAACAAGCCCATAAAACCGAGAACCGTCCGTGTGGAGGCGGCGAGGCCCGTAAAGTTTTATGAAGGCTTTACGGCCGCCGTCAGGAAGATGGCCGCGCGCTCACCTCCCCGCTCACCTCCTCCTGCCCCGGCGGCCACCGCGCAGGCGCACTCGCGGCCCACAGGTGGACACCCAGGTGACCTTGGGACCTGCTGTGCGGCCCCACCCTCTGCCCGGGTCCGAGCGCTCAGTGCCCTGCAGCCCGAGGCCCAGGGTCCCAGCCGGCCGCCTTGGTCGGGTTTCCTTTCCCAGGGCAGCCCTGGAGGCTGGAGGAGAGGCCGGAGGTGGCCCGGGCTCTGCTCCGGGTCAGGATCCCCTTGTGGTGGGCGCCGGGACACAGGCCTGTCACCCCAGCGGCTCCGGAGGCTGAGGCAGGAGGATCGCAGGGTGGAGGCCAGCCTCAGCCATGGCCAGGCCCTGAGCAGCTCAGTGAGACCCTGTGTCTAAAGAAAATGCAGAACAAGGCTCAGCGGGCGAGACCCCGAGTCCAGTCCCTGGCACCCAAACAAGGCTCTCCATTCAGAGGGACGGAGCCAGGCTGGGAGCCGAGGGCGGCCCCGGGCGGTGCAGGAGGGCTTCACCGAGCGCAGGCCCAGGCCTGTCCCCAGGCCTGTCCTGTCCTGAGGTGGTGGCCTGTGTCCACCGCACCGTCCCCAGGACCTGCCCCCGCCCCAGGCCGCCTCTGCCTCTCTACCTCAGGGCCTTTGCACAGACCCTGCCCCCGGAATGCTCGCCCGTCCCCTGGGTGAACTCTGGACCCCGCCCGCCCAGAGGGCTCTGTGTCCCCCACAGGCCCCGGGGCCACCGTGTCCTGCCAGCCACCCCCTCCTCCGTAGCGCTCGCGTGCCTGACCCTGTCACCGTGGGGGTCAGAGTCTGGAGCCAGAGGCCCAGCCTGCGGTGGAGGCCAGTGGTGGAGGCCGGCGGTGAAGGCCGGCGGTGGCCGTGCCCCAGGGATAGTTTTCAGATCTCTGGACCCCGTCACTAACTCCAAGGGACCGTCACTCACCCCTTCCTGCCAGCGATCAAGGCCACCCTCGGGGGAGGGGACCCCAGGTCAGGCCCTGGCAGGTGCTTCTAGAATGTCCCCTCATCGTCCCCCTCACACCTGCGCGGGGGGGGGGACGGCCCGGGGCTCAGCGCGTGGTGACTCAGACAGACCCCAGGCCGAGAGTCCAGGTGACAGACGGGAAGTCCCCTCTGCCAGGAGTCACCACAGCGGGCGGCAGCCTGGGTCCCGGGACCCCGCGGCAGAGGCTGACCAGAAACCCAGCGCCGCTCGGGAAGGCTGGGGAGCCTCGCGAGGGCCTGGCATCCGGGCTGGTCCTGGGCCTCCGAGGAGCCAGGCTGATGACACGCTCCTGTCACCACAGGTGGTGTCTCCGTCCGGGCGAACCAGCCGGGCGCGTGGCGCACACCTGTCGTCCCAGCCGCTCGGGAGGCTGAGGCAGGAGGATGGCAAAGTGGAGGCCAGCCTCAGCAACTCAGCGAGACCCTGTCCCTAAATAAAATATAGAAGGTGCTGGGGAGGGGGCTCGGTGGGTGAGCGCCCCCGGGCTCGATCCCTGGCGCCAAGAAAAAAAGAAGGTGCAGGAGCCCGAGGCCACCGAGCAGGGTGGGGGGTCTGGGGACAGCGGGTGGCGGCCTCAGGAGGACGGCGAGGCAGAGTCGGAGGCCGGAACGAGAAGTCGGCGCGGCTCTGAGCTGGCCGGGGCTCCGGGCTGCGGCGTCCCCTTAGCTAGAGACGCTCGGTCCCTCAGACGGGCAGGGACAGTGCGGGCCGGGCCCGTGTGAGGCCCGGGTCCCCCTCGGCACCACGCAAAGGTGGCTCAGGCCGAGGCCGCGTGTCCGCCCACAGCGGGGACGGAGAGGTGTGGCCACTGGACTCCACGGCCTCCACCTGCTCGGGGCGCCCGGCGAGCCCCACCTCGTCACCCGCAAGCGGGCCCCGGAAGCCACCAGGCCCACCGGTGGGCGCAGGCTGGCCGAGCCACGGTGGCCCTGGGTGCCCAGGTGCTGTGGCAGCCGCGTGGGGACAGCTGACGGGCGCGGCCTCGTCCGGGCGTGGGAGAGGCCGGCGGCACCGGCGCTTCCTTTGGTTGTTTTGGTGGCAGGGATTGAGCCGGGGCCGCGACCCCTGAGCCCCCCCGGCCCCTTTTACCCTTTATTTAGAGACAGGCCTCACTGAGGTGCTGAGGCTGGCCTCCACCTTGCGATCCTCCTGCCTCAGCCTCCCGAGCTGCTGGGACGACAGGCGGGGGCCACAGAGCCACGAGGGCCGGCTCCTGGGGCGGGTGTGGGTGCGGGGCGCGGCTGCGGGCAGATGGTTCCCGTCCCGGCGCGGCTGACGTGGCCCGCGGACATTTTTAACGTATTGTTTTACTCCATCCATCTTCGAGAACGGCCCGTCTTGTAAAGTTCCTTTAATTATGTCACTCCCTCCTCTATCTCCACCATCGGCCAGTATTTATGACAGCGTCTTTGTCTCGGGGCCGGGTGGACACTGTCCCCGGGCTCCCCCACGTGGGGTCCACGGGCCTTTTACAGTCGCCGGGGGGGCCTCCCCGGTTGGGGGGCCGGTTCCCGGGGCAGAGGCCCCCAACTGCTCTCGGGCCTGGACTCCGCCCCAGCGGCCTCCAGGGAGGCTGGCTCTGGTCAAGGGCTGGCCCTGCGCTGAGGGCGGCTCGGAGCCACTGTCCCCAAGGACCCAGGCCAGGCCGGGGGGGCCTCGCCGTCCCCTCCTGAGCCGTCCCAGGGTCCCCGTGGGAGCTGGGCCAGCTGGGGACACGCCCCCTGGTGCCCGCGGGGCTGACCCTCCCTGCGAGGTGCCCGGGGGCTGGTGGGGGACAGCGGCCACTCGGACTCGGGCCAGCAGCTGGGCAGGGGGCGCCAGGGACAGAGGGCGGAGGAGCCTCTGGCCACCACGTGGGTGTCCCAGGCTGGCCCTCGCTGTCCCCACGCGGGCAGGTCGCGAGGTCCCTCTGCGGCTGGAGCTGCCCCGTCCACGCCACCCGGCGTCCAGGCCTCTCTGCCCAGTGACGCGTGGCCAGGAGCGAGCCCCGGCCAGGCTCCGCCCACAACGGTGGCCGTCCCTGGGGCTCCCCAGGAATCTAGCAGAGGGCAGCGTCCCTCGAGGGCCCCGTCCTGCAGGGCCTCAGGCGGCCCCGGCCCCTGGGCTGGTGTGGGGTCAGGAGCTGGCCGGGGCCTGTGGGCCTGGGACACGTCACAGAGGACGGTGCCAACTGGGCACAAGAGCCTCGGCGTGCACAGGTCTGGGGGGACGCGTTGGCACTGTGGGGGGCCAGAATCCACAAGTTCCCTGGCTCTGAGTGGAGGCTTCTGGGTGGTCGGAGACGCCCGGCCGTGGGCCTCGCCGGGATCTGCTGGAGAAGCGCGGACGTGGCCAGAGTCCACTCGGCCCGTTACCAGGGAGATAGGAAGAAAAGCCGGGCGCGGTGGCGCACGCCAGTGATCCCCGCACTTGGGAGGCTGAGGCAGGAGGATCGCAAGGTGGAGGCCAGCCTCAGCAATGGCGAGGCCCTGAGCAACTCAGTGAGACCCGCCTCTAATAAAATACAGAAGGGGCTGGGGACGGCCCAGGGTTGAGCCCTCCTGGGTTCGTCTCTAGTACAAAGAAATAATAATAAAACAAACAAAAACGGAGAGGCCGTTTTCCACACATTCAGTTACCAGGGACAATCCAAGGGTGGCCTGCGGTGGCAGGGAGGTGGGGACGCCGACCCTCCGTGCCTGCTGACAGAAGAGCAAGACAATGTGACACCTCGGGGAGCTGCTGAGTGCCTGTGGCCACTCTGTCAAGGCCGACTTCTGAGAACCCGCCCTGGGCTGGGGTCGGGTCCTGGCCACCCCCTGGCCAGACCAAGTGCCCGGGCAGGCGCGGCCTGGGGACCCTGGGCTGTGGCAGCATGTGGCGGGCGGGGGCTGCCTGCGTCCCCGGGCCTCACGCCAGCTTCCCGGGTGGCGGCGTCGGGAGCACCTGGGCCACCGCCACGCAGGGCCTGCTGCCCAGCTCCGGGGACTGGAGATTCAATGGCGATTGTTCAGAGATTGAGTCACACCGTCCCAAAGCAAGTGGCCCAGAGCTATTGTCAGAATCCAGTCCTCACCTGATTCTCCCCAGGGGCACGTCACCAAGGAGTCCCAGGTGCTGCTGGTGCCCGGGTACCAGTGTGCAGCTGGCCAAGGTGACCCGGGGGCGCACGGGGCTACCAGGGATCGAACCCAGGGGTGCTTAGCCCCGAGCCCCGCCCCAGCCCTTTTTTGTATTTTTATTTAGAGGCAGGGTCTCGCTGAGCTGCTCAGGGCTTCGCTGAGATGCTGAGGCTGGCCTCCACCTGCGATCCTCCTGCCTCAGCCTCCTGAGCCGCTGGGATCACGACGTGCCTGGCTCCCCCTGGGCTTCCCGATCCCACAGGAGCCTCTCGGCTTGTCCAGCACTTCCTGGCTCAAGGGCTGGGGGCTCTGGGCAGCCGCGACTGCGCTCGGGGCAGGAGCAGGGGCGCACGGGGGACAGGCCCAGACGCAGCCGCACTCCACGACCCTGGGCAGCGACAGGCGGAGCCTCCTCCCACAGAGCCTCCCGCCCTCGGCACTGCCTGGTGTGTCCCTAACAAGGCTCACAGGGTCGCCCGTCCCCTCAGGCCTGGAAATGGCGAGGACTTTGGAGGCAGCTGTTCTACACAGGTGGGGCTTTTCGGCCTGAGGGTTTGAACTTGCGATCCTCCTGCCTCAGCCTCCCGAGCTGCTGGGATCATGAGCACGCGCTGCCTGGCCGGCCGGCTTGCTTTTACCTGGGAGGTTTTATATAAAAATCAAATAAGATAGCACTGAGGCCAGACACGGCCTGTCATTCCAGCGGCTGGGGAGGCTGAGGCAGGAGGATCGCAAGACGGAGGCCAGACTCAGCAACTTAGGCCCGAAGCAACTTAGCAAGATCCTGTTTCTAGATAGAATATAAAAAGGGCTGGGACGCGGCTCAGGGGTTCAGCGTCCCCGAGTTCAATCCCTGGCTCAGGAAAAAATCCAACCCTGAGGTCTGGGAGCGCGTGCACCTCCCAGCTCACGGTCTCCACCATCCTGGCCTCTACCACACCTGCTCGGCCTCACAGCCCAAAGCCCGAGGCCCCTGGGAGGAGGTCCGGAGGACGTGGCCCTGCAGCGGCAGCGGGGAGGCCCCAGGCCGGCCTCCACTCCTCCCAGCCCCGCGCCGCTCTCCAACCTGCAGCTGCCGCCCTCCCGCCACCTGGCACCGGCGGCTCCGGCTTTCTGAGGATTCCTTCCCAATTAAGGCACTTCAAAAAGGGCTGAGAGGGAGGCCTCGCAGGGAGGCTGGGGCTGCGCGGGAGGAATCCGAGCAGCGGTGCTTAATGAGCGCCGGCCACACGCAGGCAGCGACTACAAAGGCGGCCGGCCAGGAATGCGACTCCAGGCTCGGAGCTGTCCCCGCGGCCTCCCAGACCCCCACGCCGCTCCCCCAAGACGGCCCGGCGGGAGGGGAGGCTGGGGAGGCCGCGGGATGAGCCTCCTCCCCTGGCTGGGGCCCTGCTGGCCCTGGGGACCGTCCCTGCAGGGCTGGCCCGGGTGGGGAGTCCTGGGTCCCCGGGAAGGCGCACTCGGGGTCCCCGGGCCCGAGGCCTGGTGCCACCTGCCCGCTCGCGCCCGGGAGGGGAGGCCTGGTGACCCCGGCCTCCTGGAGGGGCAGGTCCTGGGGGCTCTGGCTTTTGGAAAGGTTTGGGGACCGCAGGTCCCTGGAGGGGTGGCCCTGGGTTCCTGCGTCCCAGCTGGAGCCCGGGCACTGCCCAGCCCCCAGCCCCGCCGCTCCCTGGCCTGGCCCTGAGACCAGAGCGGGGCCCACGCCTGGCCTGCGCTGCGGGTCGCCCTGCTGCCCGCGATGGCCTTGGGCTTCAGGGCGTGAGTGACCGTCCTGCCTCAGTGCTGGGCGGAGATGTCACCTGTGGCCCCGAGACATCGGGGGACTCCGGGCGCGTGGCGCAGCCTGTCACCCCAGCAGCTCAGGAGGCTGAGACAGGAGGACTGCGAGTTGGAGGCCAGCCTCAGCCAAAGCGAGGCCCTGACTCTAAATAAAATGCAGCGAAGGGCTGGGGACGGGCTGGTGGTCGGGGGCCCCGGGTTCGATCCCCGGCACCGCAAACACCAAACAGGAGGACAGGGCCACCAAACAGGAGGACGGGGCCACCAAACGGGAGGACGGGGCTCGCAGCACGCGCTCTGAGGAGCTGCGGCGCCGTCCCCCGCAGCGTGGCCAGCGTCCCCAGCGCGTCGGCACCCTGCCCCCACCCCGCAGGCACCCACCTCACCCCTGCCCTTCCTCCCGGGTGCCCCAGAAGATGGACCCGGACACCAGAGATGGGGAACGCGGTGACGTGAGGGCGGCGAGGACGTGGGGACGGCGCTGGTGCCACCACGCCGAGAGCAGGCGGAGGGTCCTCAGGACACTGGGAAGGAGCCACCATCGGACCCAGCTCTCCCCTTCCTGGCCTCTACACAAAGGACTGAAAATGACCACCTGCAGTGACGGCCACTGACGTCTAGGAGGCCAAGGTCACAGCGGCCAAGCTGCGGAGCCGGCCCAGGCGTCCCTCGAGGGCCGGGTGGGTGAAGACACTGCAGCGCAGCGCACACACAGTGGAATATTACGCAGCCTTAAAGAAGAATGAAATGACGGCATTTGCAGGAGAATGGGCGGAGCGGGGACCGTCACGCCGAGTGACACAAGCCAGTCCCCAAAACCAACGGCCCGGCGTCCTCTCTGACCTGCGGGTGCTGACCCACAACAAGGGACGGGAAGCCGGGCAGGCACGTCCTGCGCCCTCCGTGCCCCTCCGCGCCCGCGCAGGCGGCCACTCACCGGGGACGTGGACCTTGAACTTGCCGCTCTGGCCGAAGGCGCTGTGGATGACGCCCTGCTCCCCGGTGGACAGCCGCACCCGGAGGCCCACGAACAGCTGGATGTTGGTCTCCTTCTTGAAGAGCGAGCGGCCGATCACGCTGTGGTCGTCCAGGGCCTGTCCCCACCCGCCAGAGAGAGGGCGTCAGCGGGCCCAGAGCCCCGTCACGGTCCCTCCCTTGACACAGCAGGCCACGGGCAGGGTCCAACACTGTGAGCTCCTCTGCACAGCGAGGGCGTGGACAGCAGGTCCGGCATGATCAAGCCGTCTGCCCAGGGCCACCCACTTCCCTGCTGTCCCCCCCTTCTTTTTTTGGTACTGGGGATTGACCTCAGGGACACTCCACCACTGGGCCACACCCCAGCCCCGTATTGTATTTTATTTAGAGACAGGGTCTCACTGAGTTGCTTAGCACCTTGCTAACTTGCCAAGGCTGGCCTCCACCTTGCGATCCTCCTGCCTCAGCCTCCTGAGCTGCTGGGCTGACAGGTGCGCGCCACCGCGCCCTCCTCCCAGTGATGCGTGGACACAGACAATGGCGGGAACGGTGCCGTCCCGCTCCCCGTGGGGTCTGCGGGACCTCCCGACTCGGCCTCCAGAAGCTTCTCTGAGCAGACGGCAGGCGGACGGCGCTCCTGCTGGCCAGGAGGGACCAGGTGGCCCGTCCTGCAGGGCACAGGGCGGCTGCCACCCGTCCCAGCCTCCAGAGGCCGCCCACACCCCAGGACGGCCTCAAGACCAGCCTGGCCCCGTGGGTTGTTGAGCCGAACTGACGGATGGTTCCGGACCGGCCAGTCCACGTTCCCGCAGCTGAAGGGGCTGGTGCCACCTCCTGCCCCGTCCCCCGCGGCTCAGTGCGGGCCCTGCTCAGCCCGGGGTCCTCCCTTTATCAACGGCTTCAGTGACACGTGACGGTGACGGCCACCCCGAGGAGGAGATGCAGACGCTGCTGCCCAGGGCCTCCCAAGTGGCTGCGGCTGGCCTCCAACCTGCGATCCTCCTGCCTCAGCCTCCTGTGCTGCTGGGCTGACAGGTGTGCGCCGCGGTGCCCAGCGCAGCCCCGTCAGGCCGGCCGGAGGGGACTCTACTGTGGCTTAGGCCACAGCAATGCCAGCCGTGCCAGGTGGCCTTCTCTGCTGTGTGGGCTCCCTGAGCTCGAAGGAGGAGGGCGAGGAGGGTGAGGAGGAGGGAGAGGAGGGCGAGGAGGAGGGAGAGGAGGAGGGCGAGGAGGGAGAGGAGGGCGAGGAGGAGGGAGAGGAGGAGGGAGAGGAGGAGGGCGAGGAGGGAGAGGAGGGAGAGGAGGAGGGAGAGGAGGGAAAGGAGGAGGGAGGAGGAGGAGGAGAGGAGGAGGAGGGAGAGGAGGAGGGAGAGGAGGGAAAGGAGGAGGGAGAGGAGGGGGAGAGGAGGGAGAGGAGGAGGGAGAGGAGGGAGAGGAGGGAGAGGAGGAGGGAGAGGAGGAGGGAGAGGAGGGAGAGGAGGGAGAGGAGGAGGGAGAGGAGGAGGGAGAGGAGGGAGAGGAGGAGGGCGAGGAGGGAGAGGAGGAGGGAGAGGAGGGAGAGAGGAGGAGGGCGAGGAGGGAGAGGAGGAGGGCGAGGAGGAGAGAGAGGAGGGAGAGGAGGGAAGAGGAGGGTGAGGAGGAGGGCGAGGAGGGAGAGGAGGAGGGAGAGGAGGGAAAGGAGGAGGGAGAGGAGGAGGGCGACGAGGGGAGAGGAGGAGGGAGAGGAGGGAGGAGGGAGAGGAGGATGGGGAGGAGGGAGAGGAGGGAGAGGAGGAGGGGGGGAGGAGGGAGAGGAGGGGCAGAGGAGGGAGAAGAGGGAGAGGAGGAGGGGGAGGGGAGAGGAGGGAGAGGAGGAGGGAGGAGGAGGGAGGGAGGGAGGGAGAGGAGGGAGAGAGGAGGGAGAGAGAGGGAGAGGAGGGAGAGGAGGGGGAGGAGGGAGAGGAGGGAGAGGAGGGAGAGGTGGAGGGAGAGGAGGGAGAGGAGGGAGAGGAGGGAGAGGAGGAGGGAGAGGAGGGAGAGGAGGAGGGACGAGGAGGGAGAGGAGGAGGGCGAGGAGGGAGAGGAGGAGGGAGAGGAGGGGAAAGGAGGGTGAGGAGGAGGGCGAGGAGGGGAGAGAGACGCAGAGGAGGGAGAGGAGGGAGAGGAGGAGGGAGAGGAGGGCGAAGAAAAGGAGGGAGAGGAGGAGGAAGAGGAGGAGGAAGAGGAGGGAGAGGAGGGCGAAGAGGAGGGAGAGGAGGGAGAAGAGGGGAGGAGGAGGAGGGGGGAGGATGGAGAGGAGGGAGAGAGGAGGAGGGAGAGGAGGACGGGAGAGGAGGGAGACGAGGAGGGAGAGGAGGGAGAGGAGGGAGAGGAGGAGGGAGAGGAGGAGGGAGAGGAGGAGGGCGAGGAGGGAGAGGAGGAGGGAGAGGAGGGGAGAGGAGGAGGGAGAGGAGGGAGAGGAGGGCGAAGAGGAGGGAGAGGAGGAGGGAGAGGGAGGAGGAAGAGGGGAGGGAGAGGAGGGCGAAGAGGAGGGAGAGGAGGGAGAAGAGGGAGAGGAGGAGGGGGAGGGGGAGGAGGGAGAGGAGAGAGAGGAGGGAGAGGAAGGAGAGGAGGAGGGGGAGGAGGGAGAGGAGGAGGGGAGGAGGGAGAGGAGGAGGGGGAGGAGGGAGAGGAGGGGGAGGAGGGAGAGGAGGGGAGAGGAGGGAGAGGAGGGAGAGGAGGGAGAGGAGGAGGGAGAGGAGGGAGAGGAGGAGGGAGAGGGAGAGGAGGAGGGGGAGGAGGGAGAGGAGAGGAGAGAGAGGGAGACGAGGAGGGAGATGAGGGAAAGGAGGAGTGAGAGGAGGGAGAGGAGGAGGGAGGAGAGGAGGGGAAAGGAGGAGGGAGAGGAGGGGAGAGGAGGAGGAGAGTGGAGGGAAAGGAGGAGGGAGAGGAGGAGGGGAGAGGAGGAGGGAGAGGAGGGAGAGGAGGAGGGCGACGAGGGAGAGAGGAGGAGTGGAGAGGAGGGAGGAGGGAGAGGAGGATGGGGAGGAGGGAGAGGAGGAGGCAGAGGAGGAGGGAGAGAGGAGGGAGAGGAGGAGGGCGAGGAGGGAAAGGAGGAGGGAGAGGAGGGAGGAGGAGGAGGGCAAGGAGGCAGAGGAGGGCAGGGAGAGGAGGGAGAAGAGGGAGAGGAGGAGGGAAGAGGAGGGAGGTGGAGGAGGGGCGAGGAGGGAAAAGGAGGAGGGGAGAGGAGGGAGAGGAGGAGGGCGAGGAGGGAGAGGAGGAGGGAGAGGAGGGAGAGGAGGAGGGAGAGGAGGGAAAGGAGGGTGAGGAGGAGGGCGAGGAGGGAGAGGAGGAGGGAGAGGATGGAGAGGAGGAGGGAGAGGAGGGAGAAGAGGAGGGAGAGGATGGAGAGGAGGGAAAGGAGGAGGGAGAGGAGGAGGGAGAGGAGGGAGAGGAGGAGGGAGAGGAGGGAAAGGAGGGTGAGGAGGAGGGCGAGGAGGGAGAGGAGGAGGGAGAGGATGGAGAGGGAGGAGGGAGAGGATGGAGAGGAGGAGGGAGAGGATGGAGAGGAGGGAAAGGAGGAGGGAGAGGAGGAGGGAGAGGAGGGAGGAAGAGGAGGAGGGAGAGGAGGGAGAGGAGGAGGGAGAGGAGAGAGGAGGGAGAAGAGGAGGGAGAGGAGGAGGGCGAGGAGGAGGGAGAGGATGGAGAGGAGGAGGGAGAGGAGGGAGAGGATGAGGGAGAGGAGGGAAAGGAGGAGGGAGAGGAGGAGGGGAGAGGAGGAGGGCGAGGAGGGAGGAGGAGGAGGGAGAGGATGGAGAGGAGGAGGGAGAGGAGGGAAAGGAGGAGGGAGAGGGAGGGAGGAGGAGGGAAGGGAGGAGGGTGAGGAGGAGGGAGAGGAGGAGGGAAAGGAGGGAGAGGAGGAGGGAGAGGAGGAGGGAGAGGAGGGAAAGGAGGAGGGAGAGGAGGGAAAGGAGGAGGGAGAGGAGGGCGAGGAGGAGGGAGAGGATGGAGAGGAGGGAGGGAGAGGAGGGAGAGGAGGAGGTAGAGGAGGGAGAGGAGGAGGAGAGGAGGGAGAGGAGGGAGAGGAGGGAGAGGAGGAGGGAGAGGAGGAGGGAGAGGAGGAGGAGGGAAAGGAGGAGGGAGAGGAGGGAAAGGAGGAGGGAGAGGAGGGCGAGGAGGAGGGAGAGGAGGGAGAGGAGGAGGGCGGGAGGGAGAGGAGGAGGGAGAGGAGGGCGAGGAGGAGGGAGAGGAGGAGGGAGAGGAGGAGGGAAAGGAGGAGGGAGAGGAGGGAAAGGAGGAGGGCGAGGAGGGAGAGGAGGAGGGAGAGGAGGGCGAGGAGGAGGAGAGGAGGGAGAGGAGGGAGAGGAGGAGGGAGAGGAGGAGGGAGAGGAGGAGGGAGAGGAGGAGGGCGAGGAGGAGAGGCCGGACAAAGCAACAGGACGTCACGCGCTCAGGCCCATGTCCCCTGCCACCCATGGTTCTCGGGTTCTCCTTGGCCACCACGCGTCACCAACGACATCCTGGGGGACGGGAACCAGCAGCCTGCTGCAGTGGGGGACGAGGTCACCTCCCCCAGGTCATGTGAAGTCACCAGCAGGGGACATCAGGAAGCAGCTGCGGGGACGTCCCTCTGGCGTCATCAGAAAACAGCGCTGGCTCCCGCTCCCCAGGGCAGGGCTGGGGACAGGCCGGGAGCAGCCTCTGACCTCGGCCTCCCCTTCTGGCAGCCGGGTGTGGGGGTCACGCCTGTCCTCCCAGTGACTCGGGAGGCCGAGGCAGGAGGCTCGCAAGGTGGAGGCCAGCCTCAGCCGCGTGGCGAGGCCCTGACAGCTCAGTGAGGCCGTAAGGGGCTCCGCGGCCGGCGTCCTGGGTTCGGGCTGCCCGCGCACGACGGGCCTCGGCAAGTCCCCAGCTGGTGGCCACGGCACCGCAGCCCGGGCGAGCCCCAGGGAGGTCCGCGCCTGGAGGCCGAGGGCGGGGGCTGACCTGGTGTGCGTCCCCAGGCCAGGCGGGACCCTGTCACCGTGGCCTCCCTGGCGGCCTCGTGCCTCACCCGTGTGTGGGCCGTCACCAGCCACCGCAGGGCGCAGCCCGTCAGGGGCGGCCAGGGGCCCCGGGACAGCTCCGAGCAGCCGCCCTCGTGGACGGAGGCCGCCCTCTGAGGCGCCGGCTCGCCCGTCCCCGTCCCCGTCCCTGCCCCCGTCCCCGGCTGAGCGAGGCCAGGCCCTCGGGCAGGTGCCTGGAGCCGGGCACTTGGACGGAGGCCCTGGCATCGCAGCGGGCAGCGGACTTCAAAGCCGGCGGCGCACGCTTGGCTGGGCCTCGCCGCGGCCTCCCAAGTGGCGCCAGGGTGCCGGCCCCGGGGCGGGTGGCAGCTCCCCGTCACCACGGGAGCCACAGGAGGGCCCGGCTGGTGCCCAGGCTGCCCGCCGCTGGCCTTGGGCGGGTCCCTGCAGCCCAGCCTTGCTCTGTCCCCACCTGGCAGGGAGGGACCTGGAGGGGACCTGGGAGCAGGAGCCGCAGGGCCACCTCTGCCTCCTTCAGGCCATCGCGTGGGGCGGGGGGCGGCCACCTGGCCCAGCCGTCCCCGTCCCCGGCCTCTTTCCATGCCCTGACAACCCTGTGGGAAACGGAGGCCGGGGGTGCAGCGTGGCCCCAGCCCCGGGGAGGCGGAGGCAGGAGGATCGCAAGGTGGAGGCCAGCCTCAGCGGCTGGGCGAGAGCCTGTCCCTGACCGGGCTGGGGTCCCCGAGGCCGGCGACACTCACCCGCTCCACCAGGCCGTGTCGCTGCTTGAGCGTGTAGAGGCGGAGCGCGGGCGGGCTCCCGCGAGGTCCTTGTCGTCCAGCGCGTGCAGCAGGCGCCCGTGGAAGGCCAGGCGGCAGGCGTTGGCGTGGATGTCCGCGTCCAGCCGGGAGCCGATGAGCAGGCAGCGCGGCGGGCAGGTCACCGGCCGCTCGAACTCCAGCAGCGCCCACTGCTGCCGCGGGCAGCGGCCCGGCGGGGCCTGGCCGGGCCTGCTGGCGGCCTCGGCGGCCTCGGGGCCGGGCTCCAGGTAGCGCTCCTGGTGCAGGTACTCGCGGGAGAAGTCGAAGGCGTCGAGCAGCGGCTCCGCGTCGAAGCGCGCGGGCTCGGGGCTGAAGAAGCTCAGGCGGGCCATGACGGTGTCGTGGCCCACGGTCACGTGGAACCGCGCCTTGGTCAGCAGCGGCCCGCGGAAGTGCGCCACCTTCTCCACCGAGGCCAGGCCGGCGCGCAGCGTGGCCAGCGAGCCCGGGCGGCAGACCAGGCCGCGCTCCAGCAGCCGCGGGTCGAACTGCGTCACGCACACGCCCAGCCGGTCCCCTGCTGCGCCGAGGCCACCGGCGTGTGGAACACCTGCAGCGACCGCACCTTGCGCACCACCTGCGGGCGGGCGAGAGAGAGCGTCACGGGGCCCCTTCAAAGCCCAGGTGGCCCCGGACCCCGGGGCAGGACACTGCCCCCCCGGTCACACGGCCTCCCCCACGGCAAGGCCGTCCTCACCCACGCCCTGCCCCTGCCCCTGCCCCTGCCCCTGCCCCAGTGCCCGCTGTGCGCCAGGCCCCCTCCAGGGCAGGGAGAGAGCAAGCTCCGTCCCCACGAGCTCAGCACCAGCCGGGCACAGGGACGCACGCCTGTGGTCCCAGAGGAGGCCGAGGCAGGAGGATCGCGAGCCCAAAGCCAGCCTCAGCCATGGCGAGGCACTTAGCCGCTCAGGGAGACCCTGCCTCTGATAAAATGCAGAAAGGGCTGGGGACGGGGCCCAGGGGTCGGGTGCCCCGGAGTTCAATCCCTGGTACCAAACACAGAGGACCCAACAGCAGCCCGCGGTCCTGGGGGAGGCCGCCCGCGGTCCTGGGGGAGGCCGGCCTCCCAGCAGTCGCAGCTGGCCAGGTGCCACACTGAGGCTCCAGGCCTGCCGGGGCCGCGCAGCTCTGGTGTGGACGGGCCTTCCCAGGAGAGGGCGGCCAGGGCCTGGCGCTGCCCCACGGCCACCGCCCCCTCCGGCGGTCAAGGCCAGTGCCAGGGAGGCTGCCCGAGAGCTGAGGCCTGGAGGCCGCCTCCGAGGGCACCGTGAGGAGCGGGGACATCACCGTGCAGGTGGGACCGAGCCCCCAGGACACTGTGAGGCAGGTGAAGGGGACGGCGGGCGGGCCCGGGGACACAGGGGCTGCGTGGCGGAGCCCTGAGGGGACAGGCGTCCCTCCCGCGGTCACTGTCAACGGCTTGGTCACCAGACGCTCGCTAAGAGCCGCGGGGAGGGCACAGGGCGCCCGCCAGCCCAGGCCACCAAGACCGGTGACACCCACCACGGAGCCAGCGACACCGTCACCCTCACGTCCTGACACGTCACGCCACGCAGTGCCACCTGCCACCAGCACCAGCCGTGACACGATGGCCACCATCGTGACGATCGCTGATCAGCAGGCGTCAATGAGCACCAGCGTCATCGTGACTGGCAGCACGCTGCCACGTGTCACATTGGCATCGTGTTAATGTCACACATGCTGCGTGACACGTGGCCTGCATCACGTGACTCACGCGGTGTCAGCGTCACGATCGACACGACTGTCAGTGCCGACACCGCGCCTCACGCTGTGACCTGACCGACATCGGCCACCGTGTGACTGACGCCATCGACGACGATGACAGTGACAATGACACTGATCACGGCAACGTCGACGCGTCTTGTCCCCAGCCTCCGCTGGCCGCCCAGTGTGCTGGTCGCACAGATGGGAGCGAACACCCTCTCTGGCCGCGCCCAGGGCAGACGCGCTCAGATGCGCGTCCTGGCCTTGATGTCGCGGGACTCCGCGCCGGCACAGCCTGGCCGCCCTCCGGGGCGTTTCCTGGGGCTGCTGGAACCTCGGGGAGCGGCGGGGGGGGGCGGGACCCTCCTGCCGGAGCCCCCTCCGCCCTGCCCAGCCCCTGCCCAGAACTGCCAGCACCTCAGACAGCCGGAGCTGCTGTAGCACAGGACAGGACGGGGACAGAGAGGAGGACTGGACTGGCCGCGAGACGCCCGAGACGGGGAAGCTGCACTCACGGGGCTCCGGTCGGTTCTCAAGTGACCCGGGAGGCCGGATGTGCGGGGCGCATGCCTCAGATCCCAGCGGCTGGGGAGGCTGAGGCAGGAGGATCGCGATTTGGAGGCCAGCCTCAGCAATTTAGTGAGGCCCGAAGCAACTCAGTGAGACCCTGTCTCAAAATAAAAAAAATAAAAAGGGCTGGGGGTGGGCTCAGGGGGTGAGCACCCAGGGGTCCCCTCAAAAAAGTCACCGTGACTGTGGGACATCTGCGTGCACTCGTAGCAGGGTCTCTGAGGTGGACCTGGAAGGGAAGCCGCGTGTGGGGCACGTCTCAGGCCTCCTAGAGGTCACTGGAGGCCGTCGGCAGAGGCTGGTCCCGCCCCCACAGGCTGTGGGTCTCGCTCACAGGCACAAGTTCTCTTCCCTGGTATTGGCGATCGAGCCCAGGGGCGCTCAGCCACTGCGCCACGTCCCAGCCATCTTAGTATTTTGTTCAGAGACAGGGCCTCGCTGAGTCACTCGGGTCCTTGCTAAGTTGCTGAGGCTGGCCTCCACCTTGCGATCCTCCTGCCTCAGCCTCCCGAGCTGTTCGGCAGGCCCACGTTCTTCCGGAGCATTCTTCCTGGAAGGAATGGGCAGTCGGATGCTCCACACAGGGTCACCGTGTTCGGGACCCTCTGGCGCCTGTGGGGGTCAGCAGACGCCCGGGCAACGCGGCCTTGTGCTCCGCAGCCTCTCTGACGTGCAGAGGTGCTGGCCCCGATGAGACTGGCCTCCATCCTCCTTCTTCATTCCATTAATGAGCCTGGACGCCCTTGGCTGGGCCGGGGCCTCGTCTCACCGCTACTTCACAGAATGGGAACGGGGCACGCGCGGCCCACGCGATGGGCGTGCAGGGTCGGTCACGCCAGCTCTAAGAGGCCGAGGCGGGAGGCGGGGACGGAAAACCGGCTTTAAAGGTCTGCCTGGGCTGGCTGGGCAGGCCCGGCAATTCCCGTTAAAAGGTCTTGAGTCAGCAGCTCCCGGTGCCCCGGCCGGGCCGCGCACAGGCGAGACACGGCCTCTGCCCGGCGCTCGGGTCGCAGCGCAGGCCTCGCACCCGGGCCCCGGGGGCTGCGGGGGCGCTGCCGTCACAGCTGGGTGACCCCCACACTGATTTCTGGAGGACTTAAGGTCACTCAGAAAGGTGCCCAGAGTCGATGACGTCACGGTCACCCCTGTTCCAGCCCCGGGCATCGACTGCTGAGAGCCTGTCGCTGACACTTATTAAGTCAGACAGACCTGGAGGCCGACGTCGAGCTGAAGGCCCCAGATCTTGCCGCCTTGCCTGGGCTCCTCTGCAGCGAGCACCTCTGTGGGTTTTTGGGGGGCGGGGGGCTGAACTCAGGGGCACTTGACCACTGAGCCCCACCCCCAGCCCTTTTGTGGCTCATCTAGAGACGGGGTCTCACTGAGCTGCTTAGGGACTCACTCAGTTGCTGAGGCTGGCCTCCACCTTGCGATCCTCCTGCCTCAGCCTCCCAAGCTGCTGGGAGGACAGGCGTGCGCCGCCTATGAATTCTCCACGTCTCCTTCATGTTCACACGTGCACGTCAGTACCGTGTGTGCTCCTTAGTGTATACAGTGGCATCGATTCATTGTGTGCCCTCTTTCTGTGCTGTTTCTGACATCCGTCCAGGTTCAGGCATACCCACACACTCGTCTTATCTTCCCACTCACGTCCAGTGTTTTCTCCTGTGAAAACGTCACCTGTCATTTCTCCATGTCCTTAACGATGGGTATGAAGGTTGCTAGTTTTTGCTATAAAAAAATGTCACCATGCCAGGCACGGTGGCGCACGCCTGTCATCCCAGTGGCTCGGGAGGCTGAGGCAGGAGGATCACAGTTGGAGGTCAGCCTCAGCAACTCAGGGAGGCCCTGTCTCTAGAAAGGGCCGGGGGCGTGGCTCAGTGGTCAGGTGCCCCTGGGTTCAATCCCTGGTAACCCCCCAAGTGGCACGAGTGTGCGCGTCACCTGCTCACACAGCAGTCTCTCTGTGCGCGCTGGGTGGGGACCGTGTGTGGCACCTCTGGTGTCACGGGCTCTCACCGACGGCTCTCGAGGAGGCTGGCCGCTGCCCGCACCCCCTGGCGCTATGGGCCTGCCAGTTGTCGGGGCAGGGCGGCCCGTGTCTGTCCCAGTGTGTCCCCAGGACCGGGCCAGGCCTTCTGAAGGGCTCTCGGGGCCTCCCGGGCCCACACGGCTCCTGAGGCCGGGAACAGGCACCAGGCAGAGGCGAGGAGGCTGGGCACCTGGCTGCTGGCTCTCCTGGGCCCCGCTGTCCCTGGGCACCGGGCCAGGGGACGGCTCCTGGCAGCCCTCCCACCTGGCCTGTCCTCACCCCCAGGACGGAGCCCGTTGCTGGAGCAGCGGCCATTGTACACTCGAATTCCCTCAGCCTCGGACAAGAGGCCAGCTGTGCCCTGGGGAGGGGCCGGGGGGCCAGTTCTCAGAGACCCCCGCAGAGACGGGAAAAATGACCCCCCCGTGCTGGGATCAGCGATGTGGAGCTCTGTCTGTCTGCTGTAAAAAATGTCACACACTGGTCATCCCAGCGGCTCAGGAGGCCGAGGAAGGAGGATCACAGGTTGGAGGCCAGCCTCAGCAACCTAAGGAGACCCTGTCTCTGAATAAGAGCCCCCACCCCCAGGGACTCTTTGAGGGCTGGGACGACCTGTCCTTGACAGGTGCGTGGTCACAGTGCGGCTGGTGTCACCGAGACCTGCAGCTACTCCCGCCTCTCCCGACGCCCTGGACCCGACCTCCGACCTCAGGGCCCGCAGAGGCCCGGGCGGCATGAGGCTCAGGCGTCCCTGGAGGCCCTCACAGCGCTGCGACCCCCTCCCGGTTCCAACGGGGCTGTGTGGGCTGGTTTCTGGGGGTCCTCCCGGCCTGTGGCTGCCACATGGCGGCCCCCCGGGGAGAGGGAGGCCCTGCCTCCGTGGGACCTCACAAACAGGCCCCGGCCTTAACCCAGCGCCGCGGCAGTGGGGGCCGTAAAAGTGACGAGGGGCCTGCCAAGGCCGCGCCGCCACCCGCGATCTGCCATCCCATAAACCCTGCAGTGAATTACGCGGCCGCCCCGCACGGCTGGGCTCAATTGTCTCCAGCGACCGCGGCTTTTTGGGGGGTCGGGAATCTCGGGGAGGCGAGTCCAGGGAGGGCGGCCAGTCCTCAGGCCCAGAGGCCCGGCACTGCGGGGACGCCGCAGGGACGCCGCGGGGGGACACCATGGGACCACACCTGGGCCCCGCCGAGGAGCCACGCAGGTCTCAGAGGAGCGGGCCACCACGGAGAGGGCCCCGCGCCCAGGACCCCGGTGCCACCGCACAGGACCCCGGGTGCCATCACACAGGTCCTCGGGTGCCACCGCCCAGGACCCCGGGTGCCACCACGCAGGACCCCGGGTGCCATCACACAGGTCACCGGGGTGCCACCGCACAGGTCCCCACTCAGCGCAGGCCCCTGACTGGCTTTTGCCATGTGACCAGCTCCTGGCCACCAGCACCTGTGGCCCTACGTAGTCCCGTGCTGGTGAGGCGGGGCAGGGACAGTCAGCACAGGGGTCGGGGTGACAGGAAGGCCGCCACCCCAGGCTGCCCTCCCCGCACGGGCCGTGAACACGGGCGGCTCCTCCCTGCTGGCCCTGGCAGCCCCTGCCCTGGGCCACTCCACCTTCTGGTCACCCCCCCAAAAAAAGGTGACAGTAAATAAATAGTTTGGGCATTGCAGGCCACACAGCCTCTGGGTTCCGCGAGGGCTTTGTGAGAGACAGACAGACGGACAGACAGACAGACGGACGGACGGACAGACAGACGGACGGACAGACGGCGCGCCAGGCTGGGTACCAGGTGCAGCCGGCCTGACCAGCCAGCAGCCACCGTGCCACCTGCAGCCCGGTGCCCTGCACGGGAGGCCCGAGGGGGGCCACCTCCCAAGCGCCCGTGCCCTGGCCTCTGGGCGGGGAGACGGCCCTGCGGGGCGGGGGGTGGCCCGACGCTGGGACCAGGTCTCGGAGCAGGAGCCGCGGCCGGTTGTCATGCTGACCGGTCTCCTAGGAGCAGAGGCCGGGTCACCCGAGAGGACGCGGGGCTTAAGCCGTAAGCTCCGCGGAGCTGTCGGGGCCCAGGCGGGCGCCAGGCCAAGGCGCGGGCCTATCGCAGGTCCATCGGCCATGAATAAACATGGCCCAGGTGACTCCCGCGACCGCCTAATGGAGCCACCTCTGCTCAGCCAGGCGTGAACACACGCCCGGCCTCGCGCTCGGGCTCAATTTGCAAATTAAAACGGAGGCCGTGTGGGGAGAGAGATTAGGGGCAGCCGCACTGCTGTCCCCACCAGGCTGCTGTCCCCACCAGGCTGCTGTCCCCACCGGGCGAGCTGCTGTCCCCACCGGGAGAGCTGCTGTCCCCACCGGGAGAGCTGCTGTCCCCACCAGGCTGCTGTCCCCACCGGGCGAGCTGCTGTCCCCACCAGGCTGCTGTCCCCACGAGGCGGGCTGGCTCCTGCCCGCTGGCCTGGGACTCGGGGGAGGGCCAGGAGCCACGGAGAGTGGGACAAGGGACCCGAGGGGGTGGCGGGCGTCAGGGCCTGGGAGGTTCAGCAGAGCGGGGCAGGTCCAGGGGAAGAGGCAGGCGCGCCCCCAACCAGGCCTGTCCCTGCAGAGGCCGAGGCTGGGCTGAGCCCGGGCAGCCCGTCCCCTCGTCCCCCGCGGGCCCTCGGTTTTCCCGTCTGTAAAACGGGCAGAGCTCCGAGATGCGGCCCGGCCGTGGGAGGGGACAGGCCAGCAAGGCGCCACCAGGACCGGGGCGGCCTCGGGCAGCCTCGGGGGACGCCCGGGGCGAGGCCGGGGAGGGCGGCATCCCGTGGTCCGCGCCGGGACCCCGACGGCGCCCGAGAAGTGCCGCCACCCGCCACCGGGGACGACGGGCCACCCGCCACCAACCCGCCGCCTGGAACCCGAGGCCGACGCGCCACGCGCCTCGCCCTGCAGAGGACGGCGCCGGCCGCAGGTCCTGGAGCCCAGAGGCCCCTGGTCACAGAGCCTGGGCCCCTCGGCGACGCCCGGCCTTGGGGACCACGAGGAGCTGGGCCCCCGCCTGTCCCCGCAAGGTCCCGGTGCCCCGCGGCCAGGGCCAGCCGCAGTCCCCAGCCGCAGTCCCCACGCAGCGGGGGACCTGGAGGAAGCCCGGGGACGCTGGGCTGGGAGAGGGCTGCTCGGCACGAGGCGCGGAGGCCCGGGGAGGAGGCCCCGCAGCAGAGGCCCTGAAGGTCGCTAGCAGAAGGCCACAGGTAAGTCCCACGGGGCTGGGCGGTGCACCGTCACACCACTCCACGGGGACCCCACGTGGAAGGAAAGGGCCGGTGGGGAAAGGGACTCGCATGGCTCAAAGTGCAGAGCAAGCATCAGGCGCACTCAGCCAATGAGAGGCGGGAATGTGGGCAGCAGAGAGCACTCAGCCAATGAGAAGCAGGAATGCGGGCACTAGTGAGAGCTCAACCAATGAGAGTCTGGAATACGGACACCAGCGAGTAATCAGCCAATGAGAGGCAGGACTGCAGGCACAAGCGAGCATTCAACCAATGAGAGGCTGGACTGCGGCGAGTACTCAGCCAATGAGAGGCGGGAATGCAGGCACCAGCAAGCGCTCAGCCAAAGAGAGGCGAGGGAAAGCGGACACCCACCAGTACTCAGCCAATGAGAGGCTGGAATGCGGCGAATACTAAACCAATGAGAGGCCACAATGCGGCCACTAGCCAGCGGTCAGCCAATGAGAGGCAGGAACCATGAGATTAGCCAATGAGAGGCGGGAATGCGGGCACCAGCAAAGGCTCCACCAATGAGAGGCAGGAATGCGGACACGAGCGAGAACGCAACCAATGAGAGGCAGCAAAGCGGGACTGAAGCTGAGCATCAGGTGGAGAAAAGGCGAGGGCCGCGACTCGACCGCCCTCGGGCACGCCACGGGCCGGGCGAGGCCAGCCGCAGGCAGCCTCGGGTGTCCCGCCGCGGCCCCAGCCAGCGCCGCGGGCCCCTTCTGCAAAAGCGAGGCCCGGTACCAAAGGGTTACTGGCTGCGCCCGCCCGGCCTGTTTTTTCTTCCTGCCTCCTCCAAGGCCCAGATGTCCCGCACATCAAAAGAGAGCGCCTCCCGGCCGGCCGCGGCTCCGGGCTTTGTTCCGCCGCGCTAATTGCTCCTGCATGTGCCCGGGACAGCGCCTGCGTCAGCCGGGACGCGCGGGACTTACCAGCGGGGTCGGGGCCGCGGCCGTAAATCTCGCCTTTCCCGCGCGGAGATGAAACAGCCCGGCCCGCGGTGTCACGGGGAGAGTGATGGCACCGGCTCCGGGGCGGGCTCCCGCCCTGCGGCCCGGGCGGCCCCGCGTGCCGCCCCTCCGGGGAGCCGCGGAGCACCGGAACCAGGCCGCGCACACCGAGGTGCTGCCAGGGCCTTTCTCCACGGCTGGACTCGGAGCCTGGGCAGCGGCGTGGCAGGTCCCTTCCGGGGACAGACGCCGGAGGGGAAGAGGAGAGTGAAGCACGCCTGGAATCCTAGCGGCTGGGAGGCTGAGGCAGGAGGATCGCGAGGTCAAAGCCAGCCTCCGCAATGGCGAGGCCCTGAGCAACTCGGGGAGACCCTGTCTCTCATAAAATACAAAACTGGGCTGGGGATGTGGCCCAGGGGTCGGTGCCCCTGAGTTCAATCCCTGGTACGAAACAAAACAAAACAAAAACCCCACAACCAAGCAACCGAATAAAAAGGCAGCTTGCGCACACACTGTCAAAAGCACAAGAACAGGAAACAGTGGTGCTAAACAGCATCAGAAATAGGAACATCATATCAAGTAAAGACCAAATGCTGATTTCTCACTACTGTAAGCCCATCATAGGAAAGTGGGTCCAGCGAAATTCACACCTGAACCACTGACATTGTGGCCAACATTGCTTTGGGGGGACGGTAATGAGAGCTTGAACTCAGGGATGCTCAGCACTGAGCCGCGTCCCAGCCCTATTTTGTATTTTATTTAGAGACAGAGTCTACTGAGTTGCTCAGGGCTTCGCTGAGTTGCTAAGGCTGGCCTCCAACTTGTGATCCTCCTGCCTCAGCCTCCGGAGCTGTGGGATGACAGGCGTGCGCCACGGCACCAGCTTGCACGGCTTTTATCATCAGAAAAAAAAAGAACTAAGAAGTAAAAACTGCATAAAAAGTGTGTCCGACTCCAGGCCGCCCCGGCAGGGGCAGGAGAGAACTGGCCTGGGGGCTGGCTGGTCAGGGTGCCTGCCAAGGTCCCCGCACGCGCTGACTGATGGAGAGCAGGGAGCGCAGGGCCGCGGGCTGGGAGGGCCCTGACAGACCACGGGCACCACCGCAGCCCCCGCTCCTCTGGCCCGGCCGAAGCACTGTCTCCGGATGTGGGAGGCCAGAGGCTGCGGAGCCCTCGGAGGCCGGAGTCGCCCTGGGCTCGCACTTTGAGTGGTCACGTGGCCGCGCTCTGGCCTCCTCCGGTCTGAGCCTCCGCCCCCACGGGACTGGGACAGGGACGTCACTCTTAAGGCTGGGCGGGTCGGCGGGCTTTGGTGACAGCCGCGCAGGGCAGGTCCCGCAAGCAGGGCAGGTCCCACCGCGCGCCCGTTTCCAGCTGGGCAAACCGAGTCCCCATGGCTGTCCTGGTCCCTCCGTGGTGGGGCTGGCGTGGAGCCCAAGCCCCAGCGGCCTCCTGGACGCCAGGAGGGACTGTGTGCGGCCTGCAGGGCGGGGGGGCGGGCGGGGGGACTCTGGGACCCTCCTGTCACCGCTGCCAGGACAGCCCCCAGGGCGGACCTGGGCCGGCCTCCAGCCTCCACCAGGGCAGCCTCCGCCATGCGCACTGGAGGGCGCGGCCAGGCAGGGTGGCCATGGGGGCCACACGGGGGGCCAGGAGCGGGGACGTTGGTGGCAGAGCTGCTCCCCACCTCCCACGACCACCGGGGCGGCCTCACAGGAAAGAGCCTCCAGGTCCAGCGGCTCCGGAGCCCGCGGAGGCCTGCGACGGGGTGGGGGGAGGGGGGAGGGGACCTGCTGGCTCTCACACAGTGGTCACAAGGAAATAGAGGTCGCCAGGGACAGTGGCACAGCCTGTGATCCCAGCGACTCAGGAGGCCGAGGTAGGAGGCTCGCAAGGTGGAGGCCAGCCTGGAGAACTCAGTGACACCCTGTCTCAAAAGCCGAGAGGCTGGGAGTGGCAGCAGTGGCACAGCTCGGCGGTGTGGCGCCCCTGGGGCTCTCGCCCGTGTCCTGAGGAGTGGATAGATAAACGGAAGAAAGGATGAAACCGTCTCTACCCAGACTCCATGAGGTGCCAACGTGACGGTCCTCCTATGGTGCCGGGACGAGCAGACAATTCCTGGACGAGGGGACTGGGGCCAACAGAGGCACTCGACTTCACCCGACTCACACAACTACAGAATGGAGACCCTGGAGAAAGGCGCGTGGTCAGAGGACGCGAGAAGAAACGTCCCCCGGCAGCTAGAGAAAGCAGATCAGAGCCACGCTGAGGTCCCGCCTCTCGGCCGAATGGCGACCCCCAGGAGTACAAGCAACAGTGAGCGTGGGCGAGGACGTGGGGACAGGCACACTCGCCGCGGCTGGTGGCACTGCACAGCAGTGGGAGGTCCCTCAGAAAACCGGGAATGGAACCACCGTTGGACCCAGCCATCCCACTCCTCAGTTCACACCCAAAGGACTTAAAAACAGCACACTACAGTGACAGCCGCCACGTCAATGTTCACAGCAGCTCAGCTCACCGCAGCGAGGCTGTGGAACCGACCTAGGTGCCTTCAGCAGATGAGTGAGCAAAGAAAATGTGGCACACATGCACAATGGACTATTACGCAGCCTTAAAGAAGAATGAGACGATGGCACCTGCTGGCAGACGGGTGGAGCTGGAAACTGTCATGCCGAGTGCCACAGCCAGTCCCAAAGAGCCAGAGGCTGGATGTCCTCTGTGGCTCGTGGCTGCTGGCCCACAACAAGGGAGGCCGGGGGGGGGGGGGGACCCACTGGATGGGACGACGGGGGGAGGGGCGCAGGAAGGGCCGGCCTTGTGCACGGCCGGGGTGACGCCGGGAGTGGACCACAGGGTCAGTCAGACCTTGTGCGTGACCTTCTGCCAGAACTCGTCCTACTGTCACGCGTCACTAGACATTTTTGAGAAGAGGGAGCCCTGAGCTGTCCCCGGGCCCCGGCCACCGCAGCCAGCCCCGTCCCAGGGAGCACGTCCTCACCGGGCAGCGCGGTGGGCAGCTCCGTGGTCAGCAGGGAGGGAGGCCAGAGAGCCCCGTCCCCGGGCCTGGCTGGAGACGGCCCTGCCTGCCACCTGCAGGACAGGCAGGCCGGGCGCGGGGCGGTGGCCGCCGTCTCTCACCTGCTGCTCATTAGCGGCACCCGCCTGTCAACGGGCAGGGACGCCCCTGTCCTCGGCAGGGTGCGGGCGAGCCGCCCGGAGGCTGGCGCTGGGCCGCGTGGTGCCCGCGCAGACAAAGGCTCCCCTGTCCCCGGCCGCCTGGTGACACGGCCGCGGCCCCTCCTCCGCCCGCTGCCTGTGGAGGTGGCCAGAACCCTTACTGTCCCCTCCCTCCACGCCGCCCGGCCCCCGCGTCACCTTGGCACCGGTTCCCGCCCCAGCGACGGGCCAGGACGGCGCCGCCGGGCCGGGGCTGACCCAGAGGAAGGAGCCCCCAGGCCTGTTCCAGAACCTTCCCCACCCAGGCCTCGGGCCACCGGGACGCGACGGCCGGGAGGACCTGGGCACTCTGGGCAGGCGGGTCCGGCACCTCCTCAGAGGCCCGGCCACGCAGGAAGAGGGGAGGGACAGGGCCACGAGGGGACGCAGCCCGTGCGGCCCGGCCCAGCCTAGAAGGTTCCGGAAGGGAGGGAGGCACAGAGTGAGGTCCCCGCCCGGGGCCACACAGGAGGAGCGAGGCCAGCGACCAGGGGGCACCGCGGGCACTGGGCCGCAGGACGGGTCCCCAAGGCCAGGGGGCACTGCGGGCTGTGAGCCGGACGCGACGGGCCTGGACCAGCACGGTGACGCCAGGGCCCCGAGAGCAACCAGCAGGGGCAGGAGCGCGGCCACCGCGGGTCCCCACAGGCCACTGTGGACAAGTGCAGGGAGACCCGAGTTCGGCACGGGCGACGACCCGCGCGGGGTCAGGGCCAGCGGGCGGCCCTGGAGCCACCTGCCCCGGCCTTGCAACGAAGGGACCCGCGCGGCTAAGGGGACCCTCCCGGCCGGTCCCTTGGAGACACAGTGCCCCGGCCCGACCCTGCTTGCGGCCCGGGCTCTGCCGTGTGGAGGCTGCTCGCGGCTCTGCCGCACCACGAGTCGTCCTGTGTTGGCTTATTTTCGTAGCTAGGTCCCGTCTCGTGCAGCGTGTCCCCTCACTGAGACTCGTTTTAAAAAGCCAGGCACAGTGACGCAGGCCTGTCATCCCACAGACTCGGGAGGCTGAGGCAGGAGGATCGTCAAGTTGGAGGCCAGCCTCAACAACTTAGTGAGACCCTGCCTCAAAATAAAAAAGTAAAAAAGACGGGGAATTCCGCTCCGTGGCGAAACGTCCTAGGTCCAACCTCCTAGGAGCTACAGCGGGCACCGGGGCGCACACCCGTAATCCCAGCAGCTCAGGAGGCTGAGGCAGGAGGATCTCGAGTTCAAAGCCAGCCTCAGCAACAGCGAGGCCCTAAGCCACTCAGTGAGACCCTGTCTCTAATAAAATACAAAACAGGGCTGGGGAGGGGCTCAGCGGCAGAGCGCTCGCCTGGCACGTGCGTGGCCCTGGGTTCGATCCTCAGCACCACGTAAAAATAAATAAATGAAGTAAAGGCATCGCGCCCAACTACGACTAAAAAATAAACATTAAAAACAACAGGGCTGGGGAGGGGCTCAGTGGCCGGTGCCCCTGGTTCAACCCCGAGACCAAGAAAGAGCAGCACCACGAGCTTCTTCGAGGGCTCCTCCCACAGACGGGGCTCAGCAGAAGGTCAGCCTGGCGCTGGCACACGGTCCTGGGCACACCCAGTGGGCCCCGTGGGCCGTCCCTGGCACAGAGACCTGCAGATGCCGGGCAAGGTGCCACAGACCACAGGCAGCTGCTCCGGAGCCTGAGTTCCGCTGCAGGCCCCACACTGTCAGCTGACATGGGGGGGCAGTTTTATTTTTTGGTACCAGGGATTGAACCCAGGGGTGCTTAACCCCTGGGCCCCGTCCCAGCCCTTTTTACATCTTGTTTAGAGACCGGGTCTCGCTGAGTTGCTCAGGGCCTCGCTTTTGCTGAGGCTGGCCTCCAACTCGCGATCCTCCCGCCTCAGCCTCCTGAGCTGCTGGGATCACAGTGGGGGTGGTGCCTGGCTTCTCTTTAAGTGAAGGGGGTGGAACACAACAGAAAAGGAGTCGGAAGGCAAAGGCGTTGTTTCACAAAGCCTTCCATTTCCTCCATCTGGGGGTGACTGAGAGCTAGAAGACGGGGCTCCTCGGAGGCCCAGGAGGGAGGCAGCAGCACCCCTTGGCCTCTGGGCCCCCTCCGCAGGGCGCCTGGGTCGCGGCTAAGAGCCAAGCCAGTGCCTCTGGGGCTGTGCAGTGGCAGGACAGGGCAGGGGTGTCACACCCAGGGATGAGGTGGCGGCCGCGCCTCCCCAGCTCTGACCACGCACCGGCTCCAGGAGGCCTGAGGCCCAGCCTTGCCCACAGGCCGTCACCACGGAGCCACCAAGGCCCGGCCGTGCCCGGGGTGGGCTCCCGGCCCGTGGCCAGAGGCCCCGCAGACGCTGCCCGCCTTGCTGCCCCGCGGGCCGCGGCCCCAGGTGAACGTGACGCCCAGCGACGGGCCCTCCGTGTCGCTTTTGGATTCCTTCTGAAACGCGTCTGAGGTGGCCGATGGCTGGGAAAGCCCGGGAGGGGGGCCTGTGACCTGGGCAGCAGAGCCAGGCCAGGCCGACGTCCAGACCAGCGTCCCCGGCCCCTGCGTGGACGTGGCTTCCAGGGGCTCCGCGCCACAGGAGCAGGCCCTCTCCAGCTGGGAGCGGCTGGTGACTCGGAACTCAGAACCCAGGCGGAGTCTTTCTAGAAGCTTCTCCCGGCCTCCGCCTCGGGGCTTCATCTGAACATCTAACTCGAATCTTGGCAGCCAAGGTCACAGTGGCTCGCAGCCCCAGGCGATGGCCTTGGGGCACCCGGAGAAACGCCAGACCCTAGCTGGGTGCCGCGGCGCCCGCGTCCCAACGCGGGAGGCCGAGGCAGGAGCACGGCAAGTGTGAGGCGGGCCCGGGCAGCACGGCGAGAGCCTCTCTCAGAATCACCAATGAGACAGCTGGGGTGTAGCCCAGTGGGAGAGCGCCCGGGTCCAGCGCCCAGCACCAAACTAAATAAAAATAAAGATCCAGATTTGAGCCCCGTGAGGTGGCCCCCGCCTGTCATCCCAGCGGCTTGGGAGGCTGAGGCAGGAGGATCACAAGGTGGAGGCCAGCCTCAGCAACTCAGCGAGACCCTGTCTACATGAAATGCAGAAAGGGCTGGGACGGGGCTCGGCGGCCCGAGTGGCCCTGGGGTCGGCCCCTGGCACCCAACAAAGACACCAACGAACAAACGCGCGCGTGAAGCGGCTTCACCGCGGCTGCGAGTGGGCGCTGGCTGGCCGCGGGTGCTACGGAAGGCCATCGGGCAGGGACCTGGGCCTGCGGGAGCCGGGACGAGGCTTCCAGAAGCTTCTCCTCCCGGCCGAGCCCCCAGCCCTGCCTCCCCACCACTCCCCTCAGACTCAGGCCCCCAAAAGAAGGCCCCGCGCAAGGGCCCGGCCTCCCCTGCCCGCCCCAGGGGTCAGCGCTGCCGGGTCTCGCGGGGACCCTGGCTCTGCGCTGGGGGTCACTGTCCCCAGGTCTCTGGCTCCACCTGCCATCTCTGGTGTCACAGGAGCCAACTGCGGCCGGCCGGCCAGAGGTGTCTGGGGGCCGCGGGAGGCCTGCGTGTGGCCTGCCCCACACCTCGCTGGCCGCTGCCCCCACTCCGGGCCGGGAGGGCCGGGAGGTGCTGGCCACAGGCTGTTTGCTTGACCCTGAGCCCGCCGCGCTCTGGATCCAATTAAGTACAAAAATGAACCTGGTTTCCAGGTCACCCTGCTTGCTGTGACTCGGCTTAAAGGCCAGAAATCATTTCATGCAGGGTGACCTGAGGTTCCGCGGTGCCACGCCTGCGTAGGGCTAAGTGGAAAAGGATGAGGAGTTTGGCGTCAGAAAGCCCCGGGCGGAGACGGGCCCAGGGGTGCACATCTGTGATCCCAGCACTTGGGAGGCTGAGGCAAGAGGATCACAAGTTGGAGGCCAGCCTCAGCAACTTAGCAAGGCCCTGAGCAACTCAGCGAGACCCTGTCTCTAAATAAAATCTAAAAAGGCTGGGGACGGGGCTCAGGGGTTAAGCACCCCTGGATTCAATCCCTGGTAACAAAAAGAAAAAGAAAGAAAGAAAACCCTGGACTAGAGATGAATCTCAGCCCAACCAACGATAGTTACGGACTGTATGATCTTGGGAAAGGACTTGAGTCTTAGATTTCTCATCAGTCAAAGATGATGAGAAGCGTCTAGAAAGGATCACGTGACCTAGGTGAGAGAATGGATGTGAAGCCAGGAGCACGGACTTGTCTTCTCCAACCCATTTTACAGACAGGGAAACTGAGGTTCATGGAGTTTTATGGGACTTTAAAAATGCATTTCCAAAGCTGGGCGCGGTGGCGCACACCTGTCATCCCAGCACTTGGGAGGCTGAGGCAGGAGGATATCGAGTTGGAGCCCAGCCTCAGAACTTAGTGAGGCCCTGAGCAACTCAGCGAGACCCTGTCTCTAAATAAAATTTTAATTAAAGAGGGCTGGGGATGGGGCTCAGGGGTTGAGCACCCCTGGGTTCAATGCCCGGTACCAAAAAGAAAGAAAAGGAAAAGCCGTCTCCACAGCCGAGGCTTGCGCACCAGCGCAGCACAGCAGAGCCACAGGCCCGGACGGCAGACGCACGGCCGCTGTCCTGTCGCAGTGAAGGCCCGGGCTGAGCTGGCTGCGCATCGCGGCGACAGAGGGCTCGTTAAGGGGCCTGGAGCTCTGACAACCCGCGGCCGGCCGGCTGCGGAGGAGGCCGTGACCGCAGCGCAGCAAGAGCCAGCTCCACGGGGAGACCAGGCGGGAGGAGCCCGGGACCCAGAAATGGAGATCTCCTCACCAGAAAGCCCGCGAGTCCAAGAAGGGCCTCGGGGGAGCGGCAGGATGTCTGGGCAGGAGGCCGACGGCGGACGGCCCTGGGACGGGCGCGGGGCGGCCGCCACCTCCACAGCCAGCGGCCGCGACACGGTGCCCTGAGCCTCTCGGCAGCCAGCTGGAGAAGAGGGGACCCACGAGATGGCCGCGGAGCAGAGCTGGGCGTCCACAGAGAAGCCGAGGACGACAGAGCTGGTGGACACACGAGGGAGCAAGGCCTCAGGAAAGAGTGAAGCAGCTGGAGGCTGAGGCAGGAGGATCGCAGTTGGAGGCCAGCCTCAGCAACTCAGCGAGGCCCCGTCTCTAAATAAAATACAAAAAAGGGCTGGGACGTGGCTCAGTGATCAAGTGCCCCTGGGTTCGATCCCCAGTACCAGGGGGGAAATAAAAGACAAATGGTTACTCTGTTGTTATGAGAAAAAGATAGATAAACCCAAAAGCTAGCATCTTGCTCAACGATAAAACATCAGCCACCCTCGCATTAAAGTCACAAGCACCAGGGCTGGGGTGGTGGCTCAGCGGCAGAGCGCTCGCCTCGCACGTGCACGGCCCGGGTTCGAGCCTCAGCACCACGTAAACATAAATGCATTGCATTGTGTACGACTAAAGCAAATAAATAAATATTAAAAAGAAAAGAAATGAGATGTCTAAGTAAGATATTAAGAAATGCACAGAATTGATCTGAAGCAAACTTGAAATCTCTAAGAAAATGGAAAGACATACAATGCTTTCAAAGTGGAGGACAACTAGATGTTATAAAGATGTGAACTCAAATAACAAATGCTGGCAAGGATGAGGGGGAAAGGTACTTTTCTACATTGTTGGTGAGACTTCCCATGACTCACCACTCTGGGAAGCAGTATGGACAGTCCTCAAGATATAGGAGCTGGGCACGGTGACACACACTTGAGATCCCAGCGGCTTGGGAGGCTGAGGCAGGAGGATCGCAAGGTGGAGGCCAGCCTCAGCAACTCAGCGAGGCCCTGTCTCTAAATGTAAAAAGGGCTGGGGACGGGGCTCAGTGGTCAAGTGCCCCAGTACCATAAAACAAAACAAAACAAAAACCAACCCTCTAAATGACAAAGAATCCTCACTGGGACAGAAGCGCGGGGGCATGAGCAATCTCACTTGGTACCGGAGGACTGTGACCCAGCGCCACCTTCTGCAGGGACATCAGGTGACATCCACCCAAACTGTCCAAGCAGAGCTGTGGGTCGGGGGGCTCAGCGATCAGGGCACCAAGGATTTAGTCGTGGCTGTCTTCCCACGAGCCCCCAGAAGATACAAACAGGCTGTTCACACAGCGGTGCCTGCGGTTTTTTTTTTTTTTAACATAGCAAACAACGGGATTGAGAAATGCTAGTAAAATGCAGTAGAGTCATATCACCGAGTACTTATGAGAAAACGTGAAAGAATTAGATGGATGGGAAAGGACATACAGATGAGTACCTCTAAGATTACAATAATAAGCAGAAGACAAGCATTTCTTCTGAGTATGACTTTTACAAGATCACGTACCTACACACACGCAGTCATGGACATGAAATTGCTCTGGGAAGACTTAGAAACACTATTTATTTTGTGCCGGGGATTGAACCCAGGGGTGCTGAACCGCTGAGCCCCAGCCCCGGCCCTTTCTATATTTTATTTAGAGACAGGGTCTCGCTGAGCTGCTCAGGGCCTCACTAAGTTGCTGAGGCTGGCCTCCAACTTGCCATCCTCCTGCCTCAGCCTCCCGAGCCACTGGGATCATAGGTCTAGAGACACTCTTGGCTATGGTTATAAGGAATGGATTCGGGGTGCAGGAGGAGAGACTCTCCCTTCCTTTTGTAATTTTTGTGCTGCTTGAATTTTTGAACTATATACATGATGCATCTCTATTAAAAAAAACAATGCAGCTGGGGCTACAGCTCAGTTGGTAGAGCGCTCGCCTCGCACGCACAAAGCCCTGGGCTCAATCCCCAGCACCACCCCCACCCCCCCAAAAAATCAATGCAAATCTGAAGAATAAGATTTGGGATCATTTTTTCTCTTCAGTATGAAAACTAATAACTGTTTTTGGATATTTTGCTTCCAAGCCAAGCATATTTGTTTTTTCTTTTAGTCGTTATTTGAGGATATTTATTATTGAAGTTTCATCACTAGGATCTGAAAACTAGGCTCAAAATCAGAGCACTCCATCTGTCTGCCCATGTGACCTCTCTTACTATTTAGAATTCTTGGACAAGAGGCCATAACCCAACTTACCCCTCACCCTCCCTCAGGAAGGTGACCACTGGTTTTTGTTCTGCCTTGAAACTAGACACACAGTCCCAGCTCAATGCACACTATTATAAGTTATCATAAAAACTAAACTTTATTACGCCGGGCATGGTGGCACACGCCTGTCATCCCAGTGGCTTGGGAGGCTGAGGCAGGAGGATGGTAATTTGGAGGCCAGTCTCAGCAATTTGGTGAGACCCTCAGCAACTCAGTGAGACCCTGTCTCAAAATAAAAAAATAAACAAGGCTGGGGATGGGCTCAGTGGTTGAGCACCCCTGGGTTCAATGCCTGGTATCAAAAACAACAACAACAACAAAAAAACCCAGACATTCTTAAAGCAGCATCTTCCTACCACAAAGGAACGGAACCCCTCTCGGCGACCCCGTCCTGCCCTCCCCCACCGCAGCCCCCGAGCCGTGCCTTTGGACCACATGATGAATGTCGTGCCAAGAAAGTTATCATCCTAACCAACCCACTGGGAAGTGGAGGAAAATGATTTAATCCTGACAACTAAATGAGCTTTGACAAACGACCGACCAGCGCTGACCAGCCTGGCGATAAGATCAGGCCGCCTTTCCACTCCCATGAGGACGCCACCCCCTCGCGCCGAGCAGCCCACCCAGGCCTGCGGCCCTTCCCCGGGGTCTCCTGCCGGCCCCGCCCCCAGGGCCTCTCTCCCAGGGCTCCCTGGGCCTCTCTCTCATCTCCTCGTTGAGCGCGAGGGCGGAACGGCAAGTCCCTTCTGGGCAGGAGGCCCTCGCCCAGAGCTGCTCCCTCCCCGGAGTCCTTAGGAGTCCACCCTGCAGCCCAACGACCAGCACCGAGGGGCCCTGGGGAGCCCGGATGGCGCACGCCTGTCATCCCAGAGGCTTGGGAGGCTGAGGCAGGAGGATCGCAAGTCGGAGGCCAGCCTCAGCTACTTAGTGAGGCGCTAAGCAACTCTGCAAGACCCTGTCTCTAAATAAAATATAAAAAGGGCTGGGGGGCTGGGGTGTGGCTCAGTGGGTAAGCAGCCCCGGGTTCAATCCCCAGTAACAAAAAAGTAAAAAATAGAAATAAAAGGGAGCCGGGCGCGGGTGGCGCATGCCTGTAATCCCAGCACTTTGGGAGGCTGAGGCAGGAGGATCGCGAGTTCAAAGCCAGCCTCAGCAATGGCGAGGCCCTTAGCAGCTCAGTGAGACCCTGACTCTAATAAAACACAAAAAAAGGGCTGGGGGTGCGGCCCAGTGGTCGAGTGCCCCTGAGTTCAATCCCCGGTACCACACACACAAAAAAACAAAAAAAAATAAAAATAAAATAAAAGGGGTCATTTCACAGCAGGGGTCACAGGCCATGAGGCTCCCGCCAGAGCCCGGGACCTCGCACAGTCTGCAAAACTCAGAACTCAACGCAGTCCCGCCTCAAGGGATCAGGGGCACCAGAATGTTCTGGAAGCTCCAAGATACGTGGAGGACAGCGAGCCTGGCTTGTCCGAGGGTCGGAGGTGAGCGGCTCCACCCGAGAGAGCAGGCGGAACTTTCTAGAACCCGAGCTGCTTCCCTCCAAAGGCGTCTCTGCCACCCGGAGTCCGCAAGGCCTCCGCTCTGTCCTCCACAGACGGAGGCGGATCAGGCGGTGCAGACCCCAGAGCCGAGTCCCGCTGGTGGCACGGCCAGCTCTGGGCAGGCGTCACCCGCCGCTAGTGACCAGGGTGGCGGGCACAGCGTCCGGGGCGTGTCCCAGGAGGCCTCCCGACCCCTGCGGCTCAGCCCCTCCGTCCCGCCCTTGTCCGTGAGCCCCGGCAGGAGGCGGGAGGCAGACTGTGCCCTGCAGGCTGGGGGACGGGTGGCACCGGGGGGAGGTCCGCATGCCACCCCAGGGCCCTTCGGCCAGTGCAGCCTACAGAGCAGGGACCGTGACCTGGCCCCGCCACCCGCCTCTCAGGCCCCCAGGGATCACAAAGGCCAAGGGGCGACTGCAGACAGGCGGCCACGGCCATCAGACGCCTGTCAGAGGGACAGATGGGTGTGCCTGTGCAGCACGGGGACAAGAAGGGAAGGAGGCGGCGACCTGAGGCCGCTCAGTGTCTGCAGATGCACCCCAGGAGGCCCGGGGAGGCCCGGGGAGGCCCGTGGAGGCCCAGGGAGGCCCGGGGAGGCCCAGGGAGGCCCAGGGAGGCCCGGGGAGGCCCGTGGAGGCCCGGGGAGGCCCGGGGAGGCCCGTGGAGGCCCGGGGAGGCCGAGGGAGGCCCAGGGAGGCCCGTGGAGGCCCAGGGAGGCCCGGGGAGGCCCGGGGAGGCCCGGGGAGGCCCGTGGAGGCCGAGGGAGGCAGGCCCGTGGAGGCCCGTGGAGGCCCAGGGAGGCCCGTGGAGGCCCAGGGAGGCCCGTGGAGGCCGAGGGAGGCCTGTGGAGGCCCAGGGAGGCCGAGGCCCTTCAAGGGCTTCAGGAAGAGTGGAGGGCAGTGGCACAGAGGACACGGAAGTGTGATGGGCTCTGTTAGGGGAAGAGCGGACACAGCCACGGCCACCCGGGCACCTTCCACCACCTCCCTCCAGTCACAACAGCAATGACCAAGAATACAGGTGACAATAAGTGGTGACGAAGATGTGGTCCACTCACACACAGCCTGAGGGACGGCACGCTGGTGCCACCCCTCTGGAGAGCAGGGTGGAGCGTCCTCAGAAAACTGGGAATGGAACCACCATGTGACCCCGCTCTCCCGCTCCTCGGTCTACACCCAAGACTTACAACAGCACACTGTAGTGACGCAGCCATCGCAGTGCTGTAGTGACGCAGCCACCGCAGTGCTCACAGCAGCTCCATTCACAATGGCTGAGCTATGGAGCCAGCCCAGGTGCCCTTCAACAGATGGATGGTAAAGAAAATGTGGTATGTATACACGGTGGAATATTACTCAGCCATAAAGAAGGATGAAATGGTAGCATTTGCAGGTAAATGGATGGAGGTAGAGACCGTCATGCTAAGTGACATAAGCCAATCCCCAAAACACAAAAGCCAAATGTCCACTCTGATATGCAGCTGATAACTCACAGTATGGGGAGGGGACAATAGCAGTTCACTGGATGAGACAAAGGGGAGTGAAGGGAAGGGAGGGGGGGGAGTGGGGATGGGAAAGACAGTGGGGTGAGGGGACGTCACTTTCCATGTTCACACATGAACACACGACCAGGGACACTCCACAGCACGGCCACCCACAGGAACGGGAGGTGACACCCATGTGTGACGTGTCCAAATGCACCTGCTGTCCCCGAGAGCCAACAGGCACAATCACAAAGAGCCGAGGCTACCGAGGCACGTCGGGACGGCGGGGACGGCAGCGGGCGCTCTCTGCTGTGACTGCAGGGAGGCCAGCTCAGCCCCCACCCGCCACTACCCACCCTTTCTCCCCACTGAGGGGCAGGAAGCCACTCCGAGGGTCTGGAGGGGAGTGGTCTGATTCTCTGTGTCCCCTTGTCTCAGTACTACGGACTAAACCCAGGGGTGCCTAGCCACTGGGCCACGTCCCCAGCCCTTTTCGCCTTGTATTTAGAGACAGGGTCTCCCTGAGATGCTTCAGTCCCTGCTGAGTTGCTGAGGCTGGCCTCCACCTTGCAATCCTCCTGCCTCAGCCTCCCTCGTCATCGGGATGGTGCTAAGTTGCTGAGGCTGGCCTCCACCTTGCAATCCTCCTGCCTCAGCCTCCTGAGTCATTGGGATGGCAGGCGTGGGCCACTGAGTTGGCTGTTCTGCCGACGACGTCAGCCCAGGAGGCGGAGCCCAGTGGGGTCCATCTTGTGCCCACCGCCGCCCAGCTCCTGTCCACCAGGGGTAGCCAGGCCAGCTGGGCTCTCGGCACCAGAGCCAAAGTCACCTCTCATGCTCTGTCTCCTGGACCTGGCCGTGGTGTGGGCTCCGTCAGGGAAGGGCCGGGCCAGCCCCAGGTCTCTGCACTCGCGAAGGGCCTGTGGGCAGGGGACCAAGGCCCCGGCCGGGAGGCAGCCCTGCCTTCCCTCCTTCCGCTCCCCACGGCAGGCCGGAGGTGAGGTGGCCCACCAGCTCGTGCGTGCGTGCGTCAGCGCAAGAAGGCTCAGAGGCGACACGCTGGGTCACGACGGCCTTCACCCAATCAGCGCGTGACCCACTGACGGGGACCAAAGGCAGGTGGGTGTGGCCGGAGGGGCTGGGTGGCCGGGCGGGTCCGGCGAGGGGCCGCGCTCCCTGCCTCCGTCTTTGCTGGCTGCCTGTTGGACTGAGACCTCTGGAATCATGAGTCCCAAATCAATTTCTCCTCTTCTAAAATTGTCCTTGTCAGGTCTTTTGGTAACAGCAAAAAAAAACAAAACCTGACGCAGCACTCATTCGTACTGTTCCCGCAGGGACTCTGGAGAGGAGGGTGACTGGGCCAGGGAAGCTTCCAGAATTTTCTGGGTTCAGCCGGAGGTGGTGGCGCACGCCTGTCATGCCAGGGGCTCGGAGGCTGAGGCAGGAGGATCACAAGGCGGAGGCCAGCCTCAGCAACTTCACAAGGCCCTGTCTCTAAACAAAAAAATAAAAAGGGGGCTGGGGCCGGGGCTCAGCGGCAGAGCGCTCGCCTCGCACACGTGCGCGGCCCGGGTTCGATCCTCAGCACCACGTAAACATGGATGCACTGCAGTGTGTGCAACTACAGTAGATAAATAAATAAAAAATAAAATAAAAAGGGCTGGGGACGGGGCTCAGTGGTTAAGCGCCCCTGGGTTCAATCCCTGATACCAAAAAAAGAGAATGTCGTGGGTCTCCATCACCCTAATGAGACCCTCATGCAGCGGGAAGCCGGGCCAGGGGCCAGCCCTGCCTCACACGTGGTGGCATCTGTCCCCCCAGCTGGCGGCTGGCCGGCTGCCTGGGACTCGGCCAGGACGCAGGCATGGAGCCGCGGGACCTCTCAGGCCTGGGTCCTTCTCCATGTCCCCACCCCAGTCCCAGCCCCAAGGAGGATCTAAACAAGAAAAGAAGCCACCACCACCGAGGGCAGGCTGAGGACGGTGGCTAGCCGAGTGCGGGACCGCTGGTTCTGGCCGACCCTCGGAGCAGTCGGCCGGGCCCTGAGCAAGAGCGCCCCGCGTCCTGCCGCTGTGGCCACGGTGGGGCCGTGCCTGGCGGGGCGGTCCCGCAGCTTCCTCGGGGCCCCGGCCGCATCTCCTTGGCCAGAGCCAGCCTCGTGGAAAGGCCGGGCCAGAGCTGGCGGGAACCGCGGCCAGGCGGCACATGGGAACTCGCTTCCTCTCCTGCTCTGACCCCAGGCCGCAGCCAGGGCCAGCCCTGCTGCCGTGGGCGGCCATCGCCGCGAGTGCACCGAGGGGACCTGGCGCTGCCTCAGGGCCGAGCAGGGAGCGTCTCGGGGGGCTCTGGGGTTCACTGGGCCTTCGTGGGCGGCCCCCCTGTTTCTTTGCTAGCAGGGATTGCACTCAGGGGCCCTCGACCGCGGGCCACGTCCCCAGCCCTGGTTTAGATTTTATTTAGAGACAGGGGCTCACTGAGCTGCTTAGGGCCTCGCTTTTGCTGAGACTGGCCTCCAATTTTTGATCCTCCTGCCTCAGCCTCCCAGCCACTAGGATGACGGGTGTGCGCCACCACGCCTGGCCTTGCTTGTGAGTGCTGGTGGCTTCAGGCGAGGTCCCTGCCACTCAGCCCAGGGACACCAGCACACCTGCTGAAGGCCCTTCCTCACCCTCTGGGCCAAGGAGCGCGGGCGGTCGGTTCCAGGCCCGCAGGGGCGTCTGCCGTGTTCGGACCCGGCAGGGCTCGGGGCTCTCCCTCCCGAGTCGCCCTTCAGGGAGACCCTCGCCACCTTCCGGGGGGGGGGACGAGGCCCTCCTAGCTGGGCCTGGGACGCCCAGAGGCCCCCGCGCACAGGCGCACAGAGCCCGGGCCGGCATGTCCTGGAGGTCCCTGGGCTGAGGGGGACAGCGCGGGCAGAGAGGAGCCTCCCGGGGGCAGGACGAGTGCCTCTGGCCACGGCCCAGTGGACACGCCCTGCCCGGGCCCTGAGCGCTGCCGCCACCAAAAACGCCCCCAGGCCGTGCCGGGGCAGCGTCCCCCTCGCTGTTCAGAAAGGACTGACCGAGGCTCAGACAGGGGCGGCCTGCGCGAGGTCACTAACCAGAAGGCCCAGGAGTGGCGCCCCGGGCGGGGCTCGGTGGCTGGGAGCTGGGCTAGTGGCCCTGTGAGGGAGTCTCAGAGGCAGCAGCAGGACAGACGGACCAGCGGGGGCGAGGCCGGCCTCCCCGCCCCCCGGCTCTGCACTCGGTGTTCACGAGCCCTGGGCCCCCGTCACCTGCGGTCACCTGCCCCACGGCCCCAGCGTCACCCCACAGGTCTGCGTCTGCGCTGGACTCTGCGGGCGGAGCGTGAGCGGCCTCCAGCGGCCTCCAGGGAGGACGGCTGTGCTGTGACCACCGGGAACGCAGCGACCACAGGACCCGGAGCCGGGGTCAGACGCCTCGTGGACACCTGGTGGGCCAAGGGAGGGGCCACGGCAAGATTCTGAGGTGGCTGGACCGGGCGGCCGGGGACGCCCCACGGGAGAGCCTGTGGGGGGTGACCCCGAGAAAGGAGGCTGGGTGGGGACCAGGACCCAGCGCTCCCGGCACCTCTGCGACCCTGAGCAGGACACGCGGTCCACCCGCCACAGCCTGGACCTTGACATTGCCCTAGCTGCCCGGGCCACCCCGAAGGACTCTGTGAAAAGGTTTTAAACCCCCAAAATCCTTTCCCAGTGTGACGGGAAAGCGCCTGTGCCGTGGGTTCACCTGAAGGCCGGAAACAGGAGCAGGCGGGAGGCCAGAGACGCACTGGAAGGGGACTGTCACTAGAGGCCCAGTGTAAGGGGACGGAGGCGCATCTACACTGTCACTCTTGCAGGGGCAAAAGAGAAAAGAGGGGACAGGTCACATTCATCTGTCCTCACACAGGACTATCTTCTAAGAGAGCTTTTGTAGGGAAGAACTCAAGGTACAAAACAACGCGCACATTATAGTCACACTAAAACTGCAGTGACGGGGCACATGCCAGTGACTCAGGAGGCTGAGGCAGGAGGATTGCAAGTTGGAGGCCAGCCTCAGCAACTTAGTGAGGCCCTGAGGAACTCAGCGAGACCCTGCCTCTAAATAAAAGATGAACAGGTCTGGGGACGTGGCTCAGTGGTTGAGCACCCCTGGGCCCATCTGCGGCACCGCCACCTCCCGATGCTGGGGTTCGGTGCAAAGTGTGCAGAGAACGTTTCTGCAAAGAAACCAGAAAGGGTCCTCGGGTGGGAGACGCGTTTCACATCTTTCACATAATTTAGATCTTTCTTCCTGTTATGAGAACCCATTGCCTATTTTTTTAACAATTAAAAAATTAAGTCCGGTGCTACAGTTGCTGCATTCCAGCCTGGCTGTAACCCAAGAAGGGCCCCGTGCTCTCAGTGGCCCTCTGACGGCTCCGGGATGTGGGCCTTCCCAGGGACCCCCGAGAGCTGGCCTCTGCATGGGCTCGCCCCGTCGCAGGCCGTGGGGAAGCCGGGCCGGCAGGGGGTTGCTGCCGGGCGACTCCACCCCTCCTTCTAGCCACGCAGCAGGTCACGCGGGACCCCAGCCCCAGGGCTCCTGAGGCCCACGCCTCGTCTTCTTCCCGCTCGTCTGTGCCCTGAGCCTTTCTCCCCGGTGGGCAGCAGGGGACACGAGCCCACCAGCCCCTCTGAGGAGCGTCCCAGGCCACTCTTCCTCGTGAGCCCGCCTCCACCTGGCTGATGGCACGAAGGGCCAAGTCACGCTCCAACATGAAGAGGGACGGTCCCCCTTTTCATCTGTCCCCAGGGTCTGCCCTTCCCGCCGTCGGCTTGGACAGCGACGCTTCTGTTCCCACAGGACCTGGGCTCAGAGGCCTGCAGGGACCCGTGTCAGGACGACCTCTGCTGACCAGGCCCAGACGCGCACACCTGTGGTCCCAGCACCTGGGAGGCTGAGGCAGGAGGAGCACAAGTTCAAGGCCAGCCTCAGCAACTTAGCAAGGCCCTGAGCAACTCAGTGAGACCCTAATAAAACATTAAAGGGCTGAAGCTTGGCGCAGGGGTCGAGCACTCATCTAGCAGGTGGGAGGCCTTGAGTTCAAGCCCAAGCATGGCCATGAAGAAAACAAGAAGAGTGACCGAAAGCCAGGTGTAGTGGCCTGCAACCCCAGTGACACAGGAGGCTGAGTCTGGAGGCCAGCCTCAATAACTAGTGAGGCCCTAAGCAACTCGGCGAGATCCTGTCTCTAAATAAAATACAAAATAGGGCTGGGGGTATGGTGCAGTAGTTAGGCACCCCTGGGATCAATCCCGGGTACACCCCCCCCAAAAAAATCCTACTATTGGATGAGAAAGAGCAAGCCTGGAGCCGGACGTGCAGAGCACGCTGCCATTTGTACGCGTGTAGCGTTTCCACACTCGTGACTACAAACGTGTGCGAGAAGTATTTATATCAAATTCCAGATAGGAAAACAGCCTCGCTAGCAGAGCAAACTCGCGAGTTTACAGTCGTTGCCAAGTAAGGAGAGACTGCCACGGAGTCGACTTTTCCGTGTGTTGGCTGGAGCTCCCGAGGAGCTCCGGCAGAGGCTCGCCAACAGCCAGCAACGGCTGGGGAGGGCCCAAGCTCCTGCAGGACCCTAGAAGCTGGTCCCCGAGGCAGGAGCAGGCTGAGGAAGCACACGGGGTGGCCACTGCGCTGGTGACTACAATGGCAGCATGAGGAAGGAAACTAGGGCCAGGCGCGGCGGTGCACGCCTGTGATCCCAGCAGCCCGGGAGGCTGAGGCAGGAGGATCACAAGGTCGAGGCCAGCCTCAGCAACAGCAAGACTCTAAGCAACTCAGTGAGACCCTGTCTCTAAGTAAAATACAAAACAGGGCTGGGGATGGGGCTCAGTGGTCGGGGGTCCCTGGTACCCTCCAAAAAAGAAGGAAGCCAGAACTAAGCTTCTGGAAAAAGGCTGCAGACTGGGAAGACCCAAAGGCAGCTTTCCACAGGAAAGACCAGGCACTTAGCGGGGCCCAGAGGTCCCGGACGAGCACGCCTCTGGAAGGCCTGTGCAGCGCCCTCTCCACCGGGAGCCCCCAGGGCTGCGCGGCCCCCCACCCACGGCACCAGCGCCTCGTCTGGTGGGCGCCAGGCACCCGGGAGTCACGAGCCACCTCTGCTGTGTCCAGGCGTCAGGGGGGCCTACGGCATCCTAGGTCTCTTCCAAGCCCAGACTTGTGGCCTCCAACTTGTGATCCTCCTGCCTCAGCCTCCACGCCCCGCCTACCTTGACCCTTCCATCACAGAAGCAGATCAATTTCCTTTTCTTTACTCTGCACATCTGAGTTAGTTCCTACCAAAGAGGAGCGAGCGCACCAGCGCTTCTAGATGTGAGGTGCTCCTATCCAGGCGCTCCTTCTCTCTCCAAACACCGTCCTACGCCACCAGCAGCCCTGCCCAGACCGGGCCAGCTCCCCACGGCAGCCAGGGAGGCTCCGCCTGCTTAAGGCCCTTCCGCTCCTGGAGCACCCCAAAGCCCACTCAGGCCCGGGCTCCCCTGCGTGAGGAAGGAGGCCACCGGCCACCCACACCTGCAGGACCACTGCCGGAGCCTCTGGCCGAGGAACAAACAGATCGGACATCTCCACGGCTCTGACCCCACGGCGCCGACTGCTCTTCCAAACAAGCTCAGTCGGCAAGAAAAGATGGGATTCCGCGGCGCATTCTAGGGAGGCTGGTGCAGTTCGAGGAAAGGGAGGGTGAGATACACTTTAGAAAGATTCCCAAATGCAGATAAAACATAATTACTTCTGTACTTTGCAGTCAGCTCCGTGACTATTGCATCTCCATTTGTTGAAGAGGAAAGATGCCCAGGTGGGGGGGGGCAGGGGACAGGGGCTGCAGGGTGGTGTCGCCACGTGACTGCAGTCATCGTCCCGACTGTGCTCAGGAGGGCTGGCCGGGCATGTGACCGTGCTGCACACGGGCCTGGAGGGACAGGAGGCCTCTGTGCGTCCTCTTTGGGAGGCTGGGGCTTCGGTGATAGCATCTGTGACATCTAAAAACCTGAAGAAAATATTAAAATGGTTGCATCCTCCTCCCATTTAGGGGGGAAATTGGAATTTTTCCCACATCTCCAAACTGGACGCCTTTGCTGGTCTAAGACTAGAAATGGATGACGTGGAAACGAACAGGTGACAGTAGCACCACACAGGTGTCACCACCCATGAAGGCACCCTGTTCTGCCAAAGTGTGGACCACCCGTGCGAGCCAGCAGGGCCCTGGCTTGCCGCCCAGCCAGTCCCTGGTCCCTGACTCCTGGGGAGACGGTGCCAACACACCTGGCCCAGGCTGCGCGGCGCTGCTGGGCGGACGGGGCTCAAGGGCAGCCCGAGCACCCCAGCAGGGGGGCTGCCCCGGGGCAGAACCACTCGGAGCAAGGACAGGAGGAGACCGTCTCCAAGCCCCAGATTTGGGCGCACAGTAGAAAGACCTCGACTTTGACTTTTCTTTTGCTTTTTGTTTTCTTTTTTCATTTCTTCTTTTCTTGTGCCAGGGGTGCTTACCCACTGAGCCATATCCCCAGCCTTTTATTTTAAGACAGGGTCTCACTGAGTTGCTGAGGCTGGCCTCCAACTTGTGATCCTCCTGCCTCAGCCTCCACGCCCCGCCCTTCTAGAGGCGAACCGCTCCTGTGCTGCGAGACCGAGTGCAGGCTGCCCTCACTGCCCTGCCGGGCTCCCTGGGATGGACGAGGTCACGCCTTCACCACCTGCAGGACCGCGGGCCGGCGGCAGCTGAGGTACCGCGGGGCAGGGGCAGGGACGAGGGCTCCGGGGCTGCGCCTGCACACGGGGCTCCCGGCAGGCGGAAGGGCCTTCGAGCTCGCTCCGCAGGAAGCGCCCGGCTGCACCTGCAAGAACCCGCTCACGCGGAGGAGATGCCAGGCACGGAGCCCCAGCGTCCCACCTCCCGGCCCACGGCTGACTTCCGGCATGGCCCCAGCTTCCCACTTCCCGGCCTATGGCCGACTTCCGGCATAGCTAGCGTCCCACTTCCTGGCCCACGGCTGACTTCCGGCAGGGCCACAGCGGCACACTTCTGGGGCCCACGGCCAACTTCCGGCAGGGTCAGAGTCCCACCTCCTGGCCCACGGCCGACTTCCGGCATGGCTAGCCTCCCACCTCCTGGCCCACGGCTGACTTCCGGCATGGCTAGGTCCCACCTCCTGGCCCACGGCTGACTTCCGGCATGGCTAGTGTCACACTTCCTGGCCCACGGCCGACTTCCGGCATGGCTAGCCTCCCACCTCCTGGCCCACGGCCGACTTCCGGCATGGCTAGCCTCCCACCTCCTGGCCCACGGCCGACTTCCGGCATGGCTAGCCTCCCACCTCCTGGCCCACGGCTGACTTCCGGCACGGCTAGCGTCCCACCTCCTGGCCCACGGCTGACTTCCGGCATGGCTAGCGTCCCACCTCCTGGCCCACGGCTGACTTCCGGCATGGCTAGCGTCCCACCTCCTGGCCCATGGCCGACTTCCGGCACGGCTAGCGTCCCCACCTCCTGGCCCACGGTCGACTTCCGGCATGGCTAGCGTCCCACCTCCTGGCCCATGGCTGACTTCCGGCATGGCTAGTGTCACACTTCCTGGCCCACGGCTGACTTCCGGCATGGCTAGCCTCCCACCTCCTGGCCCACGGCCGACTTCCGGCATGGCTAGCCTCCCACCTCCTGGCCCACGGCCGACTTCCGGCATGGCTAGCCTCCCACCTCCTGGCCCACGGCCGACTTCCGGCATGGCTAGCCTCCCACCTCCTGGCCCACGGCTGACTTCCGGCACGGCTAGCGTCCCACCTCCTGGCCCACGGCTGACTTCCGGCATGGCTAGTGTCACACTTCCTGGCCCACGGCTGACTTCCGGCATGGCTAGCGTCCCACCTCCTGGCCCACGGCTGACTTCCGGCATGGCTAGCGTCCCACCTCCTGGCCCATGGCCGACTTCCGGCACGGCTAGCGTCCCACCTCCTGGCCCACGGTCGACTTCCGGCATGGCTAGCGTCCCACCTCCTGGCCCATGGCTGACTTCCGGCATGGCTAGTGTCACACTTCCTGGCCCACGGCTGACTTCCGGCATGGCTAGCGTCCCACCTCCTGGCCCACGGTCGACTTCCGGCACGGCCCCACATTCCCACTTCCCGGCCCACGGTCGACTTCCGGCACGGCCCCACATTCCCACTTCCGGCCCACGGCCGACTTCCGGCATGGCTAGCGTCCCACAGCCAACTTCCAGCAGGGCACAGCGGGACACTTTCCGGCCCATGACCGACTTCCGGTACGACCCCAGCGTCCCACTTCCGGCCAGCCCTGCTGGCTTCCCAGAGGTGGTCAGGCCCGCCCAGCACGGGCGGCACAGCCAGCCTGTGACATGGACGGCGCCACCTAGCAAAGGGGGCCCGCGGGCAGCCCGCAGCAGAGCCCAGCCCCAGAAATGCGCGCTAGCGGCCAGGCCGCCTCTCCCAGAGGGGACAGTCCCCTGTGTCGCCCCACCTGACGCCCGCAGCCGGAGGACTGTGAGGAGAGCCCGGGACCCCGGTTCGGCCTGGCGCTGCGCCACTGCCCTCGTGAGCGCGAGCGCCGGGCAGGCCGCGCAGGCCGTCCCGGGGCTGCTTCCAAGTGCGCTGGAACGAGTTACCTGATAAACAAAAACAGATCCGCCGTGGCCTTTGGCGAGCGGCATGTTTTTAAAAGAAAGAGGAGGCCGAGGAGCTGGCAGGAGCAGCGCTGAGCAAACAAACTCTCGAGGCAAACATCCGTGGTGCACATCAAAAGGCCCCGCGAGGGCTCCCCGTGAACCACGACCGGCAGCGGGGCTGGAGCCCGGCGCACCCTGGCCTGGAACGGACCGGCCTCCGCCTCCCACCGCCGGGAAGCGCTGGCATTTCCCGGGGGCCGCGGGGCAGCTCAGGCGCTGGAGCCAGCAGAGGCCGGGCCAGGTGGTCTGGCTCTGGACAGCTCTTCTACGGGTGGCACTGGGAGGTGACAGCGAGGGCCTGTGGGCAGCAGCACCCCAAGACGTGCTGGATGACGGCGCGGGGTCTCCTGGGGCAAATCCGCTCAAGGCGCAGGGCCAAGACGGAGCTGGGTCTGCCGCTGCCTGCCTTGAATGTCAAGCCCACCCCTGCTGCATCCGCTCCCCACCCTCGGCTGCGGAACAGCGGAGGACCAGGGCGCAGCAGCTGGCCCAGGACCAGCGACCAAGCACAGGCCGCGGAGCGCACCTGAGGGCCCGCGGGCGACTGACCTCGGAACTGAGCTTCAGCAGCGGCTCGGGAAGCTCCGGGGCCGGCCACTCAGTCCTGACCAGACGGGCCCTGCCCTCCCCAGTCCACTCAGGAAGACGCAGCTGGACACCCGCACGCGCTGTTCCACAGTGACACCCTCCAGGCACACCTGGCACCAAGCCCGGACCCCTTCCTGCCTGGCTTCCTGGGCTTCAGGGCCCCGAGGCCGAGGCCTGCCGCTGCCCTCCCTGCGTCCTTGGGCGCCCCACCCCCAACACACACTTCCCTCTGTGCACAGAAGTTTCTGGAATGCAGTTACTATAAGTGCGCTGGAGGCGGCCGCAGTACCAGACCCTTCCTCTCTCAAGACCCCAAGTGTCAACTGCAAGGGACAGTGACCTGAAGGGACTGCACAGCCCAAGGTCAAACAGCACCAGCAGGCCACGGTCACTCCCAGGGACCCAATGGATGCTGGAGAAAGCCGGGACACGGAGTGGCCCCACCAGAGGACCCCGCCAAGGGGCCCATAGACCGTTAGCCGCTCACAGGAGGCAGGTCCACGTGCCACGTCCTCCCTCCCTGTTAAGTGCAATCAGCAGAGAGCTCCGGGACCTGGTGTGGGACAGGGGACCAGCAGGCTTTTGTTCATTTGTTTTATTTTTTTGTACCAGGAATTGAACCTGGGGTGCTTAACCACTGAGCCCCAGCCCTTTTTAGATTTAACTTAGAGACGGGGTCTTGCTGAGTGGCTGAGGCTGGCCTCCACCTTGTGATCCTCCTGTGTCAGCCTCCTGAGCCGCTAGGATGACAAGCCAGTGCCACACGCCCACGCAGCCCATTCCTGAGGGCAGAGGGCAGAGCACCCTGCCTGGGGTGACTGCCAGGTGAGAGCAGGCTTCTGCTAAGCAGAGGCCTGTCACTGTCACTGGCCTGAGGGAGAAATGGAATGGAAGGGCTGCACCGGGGCTGTCCATGAAGATGGCAGTCCCCAGGGAAGGGGCAAAAGCATTTGTATATGCTAATGCGCAGGAGGCAGCGGGGACAAGCACACACAACAGGTCTTTTGTGCCTCTCTGAGGAGGGGAGAGAAGGAAAGAGTGAGGAGAGAAAAGGCGAAGCCCGAGAGAAAATGAGGAGGGGGGACGGGGGCTGCTGGTGAGGCGGGCGAAGGACTGAGCAGGCCCCAGAGAGATGGGGGGGGGGGGCACCAGGGAGCTGTGCTGAGGGCCAGAGGCCGGCACAGAGCAGCATGGCAGCCACACAGGCACTGGCGGGCGCACCCCTGTCATCCCAGCAGCTAGGGAGGCTGAGGCAGGAGGATCGCCAAGGTGGAGGCCAGCCTCAGCAACTTAGTGAGGCCCTGTCTCTAATAAAATATAAAAAGGGCTGGGGATGTGGCTCAGGGGTTCAGTCCCTGGTTTTTTGTAAAAAAAAAAAAAAAAAAGGCGCTGGGTGATGAGGAGCCCACCCAGACACAGGGAGCCGGGCCCACCCTGGGGACCCCCACTCGGGCTCCCCAGCAGAGAACGGCTTTCCAGGGCCGGGTGAGCGCGGCGAGCAGAACAAAAGTCGCTCCTCTCTGGTTCTTTGTGTTGTTTTTTTTTTCCTTTCAGAAAAGCCACACAAGAAACAGATGAAGGCCGGCTTGTTGGGGCCGGCCCCGCCGCACCCCACACATGAAGGCTCTCTTTCAGTCCCCGAATTCCACCGTCCCTGCTCCCCGAGCCGCCCTCCCCCAGGTCTCCTGGAAGCGTCCATCCACGGACAGGAGCCGTGTCCAGTCCCCCGTCTCAGGGGCCAGCTGCCTGGGCTCTGGGCGCTGGGCCTGTCACACTGACCCACAGTGCTCCGGAGGCCTGGGTCACGGGAGGCCGCCCGCGGCCGTCTTCCCACGTGGGCGTGCGTCACTGCTAGTGGGCGCGTGGCCCTCGGGGTCTGTGTGGCCAGTCCCCAGCCGCCGCGTGTCCGTGAGCACCGCCGTGGTGGACGCTGTGGACGCCCTTGTGCGCGTGTCCTTTGAGCAGGCAGAGAGAAGACCGTGGGGACGCAGCCTGCTGGTGGCCAGGAGGCTCCGCGGGCAGGCGCGGGACGAGGAGCCCTCAAGCCGGAGCTCTGGCTCCCACCGCCCTGCGCCCAGGGCGGGCTGGGGTCCCCGACGCTGCGGCCGCTTCTGCCGTCCACGGCAGGCTCAGCCCCAGCGGGGCCCAGCACCGGGGACGCCGAGAAGGCCCGGGAGGCTTTTGTTTTCTTGGTGCCAGGGATTGAACCCAGGGGCGCTTGACCCCCGAGCCACGCCCCAGCCCCTTTTTGTGTCATTCAGAGACAGGGTCTCTCCGAGTTGCGGAGGCTGGCCTCCACGTTGCGATCCTCCTGCCTCAGCCTCCCAAGCCACTGGGATGACAGGCATGTGCTACTGCACCTGGCCTCTGGGACATTATTGTCAACCCAACTCTGGGAATTGTTGGGACAGAGAATTCTTGGGCACAGAAGGCCAATGCCAAAGTAGACAGGCCAGCTTTCGGTTCAGCATCCAAAGGGTTAAGCGGCTCACTGTCCTGCCCGCCCGCCTGGCCGGGGATGGGCCCTGCCCGCCGCCCGCCCGCGCCGTATGGTTCGCATTAGCGACGCTGTGCTTGGCCCTGGTCCCTCTGGCCGCCTGCCTGCCTCCCTGGCCCTCTCTCGGCCCCAGCTCAAAAGAAAACACCGGGACCCACCAGGCCCTGCTCCGTCCGCCCCGTCTAGCTCGTGAACTCCTGACCTTCCGCCCGTCCCCCCGCTTGGCATGTCTCTTGGTGGCGGCAGCAGCGGGAACCTGGGGGAGCGGGGCCTGCCTCCTGTCACCGCTGCCTCCCGGGTCCCCAGAAGCTCCCTGCCCTCCACCGACAACGCGAAAGCCAGGCGGGGCCAGGAGGCTTCACAACCGGAAGTTTCCGGAGTCAGGCAGGACCCGTGGCCCCAGGAGGTCACCTCGGGCGGGCGCACCCGCTGCGTTCCCCTCGCGGCCAGTGGCCCACCCAGCCTTCCCTGAGCTTCAGACTCCTGGGTCGACGGGGTCTCTAGAACTCTCTAGAAGTCATCAACCTTCTAGAACTTTCTGGAACGCGTCCACCTTCTAGAAGTGTCTAGAACTTGCCGAGCCACCTCCCACGCACTGAGCCGTCCGTGCCACGTGCCGCAGTCGCTTGGCAAAGGCGCCATCTCCTGGCTGCTCCTAAGCCAGAGGTCTGGGGGCCTCTGGGACTTGCCCCCGCTGGCCGTCCTAGGCCACCACGCCGGCCAGCGCCACCTCCTCAGTGGCAAGGCCTGCTGACCGTCACGGCCCGGGCCAAGCCACCTCAATCTGCCTGAGCTACAGCCTCCCCCGCCGGCCCCCAGGAAGGGACGGCTCCCTCGAGTCCCTCGTCCACACGTCCCCCCACACCCCCCTCCACCCGTGCTGTGACACCCCTGCCTCAGAGCAGTCGAGCCTGCGACCGGCCCACGAGGGCCTGCAGCCCTGGCCTGCCTTCCCGGTGCTCAGCCCCGGCTCCCTTCTCTGACCCAGACAAACCTGAGCTATCTCCCGCCACAGGGCCTTTGCGCTTGCTAGAATGTTCTTTTCTTTTTCCTTCTTTTTGTACCAGGGATTGAACCCAGGGGTTCTTCACCACTGAGCCACATCCTCACACCTTTTATATTTTATTTAGAGACAGGGTCTCAGCCAAGTTGCTTGGGACCTTGCTAAGTTGCTGAGGCTGGCCTCTAACTTGTGATCCTCCTGCCTCAGCCTCCCCAGCCACTGGGATTACAGGCACGTGCCACGGTGCCCAGCTACAATGTCCTCTGACCATGCTGCTCCCTCCTTCAGCCTGGGCGTGCCTGCTCTGACCTTGGCCTAGGGCAGGGCCCCTGCTCGCGGCTCCCAGACCCCTCACTCTTCTGTCCCTGGAAGGGCCTCCCTCAGGCCCACTCAGGGAAGGGGCCTGCCAGAAGGGCCGGCATCTGTGTCCTCACCGTCCCCACCAGCGAGCCAGGAGGTGGCGGCACTGCGGGGGCGGGGCGCCACTTGGAAGGCAAGGAGCTGGCTCGGGCCCTGACTCGCCCTTGCCCGCGTCCATTTAAACACTGGCCTCAGACCCCGAATGGCGGGCTTCGCCAGAACGTGCGCAGCGCGGCACGCGTGGAAGGCAAGCAGGCCGCGTCCTGGCCGGAGTCAGCGAGCAGAGCTGTCAACAATTAAAGCAGTGTTTATGGTATTCTTGTTATTGTTTATTTCTTAAAAGAAGGAATTATGAAATATTCGGCTGGAGAGGCTCGTTGGCTTCACACACGCCCAGGGGACACCCAGCTTTCCCGCAAGGAGAAAACCAAAAACAAAGGTCACCGCAGAGGCCCCGCTGACGCCAAGGCGGGAGGGGCTGGGCACAGTGGCAGGGGGGCCAGGTCAGAGGCTGGAGGGGCGAGTGGGGACGGAGGCGGAGTCGCTCCCGCTGCCCCAAGGTGAGGGAGAAGCCGAGCTGAGGAGCACCTCGGGAGCACTTCCTGGGGACTGGGCGCACTTCCCAGAGCACTTCCTGGCTACCTGGAGCGCTTCCTATAGGATTTCCTGGATACTTCCTGGAGCACTTCCTGGATACTTGGAGCACTTCCTGGATACTTCTTGGAGGACTTCCTGGATACTTGGAGCACTTCCTGGATACTTCTTGGAGCACTTCCTGGATACTTGGAGCACTTCCTGAAGCACTTCCTGGAGCACTTCCTGGGGACTGGGCGCACTTCCCAGAGCACTTCCTGGCTACCTGGAGCGCTTCCTATAGGATTTCCTGGATACTTCCTGGAGCACTTCCTGGAGCACTTCCTGGATACTTCTTGGAGCACTTCCTGGATACTTGGAGCACTTCCTGGATCCTGGATAGGAGCACTTCCTGGATAGTTGGAGCACTTCCTGGATAGTTGGAGCACTTCCTGAAGCACTTCCTGGAGCACTTCCTGGATACTTGGAGCACTTCCCGGAGCACTTCCTGGAACTTTTAGAGCACTTCCTGGAGTTCCTGGGTTGCTTCCTGGATCACTTCCTGGATGCTTGGAGCACTTCCTGGGACTTTTCCGGGATACTTCCTGGCCGCCTTCCTGTGTTCCCCAACCCGGCTGCTGGCCTGGCCTGGCCTCGGCCTCCTGCCTGCCCTCCACCCTCTCCTCTCCTTCAACCCAGCATGCTCCGGGCTCTGCCCCTGGACTTCTGCATGGCCGTGTCCCTTTGTCACACAAGATTTCCAGTCTCCCTCGCACAAGGCTCCAGACCTGCAGAAGCCCTCTGGTCCCAACCACTCCACCTGCTGCTGGAAGGTCAATTTGGCAAGGACAAAACGGTGAGGTGCCTCACCTGCCTGTCCCGTGGCGTGACCCAGCCCCGGCACATCGTGGGTGCCCCGCGACGCGTGCTGAAGGAACATGGCAGACACTTCTCGTAGAGCCGTCACCTCCCTTTGCCCGCCCCCCAGGCCACCCTGCAGAGCGACGCGTTCCCAGCATGTCCTCACCTTGCAGACACGGCGCTCGGGAAGGCTGTCACCAAGGCTGCACTCGAGTCACACCTCAGCCCATGACCCAGAACCCTGCTCCAGGCGCTGCGCTGACCGGGGGCCCGGGTGCGCTGACCACCACGACAGTCAGTGCCCTGGCTTCAGCTCACTGCAATTTGGGGACTGCTGAGGAACCAGGGTCGCATTTCGTTTAATTTTTATTTGTTCTTTTTAGCTCTCCGTGACAGCAGAGTGCATTTTGACCCATTGCACATGCTTGGAGTATAGCTTCCCATTCCTGTGGGTGGCCGTGCTGTGGCGTGTCCCTGGCCGTGCGTTCATACGTGAACGTGGAAAGTGACGTCCCCTCACTCCACCGTCTTCCCATTCCCACCCGCCCTTCCCTTCACTCCCCTTTGTCTCATCCAATGAGCTGCTACCCCCTCCCCCTGAGCTGCTACCCCCCCTCCCCCTGAGCTGCTACCCCCTCCCCCTGAGCTGCTACCCCCTCCCCCTGAGCTGCTGCTATCCCCCTCCCCCCCCTGAGCTGCTACCCCCTCCCCCTGAGCCCCCCCCTCCCCCTGAGCTGCTATCCCCCTCCCCCTGAGCTGCTACCCCCTCCCCCTCCCCCCTCCCCCTCGTGTGGGTCAGCACCCACATACCCGAGAGGACCTTCGGCCTTTGGAATTTCATTCCACTTAGCCTGATAGTCTCCAGCTCCATCCACTTACTGGCAAAAATCATAAAGTCATTCTTTTTCATGGCCAAGTAATACTCCATTGGGACCACGAGTGTTTAGTAAGCACTAGCTGTTACAGGCCCACCTTCCCCCGCCACCCGAGTGTTCAAGAGCAGAGGCTCAGACCCCGTTAGCCCCACACCAAGAGCAGAGGCTGCTTGTGGGACCTGTTCCGTGTGGGGGACAGGCATCAGGGGGTTGACCCTGGGGTCTGAGCCGGGGGGGGGAGGCTGCGGTGCTTGGGACACCCAGGGGCCCGGAAGGGCCAGCAGGGCCACTGCAGCAGGACGGGCTGTGCTCAGCAGCGCACAGGAGCAGACCCCAGCCGGACCCCTGCGGTTCTGGGAGCTCCGGACACCTGCTGAGCAGCCCAGGGAGGCCCCCAGCCGCAGGGGCCGCCTCTGAGGGCCCGTGCAGAGGCCTCGCCACCTCAGGCCCAGCCCCTTGCCCGCGGGAAGGACGGGACACCACCTGCAGCACGCGCCCCGCCCGCCCGTCACAGCCTCCAGCCAGAGCAGAGCCCCCCGCAGCGCGCCCAGGCCAGACGCTGCGCTTCTTCTTTTTGTACCAGGCACTGAACCCGGGGGCGCTTGGCCGCTGAGCCCCGTCCCCAGCCCTTTTTGCATCTAGAGGCAGGGTCTCGCCGAGTCGTGAGGGCCTTGCTAAGTGGCTGAGGCTGGCCTCCAACTCGCGATCCTCCTGCCTCAGCCTCCTGAGCTGCTGGGATGACAGGCGTGGCCACCGCGCCCTGAGGCCAGACGCTTCCCAGGACTGCCAGGGCCACGTGGCACCACAGCCACGTCCCCTGGGCCCTCCGACCCTGGGGGGCCACTCCCTGGCAGAGGAACCCACCCTGGGCTGGCTCCCAGGTCGAGGCCGGCTCACGCGTCCCAGGCCTCTCGATGACATGCTCGCGGCCACCCAGAGACGCCGCAGCCACGGCCAACAGGAGGACGCGGCAGGACCCCGAGGGACGCGGCACAAGGTCCTGGCGAGGCCCCGTGACTCCCTGCCCCAGAGCCTGCCCCCCGCGGCCAGAGTCCCTCCCGCCACCGCGGCACCCGCAGGCGGGGTCATCCGAGGTGGCCCGGCCCACAGGGAGCACCGCGCGCGCCCACGGCCACCAGCTGGGTGAGCGACGGGCGACTCTGCCTGCGGGCCATTCCCAGCCGCACCCGCCCTCACCCCGGGTCACGAAAGTGACCAAACTCCCGCAAAGGGTCCCCTAGGTTGGGCCACGAGGACTTCGGGGTGCTCCAGCGACTCTGGGGGTCTCGGGGGCCACCTGGGCAGAGCCCGCTGGCCCTGGGTCCTAACGTGCGGCCTCCACAGACGCGCAGGCCCCGCCCCCCGCCCAGCCGGCACAGGGACAAGGGACACCAGGGCTTCGTGTGGTGACGACCAGGGCAGCACTGCTCCAACCTGGGCACCGAGGAAGGTGACACCGCCATGCCCGCTGATGGCACAGAGAGGCCAAGCGACCGCGTGCAGCCACACAGCCAGGAGGCAGGTGCAGGCCTGGCGGTCCCCGTCCCTGAGAAGACGCCACCTCGCCACACTCGGACCTGGCCAGGGCCATCCCGGTCACCCTGGCAAGGGCCTGGGAGAAGGGACAGAGACAGTGCCACAGATCCAGGTCCCCCACAGGACAGGAAGCTGCCGTGTCCTCTGCAGGGACAGCTGAGTGTAGGTGGCTGCAGGACTTGGGGCCCTGACCCTTCACGCAGCCTCTGGAGGCCAGGGAGGCTGAAGCAGAAGGAAGTCGAACTTCTGAAACTTCCAGCAACTTCCGCAGCTGAGTTGCTTAGGGATCACTAAGTTGATGAGGCTGGCCTCCACCTTTTGATCCTCCTGCCTCAGCCTCCCGAGTTGCTGGAATTGGTTTCGTCAGACATTATCTGGGGTCTGCCCTGAGCCAGGCCCTAGGAGGGGTACTGAGAGTGCAGACAGATGGCACAGAGACAAAGGCACGGTCACAGTGCCACGTGCCACCCAGGGCACCCACAGGTCCAACAAGTCACCGTCCCAGATGGGCTGAGACAGGAGCCAGTTCGGAAGGTGCCAGGCATTGGCAAGGGCAGGGCCATGCTCCGGGGCGGCGGGACTCGGGGACGGGCGCAGCAGGGCTGCTGGAGGTGGGGGGGGTCTGGAAGGGTCTTGGCTGGGGGCCCGTTTGGGCAAGAGAATGGATTCTTTCCAGATGTCACATCGTATGTCACCCTTGAGATCAGCTTCGCAGAGCAGAGCAAAGGCGGAAGTCACAACGCCATTTAAGGCACTCTTGTTCTTTGTTGGTCCTGAATCAGGGGGCTGCGCCGCTGAGCCGCCCCCCATCCTTTCTATTTCTTATTTAGAGAAAGGGTCTCGCTGAGTTGCTTAGAGCCCTGCTAATAGCTGAGGCTGGCCTCCAATTTACAATCCTCCTGCCTCAGCCTCCCGAGTTGCTGGGATTACAGGCGTGCACCAAAGCACCTGGCTGGGGTGGTTTTCTTCTTCTTCTTCTTCTTTTTTCTCTTTACTAGTTTATTGAATTAAAAAGCTGAACATCCCACACTTTTAAAAGGCCCTTTACATAAAGCAGAACTTCTGACTGACAGAGTTGAAGCGCAGTCTGGACTGGACACGCTGTGGCTGAGCTTCCCTCACACGCTGCCTGCCGTGGCGCTGAAGCCCTCCCTCAAGCGTCCTGCGAAGGGACCGGGGCCGGGGCCGGGGCCGGGGCCGGGGCTCAGCGGCCGAGCGCTCGCCTCGCACGTGCGCGGCCCGGGCTCATCCCCAGCACCACGTACAAACAGAGGCGTGTGCACAACTAAAACAAATAAATCAATATCTAAAAAAAAGAATCCTATAAAAAAACTGCTTCAAAGCCCCTTTGAAATCGCAAGAGTGCGGCAGAGCCCCACGTGCACGGTCGCCGGTCGCTCCGCAGGCTGGACGGCGGCGGGCGCTGCTTGTGTGCGGGGTTCTAGAGCAGGCCGCAGCCGGGACCCCGCAGCTGCCAGCCTGGGCAAGGCGCTGCCGCGGCGTCGGGGCCTCCTCGGGGTCTGGGGCGGGTCTGGGCGTGACCGGCTCCCGCTGCCCCTGGCCCCACCAGGGCTGGTGACGCTGCCGCCCCCGCCACTGCACCATGTCCCGGGAACCCTGAGGACGGGCTTCCGCCGCCTCCTGGCCGGGGCCGCCGTCCCCCACTGCCAGCCCCGGGCGGCGCTCGCGCAGCTCCCCGTCTGCTTTCTGGAGTCCTCCCGTTCCGTGGTGGACGGGCCGCGGGCTCCGGCCCCGTCCAGCCCCCCACCTCCACGAGGGCCGAGGGCCGGCCCCCTGCCCGGGGACACGCCGTCCTAGATGCTGCGTCTCCCTCGCGCCACCAGCAGTGCGTGGCCACGCTGACCCGCGGTGGCCGTCCTCGACACCCCCGCGGCCCCGCCCAGGCCTGCTGCCCACCAACAGGCAGGCCTCGGGCCTGCTGCTGCCACAGCAGGGGCCATCTGTATCGTCACCACCCACGTCATCCCCATGTGCTGACAACGAAGACGACGTGGCCGGCTGGGACGTGGCCCGGTGGCCTGGCCCTTCCTCAGCACCACGGGGGGGGGGGGGGCTGCAGGGCCGGGCCCACCCACAGCAGCGACAAGCTGGGGCTTACTGAGGTCGTCACAGGTCCCCTGGGGCCAGGAGCTCTGCCGTCTGCCCTCAGTCCACCCCACACGCCTCTGCCCAGGGTCCTGGACGCGGCCGGGCCCGCGCAGACCCAGCCTGAGTTCAGCTGAGCAGCGCAGCACAGAGAGGGGGGCGACTCGCCCGTGGCCACACAGCAGCTGGTGACCGCCACGCCGGGTCCCCGGACTCCCAGGCTGCCCTTCCTCCCCGAGCTCTGTGGTCCCGACGGCTCCTGCTGTCACCGCCCCAGAGCCCCTCACGGCCAGGACCACGCACGGCCACCGGACCCTGGAGGTCACGTCCTCTCACAGGCCCCAGCGGAGGTGGAGGCCGGGGGGGCCGAAGCCTCGTGGGGACTGAGCGGCCCCCCCGTGCCCTCGTCGCCGGCCCCAGCCCTGCCCAGCTAATCAGCCCCAGCTGGGAGTGGACGTGGCTGGCGGGAGCGGGGCCCGCGGGGCGGCCGCGGTTTGTTTTGGGCGGCGTGGCCCGGCCCGGGGTTCAGGCGGTCAGGAGTGTCCAAGCCCATTAGGGAACTGACAGGGACGTCCCCGTGCCCGGGAGGAGGCCCGGCCTGCGAGGGCCTCCGCTGGCCGCGCTGCCACCCGTCACGCCAGGGCCAGGGCCGGGGCGGGGGCGGGGGCCAGGGGAGCGGCAAGGCCACCACCCGGCCAGCGCCACCCGCAGGGACGGTGGGCGGGGCCCAGAGCCCGGTGGCCGGAGTGCACGGACGGCGCCAGGTCCTGCCCCGCCGGCTGCGGGTGGCGGCCACCTGCTCCCGCGCCACCCGCAAGGCCACCCGAGGGTGATCCGGGGACGCGACTGCTCACGGGGACGCCAGAGCTCCGCAGAGTGAAGGGACAGGTCCAGGCCGCGGGGACGGAGGCTCGTCCACCACCACCCGGGCCACTTCCTGGGAGCGTCGTGACAAAGGACGGCCGGGCCACAGCCTGGGGCCACGGAGGCCACGAGTCAGGTGCGCCTGGTGACAGGGCTGGCCCCAGGCTCTGAGGGGACACGGAGGAGGGGACACGGAGGAGGGGACACGGGCCCGCAGCCACCACCTCTGCCCCTCCATGAGGACCTCCCTGTGTCACCTCCTCCGTCTCCTACAAGGTCACTTGTCACTGGGTTCAGAGCCCACCCCTGCTGCAGTCGGCTTCTCGCTGCAGTGACTGACGTCCCCTAGCACAACCGCAGAGGGGACAGGGTGACCTGGGCTCAGGGTGTCGGAGGGACAGTCCCCAGACGCAGCTCCACTCCTGGGCCGAGGGGAGGCAGGACGTCGTGGAGGCCGAGTGTGGGGAGGCCCAGCTCCCGTGGGGACCAGGAGGCAGAGACGCCACTCTCCAGACAGAGAGACCAGAGCCACCCCAGCGCCACCTCCTCCCACAGCCACCTGCCTCCAGGGCCACCAGGTGACCCCGGGGAGCCCCTCCCTGCCTGGGTGGAGGCCCCCACAGCCTCCCTCCTCCTCTGGCCTCCCTGCCCGGCCTCCCCCGGGGGCTCTGGGGACACCCACGGCCACCAGGAAGGCTCCTGACAGCTCCGAGTGTCCACAGGCATTTTGGGGGGCTGAAACCTGACCCACGAGGCTCGTCCTCTGGTCCCCGACGTCACACCCATCCTGTGCACAGGGTCCACCCGACGTCCCCACGTCCCACCCTGGAGTCCAGCAGCCCGTGCCGTCCCCTCAGCAGGGGCAGGGGTGCCCCGGTGGTGTTGGGGACATCAGCGAGTCCCCATTTCTCAAAATGGCTAAGGCAACGTCCACCTTCGTCCCCCACGTCCCCCACGTCCCCCGCGTCCCCTCAGGCAGCCGGAGCTGGCCACTCCTGTTGGCGGCCACCCCTGGAGCCCAGGTTGAAGTCGACCAATGAGACACGGCGCTGGTGGCCGTCACCTGCGGACCCGATGGCTGTCAGCATGCGACGCAGCCTCCAGACCCTGAGGGACGTCCCTGCCACCGACGTGGCCACCGTCCCCAGCTCTGGGAGTGGTCGTCCGCCTTTCAGGTGGCCCCGCCCAGCGACACGCCTGTGTGGACAAGGAGTCACAGCTCCCGCCAGGGAGACAGGCAGGGGACGGACACCCTGTCCCCACAGGGGACGTGAAGGGACACGGGGCCCCGATCCCAAGCACGCGGGAACCCAAGGGACAGACTCGGCCTCCACACCTGAAGGGACCCTGTGAGGCTGGTCCTCCTCTGGCCGCCTCCCCCTGGGGCTCCCAGGGCAGGTCCCCGTCCCGGCCTCGCCCTGCCCCGCCTGCCGCGCGCCGACCTCGCTGGCCGCTGTCCCGGGCGCCCTGTCCTTCCTGCAGAGCCTCGGGTGGCCCCCCGCGGTCACCCGCTGTCCCAGGCCTGGCCCCGAGCTGTCCTGCGCCGTGACGTCTCCCAGGACGGAAGCACCGCTGGGCCAGGCTGGCTGCCTGGGGACGCGGGGACGGCCCGGGGACGGCCCGGGGACGCGGCCTGGGTCCCTCCTTCCCAGCACCACGGCCTGGAGCCGCGCCGAGGCTGCCTCTCGGCCCCGGGTCCCCGCGGCCGGCCCGGGCGTCCCTCCCGGGTCCCGGGGCGTCTGCACAGCGGGACAGGAGCCGGGCCTGGCCGCGACCACGCTGCCCACCAGGGACGGCACAGCCCTCGCCCGGCGCAGGCCACCGCCAGCCCCTCCTCGGTGACGCGCCGTCTGTCGACCCCGCAGGGCCACGTGGCGGCCACGCGCCCGGGCAGGGTCCGACGGGTCCACGAAGGCCTTTCCGCACCAGAACGACTGGCACTGGGCTGGGCAGACGTGGGCAGGGCCGGCGCCACCCGCCTGCCCACGACGGAGGGGGCCCCGAGCGCCGGCCCCGCGGATCCGGGCTTTGCAGGCTCCAAAGTCAGGGCAGCCGATTCCCTGGAGCGCTTCCCTCTACGCAGCGGGCCAGGGCCAGGCAGGGCCCTCCGGAAACCGCTCAGCAGTGGCCGCGCCCGTCATCCCGCCGCCCAGAGGCCGGGACAGGAGGACCGCAAGGTGGAGGCCAGCCTCAGCAGCTCAGCGAGACCCTGTCTCTAAATAAGATCTAAAAAGGGCTGGGGAGGGGCTCAGGGGCCGAGCACCCCGGGTTCAGTCCCCAGCGCCAGAGAGTCACCACACCCGGCCACGGGGACAGAGCGAGCAGGCACCTGCGCCCCGGCGGTCCTGCGTCCCTGGAGAGCCCCGACACACACGAGCGCCCCGCGGCCTCGCGAGCCACCGCAGCCCAGGAGCCGCACCAGAGACCCGACCGCGCTCACCCGCAGGGCGGAGGCCACTGGCCTGCCTCCTGCCCCGCGCTCCAGGCCTGGAGGCCGCCCCGGCCAGGCTGGGTCGTCACACTAGCCCCGACTCGCCCTCGGTTCCCGCCTTCATGCCCACGGAAGGGGGAGGGCGGCGGGGCCGTGCGTCCCTTTTGTCTAGTAGGATGAAACCACGGGAAGGTCCTCTCAGCAAGAGGGCCGCGAAGGCCTCTGGTCACCACCTAGGTCAGAATCACATCACGGTACCAGACGCTGGGGCGACGGGAGACCCCAGCCGTCCGTCCTGCGCACAGCAGCCGCTGTGGCCACTGGGAGTATGAGAGGGACACGGAGCCGGGCGCGGTGGCCACGCCTGTCATCCCAGCCGCTCGGGAGGCTGAGGCAGGAGGATCGCAAGGTGGAGGCCAAAGTCAGCACCTTAGCGAGGCCCTTTCTCAGAATGACAAGGGCTGGGTGTGGCTCAGCCCCGAGTGTCCACCCGCGTGTGCGAGGCCTGGGCTCAGCCCCGAGTGCGGAGAAAAACCCAGCAAAGACCCCTTGCTGGGGACCCTCCCTGGGGCCATCGCGGGCCTCTGGTACGCAGGTGCTGTCACGAGGGCAGCGGGTGTCCTAGGACACAGGGCAGGAGACGCTGGCCAGGCGGGCGGGCAGCAGAGGGGAGGGGCCCGGGCCCGGCAGCGCCAGGGGGACCCTGGGACAGGCCCGGGACCTCAGGGCGGGGGGCAGAGGCCGGCCTCCGCGTCTGGAGGCGAGGAGGCCGGAGCGCGACTGACCTTGAGCGCGGGGATCTCCACGCTGTCGCCCACGCTGACGGAGCCCGAGAGGACGGTGCCGGTCATCACGGTGCCCTGGCCCTTGATGGAGAAGCAGTGGTCCACGGACATGAGGAAGGGCCCCGAGGGGTCCCTGGCCGGGACGGAGATCTGGGCGGTCAGGAGCTGCGGGAGAGAGCGGCCAGCCTGGGCACGCTGGGCACCGCGGCCAGGGCGGGCTCCCAGACCAGGCTGCGACCCCGGCGCTGCGTGTCCCCAGCTCCCCGCCCTCCTGGTGGACGTGCCGGACACCGCCCCGGGCCCTGCGTCCGGCTGGAGGCCCAGGAGTCCCACCCTCCTGTCCGGTCACCTCGGGAGCCTGGCACCAGCTGCCCAGCCCCGGCTCCTCCTGCCACAGCCCGGCAAGGCCCCCGGGCGCCCGCCGCCCCTGGGGGACCGCGGGAGCGTCCCAACAGCCCGGCCCGGGCAGCGGGCGCGAGGCAGGGCGGGTGGTCTCCGGAGGAGCCGGGTCCCGGGCGGGCATGGGGGCGGCCGAGGGACACCAGGGTCCCCGTGCCGGGCGAGGGGACAGTACCTCGATGAGCTCCGCGATGCCCTGCGGGGCCTCCGTGTCGGGGGCCTCCGGACCCCCAGGCTTGGCCGCCACAGCTATGACGGGCGCATCCCGGAACCTGCAGGAGAAGGACGGCGTGTCACGGGCAGAGGTGGCCGGCGTGGCCAGGGGCACCGGGCAGCCCGGCAGGGGACGCGGGGCCCCGGAGCCACCTTCAGAGACGTCCCTGGAACCAGCGGTGACGGCGGCCCCGCGGCCCCCGCAGAGCAAGGACACACCCCGAGTCCCCAGAGACCGGCCCTGAGCCCCGCAGCGAGACCGGACGCCTCATAAAATGTAAAAGGGCTGGGGACGGGCTCCGTGGTCAGCGCCCGGGTCCACTCCCTGGAACCAGAAATAAAATAGAATAAAATAAAAACCTAAGCCGGGCGCGGTGGCGCACGCCTGGGATCCCAGCACTTGGGAGGCTGAGGCAGGAGGATCGCAAGTTGGAGGCCAGCCTCAGCAATGGCGAGGCCCTTAGCAGCTCAGTGAGACCCGCCTCTAATAAAACACAACAAGGGCTGGGGACGTGGCCCAGTGGTCGATGCCCCGAGTTCAATCCCCGGTACCAATAAATAAATAAAAAGAAACCTAGAGGTCAGAGAACACGGGTTCGAGTCCTGTGGTCAGAAGAACAAACCCTGATCCTCCATGATTCTGTCCTCAAACCAGTGAAGGATTGCTGTGATGGCTGGAGCCACAGCAACCTGACGCTCGCTGTCACTGTCACGCCAGAGCCAGCTGCCTTTGCTCTCAGGCCTGGCACCTGGTGAGGGGACACAGCGCCGGGCAGCCACCTGGGGGTCACAGGCAGCCGCTTCCTTCACGCTGAAGCCACTAGCACTGCCACTGACCTGGTCATGCCCGTCCTGAGTGTCACTTTAACAACATGATTTAACCTAACCATTTCCATGAGGGAAGAACAGCCGAATGCCCAGGAAAGAAATGACAAGGACATCTCTTAAAGGACGCGCAGGCCTGTCGTCCCAGCAGCTCGGGAGGCTGAGGCAGGAGGACCGCAAGGTGGAGGCCAGCCTCAGCAGCTCAGCGAGACCCTGTGTCCAAATATAATACAACAAGGGCTGGGGACGGGGCGCAGGGGTCGATGCCCCTGAGTTCAATCCCCCAAAAAAGCGTTTTCAAAGCAAGAAGAAACACGGAGTCTGGGGGAGGAGACGCGACAAGGGTGCTGGCACCGCGAGCCGCGTCGGCGGGGTGATGACGGCCGCCTCGAGCTGCTCCCGCGGGAAACGCTCCACCTTGACGCGGATGGGAGACGGCGGGGCGCGACGGCCCAGGGGGACGCGGGGCCAGCCACGGCTCCGTGGGTATCCGGCACACAGAGGCCGAGGGCTGCGGTGTGATGTGCCGGGTCGCAGACACAGGAGCACCGGGCCTGGCACTCGGGGCAGGCTCGACCGCCACGGACCACAGGGCCGTGTGTCAGGAACGAGGGTGAAAGGCAGGCTCTGTCTTAAAGTTCAGACTTGTCCTGAGGCAGGTATAGTCTAAACGTATTGACCCAAGTTAGTTGCTCACCCATGTGTAAAACAGTAGAACCCTTTTAGAAAATGATATGGCAGGCCAGGCACAGCAGTGCAGGCCTGTGCTCCCAGCAGCTCAGGAGGCTGAGGCAGGAGGATCGCAAGGTGGAGGCCAGCCTCAGCAACGTAGGGAGGCCCTAAGCAACTCAGTGAGACCCTGTCTCTAAATAAAATCTAGAATGGGCTGGGGGTGTGGCCCAGTGGTTAAGCACCCCTGGGTTCAATCCCTGGTACGAAAAAGAGTTTAAAAAAATCAAAAATCCCCACAAATGGCCGTTTCCTCTGGCTCTGTGAGCAAGGCCACCGTCTGACCTTCAACCCCCACGCTAAGACCGGACTCAGCACTGCCCCGATTAACTCACCCTCCAACGTCCCCGAGTCCTTCCCGGAAGGTCTCGTCCCTGGAGTAGATGACAGTGACATTGCACTGCGCTTGGCTGGGGGAGTCCCAGGGACCTGTTCGCCCCTTTTCTGACAAGCAAATAAACCGGCAGGGAGACCACATAAACTCACGCGGGAGAAGATATGACTTTTTATCTTCCTCTTCCCAGCCCCTGCCCACTCCCGCGGCCGCGGCCGCGCTCACGCAGCGCCGTCTGAAGGTGTCGATCGTATCGGGTTGATGGATTTTGGTAACAAAAGGCAGCGCCAGGAAATCTTTTATGACACGCTCGGTCCCTCCCCGGGCTGGGCTGTAATCTCACCACCTCGAGGACCCTGCGGGCTGCAGGTGCTGGTTCCGGGAACGCAGGCACCCGCGGCCGGCAGCCCATCCATCTTCACGACAGGGACACAAAGAGCCCCTCCCGGCTGGCCCTGCCTGTCTCGGCTGCACAGCGAAGAGAGGCCGCCCTGTCTCCCAGTGACCGCCCTCGAGTGGTGACCACCAGGGACAGGCGGGTGGGGACACACAATGAGCCTGGGCAGGGCCACTGCGTCCGCGACCCGCCTGCGTGACCAGGTGGCTCTGGGCCCCGCGAGGAGAGGCCCACCTGCCCCTCGCTCCCAGACCCAGCGCAGGGCACGGCCACCTCCCTGGGCCCTGCCTGTCACCAGGAGGCTGTGGAGGGTCCTGCTGGGGACCCCCGGGTCACCTGTGCCCTGCATCTCTTCTCCCCGGGACGCAGCCTCCGCCTCCTCCCTGCTCACCGGGGTCCCCTGACCAGCCCGGCCCCGCCTGCACACGGTGACCCCATGGGTGACCTCACTCACAGCCCTCCCCGCACAGAGTTCCTCAACGACTTCCTACTTTCTGTTTTCTAAAAAGCAGGGATTGGCCGGGCGCGGTGGCGCACGCCTGGGATCCCAGCACTTGGGAGGCTGAGGCAGGAGGATCGTGAGTTCAAAGCCAGCCTCAGCCATGGCGAGGGCCTGAGTTCAATCCCCAGTACCTAAGGAAGTAAATACATAAACAACCAGGGATTGAACCCAGGGCATTTACCCCTGAGCCCTGTCCCCAGCCCTTTTTAGATTTTATTTAGAGACAGGGTCTCGCTGAGTTGCTGAGGCTGGCCTCCAACTTGCGATCCTCCTGCCTCAGTCCCCCAGCCACTGGGATCACAGGCGTGGCCACGGTGCCCTGCACGGCTTCCTACTTTCTATAAAATAAAATGGCCAGGCATGAAATGCCACCAAAGTCCCTTGTCAGACAGGCTGGCCTTCCCTAACGCGGCCTCCAGCAGCGACGCCCGGCGGCCCGTCCTCCTACCCAATCTCACACTCCTGTGACAAAAGCAGTCACCCACCAGAGCCCTTGCCCCCTGTGACGGTCAGGTTGTAGAGGCAGGGGACGAAGGAGCTCGGTCTCCCTGGCCTGAGGCCTGCCCAGAGCACAGGCAGGCCACGCCCACCCCAGGAGGGACCCGCGTCCCCGGGGCCAGCCTCCCCCCGGGGCCAGGCCCGAGCGTCCTGTCCCCAGGAGCTGAAGCCCCCGAGGCTGTGCCCAGCTTGGCCCCACCAGGCACAGCCCACGGCGCAGCTACGGGGGCAGCCGAGGGACAGCCAGCCCCGCACGTGGCTGGGGGGCACCTGAGGGCCGGGGGCTCAGGGCGGGGGGCTCAGGGCGGGGGGCTCAGGGCCGGGGGGCTCAGGGTGGGGGCTCAGGGGGGGGGGGCTCAGGGCCGGGGGCTCAGGGCGGGGGGGCTCAGGGCCGGGGGGCTCAGGGCCGGGGGGCTCAGGGCGGGGGGACTCAGGGAGGGGGGCTCAGGGCGGGGGGGCTCAGGGAGGGGGGCTCAGGGCTGGGGGCTCAGGGAGGGGGGCTCAGGGCTGGGGGCTCAGGGAGGGGGGCTCAGGGCTGGGGGCTCAGGGAGGGGGGCTCAGGGCTGGGGGGCTCAGGGCCGGGGGCTCAGGGAGGGGGGCTCAGGGCTGGGGGCTCAGGGAGGGGGGGCTCAGGGCTGGGGGCTCAGGGTGGGAGGGGGGGCTCAGGGCGGGGGGCTCAGGGAGGGGGGCTCAGGGCCGGGGGCTCAGGGAGGGGGGGCTCAGGGGGGGGGCTCAGGGAGGGGGGCTCAGGGCTGGGGGCTCAGGGTGGGGGGCTCAGGGCGGGGGGCTCAGGGCGGGGGCTCAGGGCTGGGGGCTCAGGGCGGGGGGGCTCAGGGCGGGGGGGCTCAGGGCGGGGGGCTCAGGGCGGGGGGGCTCAGGGCCGGGGGCTCAGGGCTGGGGGGCTCAGGGTGGGGGGCTCAGGGGGGGGGGCTCAGGGCTGGGGGCTCAGGGTGGGGGGGCTCAGGGAGGGGGGGCTCAGGGCGGGGGGGGCTCAGGGGCCGGGGGGCTCAGGGCGGGGGGCTCAGGGGCCGGGGGGGGCTCAGGGCCGGGGGTCTCAGGGCTGGGGGCTCAGGGCCGGGGGGCTCAGGGGGGGGGGCTCAGGGCCGGGGGGCTCAGGGCTGGGGGCTCAGGGCCGGGGGACTCAGGGCGGGGGGGGGTCAGGGCGGGGGGGGGGCTCAGGGCCGGGGGCTCAGGGCCGGGGGGCTCAGGGCGGGGGGACTCAGGGAGGGGGGCTCAGGGCGGGGGGGGGGCTCAGGGAGGGGGGGCTCAGGGCTTGGGGCTCAGGGAGGGGGGCTCAGGGCTGGGGGCTCAGGGAGGGGGGCTGGGGGCTCAGGGGGGCTCAGGGCTGGGGGCTCAGGGAGGGGGGGGCTCAGGGCTGGGGGCTCAGGGCCGGGGGCTCAGGGATGGGGGGGCTCAGGGCCGGGGGGCTCAGGGAGGGGGGCTCAGGGCTGGGGGCTCAGGGCCGGGGGCTCAGGGAGGGGGGGCTCAGGGCCAGGGCCAGGGGGCTCAGGGCCGGGGGTCTCAGGGCTGGGGGCTCAGGGCCGGGGGGCTCAGGGCGGGGGGGCTCAGGGCCGGGGGGCTCAGGGCTGGGGGCTCAGGGCCGGGGGACTCAGGGCGGGGGGGCTCAGGGCGGGGGGGCTCAGGGCGGGGGGCTCAGGGCCGGGGGGCTCAGGGCGGGGGGACTCAGGGAGGGGGGCTCAGGGCGGGGGGGGCTCAGGGAGGGGGGCTCAGGGCTGGGGGCTCAGGGAGGGGGGCTCAGGGCTGGGGGCTCAGGGAGGGGGGCTCAGGGCTGGGGGCTCAGGGAGGGGGGGCTCAGGGCTGGGGGCTCAGGGCCGGGGGCTCAGGGCGGGGGGGGGCTCAGGGCTGGGGGCTCAGGGAGGGGGGCTCAGGGCTGGGGGCTCAGGGAGGGGGGCTCAGGGAGGGGGGGCTCAGGGCCGGGGGGCTCAGGGAGGGGGGCTCAGGGCCGGGGGGCTCAGGGAGGGGGGCTCAGGGCTGGGGGCTCAGGGAGGGGGGCTCAGGGCTGGGGGCTCAGGGCCGGGGCTCAGGGAGGGGGGCTCAGGGCCGGGGGCTCAGGGAGGGGGCTCAGGGCTGGGGGCTCAGGGGCCGGGGGCTCAGGGAGGGGGGCTCAGGGCTGGGGGCTCAGGGAGGGGGGCTCAGGGCTGGGGCTCAGGGAGGGGGGGCTCAGGGAGGGGGGCTCAGGGAGGGGGGCTCAGGCGGGGGGGCTTAGTGCGGGGGGCTCAGGGCGGAGGGCTCAGGGCGGGGGGCTCAGGGCGGGGGGCTCAGGGCATGCTTGAGGCCTGGGCTCGACCCCCAGCACTGAAAAAAGAAGAAGAAACAGGAAAAGGGGCGGCGGCCACCTAAAAGCCAACTTCCAGTTTCTTTACGCTTCTGTAATTTGGGGGACCTTTTTCTTTTTGGGGGGGAACAGGGAACTGGGGGTTGTGGGGGGGGGCCAGGGATTGGATTAACCACTGGGCCACATCCCCAGCCCTTTTACTTTTCATTTTGAGACAGGGTCTTGCTGAGTTGCTGAGGCTGGCCTCCCATTCACGAGCCTCCTGTCTCAGCCTCCCATCTCCAGGCACACAGGCTGCGCCGCGCCCAGGGTCCCGCCCTCTTTAGCAGCACCTCCGCCTTCACCCGACTCAGCGCGGCCCTGCGTGACCGGCGCCTGCCCGATTTGTGCTGGTGACAAGCCGCGCCCCAGACACCCTCTCCACGCCGCCCCGGCTGGCGGACGCACTTGGTGCTCTCCAGGGTCTTGTGCATCTTCTTGGTCATCCTGTCGATGGCCGCCTGCCTCTTCCCCTCGGGGAGGAGGTCGATCTTGTTCAGCACCACGACCAGCTTCTCGCAGGCGATCTGGCCGATCACCAGGCACTCCGCCGACTGGGTCTGCATCCCCTTGGTCACGTCGATGACCAGCATCATCAGATCGATGATCTGGGCCCCTGGGACGGAGAAGACCAGGTTAGGAAGGGCAAAGAGGGCCGGTCGTGACGGCGCACGCCTGTCACCCCAGCAGCTTGGGAGGCTGAGGCAGGAGGATCGCAAGTGGGAGGCCAGCCTCGGCAGCTCGGCAAGACCCTCAGCAAGGCCCCAAAATAAAGAATAAAAAGGAAAAAAGACGGATGTGCGTGTGTGTCCGTGCATTCAGCTGTGGACGGACACGGTACCTTTGCTTTATTCTGATTTATTCTCTGTGGTGCCGAGGTCGGAACCCAGGGCCGCCCACGTGCCCCCAAGCGCCCCACCGCGGTGCCCAGCCCGAAAGTCCCAGTTTTCAGTGCATCGATCGGTCAGTCTGTCCACCCACCAACAGGCCTGGCCACGGCGACTCTTGTGAAAAGCCCCGCTGTCCCCGATGGGCAGACTCCCCGGTGCGGCTCCGGAGCCCTCCTCTGTGACCAGCAGCGGCTCCACACTCAAGGTGGGCCCCGCAGGTGACCTTGCACTTGGCAGACCCTCCCGGGCTCCTCTCCGCCACCGGCCCCCTCCTGGTCTGGGTGCTGTGCCGTGCACTGGCCGGGACCCTGCGACGGGACAGGAGGGGACGGACACACTCAGGGCTCGGAGCAGACCGGCCTTGGCGGCCTCCGCAGCCTCGGCCTCCGCAGCCTCGCCCGGGCCACAAGCCGCCTTTGTTCCCCCGCGCCAGCGGCCCCTCGGCAGCCCGGGGACACTTCTAAGGAGGTCAGAGTTCGCGGGCCACACTGAGACCCAGGGCAGCGCTGGTCACCGGGGCCAGCTCCGGGCCTGCTGCCCGGCCGCGGTCTCCTCTGCCGCGTTTGATCAGCGACAGGAAGCGACAGGACCGGCCGCCCGGCCTCTGCAGGGCCTTGGTGTTTCCGTGGAATGACTCAGACAGTGTCCCCGTTCCCACGGGCCCGGCTGGGAAACGGCTCTGGGACTGGAGGGCGGTGGGGCGAGTGGGCGGGGCCCGGGAGGAGAGGCGAGGCCCCACACACGGCCTCTATTGTCCCCTATCGGCTTTCATCTGGCGGGACTCGACGGGGCCCTTGAAGCCCGCAGACGGGGCTAAAGCTGCCGGGACCTTAGGAGTGACGGGTCCCAGCTCTGCAGATCCTGTATCTTAATCGCTTCACAAATAAAAATAACGGAGAATCTGCAAAGGTCAGCACTTAGCAAAGACTCGGTTATCTGCGAGGCGGGATCTTCCTTCTGGGAGAGAGGAGGAGAATCCATATCCGGGGGAATAAAAGGTCTCAGCTGGGAAAACGTGGACACCAGAATTTGAACATATTTGAAAAACCTTGGAAATCAGACTTTTGAAAAAATCAAAAAGTACGGGTATTCTAAAAAGGAAAAATAATATTGAAGTTAAAGCCAGGAGCGGGGCACAGTGGTGCACACCTGTCATCCCAGCAGCTCGGGAGGCTGAGGCAGGAGGATCGCAAGGTGGAGGCCAGCCTCAAGGCCCTAGGCAACTCGGTGAGACCCTGTCTCTCAATGCAATGTACCAAGGCTGGGATGCGGCCCAGTGGTCAAGCGCCACTTCCATTCCCAGTGCCAGAAAAATAAAAAACTAAAATAGAATCAGGAAGACATTTGTTCTCCACGGGTGATTCTTTAAACACCGAGTGACGACTGTGAACACTGTCACCGACGACGTGCGGGCCGCAGCAGAGGTGCACACCTGTCCCTGCTACGACCCCACACAGGTACCTCCCCCTCCTCGCCTCGGCCCGGCCCCCGTGGCAGTGCACCACAGCACGGCCGGCAGACGGCTCAGAGAGGTGCGGCGGCCTCGCCACGGTCACGGAGCACGGGTCTCCTCCAGGAGCCACGTCCGGAGGGCAAGGCCCGGGTCCAGAACAAGGCAGGCCTCTCCACGGGTGGGCGGGGCATGCACGAGCCGCGTGAGTGCCCCAGGACGGGTTCTGGAAGGTTCTAGACGATCCCAGAGGCTCCTTCCAGGAAGGTCCCGGCAGCCGCTGCTTGGGGACGAGGTGTGGCCACTCTGCAGCCCCGGGGCGGCCCCCCCCCCCTGTGAGGTCACCAGGTCAGAGCACGCGTCCCCGCGCCCCGCGAGGTGGCCACACTCCACCGCGCCCGGCCTGCGGCGGGTGGGGACGGTGCAGGTCTGTCCTGTTGCGTGACGCGGCTCCCTGGAAGAGACCCCGGGGCCTGGCACCTCGGACCCCTGGGCCAGCAGCCTCCCTGAGCCCCCGCGGCCCCAGGGTCCCTGTCCCCGCTGGCTCGCAGCCAGAGGCTGGGGACGGAAGGGGCGAGGCCCAAGGCCAGCCTGCGGACCCGGACAGAGGCCACAACATGGGAGGCAAGAGCAGGGCGCGGGGGACCCCGAGCTGTGCTCCCATCACGGCCCCGGGACCCCACTTCCTCCTCTGGGCTAAAAGACACCAACTGCGAGAAGACGGGCCGGGGCAGCACCGGGGCCTTGGCGCAGAGTCGCGCCCCCAGTGGCCTTCAGGGCCCAGCCGTCCCCAGTCCAGGCTCCCCCAGGCTCCCCTGGGGCTCACAGATGTGACAAAGGACTCGGGTCAATAAGCAAGTGCTGGCCAGGACGTGGGGACGGCGCCAGGGCCACCACTCTGAGAGCAGGTGGAGGGTCCTCGGGACACTGGGAAGGAGCCGCCGTCCGACCCAGCTCTCCCGCTCCTCGGTCCACACCCAGAGGACTCAAAGCCAGCACCCCGCAGTGACGCGGCCACATCAGCGTTGACAGCGGCTGAACTCACAGCCGAGCTGCGGGGCTGACCCGGTGCCCTTCCGCAGATGCATGGAAAAGAAACTGGCGCACACACAGTGGAATATTACTCAGCTATAAAGGATGAAATGGTGGCACTTGCTGGTAAATGGATGAAGCTGGAGACTGAAGGAGCCCCAATTAGGGAGATGGCTATTGCGGTCAGCTGGAAGCCATAAGTTCCACCTGATATAAGTATGTATGTGACGCACCTGTAAATGCACGTGAGGCACCTGCAAAGCTAAAGGTATATAACCCGGTGAAAGCGGTCGGAGTCAGGAGAAGAATGAATTCACTCAGTCAGTCGTGCAGTCGCTCGGTCGGAAGAAGAGTTCGGGTCGGAGAAGAAGAAAAGAATCAGAGCGGCCAGAACGTAGGCAGAGCGGTTACAGAAGAGAAACCAGATAGAAGAAGTAATGGCTGGTCAGAGTCAGGCCGAGGCTCCCGAGGAAGAAAGAAGAAAGAAGAAAGAAGAAAGAAGCTCTAAAAGCTAAGCTCTCTCTCTCTCTCTAAGAAGAAATCTCTCTCTTTCAAGCTCTCTCTCTTTCTCTCTAAAAAGCTCTGAGAAGAAGAAGAAGAAAAAGCTATCTCTAATCTCTCTCTCTAAGCTCTCTCTAAGAAAGTAGAAGTAAAAGTAGTAACAGCTTCACTCTGCCTCCGAGTTTTCCTCCCGCGGCGCCGTGGCTGGCCACGACAGGCAGCGTACAGGAGACCGTCACGCTAAGTGACACAAGCCAGTCCCCAAAAAAAACCAAAGTCCAAATGTCCTCTGACACGCAGGCGCTGACCCCCAATAAGGGAAGGACAGACGGCCACTGGATGCAAAGGGGAGTGAAGGGAATGGGGGGTGGGAAGACGGCGGAGCCCGCCGGCACACGTGGCCCAGGAGGGCGAGTCCAGGTGGCAGTGGTGCCGGCCACTGGGAAGGACTCGCGTGCTCTCTGGCTCTGGCCAACAAGGGACAGACCCGGAGCCACCAGCCTGGCCCAGCCCTATTTTGTATTTGATTTACGGACAGGGACTCGCTGAGGTGCTGAGGCTGGCCTCCACCTTGCGATCCTCCTGCCTCAGCTGCAGGCGCCCTGTTTAGGGAGATGCTTGAATTGCGGTTGACTGTGGGCCGTGGAGATTTGGGCATTGCCGCCTTCCGTAGTCTCGCGGGACTTGGCCGGGATCTCGCAGGGACTTGGCCGGGATCTCGCGGGACTTGGCCAGGATCTCGCGGGACTTGGCCCGGGATCTCGCGGGACTTGGCCGGGATCTCGCGGGACTTGGCCCGGGATCTCGCAGGACTTGGCCGGGATCTGGCGGGACTTGGCCCGGATCTCGCGGGACTTGGCCGGGATCTCGCGGGACTTGGCCCGGGATCTCACGGGACTTGGCCGAGATTGCTGATCGGGTCAGCGCCATTTTGGTGGTGTGTGGCGCGTGTTAGTCGTTGTTAGAGCCAGAGAGAAAAGTTATCAGAATAAAAAGCTGTTCGTCTCCAGTTCGCCTCTGAGCTTCTTCCCGCGGCTCCGTTCCTCCAAGCGGCCACCGCTGCAGGCGGCAACACTCAGCCTCCCAAGCCACGGCGCCCGGCTGCCTTTCCCTGTCCCTACTGTCCCCACCGCAGTGGCCACCAGCTCAGCACCTGAGCTGGTGCCTTCTCCACCAGCCCCGACCCTCACGCAGCCCCAGGGGGAGAGCGGCGGCGCCCGGGCGGGAAGCTCCAGCCTGCGTTCCGGAGCCCGGGACCCCGAGGCGCCCGAGGCGCAGGTGGCGAGGAAGGAGGGCAGCCGGGCGCGGGCAGCCTGCCAGCCCTCCCGCAGGGAGGGAGGAGCAGCCCCGAGGACAAGGGGGCCGCGGCGGCAGCCAGGGACAGGGGGCTGCCAGCAGAAGGGCAGCCGCGCGCGGCGGAGGGGGAGCCAGGCGGGTGCCGGACGCGCTGTGCCGCCTCGGGTGAGCGGCTTTCCTTCTCTGAGCCTCCTCTGTGCGTGCCACCACCCAGCCGTGGCCTAGGCACAGCGGGCAGCATCTAGATGAAGGCAGAGCTGGACCGGCTCCTCCATGTGACACCGACATCAGTGACAACTGGATCAAAGTCTCAAGTGTAGAGACAGAAAATCGAACGGGTAGAGGGAAGCTGGCCCCCCACCCCCGCCCATCGTCCCAGCGGCTTGGGAGGCTGAGGCAGGAGGATCGCAAGGTGGAGGCCAGCCTCAGCAACTCAGTGAGACCCTGTCTCTAAATAAAATAGAAAAAGGGCTGGGGAGGGGCTCCGTGGTGGAGCACCCCCGGGCTCCATCCCCGGCACCAGGAACCAAGCAGCAGGAGGGAGCCGGCTCTCCCTGGTGGGCAGCGCGGCCCAGCAGGGCGGCCTCGGACCTGCGGCCTCTGCCGCAGGGCTTGGTGGGAGCAGTGAGGCTGGCGCCCAGTCAGGGCTGGGCTGAGCAGGGGACGGGCTGACCTCTGGCCCCCAGCTAGAGCCCGGGTCCCCTTCCCGCCATGTCCCCGCGGCCCACGAGGGAGGGACGCAGGCGCGGGCCCGTCTGTGGCTCCCTGCGTCCACCTCGCGGCCGGGCCGGGGCCCGCGGGCGGCAGGAGCGAGCGGGGGCGCGGCCCTGATTGATTTCACGCTCGGGGAGGAAGTGACCGGGTCCCCACGGCAGCCCGCCCCGCCCCCACCTGGGCCCTTTTTTTTTTCCTTTTCGGATTTCCTCCAGCACGAGGGAAAATAGGATTGTGGGGCGCTCAAGTGTCGGGGCCGGCTTAATGTGAACTTCCCATCCTGGGCAAGAGGAAATTCTCCAATTAATAACCGGAGTGCGCGCCGCCCGCGGCCTAATCAACTGCATCTGTGCGGGACGGCGCCCGCTGCCTTCTTTCAGGAAAAAAAATAATAAAATGAATGTTTTATTTTAAATTCTTTGAGGTTCGTATCTCCTGTTTCAGGAAATATTGTCTACTCCATGCGGGGCTGCCCGGCCTGGCGTCCTCTCTTTCTTTTTTTTAAGCTTCTGCTGGGGAGCTGCAGCCAAGGGCAACTGAGGCACCCCCGGCCCGCCGACGGCCTCCGGGAGGACCGGCCGGGCTGCCGGGCACCTGGGCGGGGAGGCAGAGCCCGGCCAAACACGGATGTGAGCGGCTTCTTTTTACTTTTATGGTACCGGGGATTGAACTCAGGGCCCTTGACCACTGGGCCACATCCCAGCCCTTTGTTGTATTTTATTAGAGGCAGGGTCTAACTGAGCTGCTAAGGGCCTCGCCATTGCTGAGGCTGGCCTCCAACTCACGATCCTCCTGCCTCAGCCTCCCAAGTGCTGGGATGACAGGCATGGGCCACCGCGCCCGGCGGTAAGGACATCTTCTAAACAGAGCAGGAGGAGGTGGACAGGAGGAGGACCCGACCGGGGCAGCACAGTGGCCCTCAGCCTGGGGGGGCCCAAGAAGAGGCCTCAGCATCTCAGGGCAAAACCAGGCACACACCTGTAACTCCAGCAGCTCTAGAGGCTGAGGCAAGAGGATTGCAAGGTGGAGGCCAGCCTCAGTGACTTAGTGAGGCCCTAAACAACGCAGCAAGACCCCGTCTCTAAATAAAATCTAAAAAGGGCTGGGGGTGGTCAGCTGCTAAGTGTCCCTGGGTTCAATTCCTGGTACCAAAGAGAGAGAGAGAGACAGGAAGGGGAGTCCAGGGCCCCGGGGCGCGGTGCCCAGCCCGGGCCCATCTGGAGGGCGCCTCCCTCAGCCGCAGCGTGCCGTGGGCAGCAGGAACGCAGGCCTGGGGCTGCGAGATCTTCCGGCTTTTCAAGAGAAGCCAAGAATGCAGACTATTAGATGCGATTTGCCAAATCTTAAATGTTGACAACCAATTCAAAAAATGTTTAAACTGGACGGACCAAAGCAAACACGTCCGAGGGCCAAGGCCGGCCGCCGCCCCTCGGAGGGTCCTTGGAGCGTTCTCCAGCAAGTTGGAAGCACAGAGTGAACGGCCTCCTTCTCCGGCCTCGCCCAGAGCCAGGGCAGCCCTCGGGAACCAGCCTGGGGAGCCCGGGAGGGGCGGACGGGACGGCTCCCCCGACTCCGGTGGGCAGCGTTCTTTTGGTTTTTGTTTTTTTTTGGTACCAAGGATTGAACTCTGGGACACTCGACCACTGAGCCACATCCCAGCCCCTTTCTGTCTTTTAGAGACAGGGTCTCACTAAATTGCTGAGGCTGGCCTCCAACTTGTGATCCTCCTGCCTCAGCCTCCCAAGTGCTGGGGTTCCAGGCGTGCGCCCCCACCTGGCCACATTTTGTCTTTGATGGGGGTGGGGAAGCTGGTGCCAGGGAGGTGGTCCTGAGGCACTGGGCGGTGGGTTCGCTGGCGTCACAGAGTGGCCACAGGCTTGGGGACCAGACAGGCCACAGCTCAGACCTGGCCCCCTCAGCTGGGCACCAGAGGCAAGCGCTGACCCTCCTGGCCTGGTTCCACCCGAGGCTGGGGCCGAGCTCCCACGCCCCCGCGGCACGGCTGCAGCCAGCGGCTGGCGGGTCGCGGCGACCTCCGCGCTGGCCCCAGGTAGCGCCACAGGGAGCCGGGAACTGGAGGGCCTCAGAGACCGGCCGGGGTCTCCCTGGGGACAGAAGTCTCCTCTGTCACGGGCACAGCTGGCACTCCGAGCCGGCGCCGTCTGCGTGTCTTATGCCTTAGTTCACCTGCCCCAGTCCCGGGGGTGTCAGCACCCCTATTCTGCAGGTGAGCATGTAGAAGGCACAGAGGTGACACCTCTTGACCAAGGTCAGGGAGCTGGTCACCAGCGGGGACAGAACTGTGGGAAACAGAGGAGGTCACGGTCCCCTCCCCGCCCTAGGAACAGAAGGGAGGGCAAGTCGGGTAGCCCCAGCTACTGGGGAGGCCGAGGCAGGAGGATCGCAAGTCGGAGGCCAGCCTCAGCAACTCAGCAAGACCCTGTCTCTAAATAAAGTACGAAAAGGGGCCGGGGGTCAGGCTCAGTGGGTGAGCGCCCCTGGGGTCAAATTTCTAAACAAAGAAAAAGAAGCAGTCACCCAGGCCGAGGTGACACTGCCGGCCAAGAACTGGGGGTGGGACTTCGCACCTCCGGGCCTCACCATGGAAGTGAGGTCCAGCCTCCCAAGCTGCCCGCCTCCGTCTGGCCCCACAGCTGTCACGTGGTCTCAGTGGCCAACACATCCTGATGGGAATGGGTCCCCGGCCCCCGAGAGCCCCTCCCGCTCCGAGGAGCCGGGCAGGGCGGCCTTGAGGGGCTCTGAGCCCGCGGTGCCGGGGTCAAGGGCCACCGCTCAGGAGCCGGCTCAGGCCTGTCCGGAGCAGGAGGAAAAGAGCAGGGTGGGGGGGGCGGGGAGGGAGGGGCTGGGGAGGGGGACGGAGCGGAGCCGGGGACCTGCAGGGCCGCCGGGGCCCCCACTGAGCTCCAGACAAGCCGCGCCTTCCCGGGGGCTGGAGGGGGGCAGGTCGCATTTCAGAAGGGGCCCCAGGAACCCGGTTCCCCAGGCAGCGGCCGGGCCTGCCGAGTCCCGCGTGGGCATCAGAGGGACAGGATGCCGCCGGGACAGGCCCGGAGCTGGGAAGGCCCTGGAGCAGGGCCCAGCAGGCCGCGCCTCGCAAGGCCTCCCTTTACCCCTGAGCTCGAGACGCTCGGCGGTCCCTGCAGAGCAGCCCCCAGCCCCCGGCCCCCCAGCCCCCGGCCCCCCAGCCCCCCCCCCCCCCAGCCCCCGGCCCCCCCAGCCCCCCGGCCCCCGGCCCCCCCCCCCCCCCGGCCCCCCGGCCCCCAGCCCCCCCCCCGGCCCCCCCCCCCCCGGCCCCCAGCCCCCGGCCCCCCAGCCCCCCCGGCCCCCCAGCCCCCCCGGCCCCCCCCCCCCAGCCCCCCGGCCCCCGGCCCCCCGGCCCCCAGCCCCCGGCCCCCCGGCCCCCCCCCCCCCCCGGCCCCCGGCCCCCGGCCCCCCCCCCCCGGCCCCCGGCCCCCCGGCCCCCCGCCCCCCGGCCCCCAGCCCCCGGCCCCCCCAGCCCCCAGCCCCCCCCAGTCCCCCCCCCCCCCCCCCCCCGGCCCCCCAGCCCCCCGGCCCCCAGGCCTTCACTGCAGACGCTGGGGGGAGCGGAAGGAGAGGGGGCTGGCTTGTGTCCCACTCTGAACACCTGTGCCGCGGCCCTGGGCTGGGCCCAGGCTTTAGTGATGAATCTGACCCAGTCCCTGCCCAAAAGGAGCGCACAGTCTGCTGGGGCCAGGACACACGCGCGTGCACACACACGCACACGCACACACGATATCAACCCAATCAGGACAGAGAGGAGGAATGGGTGGTGGCGCACGCCTGTGATCCCGGATGCCTGGGAGGCCGAGGCAGGAGGATCGCAAGGTCAAGGCCAGCCTCAGCAACTTAGTGAGGCCCTGTCTCTGAATAAATTACAAAACGGGGCTGGGATGTGGCCCAGTGGTCCAGCACCCCGGGTCCAGTCCCTGGTACCGAAACAAAAGGTGGCACGAGAGGCTCCGCTAGGCCGGCCCAGGAGCGGGCGCTGCACCCGAGGGCGCGAGGGCCGGGAGGCGGGGAGAGGCCGTTGGGGCAGAGGACGCGGCAGGAGGCCGCGGGAGCGGGCGCCAGTGCCGAGAGGTGCCGAGCCCGCGGGCCCCGGGGTCTGTGGGGCAACGGCCACGTCCCCCGAGTCGCCTTCACACAGGACGCGCACCAGCGAGACTCGGCGGCTCGGGACAGCGCTCCCGCCTGCTGCAGCGGGGCACGCGTGGCCACCCAGGGAACAGCCCCTGCCGGTGCCCGCGTCACTCCAAGGGCCACAGCGCCCCCTCCGGGTCCCCAGGACACACGCTGGCCACGGACGCGGGGTCCAAGCTCTGCCCCCCGAGTCAGGGTGACCCGCCAACCTCTGGCACCCACGAGTCCCGGGTCTCAGTGGGAACTGGACACGTGGGGCCAGCCAGGAAGGACACAGGGCCACCCGCCACCTGTGCCAAGAGGGGCCTCAGCCCACGCCTGTGGGGGTGGTGGCAGGACCCGCCAGACACCTGGGGACTGTCTGCTCTCCAGAGCCTGCTGGTGAGCAGACCCCGTGTCCCCTCAGCGCCAAAGCCCCTCCCTTTAAAGGCTGGACACCTGTGGAGCATGGTGACGCACGCCTGTCACCCCAGCGGCTCAGGAGGCCGAGGCAGGAGGATCACAAGTGGGAGGCCAGCCTCAGCCACCTAGCGAGGCCCTGACTCTGAATGAAACAGACACAGGCTGGGGGGCTGGTGGCTGGGCACCCGGGTCCAGTCCTGGTGGAGACCGTGGTGGCCCGCGGCGCCCCGCAGCTCTGGGAAGGCCGCCCCTCCAGCATGGCGCCGGGCGCGGGGCAGCGCGACTGGCGAGAGGAGCCCGTCCAGGGCCACCGCTCGGCCCCCAAGGCCAGGCCTCTGGCGACAGGCCCAGGACGCCCGAGCCGTGGCCCAGCTGCCCCGCGGCTCCGGACAGGGCTGGGGGTTTTGGCGATGACAAAGGAGGAGAGGCCGAGGCCGGCGTCTCGTTTCCGGCTGTCTCCGGGGGTCCTCGCGGGGTCCCGCAGCCCAGGGCCCGGGGGGGGGGGAGGGGCTGCGGCCTCGGTGTCCCCCCTCCCCTCCTGGGCCCCGGGGCGGCCGGGCAGGCCTCTGCGGGCAGGGACTCCGTCCTCCAGCGTCCCCGGGTCTTGTGGCGGAGGTGGCCGGCCGGCTCTCGGGACCTGCGGGGTGGCCTGGAGCCACTGCCCTGGGGGACGGGAGGTGGCCGGCGGGGAGCGCAGCAGGTGCTCACTTGACCGCGGTCCTCGCTGGCCGACGCCGGTCCCCGTCCTGGGGCCTGGTGACAAGGACCAGAGCCAGAGGGAGGGGACCTGCCGCAGGCTCCCAGCCCCTACCTCCGGCCACCTCCTGCTGCGGGCGGGTGACCCTTCCTCACTTCGGCTGTGACAGCACTAAGGTGGTGGCCGGCCCCCTTCACCCCAGGACAATCCCCACAGGGACCGGAGCCGCGCTGTGACCCGCCCTGCCTGGCACTGCCACCACAGACCTGGCTCTGTCCCCAGGAGGACGGGGACTGTGACACTCTCCACGCCACCCCACGGCGCGTGCAGAGCCCCCAGCAGGGCCACCAGGACGAGCTGCTGTCACGACACCTGCAGAGGTGACGCTGGGCCCTCTCTGTTTTCTTCTGTGCTTTTTCCTTTTGATTTTGCTTCTGTCTTGTCTGTCGCTTGGTGCAGGGGACTGACCCTAAGGGCCAGCCCCACTGAGCCCCCCCAGACCTCATTCTGTTTTATTTAGAGACAGGGTCTCCCTGAGTTGCTGGGGCTGGCTTTGAACTCGCGACCCTCCGCCACGTCGACGCTGACGGCCGCTGATTCACAGCAGCTAAGCTGCGGAGCCAACCCAGGCCTCAACAGGCGAACGGACGAAGAAAATGTGGGGCATGCACAGTGGAATATTACTCAGACATGAAGAAGAATGGAGTGGTGGCACTTGCTGGTGAATGGACGGAGCTGGAGACCGTCACGCTGAGTGACATAGCCAGTCCCAAAGACCACAGGCTGAGTGTCCTCTCTGATCTGCGGGTGCTGACCTACACTAAGGGGAGGGGACAGCAGCTCACTGGATGAGATGCAGGGAAGGAAGAAGGGAGTGGCAAAGACAGTGGGGTGAGGGGACGTGACTTTCCACGTTCACACAGGAACGCGCGACCAGGGACACTCCACAGCACGCCACCCACAGGAAAGGAAGTGACACCCCGTGTGTGTGACGTGTCAGAATGCGCCCTGCTGTCACAGAGAGCCAGAGAACAAACACGAAATGAAGAAAAGAGGTTAGACTTTAAAAACGAGAAGAAACCGCGATCCTCCTGCCTCGGCCTCCCCAGCCTCGGGGACCTCAGGCCTGCGCCCCAGGCCCAGCTCTCCCGTCTAGGCATCTCCCCACGGGAGTGAGAACAGCCGTTTTGTGATGATTGTGGACTCTCCATAGTGAAGATCATCGTCCACTAAAACCCGCAGGCAGAAGGCTCGGAGGCCAGAGTGTCCACCACCCGCGTCTCGGCCACTCCCAGGTGAGCCCGGGCTGGTGACCAGGGCGCCCGAGCTGCCCCAGTCACGACTAACAGGACGACACTGGGCTGTCCCCAAGGGTGACCTGCTGCGAGACTAGCCAAGTCGGGTGGCCCCTGTGAGCTGCTGACCAGGTTCCCTGAGGGCTTGGGGAGTGATTCCATGGGACTGGGGCCAGCGGGCTGGACACTGGGGTGCAGGGTGTGACCCCAACATCCAGGTGGCCCCGGAGGCCAGCTACAGGAACAAGTGGGGTAGTCGAGGAGCAGGGCACACGCAGGTGGTCACATGCCCAGGCCGAAGCCGGGCGCGGTGGCACACACCTGTGATCCCAGCAGTTTGGGAGGCTGAGGCAGAAAGATCGCAAGTTGGAGGCCAGCCTCAGCAAAAGCAAGGTGCTCAGCGGCTCCGTGAGAGCCTGTCTCTAAATAAAACACAAAACAGGCTGGGGACGTGGCTCAGCGGCTGATGCCCCCAAGTTCAATCCTGGTACCAAGCAAAGCCAGCTCAGGCGGAGGCCGGGGAGGCGGTTCGAGCCTCGGCCTCCTGGCCGCCAGCCGCCTGCTCCAGCCCGGGCCCCCGCCCCTCTGGCCTCTCCAAGTCCCGGGAGCACCCGAGCCGCGCCTGCCTCCTGCCACCACGGAGCCTGCACGTGGACTCCGGGTCTGCAGAGCCGCTAGCAGCCACGAAGCCACCCCAAGCCAGCTGAGCTTGGGACAGCCGAGCGCTGATGCTCCTCCGCCCGCCACGGGCCTGTCTCGGGCCTGTTCATTTTTCCTGGGGAACTTTGGCCATGTCCCGCTAGACGGGACGGACGCTCTCAGCGGCGAGTCCTGCAGCAAGAAAAACAGCAGCAGGCCTGAGGAGGGGCGGGCCGGGCCGGGCGGGAAGGCACCCTCTGGAGCCCGAGAGCGCCACCGCCCCAAGCCCCCCTCTCCTCCAGGCCACCTCTCAATCCCCGTGTTTTGGGGACGGGTACTGGGAATTGAGCCCAGGGGCACTCGACCACTGGGCCACGTCCCCAGCCCTGTTCTGTAGCTTATTTAGAGACAGGGTCTGCTGAGGTGCTCAGGGCCTCGCTAAGTTGCTGAGGCTGGCCTCCAACTTGCAATCCTCCTGCCCCAGCCTCCAGAGCAGCTGGGATCAGAGGTGTGCGCCAGGCCCCTGGCAATTAACCACCCCCGTTTTAATGCCCACCACACGCCCACGCGCTGGGCTAAACCAGCCCTCAGCATGAACTACCTCCGATCTCAACCATGCTACAAAACGGGCACTTCTGGGCTTGTTCTGTAAATGGCAACGCAGAGAGGGAGGCAGTGTGTCGCTGCCCAGGCTCACACAGCCAGTAAGGCGGCTGCCCCGGCTTCCCCCGTTCCTCTCGAGGCCACTGGGCAGCTGAACCAGGTATGGCACCTAGGCAGGGCTTCTGGGTTTGCTGCTTCAAGAGCAGACAGCAGCGGCCAGATGTGGGAGCACCGTCACCCCAGCAGCACGGGAGGCTGAGGCAGGAGGATCACAAGGTGGAGGCCAGCCTCAGCAACTTCGCAAGGCCCTGAGCAACCGAGTGAGTTGTCGCTAAATGAAAAGCAGAAGGGGCTGGGATGTGGCTCAGAGGGTCAGTGCCCCCAAGTGCAATCCCTGGTGCCCAAACATGCAGGCACGAGTGGGCAAGGAAGGCCCAGAGACGCCGCTGACCCGACGCCGCAGCCGCTGGGCCCAGAGCAGGAGGACCTCGCGCCCAAGGACACGGTCACAGTCGCTGCGGCACCGGAGCAGCTCTCCCACTGCGGGGCACACACGGGCGGGCGGCAGCAGGGACGCAGAGGGACAGCCCTGGCTTCCCGGCGTGGCCCCCCCCGCTCTGCACCGGTCCCGGGCCACCGCGGCACCTGCCCACGCGGGCACAGCAACGTCCCCAGGCGCCCTGGTGGCACGCTGTGAGGGGCACCGACTCTGGTTCTCTGTCACACCCCCTCAGACCGACGGTGACCGTGCCTGCACTCGGCCACCAACCACGCGACGCCCCCGGGAGCGCCCGTCTCCCTCCGCGGCCCCGTGGCCCGGCTCCGCGGTCTGCGCCTGCGCGCAGCTGTGCACGGCTGGGCTCACGGAGGACGCCGCGGTCTGCGCCTGCGCACAGCTGTGCACGGCTGGGCTCACGGAGGACGCCGCGGTCTGCGCCTGCGCGCAGCTGTGCACGGCTGGGCTCACGGAGGACGCCGCGGTCTGCGCCTGCGCGCAGCTGTGCACGGCTGGGCTCACGGAGGACGCTGGGTTCCGAGTGCTGAGTGACTCAGAATCTCCTCACAATCCGCTAAGATTTTTAGATTGTATAAAATCTCATTAAATCAGAACAACCACGATGAAGCCCATACCTGTCATCCCAGCACGGTGGGAGGCCGAGGCAGGAGGATCGCCAGTTGGAGGCCAGCCTCAGCCACCTAGTGAGGCCCTAAGCAACTCAGCGAGACCCTGTCTCTAAATAGAATATAAAAAGGGCTGGGGACGGGGCTCAGTGGTCGAGTGCTTGCCTCGCATGCACCAGGCCCTGGGTTCAACCCCCAACACCACACACAAAAAATAAATTAAAAAATAAAAGGGGTGCTGGGGATGTTAAGTACCTCTGGGTTCAATCCCTGGAACGACAATAACAAGGAAAAAAAAAAAAAAAAAAAACCCACACCCACGACCTCAAGTCCAGGACACTAGTGCGCACTGTGCATGGAGTCCCCATGGCCCAGGCACAGCGTCACAACTGGCAGACACTTTTGCGTTCTGAATGCTCTGGTGCTGTTTTGGGGGACCTGGGCTGTCACAGAAGATCCTTTCTCAGGATTTCAGCTTCTCTTTAAATCCATCTATCCAAGCCAGACGTGAATCCCACCTGCTCAGGAGGCTGAGGCAGGAGGATCACCAGGTGGAGGCCAGCCTCAGCAACTGAGCGAGGCCCTAAGCAACTCAGCGAGACTCTGCCTCTAAATAAAATATAAAAAAGAGCTGGGGAGGGGGCTCAGTGGTTGAGTGCCCCAGGGTTCAATTCCTAGTGCCAAATATATATATATATAAATCCATCTATTCATCGTTCAAGCCCAGAAGTAAAGGAAGCGTCAAGAAGGCGCTGGGAGATGTCGCCTTATTAAGTTGACCAAGCAACTCGGGACAGAACCAGTCGACCCAATCTGAAAATGGACAGAGAACCGCGGAAGGCCTGCACTCCAGGGCCCCCATCAAGAGAGACGGCTGGAGGCAGGGAGGGCTGGCCTCTGCTCTCCCGGCCTCGCCTGCACGGACAGGGCCCAGGGCCGCAGCAGCCGTCAGGGGAAGTCACAATAGAGTCAGAGACTCGGGGACCCACATCCGGGGGCTCAGAACTGCACAAACAAAAGGTTAGGAGGAGGGGGAGGGGGGGAGCTGCAGATGAAAGTCCCGGCGAGACAGACGGCTCCGTGTTCTGATAACTGAAAACACGAGCTGGGCCTGAATGCGGCCATTGTTCAGCGGAGGGGGCAGTGGACACGGGCAGGACTGGCTGGCGACAGCGCTGCCTTCCCATCAGAAATAAGATTTACCAAAAAGGGGGAGCCGGCGACCTCCGCCCCGGCTCCCCACTCTGAGGACGCTGAGCCAGCACCAGGTGGGCACCCGCCCCCACCGGGGGCTTCAGGGGAGGGGTGGCCCTTGCTGCCGGGCTGCAGCCTGGCACGACCCTCCGCTGCACCTGGCTCAGGCGAGAAAGGGCATGCGCCTCCGACCCCGAGATGCCACTTCTAGGAGGCCAGGGACATCACGCAGCACAGGACAGACCCGAGGCACAGAGATACCGCGGGCAGCGTCACTCACAGGAGCAAGGACACGGAAACGACCTGCATGTGTGACACCAGAGGGAACCGCGCGAGTTTATTTATTTATAAACTGCCTTACTGCAAAAAGGATGTAAGGCGGTTACGAAAATACACAGGACAAAGGGGGAGAATGTCAGAGGAGGAGTCGCAACAGGGCAGGAAAGTGTTCCCTTAAAAGAACCAGTCGGGGCTGAGTGCAGATTCTTAACCTGCTGGGAACATTTAAATTCTTCCTCCACCGCACCAGGCACGGTGGCGCACGCCTGTCATCCCAACAGGAGGCTGAGGCAGGAGGATCACAAGTTGGAGGCCAGCCTCAACAACTTATTGAGACCCTATGCAACTCAGCGAGACCCTGTCTCCAAATAAAATACGGAAAGGACTGGGGATGTGGCTCAGTGGCTCAGTGCCCCTGAGTTCAGTCCCCAGTACCCCAAAACCCCGCCACTTCTGCCACCATTAATAATAGCAGCTACTGTTTGTTAGATATCTGCTGTCTGCCTCTCACTGGACAAGGAACCTGTCATTTTGTCCCCACTTTATAGATAAGGAGGTCTAAGCTCTCAGGGCCACCCAAGCCAGTGAAGGGCAGGTGCAGGACTTGAATACAGCTTTCTCTTAAGTTAGTGGGTTTTTTTTTTTTTGTACCGGGGATTGAACTCAGGGGCACTCGACCACTGGGCCACATCCCCAGCCCTTTTTTGTATTTTATTTAGAGACAGGGTCTCACTGAGTTGCTAAGTGCCTCGCCATTGCTGAGGCTGGCTTTGAACTCACGATCCTCCTGCCTCAGCCTCCCAAGTGCTGGGATGACAGGCGTGCGCCACCGCGCCTGGCTTTAAGTTAATGTTTTCAAATTACCTGGTACTTAGATAAACTGTCTATTAGTACAACAGACTTCCTGCAGGCACTCAGAAATGATGTATACAGAAAGTAGTTAATGCTGTGGGGGAAAATGCTAGAGATATAACATTGAATTTAAAAAAACAGCAGAAAAATGGCATGGAATGTATAACCGCAACCATGTCAACCAGAAGATGATGATTTTCCTATAGTTTTGCTCATTATCCAAATTTTGCAAAATAGGTCTGCATTAGTTTTGTAGGGTTCTTTTTCTTTTTTTCCATACCAGGAATTGAAACCAGGGGCACTTAACAACTGACCCGCAGCCTCAGCCCCTTTTTAATATTTTTTTGAGAGACAGGGTCTCACTAAGTTGCTGAGGCTGGCCTCGAACTTGCAGTCCTCCTGCCTCAGCCTCCTGAGCTGCTGGGATGACAGGCCTGTGCCTACCCCCAGTGCCCAGCTTCTGCATTAGTTTTATAACCAGAAAAAAAGACTTCGTACTAAAAGACACATAAAGGTCATGTGATCGTGCACGACACCACACATGCGACCCATATGCACATCGACTCACTCTTGTTTAAAACAAATCTCTCTCTCTGTGTGTAGCAGAACCAGAAAATGCACACGCTGAGACTCACGCAAAACAAAGCCCTGTGTCTACGCCCATCGCCCGGCGATCGTCACAGCAGAACGACTTCATCTGGCCGAACTCGGTCTGGGCAGTGCTCTGGAGGACGCGTGTCAGAGGATGAGCACTAAAATCGATTTATTTCCTTCCTTCCCTTCGGAGACAGCGGCTCACCGCGCCAGCAGACGCGCCTTCCCGACATCCCTCCTGCTGCACCCCCACAAGCACCAGGGCCCCGTTCCAGGCCTCCCTGCAGGAAGGCCAGGAGGGCCGTCCCCACGAGGTCACCCATGCTCCTGGAAGGGGGCCTCTTTGTCTGGGGTCCAGGCCTGTGAACCAGCGTGTGCGCGTGCTGGGCGAAGGCCAGGGCGTCCCCAGCTCTGTCCAGCGGCCTCCGGGCACGCACAGGTCCCAGGCGGGACCCTCTCCGACAAACCCCTTGGCCCTGCCACCTTGACCCCGTGCCCATCCCCCAGCCTCTTCCAAGGGTGCAGGGGAAGAGCCGCCCTGGAAACCCAGAGACACGCACTTGGCGACCAGGCGAGTGACCGGGAGGCCCAGCACCGCCAGGCCCGCCCGGACCCCGCCCGGTGGTGGCTCCGGGTCGGCCTCTGAAGCTCTTTGTGGCTGGTCACCAAACACCGCGCCCCGGCTCCAGACCCAGGCTCGGCTGTCCTTCGGGGGACAGAGTCACAATCTCCCAAGAGCCACTGAAGGACCCCTTTACAGCTCGCCCCTCCGTCGCCAGGAGCCGGCCACCGGGCTGCAGCCACCTGGAAAGGCGCCCGAGCGGGGGCCACGGCCCCCCGAAAGCCGCGGACAGCGCGGCCCCGAGCTCTGACATGAGCTTAGATTAAAGGAAGCGCCTCCGCCTGCCAACAGGCTCAGGCAGCCACAGCGACAGCGAGGACACCCGTCCACCTGCACGGCTGGGGAAAGGGGCGGGGCTGGGCAAGGGGCGGGGCTCTGTGGGTGGGGCTCTTCAAGGGGCGGGGCTGGGGTGGGAGGGGCAAGGGGCAGGGCAGGGTGGGCGTGGCCCTGCAATGGGCGGGGCTCTGTGGGTGGGGCTGGGATGTGTGGGGCAAGGGGCAGGACAGGGTGGGCGGGGCCCTGCAAGGGGCGGGGCTCTGTGGGTGGGGCTGGGATGGGTGGGGCTCTTCAAGGGGCGGGGCTGGGATGGGAGGGGCAAGGGGCAGGACAGGGTGGGCGTGGCTCTGCAAGGGGCGGGGCTGGGATGGGTGTGGCAAGGGGCAGGGCTGGGGCGGGGCCGGGCTGAGGCGGGGTCCTAACCAGGCGGGGAGACGGTACTCATTAAACTAACGTCCATTGCAGCAATTCTGGAAAAGAGCATTGGAAGAAAGAAAAAAATACTAGGAAGAAAAGAACTATTTAAAAAAAACAACAAAACAGAATCACCCACATTCCTACAAAGATCACCAACTTTTTTTTGGGGGGGACGGTATCCGGGATTGAACCCAAGGTTGCTTAACCACTGAGCCCCACCATCCCCAGCCCTATTTTGTATTTTATTAAGAGACAGGGTCTCACTCAGTTGCTTAGCACCTTGCTGTTGCTGAGGCTGGCCTCCAACTTGAGATCCTCCTGCCTCAGCCTCCGGAGCCTATGGGATGACAGGCATGTGCCACCGCACCCAGCTGGGCCAACCACTCTTAACAGTTGGTGTCTTTCCTTCTATTCTTTTGCTGTGCCTGTGTATTTCTTCCATTATTGAATCAAGCTGAAATAGAATTTCTTGCCCTGGTTATGCACTTTGCATTACATTTAATGTGATTTTTCGTATTTTTTAAATGGTTTCAGATAGACCATCTGAAGGAAGAGGCACATCTGCTTCCTCTGGCTGGCTCCCAAGTTTTGGCTCTTATAAGCAATGCTGTAAAGAACATCTCTGGGCAGAAGCAGCTCTGGCTCGTTTCAGATTATTTCCTAGAAGATGAACTGCAGAATCACAAAGTAAAACTTATTTAAGGATTCAGAAAGATTTTCCACAAATCCCCTGAAAATCTGGGCCAAGCCGAGGCTTTCTAGTAAGGCCTGGTTACAACGAGCAGGCCCCGCCCACCCAGCCACTGCAGGCCCCGCGCCCAGAGGCGGCTGATCAGCCAGTGTCTCCTGGAAGGGCTTTTCCTGTCCTGTGCCAGGAAAAGGAACAAGAGCCATGGGACAGGGCACAACTCAACCCAGGCGGGAGCTTAGCAGCCTCCCAGGAGGACAGGTCTCAGTATGTGAGCTTGCTAGGAAACCACGAGGCTCCGCTACCACGCGGGCCAGGTGCGGGGGTGTACACCTGCAATTGCAGAAACTGGGGAGGCTGAGGCAGGAGGATCACAAGCTGGAGGCCAGCCTCAGCAACTCAGTGAGGTCCTGTCTCAAAATAAAAAAAATTAAAAGGTGAGGACGCAGCTCAGTGGTGAGCACTCCTGGGCTCAATCCCCAGTACTTAAAAATAAAATGAAATAGGAACAAAAACCGTGCAGGTGCCCTGTGTGTGTTGTGAACTGGGAAGATTTCCTGTTTCAAGAACAAGGAAAGGCCGGGGCGCGCAGCCCCAGCGCCACCCAGGAGCACCGCGCACCGCGGCCCACGCGGTTTTGGGTCCGTTTTGTTTGTGTCCTGTTCTTCTGCACTCAGCCCTGAAGGAGCCAGGGTCCCCTGGGCCCGGCAAGGCCACACCACGTCCACTAGACACTCGGGGTCGCTTCCCCCTCCTCTCCCCCAGTCCAGGGAGGCCGGGTCTGGGGACACCCGATCTCGCCCTGCTGTGGAAGAGCAGGTGGGGCGCAGGGGCCGAGGAGCTGGGCCCCATCCTGGCCTGCAGGGGAGGCTGGACCTCAGGCAAGTCACGGCCCGCCTGTGGGTCAGTGTCAGGAAGCAAAGATGGCGCTCACAAGGTCACGGTGACGTTTGCACAGCAAGTACAAATGGTGGCCGGGACACACCAAACCTTTTTTTTTTGGTACCTGGGACTGAACCCAGGGGTGCCCAACCACTGAGCCACATCCCAGCCCTTCTTATATTTAGAAGGGTCTCACTGAGTCGTTCAAGGCCTTGCTAAGTTGCTGAGGCTGGCCTCCAACTGCCGATCCTCCTGCCCCAGCCTCCCGAGCTGCCAGGATGACAGGCGTGCGCGGTGGCGCCCAGCTCCCTCGGTTAAACGAGAGGAGGCAACAGAGGCACTGGGTAGAAGGAGCAGGAGAGCGCGCTCCGGGGACGATCAGCACAGGGCGCGGCACTGGAGGGACACGGGCGCAGTCCAGGAGGACCCCGTGGGGCTCACCGAGGCAGGCGCAGGGGGAGAGGAGCGGGGGGCGCCGCCGCAGCCTTGGGGTGGGCGGCGGGAACCAGGCGGGGGCAGCCCGGCAAGGCCTCCAGGGTCCCCAGGCCCGACCTCGGCCGGCTCAGCCCTGGTGGCTGCAGGTCACAGTGAGTGGCGGAGGGACAAGGACCCAGCGCCAGAGCTCCGCCAGGGCCACCAGGGCACCTCCGCGGTCACGCGGCAGCCACACCGTCAGTCCTGCTTCTCCTAAAGGGGCGCCGTTGCCGCGTCCCCAGACCCATCGTTTCCTTGAAGAGGAGTCGGCGCCACGTCACCACCCGCACTCCAGGGGCTGAGAGCAAGCGGCACGGAAGTGACCCAGGTGCCACCGACACGTGAGCGACGCGCCCCCGACTACTCGGACAGTGCGCAGTCCTGGGAAGGAGGCGGTTCGGGGGCTGGGCTCGGTGGTGGGGCCTCGCCTAGCTCTGTGAGGCCTGGGCTCCTCCCCGGCACCACGTGCAAACAGTGACACAGCAAAGGCAGCGTGCGTGCGCCTGCCACCAGAGACAGCGAGAAAAAGAAAGGGGGGGGGGATTCTGACAGACGCAGTGGCCCACGCCTGCCATCCCAGCAGCTCAGGAGGCTGAGGCAGGAGGGTCACAAATTGGAGGCCAGCCTCAGCAACTCAGCGAGGGCCTGTCCCTAAATAAAATTTAAAAAGGGCTGGGGGTGGGGCTCAGGGGTCAGGTGTCCCTGGGTTCAATCCCCGTTACCAAAAAAAAGAAGCCACCCAAAATGGGGCATGGCTAGGATTAATGGAACACCAACATGCCAAAACCAGGAGGCAGCCAGAGGACCGCACGCGCCCCGAGAGCCGCCACGTCCCTCCTTCAGGACCGGGAAGAGGACCCTGCCCGGAGGGTGCCGGCGTCCCTGCTCCCCGTGCCACGGCGCTGCCCACAGCCCAGCCCAGCAGGCCCCGGGCGCAGGCACAAGGCCACAGGAGGCAGGCTGGGAGGGGACGTGGCGAGGCCACGCACGGCGGGCCAGCTGCCCTGGCAGATGGCAGCGGGCCCGGAGCCTGGTGGCAGGCCACCTTCTTGCACGGTCAAGGGGGCGAGGACGTCTGGGAGCAGGACTCGACGTGACGCTGTGCAGCGGCGCCCGCGGCGCGTTAGCCACGCATCCCCGCGCCTGGCCAGCCTCCGCGGGCGGCCTCCACGGCACAGGGTCAGGTGCCAGGGACCCGGCCGCACCCGAGCGGCTCGAAACAAAGTCCACGGAGCCGCTTTCATCTGCCCCACAGAAGAGGGCCCCGGGGCCGCCACCGCCCTGGCCTCATGCCTGCCAGGCCCAGGGAGCCCAGGGCAGTCCTCCTGCCCTGCCCCGCCCGCTGCTGCGCTCACCCCTCCCGTCCTCTCCTGCCTTCCGCCCCCAGGTGACAGCCTCCAGTCTCCTGACCTCTCCCTGTCAACCGGCCACCGTCAGGGTGAGCTTTGGAAGCCACAGATCTTCGATTCTTTGCAGAAAACCCCTCAAAGACGCCTGCTGCCGGGTGGAGTGGTGCCCACCGTAGTCCCAGTAACTAGGGGGAGGCTGAGGCAGGAGGATCGCAAGGTGGAGGCCAGCCTCAGCAACTAGGAGAGGCCCTGAGCAACTCGGCGAGACCCTGTCTCTAAATAAAATAGAAAAAGGGCTGGGGAGGGGGCTCAGTGGTCAAGGGCCCCTGGGTTCAATCCCTGCTACCCAAAATAATAATAATGATAATAATTCAAAACAAGGACAGACACATAAACCACTGGTCTAGAACTGAGTGTCCAGAAAGAGGCCCTCCCACTGACGGTCAGCCGGTCTCCAACAAGAACGCCAAAACAAATCAAAGGTGGGAAAATAAGTTTTTCTCCATGAATAACACTGGACAGAAAAGATGTCGGCACGCTAAGGAAGGACGCTGACCCCGCGGCCTCAGACCACCCTCGGGGACTCCGGATGATCTGAGGCCCGGGAAGAGCTGGCGCTGTAGACCCTGAGAAGAAGACGGAGGCCTCCCCGCCAGGGCCAGGCGAAAGCAACGTGATAGAGCAATAAGCTGGACTTCTTCAAATCACAAAAGCACACTAAAAATGCACTTCTTCAAAATTCAAAGCAGACAATGAAACACCTTCCAGCCACAGAGAAAGAACGGCAGGCACCTGTCACCCCAGCGCCTGTCACCCCAGCGCGGAGGCTGAGGCCGGAGGATCGCAACACCACGCCCAGCTGTTTTTTTTGTTTTATTTTTAGGTAAAGAGTTTCAAACTTGAAAATGGTGACGGTTATATAACTCTGTAAATATATTTAAAACCTAGTGAACAGACACTTTCAGTGAGCCAAATGTGTGGCATGTGAATTCTCTGTCAAAAAAGCTATTGTAAAAAGTTTTTTGAGTGTGATTTGGTTACCATACAAAGGAACGTTCTTTTATAAATGAACATCACCGCTGAGCGCCTGTCATCCCAGCACTTGGGAGGCTGAGGCAGGAGGATCACGAGTTCAAAGCCAGCCTCAGCAATGGCGAGGCACTTAGCCACTCAGTGAGACCCTGTCTCTAAAATAAAAATACAAAAAAGGGCTGGGGATGTGGCCCAGTGGTCGAGTGCCCCTGAGTTCAGTCCCCAGTACCAAAAAATAAATAAATAAAAAATAAATAAATGAATATCACCACAAAAGTCCACATTGTTCAGAAAAATCGCATCTGACGTAGTTAGTACTAAATTAGAAAACTATGGAACAATCAAAATGTATTATTCCTCCAAAAGACATTCATCACATGTGTGGACACGCTTGTATTCTGGGACACTCTGGAGGGTAAGGCCATTCGCTATCAGACATTTAAACACTCACACTTATTGGAAAAATGAGATCTCTAATGGCCTGAGTCACTTCAGACAGGATTTTGCATCCAGATTCTCCAAAAAATGCTTGTATTGTTTCAGGGGAGGTGGGGACAGGACTGAGCCCAGAGAGCTTAGCCACTGAGCAACATTCCCAGCCCTTTCTAAATTTTCTTGTGGGACGTCTCCCTATGCTGCTGAGGCTGGCCTCCAACCTGCAATCCTCCTGCCTCGGCCTCCCGAGTTGCTGTGCCACCGCATGCCCAATGATGCTCTCGACTTCTAGAGCTATGTGAATCTTGGCATCATGGCGAGGGTATGGTATATCTGTATTTCTTTCCATGTCCAGGTACAAATACAGCCACTGTCGCTGACTTATCCAGAAAACCTTACGATGCAACTGGAAATCTCAGAAGTGTCCCTGGGAAGCGTCAGTTTAAAAATATGGAGGAGTTTCATGTAGCCAAGTCTGTAAGAGAGAAGGAGAGGAACGATGTGCCCCTCACTCTAACCAGAATCAGGACAGTGATCAATGATGACCACATTCCAAAGATCGATGACAACACAGGAAACACGAATCCAAAGCAAAACAAAACGAGAGAACTGCGAGCGAGATCCTGGGAGGACGGACGCATCCAACCCAGGCTCTGAACACTGGCAGCAGACACGCGGTGGAGGGCTGGGCTCAGTGGGCAGCATCTGTCTGGCCTGCGTGAGGCCCTGGCCTGACCCGCAGCACTGCCCCCCAAAGAAAAGAAAAGAGAGTTTTGGAGATGAACGGGTGGTGACGGGCCCGCAACGTGAGTGCACTTAATACAGGGAATCGCACACCTAAAAAATGGCTAAAAGAGAAATTTTATGTTACAGACATCTACCACAATTCTTAGAAACTTAGGTGGCGCACGCCTGTCATCCCAGTGGCTCAGGAGGCTGAGGCAGGAGGATCACAAGTTAGAGGCCAACCTCAGCAACTTAGCGAGGCCCTGAGCAGCTCAGTGAGACCCAGTATCAAAATACAAAATAAACAGGGCTGGGACGGGGCTCAGTGGTCAAGCCCCCTGGGTTCACTCCCTGGCACCAAAAAGCAGAAGCAAAAAAAAGCCCATGAGAAAACGCAGAAGAGGCTGTTGAGGACACTGGGGGTACTTGAGGCCAGACCAGCCACAAGCACCAGTCCTCTTGCCTTCAGCTCCTCCGTCTGTCTCTATCACCTCCCTGGGGACACTAAGCGAGCGCCCCGAGCTGCAGAGAGAAGCCCCGCCGCCGTCCGCACGCTGTTCCCACCGGGGCTGCGGCCTCCCCGCAGAGGCCAGGGTGTGGGCTGCCCCGCCCACAGGGAGGACGGAGCCGAGCCAGTCGCGAGCATGGGAGGCCCCGCAGCCTCGCCCGCAGGCGGGGGCAGTGGCACACCTGTCATCCCAGTGTCTCGGGAGGCTGAGGCAGGAGGATCGCAAGCTGGAGGCCGGCCTCAGCAACCCAGTGAGATGCTGCCTCAAAATCACAAAGTCCAGAAGGCTGGGGATGAAGCTCGGTGGCGCGCGCGCTCCTGGTCCAATCCCCCCTCCCCCCGCAAAAAAACCCAACAACAATTAGACAAATTTAAAAAACTAAAAATAAATCAAAAATAAAAAGAAGCGATGACAGCAAGGAGGTCCTGGTCGCCACGCCGACCCTGCAGGCCCTGCTTTCCCCCGGTGCTCAGGGCATTCCAGGAGGCTGAGACCCTGGCCTCGGCCGGGTGTGGCTGGCCGGCCTCGCCCGCAGGAGGCCTGGTTCCTTGTCCAGCACCAGAGGCCACCCGGGCGGACCCCTCCTCACAGGGCGCTGGGGGCCTGTGCCACCCGCCCTGGTCTGGAGCCTCCCCTGGACCTGGGGGGGAGGCCGGGGTGGAAGCAGGGAACCACGTCAGTGCCAGAGGCCACCGAGCGCGCAGGGGCTGGGGACGGGGACAATGGCAGCCCTCTCCCGGGGCTCCGTCCTTCCTCTGAGGCAGACGCTCACGCTGCCGGCACAGGCGTGGCCACGGGAGGCCCCGGCCAGGGAGCCACCTCACACCCACTCACGCCAGCTGAGTCCCTGTCACCTGCCAAAGGCCACCGTCACTCGGCCGCGCGTCCCAGGCCACGTCCCGACGTGCCCCCGAGGCAGCCCCGGCTGGGCCGCTCCTAAGGGAGGACCACGGGCAGCCACGGGGCCGCGGGCACAGGGAGGGCTCTCCGGGAGTGGCCGAGGCCCCCAGAGTCCTGGCGTGAAGCAGCTGGTCACCTCGAGGCCTCTGGGAGGAGACGCAGGGACGGCGCGGCCACCCCGAGCCCCGGCTTCCGTCATCCACTGACTTGCTCATTAGTGCCAGGCACTGAACCCAGGGCTGCACAGCCCCTGAGCCCCTCCCCAGCCCTTTTCATGTCTTATTTAGAGACAGGGCCTCGCTGAGGTGCTGAGGCTGGCCTCCAACTTGCGATCCTCCTGCCTCAGCCTCCGGGGCAGCTGGGATGACAGGCGTGGCCGCCGCACCTGGCCATCTTCCTTTTTTTTTTTTTAATATTTATTTTTTTGCTTTAGTTGTACACAATGCAATGCATCCATGTCCACGTGGTGCTGAGGAGCGAACCGGGCCGCGCACGTGCGAGGAGAGTGCCCTGCCGCCGAGCCCCAGCCCCAGCCCGGCCACCTGATTCTCAAAGACGGCGCTTTCCTGCCACGGCGGCGGGAGCCCTGCCTCCTGCAGCCCAGAGACAAACCCCAGGCCGCGGCAGTTCCCAGGGCCTCCACAGCCAGGGCCAGGCCTCCTCCCCCGCCTTAGAGGTGGGGGCGCGGCCAGCGCCCCCGGCCCTGCAGCCCGGCCACTGCTGCAGAGCTGGAACGTCCGCCACCGACACCAGGCCACGCCTCGAATCCCACCAGGTGGAGAGCAGGCGTGAGGCCCGGGCTCTGTGGAGGACGGGAGGACAGGGGTCACGGGAGGGCGCACGTCTGGGTCCCGGAAACACGGGCGCAGCCGCAGACCCGACCCCTTTTCTGTCTTTTAAGGTCCCCGAGCTGAGGGACAGAGCCAGCTTCACGTGTTCTGATCAGTTCAGTGAAGGATTTTTTTTTTCCCCCAAAAGAAAATGAAGTTCCGGGGCTGGGGTCATGGCTCAGCACCACGTGAACTTAAAGGCATTGTGAACAACTAAGGCAAATAGATAAGTATTAAAATAAAAAAAATGAAGTTCCCACCCAAGCTAGATGAGTGAAAAAATTTTGATTTTTTAAAAAGATCATGAAGCAGCTGAGGGCCTGGGGTCTCTCCCATACCATGCATGATGCACAGAACAGATCAAGATGACTTTTTAGCCGGGTGCGGCGGCACATGCCTATGATCCCAGCAACTGGGGAGGCTGAGGCAGGAGGAGTTCAAAGCCAGCCTCAGCAGAAGCGAGGCCCTGAGCAACTCCTGAGACCCTGTCTCTAAATAAAACACAAAATAGGGCTGGGGTGTGGCTCAGTGGTTGAGTGCCCCTGGGTTCAATCCCTGGTACCCACAAAAATAAAGTTAATAATTTTTTGAATGCAATTATTCTCTCTTGTGTGCTTTGGTGGTTAAAATACAGCAAAGTCGGTGATTCCTCTCCAACATGAATCTCCAACAATGGGATTTTATCTACTTCCAAAAAGTACGGATCTTGGGGAAAGGCTTCTCTCTGCCCTGATAAGACAGTAATCTCCCAGCCTGCTGACTCAAACGTACCTGCATATTAATTGCTGCAGACCCCCAAATCCCTGCTGAACCGGCTGAATCGTGGGCCAAGTTCAATAATCTAGCTACTCCCACTCAATGCCGCACCAAGATAACTTTGCATGTTTAATTTAAAAGTACTGATCGCCTTCACATGAAATGCTAACGCAAGCCCGTCTGCCCCGGCGCGCCGGGAGGGTCTTGACGGACAGGCTCTAAGTTAGAGGCTGAGTCTCAGCGGCCTTCGGACAGGGAGGACGCGGCTGCCTTTCTCCTCCAGACGAGAGCCGCTCCCCAGGTCAGCTTCTAGAACCTGCCCTGGAGGCCACCTCCCTGCCGCAGAGGCAGGAGGTGCAGCCGGACCCTCCGGCGGGCCCAGCCGCCCTCCGCAGTGTCAGGGCCGCGCCGTTCTCAAAAGTGACCCAAGGCGGGTTTTTCCCCTTTCTCTCTTGCAACTGTGCTCCGCGTTTGACCCCTGGAATTTATTTGAAGTACTTCTGCAAACAGCTTCCTCCCCGCGCCCCTCCCGCGGCTCGCGGCTCACGTTTCTGGCTCACAGAGCGGGTTCTGTCCACCCGGGAGGGTCCCCAGGAAGGTCCCCAGCGCGGGACGGAGAGGCTGCGTCGGGAAAGTCGCAGCCAGAGACAGGCCTGCCCGGCCAGGGCGCGCTTTTCTTGTCCTGGGACGCCTCCGGGGTGGGGGACGTGAAGCCAAGTCTCTCCCAAGACCCCGCTAGGGCCACGGTCCATGGCCTGGGGTGGGATGCGAAGTCCCAGATTTTCTTTTTTTGAGATCCGTTTCTTAGTTCTAGGTGGACACAACACCCTGGTTTCATTTTTACATGGTGCTGAGGCTCGAACCCGTGCCTCACGCGGGCCACCGAGCCAGCCCCGGCCCCGGCCCCGCAGTCCCCAGCAAAGCTCCCGCAGCTGGCCCCACGGTGGCCGCGGCCACCGCTGTGCCGTCAGAGCCGGGCGCTGGGCAGGGCCAGGCGGCACCCCCAAGCTGCAGCTCCCTCGGGGGACACGGGCCGGTCCCCAGAGTCCAGGGAGGGACCCAGCGTCACTGGGACGGGTCTCGGGAGTCACGAATGTCCCACGGGAAGACCCAACGTGGGTTTTTTAAATGGCCACAGAAGCTGCGTCCAGCCGAGCAGCGGAAGGCCACGAGCGCTGCGGCGGCCCCAGAGCCCCCGGGTGGGCGCAGGAGCCGGCTTTGAGCCCACCCGGTCTGGACACGTCCACAGCAGGAGCTGCGGGTGCCGGTGCCACCGCGACTCCGAGGAGGACGGCTGGCCCGGCCCCGAGTCCCGGGACTGACCGGAGCGACTTCTGGTTTCACTTTCTGGGCTCGGATTCTCAAGGGACAAGGGGACCCCGGCGGCCCGCTTCATGGGGAAAGACGAGGGTTCTGCAGTTCAGACCCCGAGACGCGGCGCCGAGGCAGCTCAGAGGACGGGCGGACACAGCCCTCACGAGGTCACCCGGCCACCTGAGGGGACGGGACCCTGGCCTGGCCCGTGCCTCTGCGACGGGCTGTCACAGCGGGTCCCCACGCGAGGGACGCAGCCGACCCGGAGTCCCAAGTCACCTTCAGGTTCAAGGTCGGGTCAACCAGCCCGCGGAGGCCGGCCTCGCCTGCCCGGCCGGCTGCGGCTCCTCCAGCCGCTCTGAACGGCCCCGGCCCGGCCCCCCCGTCTCCTGCCCGCTCCTTTCATCTCTGCAAATCAATTTTCCTGTTTAATTAAGAAACAGCAGTAAAACAGCGTCCGGGGCTCCCCAGGACCACCCGGCAGCACCGGGCTCCGACACGGGGCTCACCGGCCTCTGGGGCCGGCACGTCCGGCCCTGCTGGGGCCCGGAGCTTCCAAAGTCCAGAGACGCGCCACCCGGGGACGCAGGGAGTCGGGGGGCCTCCTAAACCCCACGACCGTCCCCGGCCTCAGGACGCGGGAACCCGGAGGACCCATCGTCCATGGGCGGGGCCCAGGGTGCGGCCCGGGTTCGACCCCTGCCCGGCACCACAAAAAAATGAAGAAAGGAAACAAAGGTGTTGTGTCCGAGTACGACTAAAAATGTGTATTTATTTAAAAGAAAAAAAAAGGCATTGTGTCCATCTGCAACTAAAATAATTTTGTTCTTAGATGCACACGCACGCAGACGTCTGGGGTGTTTGGAGGTGCACAGGCCCCGGAGATCGGAGGTGAGTCGGGGGCCGCTCCCCATTCAGCGGCAGCAGGCACCGAAGGCTGGGGGACCAGAGTCCTGTGTCTCTTTTTCCTAGACGTCCCTCTCTTCTCCCGGGACTTGGGCACAGGCCTGGCTCAGCCTGTTTGGACATTGAACTGTTAAGGGCTTGTTTGGACCTGGGTTTTTTTTTTTAAACAAAACAAAACAAAACAAACGAGTCGACAAAAGGGAGATTTCCAACATTCGGTCCTACACATTCACGTGGAAGCCTCTGACGTTTCTAAGGTCCTGAGCCAGCTCCAGGACGCTGTTCAGAGGACAGGAAAAAACCAGAAACTGCCGCTCCAGGGAGCCCCGCCGGTGCTGGCCAGAGGGACGGGCCCTCGCAGGCAGCGATGCTCGCTGAGAGCTGACCGTGAACCAGCCTCGTCTGCCTTTCCGTGGCCAAGGCGGCTCCTTCTCTCCTGCAGGCCGGGAAGTCTGAGGCCCCGAGACTGAAGCGACGGCCCCAAGCCCGCAGCTGGCCGCGGCGGCGGGGCCCAGTCCAGTGTCGCTGACCCCAGCCCGCGGCCCCCTCACCTGGGCGGCCTCTTCTCTTCTGGGCCGTTGGCTGGGAGTTTGTTTTTTCTTCAACATGAATGCGTAAGTCATCTCGAGAACGGTTCAGCTCCTTCCTCGTGGACTTTGGACATTCAGCCGCGACCGACGCGCGGCAGCCTCAGACCAGGACAACCCACCAGCCAGCGCTCCCAGGCCCAGCTTCCTGCTAGACAGGACACACTGGACGCAGCCGTCCACGGTGGCCGTCCTCTTCTGACTGCAGCTGCCCTCCGGACTCTAGGGCCACATCAACAAGCCGAGCTCTTACCCGCTGACCACTTCGGGGGGCCGGTGTGGTCTCCCCAGGGGAGCACACCAATTTTAAAAGCAGAGAGGAAATCGCGTGTTGATGTGGTATCACACACTATCTATCCAGCACACCTCCCCAACCAAGACCAGGAAGGTGACACTCCTAACAACTGATTTATATATATTTGAACAGTCTGGTAAGAGTTAAAAAAATTAGCTGGGCGCAGTGTTGCACGCCTGTCATCCCAGTGACTCGGGAGGCTGAGGCAGGAGGAGAGCAAGTTGGAGGCCAGCCTCAGCAACTGAGCGAGACCCGGTCTCTAAATAAAATATAAAAAGAGCTGGGGATGTGGCTCGGTGGCCAAGCACCCCGGGCTCATTTCCCAGTACCAAAAGAAAAAAAAAAGGGAATCACAAAATCAAGCTGTGCTTACTCGCGAGCACAATGGCCACCGGCACTATCTCCTGAGAACTTCGCAGGCTCCACACACTGAGATGAGCCACGCTGACGGCTCATCTCACCTGGTTCTCACAGAAACACTGCGCGGTCATCCTACCCATTTCATTCATTCATTCATTCATTCATTTATTAATATTTATTTATTTGCTCTGGTTGTACACGATGCAATGCATTTATGTCTACGTGGTGCTGAGGATGACCCGGGCCGCGCACGTGCGAGGCGGGCGCTCTGCCGCTGAGCCCCGGCCCCAGCCCCGGCCCCGGCCCCAGCCCCAGCCCCAGCCCCGGCCCCCCACCCATTCTAAAGAAGAGGGAACTGAGCCCCAGAGCAGCGCCTCTCCCAGGCTGCCCACGGGTGGGGTCGGGTCCAGGGTGCGCGGGCGGGGCTCCTGACAGGCCCAGCCACAGGTGGGGGAGCCGGGCCGAGGCCCAACCAGGGACTGGCGTGAACCCACCGGCCCCTCCCCAAGAGAGGCCCGGCAGCCTCCCCGCACTGAGTTCCCGGAAGCAGGGCCTCGCCTCTCTCACGGGGCTTTCCGAAGACCACCGTGTCGGGCTGGCACCGCTCAGGGACCTGGGACTCATTAAATGGCCAAGGGACGCTGAGTCTCACCAGCCCCCACAGAGCCCGTCCCCAGCGCCCACCTGCCCCTACGTGACCTGGACGCCAGGCCAGCACGACCCCGAGTAAGGGCACGCGTTCCACCCACGCCCGGCCTCCCCACTCCTCGCTCACTCCGAGGTCGCCCCGTCCCCACCCACTGCCCTGCACACAGTGGGACTGCCAGAGCCCACTCCAAGAACGACCCCCGGCCGGGCGCGGTGGCGCACACCTGTCACCCCGCAGCTCGGGAGGCTGAGGCAGGAGGACCACAAGTTGGAGGCCAGCCTCAGCAACTTAGCAAGGGGCTGTGCAATTTAGTGACACCTTGTCTCGAGACAGGGCTGGGGGTGTGGCTCAGCGGCTAAGCACCCCCGGGTTCAATCCCCGGCACCCAAAAGAAGAAGAAGAAAAGGAGCGTCCCACGACCCGGCCACAGGAGCAGCACCGGCACCTCCGCGTAAAGCCACCGACACGCGGAGGAGGGGCGGCCCCAGCACCAGACACTGACCAGAGCCAGGGCTCCAGGCCCCGGACCAAGGAGAGGGAGAGGAGGGGGAGGAGGGGAGGAGAAAAGAGGGAAAGCAGGAGGGGACCAGGCCGGGACTTGAATGGCCAAGGAAAACAATGGAGCTATTTTTTCCCTCCTCTTCGCTGCCTCACCAAAAAAAAAAAGAAAAATTCAAGAATTTCCTCTCCTTCTGTGAGACGCAGCTCTTGCATGATTTTCATGCTTTCCTGCCGTCTGCAATGCTGAGGGAAGGGGACATGGGACGGACCGTCCCAAGGACCTCAGGAGTGGAAAGAGCCCAGTGAGTGACCCTGTGCCCTCGGTGGCAGCGGAGTCTGCCTGCACGCGCCTGGCATCGTCCAGACACCGGAGCGACGCCCCCTGGACCCCGGCTGCTTCTGCTCACCCCACCAGCAAACCCAGACTTCTTCCAGAACCTCTCCTCCCTTTTTGAAACACTGAGGTTCAGAACAGAAACGTCCCTGTTGTCACGCCAGGAGAAGAACCACGATTCACCAGGTGCCCAGGGAGGCTGAGGCAGGAGGATCGCAAGTTGGAGGCCAGCCTCAGCCTCAGCGAGGGCTGAGCAACTCAGTGAGACCCTGCCTCTAAATAAGGTACAAAACAGGGCTGGGGTGTGGCCCAGCGGCCTAGGGCCCCTGAGTTCAATCCCCAGTACCAAAAAAACAGAACCACAATTCCATTTTGAACCTGCCCAGGCCTACTGCACTGCGATTCCTTGGCTCTCTGGAAGGTTCCAGAAGCAGATGCTGAAACCGCCTCTGCGTTTCCCAGAGGCAGGAACGCACCAGGCGGGACCAGCAAAGCTGGGGGCGGGGTGGGCCGGGACGCAGGACAAAAGGCAGACAGGCGTGGAAGGACCGGCCGCGAGCTCCAGGGCAGGGCTGGTGAGGCCGCGGGCAGCCCGGGCTCCCGCTCGGGTCCCCGCTGCCCCGTCCACCACCCCTCGGGCCCCACCCTCGGGCCCTGCGGGGCTCAGGCCCCCTCCGAGCCTCGACGGCAGAGAGCAGGCAGGACCCGAGCCAGAGCCGGGGACGCTGCTCAGAGCCAGCGTCCCGCCTGGAGGTGGCAGGCCCAGGCCCAGGACCTTCCTAGGGCGGCGTGTGGCCGGTCCCCAGGAGCCCCTGCCTCGCCGCACGTGGGGCAGCGCAGCCGGGCCAGGGCCACGGCCGCCCCCTGTCCTCCGCCCTCGGGGACTCCTGGCGTCCCTCCGTCCCCCTCCCCTGTGGCGCGGCGACTGCGGATCATCAGAGCCGGGGACGGGGACGCCCTCAGCTCCGATCGTCCCTGGAGCAGCCGCAGGCTCTGCTGGAACTTTCCAGAAGGGCCGGGGAGGCGCCGTTTGCGGGCAGCGTCGACCGTGGAGAGTCCTTGAAGGGGCTGCTCTAGAGCGCGGCACCCTCTCAGCGTGACAGAGGGCACCGGGGACGCTGGCCCACAGAACGCGCCTCCTGGCCACCGTCCTCTGTCCAGAGCCTCGCTCAGGGTTGCGCCATCGTGAGCCGCGGTGACCCGGCGCCCAGGAGGCCCTGCAGAGTCTGCCTGCGCATGCCACCACAGAGCGTCCCTGTCCCCGCCGGAGCCACCTCAGGAGGAAGGGGACGCGGCTGCTTTGGAAACGGAGGGTCCCCGTGTCCCTCAGAAGTCACGTCCCGGAGCGCCGGCGCGGCCTCCCTCGTGAGCCGCAGACCCGCTGCGCCCGCCGCGCCTCCTGACACCCAGGACAGGAGCTGCAGGGGACCGTGGGGGCCACCAGGGCTGGCGGCTCAGAGCTGTACCTAAGGCCACACGCACCGATGTGGCCCACAGCCTCGGTGGCATCTGCCTGGGAGACGCTGCCTTTGGAAGGTCCGTGCTGCGGTTCAGGAGGTTGGAGGGGGCGTCTGGCCTCCTGCAGGGACCGGGTCACGGGATCCAGGTGACAGCCTCGCACCTCCCGCCCCATCTCACTGTGCTTTGCTGTGACACTCAGAGGAGCCAGGCCGCGCGTCAAGTCAATGAGCAATCCAGAAAGAAATGGTTTGCCTGCAGTCAAAAACCACGTCTAAGCCGGGCGCGGTGGCACATGCCTGTAATCCCAGCACTCGGGAGGCTGAGGCAGGAGGATCACAAGTTAGAGGCCAACCTCAGCAGAAGCGAGGCCCTAAGCAACCCAGTGAGACCCTGTCTCTAAATAAAATATAAATGCTGGGCGTGGTGGCGCACCATGTCATCCCAGCACTCGGGAGGCTGAGGCAGGAGGATCACGAGTTCAAAGCCAGCCTCAGCAATGACGAGGCACTTAGCCACTCAGTGAGACCCTGTCTCTAATAAAACACACAAAAAACGGCTGGGGATGTGGCCCAGTGGTCGAGTGCCCCTGGGTTCAATCCCAGGTACCAAAAGAAAAAAAGCATCCAGAGAAAAACCATGGAATACCCGAAAATAGGAAGTGCACCCTGACAGGGCAGGTGGCCTATTTCAGATAGAGTGGTGACTCAGGGAGGCGGGGGTCACCTTTTTCTTCCTCCTGGCCATTCTTTGTTTGGTTGATGTCACCAACTTGCAGAAAAAGAAGGCTGAGTGCAGAGGGCGGCGGCTGAAGGCCACAGCCTCAGAGGCTTTACGAGTGGCGGCCTCCGCGCTGCCGACGGGGCGCAGACACAGCACGGCTGGCCCTCCTGCTTCAGAACCCGGATCCTTCCATCTGGATTTTAATTAGAAAGCCCTTGCTTGGCTTCTGTGATACTTCCTAACCTCTGCCATTTAGGTACAAGCCTGCAAAGCGTAGTTTCCCTGATTAAAAAAAAAAAAAAAAAAAAATGAAGCAGCGATGTTGGAAGAAACAATATTTTCTTTTTCAAGGAAAAAAAAAAAAGGTAGCCGGGCAGCGGCTCTCCGGCAAGGCCAGGGGCTTACAGGCACGGGAGCAGCCCGCACCCCGCCTGCAGCTTATTTTGTCTTGAGCAAGTCCCGGGTCACTGTGACTGCGCTGACCTGGGGGACGGGGACGCCAAGTCCAAGTCCGTGAGCAAACACTGCCCCCTGCTGCTCCAGGCCCGCAGCGGCCCGCGGCCTGCAGAGGCCCAGCTGGGTCTCTGGGAGAGGAGCCAGGTCTGCCAGGAGCCCAGGCCGCCTGGCGGGCGGGCGGGCGGCAGGAGGAGGAGGGCGGCCCAGCTGGAGAGTCGCCCGCCCCACCTTTCCTGAGAACATCCAGTGCTCGAAAAGAGACTTCACTGGCTGTCACTGGCTGACGGCTACTTTTAAAAAACTTTGGAGCCGGGCGCGGTGGCGCACGCCTGTAATCCCAGCACTTGGGAGGCTGAGGCAGGAGGATCACGAGTTCAAAGCCAGCCTCAGCAATGGCGAGGCACTCAGCCACTCAGTGAGACCCTGTCTCTAATAAAATACAAAAAAGGGCTGGGGATGTGGCCCAGTGGTCGAGTGCCCCTGAGTTCAATCCCTGGTACCACAAAAAAAAAAAAAAAACAACTTTGGGAAATGCTCAGTGGACCTGTGGTCACGAGGAAATGCTGCCATTTTTTTAAGGCCGGGGAGTCTCTGCCTGGAGAGTTTCTATTTGATTCTGGAGAGGGGGTAACGGGGGCTGGGGTGCTGACACTCCCCTCCAGTCTGTGGACAGGCAGGGTCTGTCCCCACAAAACCAAGTGCGCATCTCAACAGCCTTAAAGTTTGGGTGCGGTGGCACACGCCTATATTCCCAGAGGCCCAGGAGGCTGAGGCAGGAGGATATGAGTTGGAGGCCAGCCTCAGCAACTTAGGAGGCCCTAAGCAACTCAGTGAGACCCTGTCTCTAAATAAAACACAAAATAGGGCTGGGGGTGTGGCTCAGTGGCTGAGTGCCCCTGGGTTCAATCCCCAGCACCAAAAAACAGAAAAGGCAAAACTCGAGCCCTCCCCACCCCTCATTACCTTGAACCCAGACACAGGGCAGGAGGGGCGAGGGGCAGGAGGGCGCCGGGCAGGAGGGGGAGGGCAGGAGGGCCTGAGGGGCAGGAGGGGGAGGGCAGGAGGGGGGGAGGGCAGGGCAGGAGGGCCTGAGGGGCAGGAGGGGGAGGGCAGGAGGGGGGGAGGGCAGGAGGGCCTGAGGGGCAGGAGGGGGAGGGCAGGAGGGGGAGGGCAGGAGGGCCTGAGGGGCAGGAGGGGGAGGGCAGGGGCAGGGGGAGGACAGGAGGTGGGGCGGGCAAGGAGGAGGGGGGGCGGGGTGGGGCGGGCAGGGGGAGGGCAGGAGGGAGGGGCGGGGCAGGAGAGCGGGCAGGAGGGCGTGGCAGGTGGGCGGGGCAGTAGGTGGGCGTGGCAGGAGGGCGTGGCAGGTGGGCGGGGCAGGAGGTGGGCGGGGCGTGGCGGGGCCCACTGAGGGAGCTCTCGCACCACCCTGGGCAGGGAAAAAGCACTGACCAGAAATCAAAGGTGGGGCAGGGGCTCGCCTGGCGCTTGCGTGGCCCTGGGTTCGAGCCTCAGCACTGCATAAAAATAAACAAATGACATAAAGGCGTTGTGTCCATCTGCAACTGAAAAACACATATTTTTAAATCGACGGAGCCGGCTGCAGGACGCTCCGCTGGTTGCCAGCTCCGGGCGCGGCGCCTCCGGGGCGGGCTCCTGCGCAGGGCCTGGCGGCCAGCAGGCCCGGTGACGCCCGGCCACACCGCGGACCAGGGAACGCGCCACCCCACTGCCCCCCAGCCCGCCCCGCCAGGGGAGGAGGGGACAGGGCCCCAGACACAGCCGGACCAAGCGCGCTGCACCCGTCCTGGGGGCTGGTCTGTCTTCCTCCCTCTTTCTTTTTTAAATTGTTTTGAATTTTTGTACAGGAGATTGAACTCAGGGGCACTCAGCCACGGAGCCCCGGCCCCGGCCCAGTTGCTCAGGGCCTCTCTAAGTTGCTGAGGCCGGCCTCCAACTTGTGATCCTCCTGCCTCAGCCTCCCGAGCCACTGGGATGACTGCCCTGCCTGTCTTGTCCCTCTTCGGGTCCTCAGATGAGAACACAATGTGTCACTGCTTCCCGCCAGCAAGACCAGGCTGACGGAGAGACCAGATGCACACAGTTCTCCAAAGATCTCTCCACTGCCCAGCACCAGGTCTCCACGCAGAAGCTGGCTCTGCTGCCTCGCACCTGTGCTGGGACGTGCTGAGCCTGCCCCAGGGCCTTTGCATGCTCGCTCCTGGGTCTGGAGCAGCCCACCCCCACCCTGCAGTGGCGGGCTGCCTCCCTCCCTCCTGCTGGGGCTTGTCACAAGTCACACTTCCACACATTCTTGCTCACATCTGTGCCCCCGCCTCCCCGCCTCCCCGCCAGAGGCCAGTCACATGAAAGCAGGGGCCGCTTCTGCCTGGCGGCCACGGGCCACCCGCCCCGGCTGCAGCAGGTCGCTCAGAGTTTGCTGGATGCGTGAGGTGGCCTGCAGTCCCTTCTACATCACCCAGGCTTGTGCCAGGCAGACGGCACAAGGCCACCAGCCAAAGCTTTATGACACTAAGAGTCCTGGGAGATGCCAGGCAGGGTGGTGCGCACCCACAATCCCAGGAGCTCGGGAGGCCGAGGCAGGAGGATCGCAAGGTGGAGGCCAGCCTCAGCAACTCAGCGAGACCCTGTCTCTAAATAAAACAAAAAGGGGCTGGGGACGTGGCTCAGTGGTCGGGTGCCCCTGGGTTCAATCCCCAGTACCAAAGAAAAAAAGAAAGAAAAAATCCTCGTCCTGTCTCGGAATCAGGTCTGAATTAATCCCCTTCCTCCAAAGCACTGCGGCAGCAAAGTGGAAACAGACCCCGGAGCCGGTGCCCCGAGAGCCCCAGGGGGTGGCGGGACCAGGCCGCCCCTGGCTCGACAGAAGCCCGGAGGTGAAGGGTTCACGGAGGCAGGGGATCACCAAAGTACAAGTTTGTTCAAATTTCCTGCGGCAGGTTTAGACAAGCAGGTCAGGCTGAAGCCACGGCCGCAGGCCTGGAACAGGGGCCAGGGGGACAAGGGGGACAGGAGGATGGGGGAAGGGGGGGAGGGGGGCTGGGGGAAGGGGGCAGGGGGACAGGGAAACAAGGGGACGGGGGTCAGGGGACATGGGGGCCAGGGGGCTGGGGAGCAGGGGCGGGGGGGCTGGGTCCCGGCCTTCACAGTGGCCTTGGGAGGGTGGCCCCAGCTGGCTGGGGATGGCCAGGGACAGCGGGTGGCCTGGCTGTGCGGTGGGCTGGGCCCAGGTGGCAGGCCTCCACGTGAGGCTGACCCCGTGTGGCCATGACCCCCGCACAAGTGACCCCCGCACAAGGCCGCGTCTGCTGAGGCGGCGGCCTGGCGCGCAGGGCCTGAAGGACACAGGCTCGCGTTACCAGGCAGCAGGTGGTCCTGGGCAGCCGGGGAGGGGACTCGTCATCCCTGCGTCACGCAGGCCAGCGAGGTCGGGGCTCCCAAGTGGCTGCGGGTCAAGGCCGTCCTGGGCCCCCGGGGGTCGCTAAGTGAGGACAGCCCCGCCCTCAAGGAATCAGGGCCAGCGAGAACGTCACCGGGAGCCGGGAAAGACTAGGACGGGAGAAAAGGAGAGCTGGGGACGTGCGGAGGAGGGGCGAGGGCCTCATGGAGGGCACCCCATGAAGCCTGGGGGTCAGAAAATCTGGCCTCCCAGGAAGCTGCAGATCCAGCCTGGCACGGTGGCCCACGCCTGTCATCCCAGCGGCTCTGGAGGCTGAGGCAGGAGGATCGCAAGGTGGAGGCCAGCCTCCACAACTTAGTGAGGCCCTGAGCGACACAGTGCTGAGGATGGGGCTCAGGGGTCGAGTGCTCCTGAGTTCAATACCTGGTACCAAAAGAAAAGAAAAGAAAAAGAGAGCTCTTGGCCCACAACCCAGGCAAGGCAGGTTCCCCAGGCCAAGCCGGGCAATGCTAACGAGCTTCAAGCACTAATTTTAAAAAGAAAAAATGTCAGGTTTATCTTTAGGTAGCACCTGTGCATGCCACCAAATAAATACCCTCGGGAAGTAGGTGAGAGACAAAGGGACTCATCTCAGCGCTCCTGAGGCCCCAACACAAGAGCAGCCGGGAAGCAGCTCTCCCCGCAGCCCGGCTGGCGTCTCTTCTGCCGAGAGGGGGACCCCGCTCGCGAGCCCCCCCCTGCCCGCCCAACCCAAGCCACTTCAAAGTGGCAGGAGCCCTAATCGCTCAGCACAAGAAAATAAAAGACCTAATTAACAAAAAACAAAAGTCAGATAATGCAGGGGAGAAGGAAGCAGAAATCTCTATTTGCAACAGTTTGATTTCCCGTGCATGCATAAACTGCTCCTCGCAAGTGACAGCTTCCTCCCACTGCGGGTGCGGCTCAGGCTGGGCAAGGCCACAGTCTCTGGAGTCGGAAGTTGAGATAAAGCTGGGCGCGGTGGCGCACGCCCGTCAGCCCAACAGCTCAGGAGGCTGAGGCAGGAGGATGGCAAGGTGGAGGCCAGCCTCAGCAACCTAGTGAGGCGCTAAGCAACTCAGGGAGACCCTGTCTCTAAGTGAAATATAAACAGGGCTGGGGTGTGGCTCGGTGGCTAAGCACCCCTGGGTTCCATCCCAGGTACCACAAGGTACCTGGAGAGGCCCGGGGTCTTCGGGGCCCCCTGAATACCCCAGCTAGGACCCCGCCACCTCCTGCAGACATCAGAATCCTCCAGGCCACGAGGAGCACAGCAGGAGGGTGGCCCAGGGAGTCTGGGGCTGGCTCAGGGGCGCTCCGCAGAGCCTGCCCAGACCTCACCGGGCCGCGTGAGAGACTGCGGGAGGCCCAGGAGACGCGGGCGGCGGGCGGCGAGGTGCGGGGGAGTCTAAAAGCGATCAGTTCTGAGCGGCCACAGCTTTGCCCCACGCCGGGCCAGAGGTTCCTGACTTTGATCGTGACCTTCCAGCAAAACACCGGCCTCCAAAGGCAGAGTCTCCGCGTGACCCCATCCCGGCAGGGCTGCGGGCGCTCGCTGACGGGACGTTGATCTGTCCGTTCTGAGGGCGAGGCCCGGCAGGAAAAGAGGCCGCGGCAGGGTGGAACGCGACCACGGCCGCCATTTCTCTTCCCTGCGGCCTCCTGGCCAAAGATCCTGCGTTAATTGAAGTTCGAGGCTGCGCCTGTGATGTTGGGGACTCCCGCGCTGTCACCCGGGCCAAGGCAGAGTCACCCGCTGTCCAGAGCCCAGGCGGAGTCTCCTGGGGAGGCCGGAGGGCAGCGGGAGGGGCCAGAAGGAGCCAGGACGGACCTGGAGAGGCAGCCCCACCGCAGGAGGCCTCCCCGGGACGGGCGAGGCTCGGGAGCAAGGGACCCCAGTGCCAGCCCCAGGACGCGGGATGGCAGAGGACGTCGCAGAAGCGACGCCGGACAGAGAATGTTCTGGTTACGGAGGGGCCTTTTATCCTTCCTGTACCAGGGGTCGGGGCCGGGGGCCCTCGACCACCGAGCCCCACCCCAGCCCTTTTTGGATTTTATTTAGAGACAGGGTCTCGCTGAGTTGCTGAGGCTGGCCTCCAACTTGTGATCCTCCTGCCTCAGCCTCCTGAGCTGCTGCGATGCCGTGGGTGCCCTTTAGTGAAGACACAACAAGCCTCTGTCAGTGGGCGTGCGCAGAGGGACGGGGACGCAGGGCGGGCAGTTCGGGAGCAAGACACTCAGATGAAGGAGCTTCCCCGTGACATGCCTTTGCGCGTGCCTCAGGGCCTCGGACCAGCACACATCAGCACAACGGAGCGCGTGTTCCCACAGCCCGAAGCAGGGAGGGGCGCATGCCTGCGACCCGAGACACGGAGGCCAAGGCAGGAGGACCGCAAGTGGGAGGCCAGCCTCGACGATTCAGTGAGGCCGTGTCTCCAAGTAAACAAGGGCTGGGGACGTGGCTCATGGGGAAGCACCGGCTCAGCCCAGCACCGGGGGAGAAGAAAGAGCGAGGGTGAAGCCGCGAGCGGCTCCTCTGTGCGCATCACAGCGGCCCCAAGTGCCGTGGCCACCGAGGCCTGTGCGTCCAGGCCCCCCGTGGGTCCCCTCTCCTGCACCGTGTGGCCTTCTGGGTGTGAGCACAGACGCCTCACACGTGGCATTAGACGGGGGGAGCGCACACGCGTGGGCGCACGCCACTCCCGAGTCCAGAGCAGCACCCCAGACCACACAGAGGACGAGGCGTCCCCTCCTGGGAAGCCTCCGCGGGGACAGAAGCTCTGGCCACGCTCACACCCAAGAGCGCGGGAAGTCACAGGAGCCGAGACAGAGCGCCGGGCGCGGGCGTGGGCACCTGCCACCCCAGCAGCTCGGGAGGCTGAGGCGGGAGGACCGCACACTGGAGGCCAGCCTCAGCACCTCAGCGAGACCCTGTCTGTAAATAAGATCTAAGAGGGCTGGGGGGCTCGGGGCTTACGCACCCCGGGGTTCGATCCCTGCTACCAAAAAACAAAAAGCAAAGCAGAGAAAGCAGAGCCCGGGGCGTGCCCGGGGTGCCCTCCGGCTGCCCAGACGAGCGCGCCCAGGCCCCGTGGCCTCCCTCCCGCGAGCGTGGCCCTCGCCCACCCCGTGCAGAGCAGGCCCAGGCCAGGCAGGAGCCGCCGCTTCCCCTGGGTGCAGGAGGGCGGCCGGTGACGCTGGTGACAGGAGAGTCCCCGCTCATTAACCACCCGGACAAAGGACCCGGCGACGCGGCGCCGTTCATCAGCCTCGCGGCCACCAGAGCACTATAAATTGCCACGCCACCAGGGCAGCATTTTTCAGGTCTCCTGTCTCCCCCGAGGGAGATTGAGGAGGCCCCGCCGGCCTCCCCGCCGGCCTCCCCGCCTCGCCCCGCGCCGCAGACACCCGCTGACTGCCGGGAGAGGCCGCCCGAGAGGCCGCGCTCCCGGGACCGAGGACCTGCCCCCGGCCAGCACGCGGGGCCGGGGGACGCCTCATCTTCCACCCCAGGGCCACAGCGGCTGGGCACGAATGCGACGTGGGTCCTGCCCTCCGTGAGCCAGTTATGAAACGGGGCTCGAGAGCCCCCCACCCCAGGCCGCTGGGACAGCTGAACAGGCCGGGGGGAGGGGTCCCAAGGAAAGCACTAGGTGACTGTTGTCACTCTGTCCCCACAGCGCGGCTCAGGACCTTCCCCTGTGGCCACATGGATCGAGGGAGGTGACACCCAGTTTTCAGCTGGGCGCGGTGGCACACACCTGTCATCCCAGCAACTCGGGAGGCTGAGGCAGGAGGATCGCAAGTTGGAGGCCAGCCTCAGAACTCAGCAAGGTCCTCAGCAACTCGGCGAGACCCTGTCTCTAAACAAATCTGAAACAGGGCTGGGGCTGGGGCTCAGTGGTTGAGCACCCCGGGTTCAATCCCGGGTACTGAGAGAGAGAGAGAGAGAGAGAGAGAGAGAGAAGTGAAAGGACAGACGTGCACACACAGAAAAGTCCCTCCCTACGGCCTCGTGCTCTGATCCAAGCACTCGCCAGATCTTTGAGGCACTGCAGTGTGGTCCCGAGCACGGGGACGGTGCTGACACCTTTCTGTCACCTGCAGAGCTCTGTGTGCGCTGGAGGGCGCAAGGGAATGGAAACGACTCACTCCTCGCAGGGTTTGCCCAGCAGCAATCAGAGCTGAACACGGCGGCACCCCCGTCACCCCAGCGGCTCAGGAGGCTGAGGCAGGAGGATCACCACTTGGAGGCCAGCTTCAGCAACTCAGTGAGGCCCTGACTCTAAATAAATATAAAAGGGTTGGGGACGTGGCTCAGGGCTTAAGCCCCCAGGTTCAATCCCGGCCACCTAGAAAAAAAAGAGGCCCAGTCAGTGCGGCACCATTACCTGCCGTGACGCAGGCCCACAGCTGAGTTCAAAGGTCACACAGCCTCTCCCGTGGCCGGCGCCGCCGACGCTTCCTGGCCTACAGTCAGGCCGTCGAACGTGGAAGACGGCGAGACATGTCACACGCCAGGCCTGGGACCGTCACAGCCCCGCGAGACGGAACACCACGGAGCCCGGGCGGTTTGCCTTGGGGTCTTGTGGTCCACTGGGAGCTCCAGCTCGCGGTCACTGCCCAGCACCTCGAGGGAGTGTCTACTGCACGCCACTCGCTCGGGACTGGTCCAGACCACCCCACACCACCGTGAAGTCAGGCTCATGGGCAGAATCGCGGTGAGTGCACGTCCTGCACGCCCTAGAAAAGGCTGGCCAAGGGCTGGACCCGGGGTGCTCGATCACTGGCCCCAGCCCCAGCCCTGGATGTATTTCGTTTAGAGACAGGGTCTCGACGAGTTGCTCAGGGTCTCGCTAAGTACCTGAGGCTGGCCTACACCTTGCGATCCTCCCGCCTCAGCCTCCCGAGTCACTGGGACGACGGGGCTGCGCTGGCACCTTGTCATGGTTTTGACCTGGCGTCCCTCCAACCTAGACCAGTTTCACGCCGGTGACCTGAATGCATCTGAACATCACGTGACAGACTTCAGGACAAGGGACCGAGGAGGCAGGCAGCGGACCTCGCCACCTGTTCACGCGAGGCAGCGACAAGAGCAGGCGGAGACCGGGCGGCAAGACGGAGGCTGACCCCGAGCTCCCCCGGCCACCGAGGCCACCACCTCCAGGGAGCCCTCCCAGCACAAGGGCGGCTCCTCCTGCCTCGGGCGGGTGTGGGGGACGGCAGGGGCCCTGGCCGAGCAGCCAGACAGGAAGGGGGTCTCGAGGGGGACCCGGGCCCTGCCCGGCCGGCTCTGCCCCCTCCTGGCCGAGGGGCCTGCCCCGCCTCTGCCCGGCCTCGCGGCCCACCTCCACCCGCGGACGGCCCGCCTGCTGTCCCGGACCTGCCCTGACAGGGACACCCGCAGCCCCGCGTGGGGAGCAGGCCAGGCCTCAGGTCACTGCGCCTGGGACCCAGGACGCCCCAGGACCGCGACACGCCCACCACCAGGCCGTCAGCCTCCGCCCAGGGCGTGCGCCCGTGTCCGCGCCCACGGAGTAGTTCTAGGAAGAGACCCGGAGGTGACAGCAGGTGACGAGGCACCAGGTCACAGCAGGTGACGAGGCACCAGGTCACAGCAGGTGACGAGGCACTCACACAGCGGGAGGCAGACTCCTCGCAGGTGCACACGCTTCAGAGCCCTGTCCATGGAGCCGAGTGTCCTTACATGGCCTTGAAACATGATCTACCAAGACAGATAAGTGGGCTGGGCTTGGTGGCCCTGCCTGTCATCCCAGCAGCTTGGGAGGCTGAGGCAGGAGGATCGCAAGTCAGAGGCCAACCTCAGCAACTCAGTGAGGCCCTGTCCATGAATAAAATATAGAAAAGGGCTGGGGATGGGGCTCGGGGGTTAAGCGCCCCTGGGTTCAATCCTTGATACCAAAAATAAAAATTAAAAAAAGGCACAGAGCGGTTTCCTGCGGAGTCCGGGGAGAGGCCCGCAGCTGAAGAAAGAGGGCGGTCCGGGCCTGGGCCTCCCCCTCCGCACACGAGCGGCCTCTGCGCTCTGTCTGCAGACGGCCAGTCAAAGCGGACCGGGGGCGCAGCAGCGTGAGGGGAAGGGTCTCGGCAGCGCCCGTCCCCGACTGCCGCGTCCGGCCTGAGGCCCAGCCATAGCCCCGGTCGTGGCCGGGCTCACCCCGCCGCAGCAACGAGTCCAGGCCAGAGACCTCTGCGGGGGCGCGGGGCAGCGTGGGCACAGCACTGGCCACAGCACACACACGGTCCCCCTTCAGAGACTGGCTCAGGAGCCGCAGGCACAGCGGGGTGGGGACTCGCAGAGGGTTGGGCTTGTTCTGCTCCACAGAACAAGGGCAGCACTGGGGAGGGACGGTGTCCTCTACCACGGAGCCCGGCCCCAGCCCCATCTCGGCATTCATTTATTTAGAAGTAGGTTCTCACCAAATTGCCCAACTTGCCATCCTCCTGCCTCAGCCTCCCTGGTCACTGGAATGACAGGCATGCAGCCCCCAGACCTTTAGAAAGAATGGGGAGCCGGGCGCGGTGGCGCACACCTGAAATCCCAGCACTGGGGAGGCTGAGGCAGGAGGATCGTGAGTTGGAGGCCAGCCTCAGCAGTGGCGAGGCCCTTAGCAACTCAGTGAGGCCCTGCCTCTAATAAAATACACACAAAAAGGGGCTGGGGACGTGGCCCAGGGGTCGAGTGCCCCTGAGTTCAATCCCCGGTACCAAAAAAAAGAGAAAAAAAGCAAGCGAGGAAGGGACTCACATGCGGAGAATGCTTGTGTTCCCACGGGACACCAAGAGACCAAAGGACAGGTGGGGGGACCTGGAACGTCTTTTTCTCGGTGGGGGATGGGACGGGGGAGGTGCTCAGCACGGGGCCACGTGCCCCGCTCGCTCGGTCTTTCTGTCCATGTCTTTTGGACACAGACTCTTGCCAAGTCGCTCAGGGCCTTTGCTCAGTGACGGAGGCTGGCCTCCACCTTGCGATCCTCCCGCCTCAGCCTCCGAGCGGCTGGGATGCCAGGCAGGGGCCACTTTCGGACGCAGGCCCTTCCTCAGCGGCGGCGTTTCCGTGCCTAAGGCAGCACGGGGTCGGCGGGTCCGGAGGCTGGGCCGCGAGTTCGAGTCCCCGCCCGCCCCGCTCGCTGCCCGCCCCTTGGCGCGCCCGCCCGCCCCGCTCGCCGCCCGCCCCTTGGCGCGCCCGCCCGCCCCACGCTCGCCGCCCGCCCCTTAGCGCGCCTGCCCCGCTCGCCGCCCGCCCCTTGCGCGCCCGCCCGCCCGCCCGCCGCCCGCCCCTTGGCGCGCCCGCCCGCCCCGCCCGCCCCACGCTCGCCGCCCGCCCCTTGGCGTGCCCGCCCGCCCCGCCCGCCCCCACGCTCGCCGCCCGCCCCTTGCGCGCCCGCCCGCCCCACGCTCGCCGCCCGCCCGCCCCGCTCGCCGCCCGCCGCCCGCCGCCCGCCGCCCGCCCGCCGCTCACCGCCGATGATGGTCCGGATGAGCGACGCGTGCCCCGGGCAGTCCACCAGCGTCACCTGCAGCGGCGGCGCGCCGGGCGCGGGCGGCGGCGCGGCGAAGCACGAGAAGCCCAGGTCGAGCGTGACGCCGCGCTCGCGGCTCTGCGGCGGCCGGTCGAAGGCGGCGGTGGAGGCCGTGGTGCTGAGCGCGCGCGCCAGCGCCGTCTTGCCGCAGTCGATGTGGCCCAGCACGCCCACGTTCACGTTCGCCCCGCCGCGCCGCCATGCCGCCGTCCGCCGCGCAGGGTCCGCCGCGCAGGGTCCGCCGCCGCCGCGGCCCGCGCCGCGCGTTCCGCCCGCGCTTCCGCGCCGCGCGGGGCGGGGCCGCCGGACGCCGGCCGGGCAGAGCCGCGGGCCTCGGGCGGGCCTCGGAGCGCGCGGGGACGGGAAGGCCCCGCCGGTGGCACACGCCCGGCGACCCGGCGGCCACGGAGGCTGAGGCGGGAGGCTCGCAAGGTGGAGGCCAGCCTCGGCGGCTCGGCGCGCCCTCAGGGTTCGCGAGACCCTGTCTCTAGAGGAGATGCGGACTAGGGCTGAGGACTAGGGCTGAGGACTAGGGCTGAGGACTAGGGCTGAGGACGTGGCTCAGGGGAGAAGCGCCCCTGCGTTCAATCCCGGTACGAAAAAGTGACAAGAAGCGTCAGCGGGGGTGTGGGGAAGGTCACACCATGCGTGGCTGGTGGGACTGCGAACGGGTGCCACCACTCTGCAGAGCAGTGCGGAGAGTCCCCAGAAACCCTGGAAGGGAAGGGCTGGCCATCGAGCGCAGGTGGCAGAGCGCCTGCCTCGCATGCGCAAGGCCCTCAGTTCGATCCCCAGCACCACCAAAAAAAAAAAAAAAAAGACAGAAAAAGCTTGTGACATGACCACCATTGGACCCAGCTATACCCGCCTCAGTTTAGACCCGAAGGACTTAAAATCAGCACACTGCAGTGACACAGCCACATCCATGTTTATAGCAGCGCAACTCGCGATAGCCAAGCTATGGAACCAACCTAGGTGTCCTTCAAGAGATGAATAGATACAGAGAATGTGGTGCATAGACACAATGGAATATTACTCAGCCATAAAAAATGACGACTTCATGACTTGCTGGCAAATGGATGGAACTGGAGACTATCATGCTGAAATAAGCCGATTCCTCCAAAGCCAAAGGCTGACTGTTCTCTCTGATATGTGGATGCTAACATACAACAAGGGGGCAGAAAATAGCAGTTCCTTGGATGAGACAAAGGGGAATGAAGGGAAGGGGGGTGGGAATGGGAGAGACGTCACTTTCCCATGTTCGCATATGGACACGTGACCAGGGACACGCCACAGCACGTCCCACTCCGAGAACGGGATCCTGATCAGAGCAAGTTACACGCCGTGTGTGTGCAGTGTGTCAAGATGCGTGCTGACCCCCACCCCCAGCCTGCGGTCTCTGCTCTTGAGGTGCTCGTAATCGAGTGGGGACATCAGAGGAGACTCCCCGTCATCTGGAAGTTAGGAGACGAGGGAATGTGGGTTTCAGTGAGGGTGAGCGTGAGCACGAGATGTGTGGCCAAGAGAAGCTTCTTCCGGGCCGTGACGTCCGGTCTCCATTAGGGCTGGGGTGAGACTCGGTGGTCGAGCACTTGCCTAGCCCGCGGGAGGCTCCGGGTACAGCCCACACACAGGTAGCAGCACCTGACCTAGACTGGGATAGGGTGCAGGGTAGGCAGATGGACCTAGCCAAGGGCTGGAGGCTTCAACCTCAGAACGGGATGGAACAAGAGCTAAGAATTAAATTAGGTTTATTTTATTTTTTTTCTTTTGGTACCAGGGATAGACCCCAGGGGTGCTTAACCACTGAGCCCCAGCCCCTGCCCTTTTTATGTTTTATTTAGAGACAGGGTCTCACTGAGTTGCTTAGGGCCTCACTAAGTTGCTGAGGCTGGCCTCCACCTTGTGATCCTCCTGCCTCAGCCTCCCAAGCCACTGGGATGACAGGTGTGCACCACCGCGCCCAGCTCAGAGGATGCCTGGACACCTGTGAATGTTCCACAGCCCCGACTTGAACGGGACTCACCCCCAAGCGCTCGGCTACATAGGCCTCTCCCTCCGCAGCAGACCCCCTGGGCCCCATGCAGTCCCCCAGGCTGGGCACAGCCTGCGGGACTGTGATTGTGTGGAGTCTGTTCTTCGTGGAAATATGATGCGGGCTTATTTCTGTTTCTTTAATGCCATTTTGTGACAAAGGTAGTTCAAAGTTCTTTACAAAACAGCCAGTAATGAATTCAACTTCATTAAGGCCAATTAATCCAGGATTAATTATAAATTTGCCCAGAGGAAGTTATTATACTCCACTCTTTGATTTGAGTTTGGGCTTTAAAGATGCTTTCAGGAATGAAATGGAAATTTCTCTTTCCTCGGAGGGGACCTACCTTGCCAGCGATTGCAGTTAACCCTGTGTGTTCCTCACTGGGTCCCGTGCCGTCACCAGAGCAGGCTGTCACCCAGGCCTCCAGCTGAACAGATCCGCTAATGCCACACCGAATCAGAGGTCGGAGACGTCTGAGCAGACGCAGAATCTCATTCTGGCCGATGGGTGGCACACGAGCCTCTCATCCAGGCGGCTCAGGAGGCTGAGGCAGGAGGATCGCAAGGTGGAGGCCAGCCTCCGCAACTTAGTGAGACACTGACTCAAAATAAAAATATCAAAGAGGGGCTAGGGATTTAGCACAGTGGTAGAGCACCCCTGGGTTCAATCCTAATACTGCAAGAAATAATAAAACCCGCTGCTGAATCTGGTTTACTAGTATCAGATTTTTGTGAGGATTTTTGTATCTGTGGTCATGAGGGATACTGATCTGTGTTTTTCCTTGGGTTTTTTTTTTTTTTTTTTTTTCCTTGTAGAATCTTTACCTGGTCCTGTCAGCAGGGTGATGCTGGCTTCATAGAACATATTAGAGAACATTCCCTCCTCTTTAATTTTTTTGGTAAGAGTTTGAAATGCATCTGATCTCATTCTTTTATTTTTTTCTTTTTGGCACCAGGGTTTGAACCCGAGGCACTTACTTAGCCACTGAGCCACGTCCCCAGCCCTTTTTTTTTATATTTTATTTAGAAAAAGGGTCTTGGTGAGTTGCTTAGTGCCTCACTTCTGCTGAGGCTGGCCTCTAATTTGGAATCCTCCTGCCTCAGCCTCCCCAGATGCTGGGATTACAGGTATGCACCACCGTGCCTGGCTTGTGTTCATTCTTTAAATATTTGGTAGAATTCACGAGTCAAGTCAAGCCATCTGGTCCTGGGCTTTTCTTTCTTGGAAATCCCTTACAGCTAGCTGTAACTTTTTTTTTCTCTCTCTCTCTTTTTGTACTGGGGCTTGAACCCAGGGGTGCTTAATCACTGAGCCACACCCCCAGCCCATTTTATATTTTATTTTGAGACAGGGTCTCACTGAGTTGCTCAGGGCCTCACAAAGTTGCTGAGGCTGGCCTCCAACTTGAGATCCTCCTTCCTCAGCCTCCTGAGCTGCTGGGATTACAGGCGTGGGCCACTGTGCCCAGCTGAGAAAAATAACTTCTGTCTTGCTTTGTCCGCTATTATTTGAGTCTCTGTTAATGCAGCTATACTAATATTCCAACTAATACAGCCTCATGCCCTCACTTGTACAGCCCTGAGGGTTCGCCGAGGTTGAAGGCCAGGACTATGCAAGGGCTCCTGGGGGACCCTGGGGGGTTTTCTCCTCCTGAGCAGCAGTGGGGAAGGCAAGGTAGGCTTGACCCCGGGCTTGTGGGTTCAAAGGTCAAATAGGACAGGCATCAGGCAGGCAGGGAGCAAGAGGGTGACTAAGAGGACCAGTGAGAGCAAGTGACTAAGAGGACCAGTCTTGGGCTGGAGAAAAGCGGGGTTGAAGGACCCAAGGTGAAAGGTCATGGGGGTGAGAAAATGGGAGATGGCAGGGCTGGGATTGTCTAATGCACGATTCTGGAACACACGTGGTTCTCCATGTGATCGTTTGTATGTGTTTCATTGCATTGGTTAGGCCGTTAGTGCCTTTGGGTAAAAACCTAATTGAAGCCGGGTGTGGTGGCATATGCCTGTCGTCCTGGTGACTTGGGAGGCTGAGGCAGGAGGATTGGAAGTTGGAGGCCAGCCTCAGCAACTTAGCAAGGCCTGAAGTGACTCAGTGAGACCCTGTCTCTAAATAAAATATAAAAAGGAGCCGGGCACGGTGGCGCACGCCTGTAATCCCAGCTCTTGGGAGGCTGAGGCAGGAGGATCGCGAGTTCAAAGCCAGCCTCAGCAATGGCGAGGCACTTAGCAACTCAGTGAGACCCTGTCTCTAAATAAAATACAAAAAAGGGCTGGGGATGGGGCTCAGTGGTCCAGTGCCCCTGAGCATGGGTTCAACAGTGTGTGTGTGTGTGTGTGTGTGTGTGTGCGCGTGTGTGTGCGCACACACACGCATACGTGCACACATGAGCACTAGAACCTTATTGGAATTCATAAGAAGTCTCCTTTAGAAGCTGGTTTGTAGACTGTGTACCAGGTTCTGAAATTAAACTGGTAAATGACACAACTGTGGTCCACACCTTCATAATGTAAAGCAGTAGACAAAGCCACAGTCATTTGTTGAGATTCTGAGTAGGTGCTGGGTGCTTTGGCGCACACCTCGAATCCCAGCAGCTTTGGAGGCTGAGGCAGGAGGATCATGAGTTGGAGGCCAGCCTCAGCAACTTAGTGAGGCCCTAAGCAACTCAGCGAGACCCTGTCTCCAAATACAAAATAAAAAGGGCTGGGGATGCGGTTCAGTGGTTAAGCACCCCTGGGTTCAATCCCTAGTACCGAGAAAAAAAGAAAAATTCTGAGCAGACATGGTGACCTTAGTGGTGGCCTTTCTGGGAAAGCCCCCCAGGGGGTACTTCTGCCTGCTTTTTGCGGTCCCAGAGGTCACACCCAGGGCCTTGTGCGTGCTAGGCAAGTGCTCTGTCGCTGAGCCACACTCCACCCCCCCCCCGCACACTGGATCCAGCACGACTTACATTGCAAATGTTTCAACCAAACTCATCGGCCCTGCATTCCAGGCTTGTGTGCCTGGGCGCCGTTTTGGCTGCAGCACAGCGGCGGTGACTTTCCGTGGACGCAGGGAAGTACAGTCGCCCAGGTAAGCGATGATATCCTTGTGGAACCTGACCTGACACTTGTGGTGGCTGAGGTCATGGGATGGGGGCAGGATGATACAAATTTTGAAGCCTTAAACCCTCTGCTGGTCTTCTAGTTTTGCTGATTATTTGCTGTGTTCGTGGGCAGTTTATTGGACCGACGTCAGGCTATGATTTTTGTTATTTTATTATTATTATTATTTGCAGTGCTTGGAATCTGACTCAGCCTCTCCCCAATGCCCTGAGCCTCACCCTCAGTCCTAGCCTGTGTTTTTATCTGCATTAGAACTCTACTGCCTTACAGGGCTGTAAAATTGTATTCTCGGTTAACTGAAGGGGGAAGAAGCTGAGAAATTAGAGGATTCTGAGCAGCACAGGGTGGGAGTGATTGGTTGAAGCTGGACTCTCCAAGGACGTCAAAGCCTTGGGAGTCAGAACACTTCGAGTTAGAAACCAAAAGTCAAAGCTTAAGTTCTGAACTTAAGTTTTCTGCACCTCCAAAACGGAAGCAGTAACTGGAGCTTCGCAGAAGAAGGGTATGACGTTCAAATGTGATAATGGAGAGATCCGAGCCGGGCGCGGAGGCGCATGCCTTTAATTCCAGCGGCTTGGGAGGCTGAGGCAGGAGGATAGCAAGTTGGAGGCCAGCCTCAGCAATTTAGTGAGCCTCTGAGCAACTCAGTGAGATCCTGTTTCTAAATAAAATACAAAAGAATGGCTGGGGGTGTGGCTCTGTGGTTTACAGCCCCTGGTTTCAATCCCCGGTACCAAAACAAAAACAAACAAACAACCCCCCCCCAGTACTCCGGGCCACCCACCACCTGGGTTCAGCTCCTCAGCCGGGTAGCAAAACCCCAGGCTCCTTCCTTTTGCGCTCACACCCCCAGAGTGAGCAGGAAGCACCTGCGGCCGGGGAAGCCAACCCCGTGACACAGCCGGAAGTGCGTGGGCGGAGCTCTGCCGGCAGCTGCGACGAGCGCACGCATGAGCCAATGGAGAGCGGAGGCGTTCCGATGCCGTCCAATGGGGCGCCGGCAGGGGCGGGCTCTCGCGGACCGCCCTGGTAACGGCCGCGTGGTAACCCGGGGCTGCGCGCAGGGTGGTGAGTGGCTCGCAGCGTCCACGCGGGCCTGGGTCCCGGCGCCGGCACCGGCACCATGAAGATCGAGGAGGTGAAGAGCACCACCAAGACGCAGCGCATCGCCTCGCACAGCCACGTGAAGGGGCTGGGGCTCGACGAGAGCGGCCTGGCCAAGCAGGCGGCCTCCGGGCTCGTGGGCCAGGAGAACGCGCGAGAGGTGCGGCGGGGCGGGCGGGAGGAGAGGCCGCTCCGGGCCGCGGGCGCGCCGCTCCAGCTCGTGGCCGTTATTGTCACTTTGGCACCCGGGAGGGAGCCCAGGGGTGCTAACCCCCGAGCCACGTCCCGGCCCTTTTATGTTTTGCTTAGAGACCGGGCCTCGCAGAGTTGCTGAGGCTGGCCTCCAGTTTGCAGTCCTCCTGCCTCAGCCTCCAGATGCGCTGGAATTATAGGTCTGCGCCTCGGCGCCCAGACCAAGGATCTTTTTTGACTTTTCCAGTCAAGTCAGCTTTTGCTCGGTGGCAGTGATACCGAGCCCCATTACTCACATTATTTTATTTTATTTTATGTTTTTTTCGCAGAATCAAAAATCGAGACTGGGAGAGTTAACCCCACCTATCCATGTGCCACCCACTTTAGTAATGAGAGCGCTGGGGTTTGCACCCCTGTGTTTCCCACTCCCAAATCTGTGCTCTCCTGATGGGACAGTCACCTCTAAGCTGCTGGACCCCAAGCCCAGAGTCATGGCCCGGGGTGTCTGGAGGCTTAGCAGCTACAGAAGCCTGCCGTCCACAAGAGGTTATGACTACCGCCTTTCAGCCTCTAATAGAAAGGGCCAAAGAAAAGCTTCTGGTTTCTTTTCTTTCTTTTTTTGGGGGTGTGGGGCGGGGACTGTGGAGTGTACCAGGGATTGAACTCGGGGCACATCCCCAGCCCTATTTTGTATTTTATTAGAGACAGGGTCTCCCTGAGTTGCTTAGGGCCTCGCCATTGCTGAGGCTGGTTTTGAACTCAGGATCCTCCTGCCTCAGCCTCCCAAGTGCTGGGATTACAGGCGTGTGCCACTAAGCCCACTTTCTTTACTGAGCATATTATCAAAACAAAAAACAAACAAACAAACAAAAAAAACCCCATTTGACCCTGGTTTATTGAACACCTGTTACTGCAAGTTGGTAACCTTGGTTGAATGCCTCTGTGTGCCAAGAACTGTGCTAAGCAACATTATTTACATTCGTCTCCAATGTAATAATCTTTCCTTCCCAACTTTAGTATAATGCTGTTCAAACATATTAAAAAGTTGAAAAATTGTATCATAAGTACCTATATGCTCCAAATCTACAATTAGCATTTTACTGTTACTTTATTATATATCTGTTCATCTGTCTGCCAATCCTTTTTTTCTTTTGTACCAGGGATTGAACTCAGGGGCACTCGACCACTGGGCCACATCCCCAGCCCTTTTTTGTATTTTATTTAGAGACAGGGTCTCACTGAGTTGCTTAGGGCCTCGCCATTGCTGAGGCTGGCTTTGAACTCGCGATCCTCCTGCCTCAGCCTCCCAAGTGCTGGGATTACAGGCGTGCGCCACCATGCCCTGCTCCCTTTTTATTTTTTATTTTGAGAAAGAGTTTCGCTGAGTTGCTGAGGGTCTTGCTGAATTGCTGCGGCTGGCCTCCAACTTGTGATCCTCTTGCCTCAGCCTCCCCTGTTGCAGGTTTTGAGAGCACGCTACTGTGCCCAGCTACCAATGCACTTATTCATTTCAAAGTAAACTGCAGGGCTGGGGCTGGGGCTCAGTGGTAGAGCGCTTGCCTCGCATGTGTGAGGCACTGGGTTCAATTCCTAGTACCATATAAAAACAAATAAGTAAAACAAAGGTATTGTGCCATCTACAACCAAGAAAACAATTTAAAAAAAGAAAAGTCAGCTGCAGACATGAGAGCCCTCCACCCCTAGGCCCTTTAGCATGCGCACCACTAATCGTGATCTCCGTGTTCAGATGAATCATCATGGTTCAGAGAGGCTGGTAATGGGTCTTACGGCCACTCGACGGGTAAGGGTAGACGCAGGATCTGACCTACAGTCTGATCTCCAGCAGGCACGTGCTTAACCTGGGGCTGGGGCTGTGAGCCTGTGATCCCAGCCACGTCAGATGCTAAGGCAGGAGGATCACGAGGTGGAGGCCGGGCAACAGGCGAGACCCCATCTCAAAACAGAACCAAGACCCAGGCTCCCTCCTCTAATGCTGGGTGCTTCAGACCCTCCTGTGTCACCAGCTTCTGTTTTTTTTTCTTTTTCATGGCATTGGGTCGTAACTACTGAGCCACATTCCCAACCCTCTTTTATCTCCTTTTTTTTCTTTTTTTTTTTTTTTTGGTACCAGGGATTGAACTCAGGAGCACTTGACCCCTGGGCCACATCCCCAGCCCTTTTTTGTAGTTTATTAAATAGAGACAGGGTCTCACTGAGCTGCCAAGTGCCTCGCCATTGCTGAGGCTGGCCTTGAACTCGCGATCCTCCAGCCTCAGCCTCCCCAGTGCTGGGATGACAGGCGTGGCCGCCACCGTGCAGACTTTCTCTCTTGCCTCCAGCCCTGGGGCATACCGGCCCAGGGTTGGTTGGGTGAGTGTGTGGATCGTGTGGACCAGGGACTGCGCTTCTCCCCCCCGCCGAGGCGCTGTGATGCTGATCGCTTCTCTCCTCTGTGCTGTGCAGGCCTGCGGCGTCATAGTGGAATTGATCAAAAGCAAGAAGATGGCAGGGAGAGCTGTGCTGTTGGCAGGCCCGCCTGGCACTGGCAAGGTACTCGGTTTCTGTCATTTATTTTAGCTGCCCAAGAGGGCGATCCTCAGACGAGCCAAATTGGATTCACATCTTAACTCGTCTTTGTCTGGCTCAATGGCCGTGCGTGTTCACAACAGGGACGTGCAGCAGCAAGGGCACGGCCCAGACTCGCGCTTCTGAAATTAAACTGACCCTGGCCCGTCTCCAGAGGAGAGCGTGAGGTCCTCAGAGGGCTCTCGCCGCTTGGATTTGTCCTTTAACTCCGTCGAGTCTCGTTTGCTTTGGAAATGCATTTCTTTTCTTTCTTTCTTTTTTTTTTCATACCAGGGATTGAACTCAGGGGCACTCGACCACCGAGCCACATCCCCAGGCCTCTTGTATTTTTTATTAGAGCCAAGGTCTCACTAAAGTTGCTGAGGACCTCCTTAAGTTGCTGAGGCTGGCCCTGAACTCCTGATCCTCCTGCTTCAGCCTCCTGAGCAGCTGGGATTGTCGGCGTGCGCTGCCACACCCCGGCTGGAAAGACATTTCTGTTCTTCTAGGGCCTCATAAAAGTCTTCTGTGACATCTTATTCGAGCGGGAAGAAAATGAATCAGCAAGCATTTTTCCAAATGCTCACTTTGCCCATCACTGCTTGGGCTATGTGAATGATCGAAAAAAAACATAGAGACTTTTTTTAAAAAAATTATTTATTTACTTTAGTTGTACACAACGCAATGCATTTATATTTACGTGGTGCTGAGGATGGAACCCGGGCCGCGCACGTGCTAGGTGAGCGCTCTGCCACTGAGCCGCAGCCCCAGCCCTAGAGATGTGTTTTTTATCTTCGAGGGGCTTCTAGTCTTTTCTGGGTAGAAAAACAGGAAGTCTCATGATGGTACCAAATGACTCAGTTGAGTGCTGAACTTGACGGTGTTGACTGCTTTTAGATGCTGGGGTTAGGCTCTGCAGGGGGTAGAACCTTGTGTGGGGGCAGAGTGTAGCTTGCTGGGTTTGCAAGGGCATTGGCCAGGTCCCTCAGACTCCCCAGCTCTCCTGGTCTGGGCATTGCCTGTTCTTCAGAGGGCCTCTTGGCACATGAGAGTAGGAGCCTGCACTCTTGTACGTAAAGAAGTAGGCTTTTACCAGGTGCGGTTGTGCACACCTGTAATCTCAGTGACTGTGGAGGCTGAGGCAGGAGGATCGCAAGTTGGAGGCCAGCCTCAGCAATTTAGCTAAGCCCTAAGCAACTTGGTGAGACCCTGTCCAAAAATAAAAAATATAAAGGTCTGGGGTGTGGCTTGGTGGTTATTGATTCATCAGCTGGAGGGGGTGCAGGCGCCTGACCTTTCAGAAGCAGAAACAGGCCCAACCTATTCAGGTAGTTACTCAACTGATCACTTGTGAGATAAAAGCTCTAGTTCTAATTTTGAAGTTGTAGGTATTGAATTGGCAGTGTATGTTACGCTGGTGTCTCATGGTAGATGAGAAGCACTGTGTTTGTGGAAAGTGTTTTGAAACTGTAAAATGCCACCCAGCGTGGACTTACAGGAGTACTAGCTTGTCCGAGTCATTTTCCCATTGTTTTTTGGTGGCGGGGAGTGGGGGCTGTGTACCGAGAATTGCACTCGGACCCTCGACCACTGAGCCCCATCCCAGCCCTATTTTGTATTTTATTTAGAGACCGGGTCTCACTGAGTTGCTCAGGGCCTTGCTTTTGCTGAGGCTGGCCTCCAGCTTGCGATCCTCCTGCCTCAGCCTCCCAAGCTGCTGGGGTGACAGGGGTGAGTCACCACGCTCAGCTCTCAGTTTCTTTCTTTTTTCTTTCTTTTAAAATTATTATTATTATTTTTAAATGTTTATTTGCATTAGTTGCACACAATGCAATGCATTCATGTTTACGTGGTGCTGAGGGTCGAACCCGGGCCGCGCACCGCGCTAGGCGAGCCTGTGCCGCTGAGCCCCAGCCCCTTGATCATCTTGTACATGTTGATGGCCTTGTCACTCATCTGCACGCGGTGCTGAGAGCCAGACCCAGCGCCTCACACATGCTGGGAAGCGCGCCACCACGGAGCCCCGCCCAGCCTCCAGCCTCTCACTCTGAAATACCAGCTGGACTGTCGGGTGGCAGGCTGTGGAAGGGGTGAGGTCCCACGGTCCATGGGAAAGGGCGGCGGACGTGTCTCTCCTCTGTGGGCTCCGCATGGAGGGGCTACGCAGGCGGGGTCCATTCCTGACCACGTGTCTGTCCTGCTTCAGTGGAGGTCTGGTGACGCCTCTTCTGCACCAGGGGGAGGTGGGATGCTACTCACGGGACGTGACCACTCTCTTTGACGTTGGAAACTGAGAATGGGGACTTGGGGACTGCGGACGCACAGGGACGAGAGAGCAGAGTGACTGGGAAGACAGGCTGGGAGAAGGCGGGCGTGCAGAGCGGGCGCGGCGCACCTGTGGTCCCGGCACTCGGGAGGCTGAGGCAGGAGGACCTTGAGTTCTAAGCCAGCCTCAGCCGCTTAGCGAGGCCCCAAGCAACTCAACTCAGTGAGGCGCTGTCTTTATTATTATTATTACTTTGGTACGGGGGATTGAACTCAGGGGCACTCGACCCCTGGGCCTCATCCCCAGCCCTTTTTTCTATTTTATTAGAGACAGGGTCTCACTGAGTTGCTAAGTGCCCTCGCCGTTGCTGAGGCTGGCTTTGAACTCACGATCCTCCTGCCTCAGCCTCCCAAGTGCTGGGATGGCAGGCGTGAGCCACTGCGCTCGGCGAGAGATGCTGTCTTTAAATAAAATATTAAAAATGCTGGGGAGGTGGCTCAGTGGTAGGCACCTGCCTTGCACATGCGAGGCTCTGGTTCTGTCCCCAGGACCACCAAAGTGAACAAGGTGGGCGAGGCCAGCCTGTGGCCTCCACTGGGCCTCATAGTGTTAGAATTGCGCCTCTCTGTGTTCTGTTCTGGGCCTTTCTCCTTTGCTGTCAGAATACCTTGCTTTGGGCTTGCACACTCGGGTGCCTAAGCATGCGGGCAGCAAGGCTAAGCAAAGGGACCGGCTCAAGCCCGAGGATGTGGTAGCACTTTCACTGAAAGAGGCCCATCGTGGCTAGACCGAGTTGCTCACAAGAAGGTGAATAGCGGGGCTGGGGTTGTGGCTCAGTGGTAGAGCGCTCGCCTAGCACGTGCGCGGCCCGGGTTCGATCCTCAGCACCATATAAACACATTGTGTACAACTAAAGCAAATAAATAAATATTAAAAAAAAAAAAGAAGGTGAATAGCTGGATTTTAAAACAAAACTTCCCAATGTTCAAAAAATGGCAAAAGCCAGGGATAGTGGCACACGCATTTAATCCCAGTAGCTTGGGAGGCTGAGGCAGGAGGATAGCAAGGTGAAGGCCAGCCTCAGCCAAAGTGAGGCCCTGAGCAACTCAGTGCTAAATAAAATGCAAAACAGGGCTGGGATGTGGCCCAGTGGTCGAGTGCCCCTCGGTTCAATCCCCCGTACCAAGAAAAAGAGCTCAGCTTGAAGACACCTGAGAGGACAGGTCCAGACCAAGCCCGTGTGTGGGCCGCGGGCGTCCAGCTGTCGCAGCCCACTGTGCGCCCAGGGTCACACGGAGAAACCGTGGGCAGACCAGGGCTGGACCAGCCTCTGCCCCGGGGCCAGTGGGTGCCGCAGGACGCCGTGTGCCGGCCCCACGCCTGCCGTTCAAACTGTCACCAGAAGGGCACTGCAGACCATCTGAGGGGCCTTCCCTGGCTGGTTTTCAAGCAGCGTCCGGGGCCCGTCTTGTTTCAGAGCTGGGGACAGATGAAGTGGCATTCAAAGGCCGCGGCATTTCCCAGGCCGTGCCCCGAAGGCGTCTGCTTCTCGTGCTCGAGGGCATCTGCCAGGCGGACGGAGGTCACCGAGCGTCAGTCTCTTAGTGACCACAGGGCGCGGCAGGGACAGCTGGTGCGGGCCAGCCCGCCGCCTCCCAGTTCTGCCTCACTGTTTGCCGGCCTTTTACCATACGGTGACCGTGCCGTGGCCCGTTCCTTCCCGATGGTTGTTATTGTTGTTGTTGTTGTTGTTGTTGTTATTATTTTGGCACCAGATATCGAACCCAGGGGTGCTTAACCACTGGGCCACATCCCAGCCCTTCTTATATATTTTATTTAGAGACAGGGTCTCATGGAGTTGCTTAGGGCCTCACTGGGTTGCTGAGGCTGGCCTCCAACTGGTGATCCTCCTGCCTCAGCCTCCCCAGCCACTGGGATCACAGGCGTGTGCCAGTGCGCCCAGCCTCTTTAATAATTTTTTATAGGTGTGTTGGACTCTGTTTTCAGACTGCAAGACGAGACCATTTCCTTTCTTGTCTCTGTAGACGGCCTTGGCCCTGGCGATTGCTCAGGAGCTGGGTAGTAAGGTGCCTTTCTGCCCCATGGTGGGGAGCGAAGTCTACTCCACGGAGATCAAGAAGACGGAGGTGCTCATGGAGAATTTCCGCAGGGCCATCGGTGAGTGTCAGGTCGGAGGGAGAGATGGCTGTTGCTTGCCCAGTGGTTTTTGAAGCCTCTTATCTTTTTTTTTTTTTTTTTTTTTTTAAATATTTATTTATTTGCTTTAGTTGTACACAATGCGTTTAATGCGTTTATTTGTACGTGGTGCTGAGGATCGAACCCCGGGCTGCACACGTGCTAGGCGAGCGCTCTAAACCTCCGCTGAGCCACGACCCCAGCCCATGAAGCCTCTTATCTTGAAGATGCTCTTGTGACGTGTGTTTATTGTACTGCTCGGGTTCTTTTGGTGCCATTGACAAGAGACACGAGTGGCCAGGGAGGCTGAGGCAGGAGGATTGAAAGTCAGAGGCCAGCCTCAGCAAGTGAGTGAGGCCCTGTCTCAGAATATCAAGAGGATGTGGCTCAGTGGTTAAGTGCCCCTGGGTCCAGTCCCTGGTACCTGAAATAAAATAGAACAACTAAGAAGTCCACTGTGGGGCGAGGTCACGCGGAGGCCGAGGGCGTGCTGGGGCGTGGGGTCACGCTGAAGGCGAGGAAAGCACGCGTGTCGGGCCCTCTGGAGACCTTTCGGTCCCTGCAGCCACCGGCTCTCCTGGCAGCTCTTTCTGTGCGGCTGGCCCTGCCTCTTTGTCACCGGGTGCCTGTGAGCTCTCCCTGTGGCGCTCCTCTCTCCCTCCCTCCCTCCCTCTCTCCCCTCCCCCTCCCTCTCTCCCCCTCTCCCCCTCTCTCCTCCCCCCCCTCTCTCTCCTCTCTCTCTCCCTCCCCTCCTCACTCCCTCCCTCCCCCCCTCCCCTCTCTCTCTCTCCCTCTCCCCCCCTCCTCCCTCCCTCTCTCTCTCTCCTCCCTCCCTCTCTCTCTCTCTCATCCCTCCCTCCCCTCTCTCTCTCTCTCTCTCTCTCTCCCTCCTCCCTCCCTCCC